>JAOANR010000008.1:47531188-48172568 GCA_030278955.1 Hygrophila difformis
AAAAAAAAAAGGAAATAGAATTAAATTCAAGATCAAAAAGAATTTGATTCCAAAAACCCGTGAAGTCGGAAATAATTTAATTAAATAAATTATTGCACGGGAGCCGATAGTCGACGAATTCAAGATTTTAAATACGAAATTATTTCGAGTTCAAAATGAATTTAAAAATAGGAATTTATAACCCGAGAGTATTCCGATAATTAAGCCCAAAAACGTAGAAGGAGAAAAGCCCAAAAGAGAGGAGAAAAGGCACGACGGGATCGCGCGGCCCAGTCCGAACGCACGGCCCAGACCAGGCCGCGCGCCCGCCGCGCGGTTTTTGGCGAAAACCGCGCCACCACCGCGCCAGGCTAGCAGCAGCGGCGCCACACGTGATCAAGGCGATTTTTCTTGCCCGATTTTGCGACCCAACAATGGAAACTTACCTTGTGATGGGAGGGGGAGTTAATGGGTGAGATTGCTCAGATTTTTAAGCCCTTTTGTCACCCTAACACTGCCCCCATCATCCTCTCTACCCAAATCATTCGAAAAACCCTAAAGTTTGAAGCTTGAAGGACTACCCGGCGAAGGAATCTGACCAAGGGAGGTGAGTGGAGCAAGGTGCTGCAATAAAGATCGTTGGTAAGGTGTGTATTAGGATTTCGCTTCGAATTCCTAAGCCATTCGTTTGATCTAAATATGAATCTTGTAACTACGTTTTTCGTTTCATGGCCAAATGGAGGAGAAGCGTTGCGAATCAATCCGTCCGTAGCATCCCAGACGCCGCCGACCATCCCATATCACCCTAAAACTCGTCCACTATAAGTTGATTCCGCTCGTATCAATTTTGGTACACTTAAGTCGAATGCATTGTAAGATTTAAGCAACGTACTAAAATCTATCCCGAAAATTCCCCTTATGCGCAGTTTCTGTAATCCGCTTATTAAGGCCTTCCCGAGTGTTCAAAACGAAACAGTCAAAACTACAAACTTGTTCCTAAGACCTTAAATTATATTATGTTAAAATTTCACCAATTTTCATCGATTTTTGGACCCCCAAAACTAATCTGGTTGCTTTTGCATTTCTGTGTAATTCGAAAAATATGACAGCTTTTAAATTCGAACTAGATCGGAACTAGCCTTTGCAACACAAATAAAAGTTGTAGATAATCACAACTTGATTGGTCCTGCAAAATTTCATAAAATTCTGTTGATGTTCGGACCTCCGAAACTGATCTGGTCAGACTATTCATCAACAACGAAGCTTATGTCAGCTGGTGCCAGCTGGAGTTTTAACAACTTATTGTTGGGCAGTTATTTGAGGATCTTTCTGGAAGATTCCCGTGCTTTCTGAGGAGATAACCCCCTCACATATTTTACACTGATATATATATGTGTGTGATCACTATTGCACTTAGTTTTTAGAAGAGAGATCATTTCATAGATTCACACATATCATTTGCTTTATGTGTTGCATAGTAGTTACTTGTATTAAGTAATTTCTGTGTAATTTTGTATTCCGAATCCTTATGGATGGAGAAGCATTGAGATGTTTTCATCCTGATCATTTGCATTGAGATGCTGAGATCTGGAGGAGTTCACTCATGGTGATCGAGGAAGCTGGAGATCGATTGCAGACAGTTGCAACAGAGGAGGATCAGCTTAAGGATTGAACGAGGAGAAGTCAGAGTGGTTGAAGTGTGATCGAGACACTTGCCATACTACTGGTTGCGTTCCAGTATCCGAATTCAGTCTGTGAGAGGTTTTGATTGCTCTTATGTTTAGCTGTTGGTTGATTGTTTCAGCTTTGATGATTAGTGAGATGAATGTGGCTTGGTATGCCCCATATGTAGGTCTAAATGACCGAACTCGGTAAACAACTTACTGTGTTCATTTGTTTACTGCTTTAGCTATTTCTGCTTAGATCATACTACAAACAAACTACGTCTGCTCATAAAAACAGATAGGACTGGGGCAAACACACCTTAAAATGACTGACATCTTTTGATGCACGCACGATAAGCCTTTAAGTTTCAAAAAAGACCATTCCCAATTATTATGTCTTATTCGGTCACAATAAATTAAACTCAAGATCTATCATTACCTTGTTTATGAGAAATCCAAATTTCTTTTTGAGAAAGAAATCCAATTTTTAGTCCTAATGAGTTGTATGTTGCATTCTCTAAATTAAGAATCCACATGGTTTTAAAATTTTGATTTACAAAAATTGCTGTCAATTCAATTTAATTTATTTGTTTTGATATCAATTACGCCATACAACATTTCCCAATAAAACATTATTTGTGTTGATTTCGTCATTTGGAGGTCAGTACGATTACATTCCAATTTTTATCCATTCTTACTAGATTCAATTATTTTGTAATATTCTGGAAAATAGAATTATATTTGAAATATTCTACCAATTGTCTCCATATTCCCGCCCGATATACTAGTATATCAAAAGACGACAATTTTTTCGGCTACACCCCAAAAAAAAAAAAAAAAAACAATTTTGAGAAAAGTAATCAACATTCCAACACTAACGAAGTAAAAGATAAAAACAAAGCAACATAAATTTGAAATTTCATACCCATAATTGGAACATGTATCTAATTCCAGACCCAAGAGAAGCATCATTTGCACTGCTAAACATCAATTCCCCCACAACCGACAAAACATCACCACATCCAAATGCCAACATTCAACAAACAAAATGAATATAAACGACGGTCACAAACATACTTCAGACATCATAAAGCCCACTAGTTGTAGGTATATCTCACCACAGTTGTTGACTACTGTGATTTCTCAATTTGAATTCAAAAAGGCAAAAGGAGCCAACACCAATCACTGAATGGACCATTACTGAGGACTGCACACAACAAATTAAACATTAGCAGTTTTGCAATTCAATGAGATAGAGAGCATGTGTAGGATCCATCCCCCCCCCCCCCCCAAACAAAATTATGAAAACTGATTCAATACAGACCTGTAGGATCGCGAACGACTTTTAGAATTCCTTCTTGGACTCTGGGACCTGCTTGCATTGCGACGTGGCATCTTCCCATTCTCTTCAGGACTTGGGGAGCGACCACTAGGCCTATGCTTTTTCTTTACCTCTGGTGGTGAAGAACGAGACAAAGACCTGGAAGGACTTGCAGACCTCCCATGAGACTTGTAATCTCTGTCATCTCTAGGAGAAAAGGATCGAGATACAGATCTTGATCGGCATGGAGAACGGTATTCATCCCTGCTCCTGTGACCCCTGTCTCTGTAGCACAGAACATAATATAAGTAAACAAGCACAGTATAGTGTTAGTAACACTTAAACCCCCCACGTTCCGTTTCAGAGATAACAAAAAAGAAAAAACCAGGCAATTAACACATCGGATTGACACAAGCAATTAATCAGCTAAAAGAAAGCGTGTACAAAATCATTACATTTCAACTTTCAACTTCAAACGTGCTAACCGTGACTACTTGAGAAAAATAGTTGACAGGTTTCAGCACAAAAGAACCTCCTTGGGATTATCTAACGACTGAAACATGACCTTTACCTGCATCCTTTTCAGAATTTCTGGGAAAAAACTACAAACTTTGATCCACAAGGCACAAAACTGTTTTAACGCTTTATTCAGGTTCATCAGCATCTGAAAACCTCCAAGCTTCACACTATCTTTTTCTTGGACAATTTCAACACTTCCAATCATAATAACTTTGGTACGCTTTGCGTCTTTGAAGATGATTTCTTTCTTTGGCCAACTATTGCTCTAGAATCATTCTTTAACTGGATAGTATGCAGCATTAGGAAATCAAACTAACAAGCTAAATAAAAAAATTGAAAGTTGTCTAATCCCATAATTATTTCAGTCATCATACCGAGTTAGTGCCCATCCAATGTACGACAAAAGCCTTAACAGATCGCCGAAAGGCACAAATAAACATGATACTTGGAATTTGAAGGTTATCCATGACAACAATGGAATCGTAACTTCTGGAGGATTTCACAAAAAAAAAAAAAATGTAAGGCAAGTTCTCTCACTTTATGTTCCCTTTTCTCAATTCTCTTTATTAGCCCTGAATTCGTTAGATCGCTTTGTGAATTAAGATCTGCATAATAAGGCCATCAGCAGATTGTCATTCAAATCCACTAGAGACATTCAATACATGTTTAAGCCAAACCCACTCCAATTGAAAGAAATATAGCCATAAAATTGAAGGATTGAAGCATGCTCTTGCCTACACTTGGCAGAAAAATCTAACAAAAACCAAAATCAAAATTAGTCAGCAATGTGTGCCAACTAGTCCATCTCAGCGCATTCACGGATCCATTAAAACTGCCTCAGAGATGAGGAATTGTCACATGCTCTATGTATTCCTACCAACTGGTTAATGTATTCCAATATACAATATAAGAAAAACCAAACCAGCTCAAGCATTGAAAAGAATATTATTCAGATCTACCAATGCCTACAACAAGCAGTTAAATATTTAATCAGAAAACTTTTTTTCTAAAATAGGACCTATATACATTATAAGGGCTCGTTGGGAAGGAAAGATGTGAAGAGAAAAGGAAATTATTTTGGTCAATCCCTGCGTGGATTGATGGGAACTGCAAAGTATGAGAAAGGAAGAAGAAAGTAAGGTAAATGGAAGGGAAATTGTGAGAGAGAAGGAAAGGAAATTGCGAGAGAGTAGCGAACTATTTCATTTTCAAGTCATGTATGGGAGGAAAGGAAAGGAAGTCTTTTTACTTCTCGTATTTTCTTTTGAGAGGCTACATCTAAATGTCTTTAATACATTCTCAGATTTTTCAACTATATGGAGAAAATTTTCAATGCAGCATACATTCAACATTTCAGATTGCAGCAGCAATGGCATGGTAGCAAAGCCACTCATGCAAATGCAGCAGATACGTACCCATGCAACATCAAGATTAGCATACTACAGTATAACCCAAAAGTTTGAAGAATAACAATAAGCAACCAGCACAAGCTCCTCAGGAAAGGGGAAGAAGACACCGTAATTTCAGTTTTATCAAACAAAAAAGTAAACGAAAATTAGATGAACGCACATGAGAAAATGAGATAAATTTCTGCAACACTAGTAAAACAAACCTCGAGTTGCGCCTTGCTGGAGAAGGGGAATGCACATAAGCTGCCGGAAATGAAACCACAGCCTTTCAGAAGGATTATATATAATTTATAAATGTTGATATGCTTAATAACTTGAAATGACCTAACATGCCACATAAACAAGAAGTCAAGAACCCACTTGTATCTCCCCTGGGGCACCACCCTACTTTGTTTGGGGTTCAATTTTTTCTTTATGAGGCCATGGGTTAAAACTCAGACAGGAGTGTGATTGCAATTTAAGAAAAAAATATACATTTTTCATGCTTTATGAAAAAAAAATGCACCAACATACTAGAAAATTTAAACAGATGCCAATGAAGAGATTGGAAATTCAAACTAACAGTGACGTCTGTGTCTAGGGGAAGATGATGGACTCCGTCTTTTGTAGCTTCCTCGGGAGCTGCAACAAAGCAGAAAAATGACCAAATTAGCAGCCCACTAAAGTTATGTTATTTCATAATACTATTGAGGAATCATGGCTTCACACAGCTGACAATAGAATCCCATTAAAACCTTGTACGAGTAATCCTTCTCATTTCCTGTGGTGTTTTTCTGTTTTCCTCAGCAAAAACAATCCTGATTTCACGCCCTCCAATAACGGTACGGTCCAGTTGGCTTTTAGCTTCAGCTGCATCTTCTGGATAACGAAATTTGACAAATCCAAAGCCACGAGGTTCCCTGGAATTACATCAGGTAATTGGACTAGGTCATGGATAGCAAATAGAAATATCAAATAAAGTACTCAAGATACAATCCTAAACTCATACCCTACCCTGTATAGTAATTTTTTGGCAAGTACACATCCTTTATTGGACCAAACTTTTCAAAAGGAACCCTCAAGTCTTCCGGCCTTCAGAAAAAATAAATAAGAACAATCAATTAAATTTTCGAACAAGCAGAACTCTGGGAACCAGAACCATAAGACGAAAGTTTCCAGACCATAAGACGAAAGCAGCAAAAAAACGGGCAAGTTAAACAATTTTAAAAAAATTTACGTTCAATGACTAGCTGACAGTTTGAAGATAATTTTCTAAAAATTCGTAATATTTTCGAAAGTGTAACCAAATCAATGCCCTTATCTAGCAATTTGTATGTTAAATACATCAAACCTAGCGCTTAGAGAAATATTCCGAACGAGGAGCCCTGACGGGGCAGGAGAGCGACGATCATGGCCGCGGTCACGGGGTTCGTCGTAACGCTTTCGCCGAGCGGGGGAACGGCTGCGGCTGCGACTGCGGCTTCTGCTCCGGTGTCTAGCCATGAATTATGCCCCTTTCTTTGGACAAGTTGAACAAAGAAACAGCAGTAAGACCCCGCCAATGAAAAACCCTAACCCTATCCAGGGAGAGAATCCAGGCGTCGACTGTCGAGTGGTGTGCTTCAGTTTTACGGAATAAATATTGTGTGTGAAAAATTTGGAGGGAGTCCAAAAAATTACTCCAGTCCCACGAATTGTGGCTCGTAATACTCTTAGGGTTGTTCCACAAATTATGGTCATTTTCCCTTTTTAGATAAATTTGATTAATATAAATATGATTACAATCTTAATAGTTTCTAAATCCCATTAAAAGTAATTACTTTTACTATTCTACGCAACTCCTAATACATTTTTATTTTTCTACACAAAATTCATTGCATTTCTCTAATTCTTCATATTTTAAAATTGGTACAAATAAAAATTGTATAAAATATATATTCTAAATCTAGACGTCGACGGCACATCTGATCCCTACTTTTCTTAATAATTTTAAGAGTTAATAAAAAAAATTTGGCCATCAATAGGCACGTAATTCACTTTTAGGCCACGTTATATTGTCTTTCTGATTTTAGGCCATTAGAAATCAGTTTTTTTCGATTTTAATCCATCCAGACTTTTCAAAATATTAATTGACCCTACTAACTTTTGTATTGTTACACTTTGACCCCATATTTTAGTTTTTTCATTAAATTTACTCTAATGACAGCCCATCATGCTTCCGACAATTAAATTAAGTACTAAACTTCATACCTTGGGTTTGACTGCCTTGCTGCCGGGTTTCCTAAGCTCCAGGATTTTACGGACTTCCTCCAACCACGCAGCCGCGACTGATGGTTCGTCGATTCTTTGGCTCCTTTAGCAACAAACGGCACAGTCCTATTTCGTTTCCTACCTTAGGACGTAACAAGATATGGGTAAAGGGTTTTAACTGAATTATCGGAATATTTAGAATACTGGAAGCCTGGATTTTACTGAAGAAATATTAAAAATATTATTCAAACAAAATTTCCCCTAATGGAGAAGACAGACACTTAGTTCCTCATGGAGGATACAAGACTCTTGGGGAAATACCCCATACTTTTACGGACCCGAAAGGAAATATGCAGAAAGAGAAATATTACAAATATTTTTGAAGAGTTGGGAGGATTTTCGATGCCTTCCATCTGCTTCAAACTCTTTTATTTATAGGCGTCTGCAGACTTCAGCTGCGGACTTCACACTTTCTCTAATTTACTGTGACGTCACTGCGTTCATCACCTGCCTTGAATTCCAGGTTGCTACACTATTGTTTGCTGAATTATTATTCTTGGGTGGAATCTTTTGTCAACTTTCCACCTTCTTTTGTCAGCCACTAATTGCCAACTACTCTTACTTGCTTTGTCGGCATCTAATTATTATGTATTGCCAACACCTCTTTTCCTCTTACATCCAGCTGTTCTTACTTTGGCTTGTGAAAGTTTTTTGGACGTTTCTTCCATTTATCCTGTTCGGGTCCAGATTTCTTTTGAGTTTACCCGAATCTTTGTGCCCAATAAGGGATTCCTGTTCTGCGCAATATGGGCATATGTGGTTATCCCATTAGCCAACATGCATCATATTGCATGCTTTCTTTCTGGTAAATTCGGTTGCTGGCAATTTGTTCTCCCAAATAAGTAACCTCTTCTTTTCGAAAGAGGTTTCCGCAAACTCGGTGCTTTTTCCTGTTAAAGAATTTACCAGAAACGATCCATTTAAATTATTAGAAAAGATTTTAAATGGATATTTGACCTTTTCCATCTCTGTAAGACAAACCCAAAATCCCCATGCACGTTTGTTGGAGATCTCGTCTTCACTGATTGAAGATACCAATGGTGCCTTATCATCAATGGACTTGACTCTGTTGAAAGCTATCATATCAAGCCTTTGTAATTTAATAAAATGAAAGATCGGGTATAAACCTTTTCCAATTATTTCTGGTGTTGCTGAGATGAACTTAAGATCCAGAATATCTCATCTTTGGAGGTGCAGGTTGTTCTGCCATGATTCATGCACCGCGCTACTTATCCATCCTATAAGTTTTTCTATTTCCGAGAATCCTGGTGATGTAGTATGAACATATGCTAATGAGCCAAAATCATACCACTTTCGAACATCTTCTCGCTTCGATCCCTCGAGCATCCAGACCCCGTGGTATCTTCCGGATGTTTCGATCACCGTCTTGCTGGGGTTAATTCCCCTTTGGGAAACCAGTTGTTTCCATTTTCCTTGGTAGTCCAGCCAGGCTGTAGAAATGACATTCTCTTCTGAATTAACCTTAGAGGTGCCTATCATTGGCCTAAGGTTAATTTCTTTCTCTTTTACCCCAGAGGCAATGGGTTGACTTGAACTTTCTGAAATGTGACTTTCCTCTTGCTCAACATTTTTGTCGGTATCCGACAATGGTTCCTTTGAAGTAGTGCTTGAATATGCTTCTTTATATGTGACCACCTTAGCTTTTTGGGCACATTTCTCTTTCTTTACCAGGGAAGCCGACGCTTCCCTGATTGGCTCTAGTACCAATTCCCTAGCATTGTCATTGCAACATGGGAGGTTCGAATATCATTGCGGACCATGTCCACATCACTCTGCTTTATTTGGCCAGTTGTCTTTGCATTGATATCCAACTGTCCAAAATGCTTTGATAGCTTCTCAAGATTTTTCCTGAGGTGCCTGAATCTCGTAATGATGGAATCTGCTTCAAATGCTTCCATCTCTCGTCAAGAAATCTGCGAGAACATTTTCATGAGATTTTATAACATCAATATCATAAGTATAATACTGACATTCAGATTGCCATATGATAATACGAGCTTTTTCAATTTTTGATTCAAGTTTATTTTTTTGGAAAAGCTCTAACATTGGTATTATCAACTTTTAAAATAAATTTCTTTGCAAGTAAAAATAAAGACCATTTTTTAAATGTTTTCCATACTGCAAAGAATTCATTTTCGTTAATGTGCCAAAGTTTGGCTTGTTGTTCAGTGAAATCTACAGGGTTCTTGACTCGTAGTTTTTTTTTCATGAGCACTCCTACCCATCGAAAATCATTGGCGTCTGTATAGATTACCAGCTCGTCCTCATCTTGAGGTATCACGAGTTTTCGCAAGCTATTACAGACTTGCTTTAGTTCGCGAATTCTCTTTTTATGGGTTTCTTCTCATTTCCATCTAGAGCTTTCACTCTCTTTCAGGAGTGGTCTAAAATCCTTTCTATATTTTGCAAGGTCTTTTAAAAACATTCCTGCAGAATTTACAACTCCCAAGAAACTTTGAAGTTGTTTCTTGTCCTTTAATATATCAGGAAAATTGTGGATTTTCTCCACAATATGTTCCTGTAACTCTATCCGTGCTTCATCAATTTGAACTCCTAAGAATTCAATTTTGTTAGCAGCGATAGTAGCCTTTTTCTCAGAGAGAACAAGACATTCTCTGTGACATGCATATGAAAATATTTTAAGATATTTAATATGCTCTTTAATATTTCGAGATACAATCAGAATGTGATCGATGTAGACGAACATAAACTCTAAATAATCCTTAAATAGATTATCCATCTTTCTTTGGAATATTTAAGGGGCATTAGAAAGCCCCATTGGCATAACATTCCAAATATATTGCCCTTGTGGGGTTGAAAATGCTGTGAATTTCTTCGACTCATTCTCCATCTTAATCTGATAGAAACCAGATTTGCAATCAAATTTAGAAAACACTTTAGCGCCTTTGATGCAATCAATGAGATACTTGAGAAACTTGGTTGTGGCGTCCTCTTCTTAGTTAATGGGGAAAAATTAAAAGACTTGGAATTTATATGTATTTATTTATGTCGTTATTTATGCCTTTTTAAATTATGTTTTTAAATTTATGCCTATGCCTTACTTTATAATTTTTAAATTTAATTTAGTTATGAGAAAATATGAATTAAATTATTGTCTAAATATGCATGCTTAAGAAATGAGTTTTATTTTAAATTATTAAATTTTAAAACCCCTTTATTGCTATTGTAGGGATTGTCTTACTCAGTATTAATACCTTGATAATTTATTACCAACTGGGTTTTACCTCTTTTTATTTCACCATGGTTTCTTACCAAGAGTCCAGCGCTACTATACGCTGAGACTCCAGGCTCTATGAGTTTAAGATCGATATGCTCCTTGATAATTTGTTGCATATCTTTCTTATCCTGCATATTCATTAAGATGGGTTTGTATCGAGCATACTCATATTTATATTGCTCTTTTACGTGTAGAGTTGCTTCGATCTTGTTTTTATCCCACCATGCCAGAGGATCCTCGTTAAAGTTTCTCTGGATAAGCCTTTTGACATTTTCGAGGGACAATTTAGTTTCCTCATCAATGTCTAATGAAGTTATTTTTAATGACTTCATTTCCTGCATTGTTTCTTTGAGGTTTATAATTTCCTCAATAGATGCTTCATCAAACCTTTCTTGTCTAAATGACAACAGAGCCTTACCAAACTTTCTTTTATCCTACATTTTTGGATGAGTTAGTTTGGCATCATTATCACCACGTTTGCTGCGAAATAATATAGGCATTAACCTGTTGAATGCCTTTTCTCTGCACAACACCTGTATCTCATTTCCACAACTTGTGGTAAATATTAACAAATTTCTTTTGTTATCTTGAACATATTTAGTAAAGGATTGTATGAAATTATTACCCAACAAAATATCTGCTCCTGTATCATGAAAATAAATAGGAGGTGTTTTTACCTTTTACCAAGGCGTACCAAATGGTCCTCCTATCATGATATTGGCTTGTCGAATACCCTTATTTAGTACTAAGATTTTCTGGGAAAAATGTCTTCCTACAATAATTGGTAATGATTCCATAGCTTCCCTAGGGAAAACTCCTGGTTTTTCCGTGCAAATACCTGATCCTGAATCAATATAAGCTGCAAAATATTTTGACTTATATTGTTCATATATTATCCCTACTGAGATATAAATGAAAAATGGACTTGTCATTTAATTATGATGGTGTGACCCTTCAGCTTAAATTCTATACCATTATCTTTTCTTACCCATGGTTTATGATTTTCGAGAAATTTAATCCCAAAATCATAACCCCATTGTTTTTTCCAGCAGTGCATAAGACTCTGATCTCGTGTCCTGCAATTTCAATTGTTCGTGTGGAAGTCTATATTTTCTCTCATTGGCACATCAGACGATCCATCGGTGGGTCACATTGGATCCTGATCCTTCTGTATAACCCAACTGAAGAACTTCATTGAGTTTTACATTAGCTAGATCCATAATCCCTAGTTGGGAAAATGATTATGCAAGTTCTTGTAGATATGATAGATCTGCCCTGGAAACACTCATTCGATTGTTTTCAGGAGATCAATCATCAGTTCTTCTTGTGATTTCTGCTTTGGGACCATGGTTGATTTACCGTTTTGGTGTAAAGCTCGCACCGGTCCAAATGCATCTCTAATATTTGCTTGGTTATTCTTGGAAGATCCAGGAAAATATCCTTCTGCATTTTCTTTATATCCGAAATGTCAAATTTCATATTCAAATTTTCCTTCTTTAGATATTGAAATAATTTCAAGATCTCATATGTTGTTTGATTCAAGTTATCAATTTTTCTAGGTAAAATCAATACCCGGTTACCATAATCTTGAATCGTTTTTTGGATTTCCCTTAAGTCCTGTGAGAACTTAGAGCTATTCGAATCGATTTCTTTCCAATCAGTTCCTCTCATTTTTATGAAAAGAAATCCTTTTAATAATATCTTGTCTCAATGACAAGTTCAAGAATTTCCTTTGGAAATTTCTATTTTCTATTTCGAAATTTTAGAAATAATTCGTAGGTTTCAAATTAATTGAATCCATTAAATAATTAAATCTTCAACATTAAGAGATAAATATTTTAAATAATAATAATTAATATGTTCTTCAATACTGAGATACCAAATTTCAAGCGCGTTGGCTGTTGTTTATATAATGAAAACTAAAAGATAATGAAAACTAAAAGCTGTGGGGTTTAAATGAAATAAGAGAAAAGTTGTTGGGGTCATTTATTAATTTAAAAAAAGTCCTTTGGCTCAATTTCATACAAACTTAGATTCTGATGGCCTATTTCCAGGAATGCAACTATTCGTGGCCTAAAAAAATTAACTGCCTTTTGGCGGCCCTTTTTTTCTTTATCCCTAATTTTTAATCAACCCCAAGTTTTCGAAAAATAATTCTTGGGTATGTTAATACGCCATGTCATAAAATTGTCGCAAGCCATTTGACTTAATTTAAAATGAATTAAAGAGGTAATAACTAATTTAAGCCACCAGAATGAGGGAATTCAGCTTTTGGGCCACTCTATTTGAGTTATCCACTTTTGGGCCGAGAAAAACAAAACGAGCCGGTTTCCAATCCAAATCAACAGAGAATTTTCAAACAATGGGCCACGTGCACTACACATGCAAATCAATCCACGCGCCGTTCATTTTGACGCAAATTTTAAGGGTTCGGACCCCTGTAACCCTACCCATATATTTTTTTCACTCTTTTCTCTGTTTTGGATTGCAATATAACAAATATAACGTGAATGGGGAAGGGGTAAATGGTGGATTGGGATTGAAGGAGGGTGGAACCCCAACATCGACGCCGGTTTTGCAGGGGTAAAATTGTGGAGCAAAAGCGTGAAGCAAAGGCAATGTCGAGGTCGGAGTCATCGATGAATGGGGAAAACTGGTACGGGTTGCCAATGTGGATTTAGAGCGTGTGTCAAGACTTGTTAGAAGGCAACGAATGCTGGCCGGAGGTTCTACAGCTGCCCAGATTGGCGGCTAAGTGTGCTGGAGCCCAATCTTTGAAGTTCGATTTATGCAGAATGGCATTGTTGTTTTTAGTTGATTCGAATAGATTTTATATTTAGATAATGTTCTCTGTGTTCAATTGCAAGATTGGTTATTTTGTGTGGGCGTTAGTTTGGTTGAAAGATTGTTACTTTGGTTTTTTTTTTTTTTTGGAGTATGTTGATGACACAGGGCGGAGGGTAATAATGTGGGGAAGGTTACCGCTCAATGAACTTTATCGTTGGTTCATTGTCCCTTTGTCTGGTTTCTAGAATCTCAACCAACATAACTGTTTGATGTGGATTATAGAACCTAGTATGAAACGCTTTCTCTAACTGCTGCCATGCGGAAAATTTGCCTGCGGGCAGACTAATAAACCATGAGAAGGCAGTCTTTGTTAGCGTGGAAGGGAACAACTGCATTCGATGGAACTGATCCGGGCCTAATTCCGTTAATTAACTGGGTAATAAAGCGGCCGATGTGTTCCATCGTAGATGTCTCATCTTCTTCCAAGAACGTGAAGAAATCGGGTATCCGTGCAGCATGTGATCGAGGATTGTCCTCATACACCTGATGTGGATATGGCCTTTGATAAACAAGCCGATTAGTCTCTGGGACGTTCAACCCTAACCTTCGCAACATGGTTGCTGGATGTTCTTCCCCCATATGCACCCGTTGTGGCTCCAGTTGGCCTGGTTTCAACGGTGGCGGAGGAGGAAGGTTCCTAGGAGGAACTGGGTTTTGTCCTTGGACTTCTTGATTCTGTTGGTGATAAGGTGGAATTTGGAATCCTTCTTGCCCACCATTATTTTCCCGAGTGAAAATTTCCGCCAAAGATTGGCGGTAGTGGTGGTGTTACCCCCCCCCCCCCCCCCCGCCCCGAATTACATTAACTCGGTTGGCGTCATGAAATCCCCCTAAAGCCCTAAATTCGGGCAGCCTGATCTGGACATTATTTTGTCCGTGGTTCTGGGGTGCATTCAATCTGCTTCCACCCGCTTGGTCATTAATCGTTATGAGAATTTGAGGATTTTCCTGCACAGGATTGGTGACTTCTGCCATGGTATCCATCCCTGGGTTTGGATGTGTGGCTGGAGCAGCCGTGTAAGCCATTGGTAGCCCAAAGGATAGTGATGGTGCAGTCATGCTAAAGGGTTGATTATGAGGAGAACCTTGCCCTGTCATGTACATACTCCATGCTCCTACTGGAGAGTACCGGGGCTAGTTTGGCTCTTGGTAATAATTTTCCCTTGGTTGGGCATTATTAGGGCGATGCCGGAGTGGTAACATTGTTTGCCATGAGACTCGGGGTCCCAATTGGTACTTTCAAAACGATGCCTCCATTCTTCTTGCGACAATAGCGTCTACTATCGTGGTTAGCCTTTCGAACAGAGCCTCATCTAAGGAGAGTCTTGGAATGTTCGATGACCAAGAGGTTGTTGCCACTTGTCCTTCGGGATGACAAGGAACGCAATCTCTGCCCCATTCGTGTTTGTACGAGGGGCATGAACTCCTATGCCAGCCATATTGTTTGATAACTCTTGGAGTCGTTTCAAATGTTTGTACTGGCTTTTCGTAGCCTTTTTACGAACCTCACGGTTACGTAAGGTATACAATGGGATCATTGATTGTAGGGGGAGTTTAGGCTCCCACTGCGGTCGCCAACCTATTAGTGCCGTTTCGGAGTAACACTTAATCCTCTAGACGGTGCCTTCAAGACGGAAGGTGGGATGAGGACTATCCCAAAGAATGCTAGAAACTAGGGCATCGCAGAAAAGTAAAAGGAAATAAATGCGTAAAGCAATTAAAGAAAGCTATAAATAAAAGAAAAATACTAAAAAAGTAAAGACATTGTATAAAATTTGGTTGTTGAGGAACCCGAATTACATCACCGATTCTAGTATTTATACAATGTAGGTGCCTTTTCGCGAACAGGCATCGGTTAGAGGAAGGGATAAGACTTTAGAAATAAAAAATAAGTCTTCCCCGCCTTTATTCAAATCTGGCGCGGATAAGACCTCCGCAAGGATGAGGACTGCTTCTTCGCTCGGGGTGACATCACTTCGTAATGCTTCGAAATCATTCCTTCGGAGTTGTGGTGCTCCGGCAGTTATCTTGCTCGAGTTTGCTTTCTCCGAATTGCGCCTTTATTAGGATAAGTGGCTTGCTCTGGATGATACTTCCTCGGGGTCCATGGGCTGGTCCTGGGCTATCTTCCTTCGTTTAAGCCTGATAATTAGGCCCTTATGCGAACTGGGCCTAGATATGTATGTGAGTCTTATTAACACATTCTCATATGTTAACAATGGGTTTAAGCAAGCCCTTCGAGCTTGGTACGAGAAGTTTAGTTATGCTTTATTGGTATATGGTTTCACTTCTAACAATCATGAAACTACTCTTTTCATACGTCGTTCCTATTCCAGAGTCATTATCCTCCGTTTGTATATTGATGACATGATCATTACTGATGATGATTCCTCGGGTATCTCTGATCTCCAGTGTTATCTTCATCTACACATTGAGATGAAGGGTTTGGGTTGGCTTTTCGATATTTCTTAGGCCTTGAGATTTCTGACTCGTCTAATGGATACTTTATGACTCAGGCTAAGTATGCTTCAGATCTTTTAACTCGTGCTGGTCTCACTGATTGTAAGACAACTTCCACTCCTCTTAACTATGATTGCCGTTTTACTCCTCGTGATGGTACTTTACTTGAGGATCTGACATTGTACCGACAACTTGTTGGGAGTTTGATTTATTTGACTGTTACTCAGTGATAATGGCCAAAATTGTCCATTATTTCCAATCCATTTCCGTGTCTGAGACGGACATTTTAATCGTATTCCCATCTTATTTTAATAAGAAAGCAGTTGAATTCGACAGATTAATGCAAGTTTGTAAGAATAATAAGCTGGTAATGAAAAACACAAAAATATGCAATTTTAATTGTATTTGTGTTAGAAAAATCCAAAAAAATGAAAAAAAGGAAAAAGAAAAGAAAAAAGAAGAGAAAAGATGGGAAAAAGAATAAAAATCCCACAAACTGAATTTTTGGCTAAGTTTTGAAAATCAATGCAGTTTACATGATGCGATTTATACCGCATCAACCCATGTAAACCGCATCGCTGGAGAAAGAAGATAATGACCAAGTGTTGGAAGAGATGTGAAATGATCGATGCGGTTTCCTCAATGCGGTTTATACCGCATTGACCTTGAAACCGCATCACTTCAAGAAAAGGAAGAAACCCAGAGCAAAATGAGATATGCAATGCGGTATTACGCAATTTGGTATATATCACATTAACCTGTAAACCGCATTGCATCAAAACAAGGAAGCCAAGCAGGAGGCCATGTGCAATGCGAAATGACCAATTCGGTTTACACAATGCGAATTAAAACCGCATTGATGTGGTAAACCGCATCCCAGCCAAAGACCAAGAAGAAGAAGACCTCATGCAATTCGATATGTACCAATGCGGTTTATACCGAATTGCTTGAGGAAACCACATTGAGTTCAAATCATGAAGAAGGCATCCGGATGAAGCTGTGCAACACGTGAAAAATGCATGCCACTGTTAATTGGCCCTGATGGGCTTAGGGTTCTGAAAAAGAAGTATAAAAGCTGACCTTCTCCAACACTTGAGGATACTTTTAACTTACACTTGAGCAGAGGACAAAGAGAATAAGCAGGAGCTCTCCAGTTCACCCTTTAAGGGTTAGGTAGATGGTTTAGTTAGATTTATTTTTCATGCATATTGGCTTAGTTTTAAATGCTTTGATCATGGTTAAGTTTGTAAAAAGCTTGTTACTACCTTTTAGCGTAGCCATTTCCATATATTCAACATGCTTTCTAGTTAGAATGAACCCAACCTTCAATCTAATGAGTGGTTTGGGTTATTTAATATGCTTTCAAGTGTTAATACATTGAAAAATTTCAGAAATGGGTTTTGTTTCATGTGTTTGATACTCTTTAAATGCTTTCTTAGTAATAAATGTATAGAATGTTTGTTTGTTTTCAACTAGGTTTCATTTATTATGTTCCTAGTTTACTTACAACTTCAATAAATGCATGTTTAGTGGGTTTGTAGTATGTTTTATGCCTTAGAGCTTCAAATAATGTTCTTAGGTTTTAGATAATTTTAGGGTTTGTTAGAAATAGGTTTTTAATGCTTTATTTTACCTTTCTTGTTCTAGATCTTTTATATATGCTCCCTTAGATAATGTAGGTGTTCTTATTTTATGCAAGTAGTTCTTAATATTTGCACTGTTTAGGTAGATTTATCTTTGAATTTCATGTTTGTAGTTTTAGGGTTTAATTCATGCTATTACTCACTGTGCATGCATAAATCTTGATAACCACAAAATATTCACAAGTATGACTGCGAGATGACACTGATGTGAAGTGAATGATGTGGTCTAATCCAATCTATCATAAACCGCATCAGATTAGAAACCGCATGAATACTTGTGAGTAAAAATATAACTTATGAGAAAATTGCATGTAATGCGGTTTAGGTAATGCGGTTTATACCGCATTGCCCATGAAGACCGCATCACATAATAAAAATGTTGGTGTTTTTGTTGTTTGTTTCTATCTTAATGCGGTTTCTACCAATTCGGTGTTTATACCGCATTGCCCATGCAAATCGAATTGCCTCAGAAACCGCATCACATGCATTTCCACCCTCTTCATGCCTTAATTTATTTCTACAACCCAATGCGGTTTATGCCAATGCGGTTTATACCGCATTACCTTTGCAAACCGCATCACTCTCCCTTTTTGAAGCAAATGCCTTAGTCAAAATTTGAGTAAGGGAATACCCCATCGATGCGGTTTGTCCGATGCGGTTTATACCGCATCGACTTGAGAAACCGCATTAGATGGTCTATTTCGTATACTTGCAATGATTAATCATGAATAAGGAAATACTTCATTTATCATACATATTCAATGCGGTTTATTGGATGCGGTTTATACCGCATCTAATTTAATAAACCGCATTGACCTCTTCTCTTATTTTAAAACTCCAAAAATATTTATTTTCCTGAGTTGTGTAAGTTGCATGGGTGTATTTAGCTTAGGCCCGTTACATCTAATTTTATCCATTACACATCTCAAACCATTAGTGCCAAAATTATTGTGTGATTAACACTCATACAATACCAAAAATCTCCTTTTAATTTTAATTTTTATTTTTGTGTGTATGAATGAGCAATAAAGAGTATCACAGATCAATGTTGGCAAAAAGGTCCCTTCACAGGGATAACGATTAGCTCGTCTTCTGTGTATTAGTTATTGCTCGTTATTTTGCATGGTTTAATTAGAGATTGGTGGGAGCTACGGGAAAAAGGTCTCTTCACAGGGATAACGATTAGCCACTCAGCCAATTCCTAATTAGATACAGTTTTCTTTTCCTTATCTTAATTTCAAACCTCAATTTCGAACTATGGTAATATTAGACAGTGTCGATCAACACTGTTATAATAGTACTGTAGTGAGAAAATGTGTGGGTTTTTCTTCATTCATGGATCGTAGGACCTTCAATGATAGCGATCACTGTCATTAAAGGTATCTTACTGTCTAAAATCATACCATCTGGAATTATTGGGAACTGGATAGCAAATGTTTGCAGTCCAGATCACCCCAGTTGTTTTTGGCAGTCTTTGTAGCCAAATCCCTCTTATCTCAAGGCTAATCCATCTCTGTGTATCAAATTCTGTCTAACCCCACCATATATTTTGGGGTATTCTATTTTACTTCCTCCTATACATGTATGCATGATATTATTATGTCGATACTGTGGTCAATATTATTTTGGGATCCTTCCCTTGGACATAGAAGTCTTGATTTAAATCAGATGTTGCATAAATAAATTTCTACAAAAATCACTTTATAAAATCCGGATCTGAGTAAGGGATAATTTCGCAGTTATGATTAATTCATCTTCTACTGGGGGTTGATTTTGAGAACTTAGACGCAGAGTCAGCGATTAGGTCTCACCTTGACTGAAAGGATCTGTGTTTTAATTGAGAGTTTAGTACCTGTTTAGGGAATGATTTTCAAATATTAATTGTTTTCTCAAAATTGCTGTGTGTTGGAAATCTTATATTAAGTATCGCATCAAATCAGTGTCCACTTGGATCCGGATGAGATGTGATAAATAATACTAGAGGAACAACATGTAGGCCTTGGTTAATTTCTAAGGTAGGGTTGAGTATTCTTTCAACTACTATCTTCTCCCGCAAAAGCCTAAAATTGAGTCTTGAGTGAGTACATCCGGAGTAGATCTTCACGGGTCTGTTCCATTCAGTTTGTATCTCATAACTGACCAGATGTTATAAGCCCGGTGGCTTACTGATATTTGGGACGTTCTAAATCTGCATCTCGTCACCAAGAATAGGGGATCTTTTATACTAACGGAATGAGATAGCTTTTGAGACTTCCGAGTGATAGGTTTTTAAATGCTTTCTTTACCGCTTTCTTTTAAATGCTTTGTAGAGGACACTCGGAAGAATTAGAGGTTGGCCGCCGTATATGAGGTTTAAGAGTTATGGATTAGTTCGGGGTTTAATTTGAACTTTGGGTGTGACAGGGGAGAATGATAGGAGTACTTGGCATATCAACTAATGATATGACAGTTGTTGCTTATCCACCATGGAGAGATAACATACCTCGGCACGGGCAGTTATTAATCTGTGGTATCTTAGATGTTGGGGTCTTAAGAGCATGTAAATTCTGACTGTAAGTACATGTCTGTTAAAGGGAACATAGTTTAGAAAGCATGAGAGTTAGCTAACTGATGGATTATCCCAAACAAAGATCCGTGTAGCAAAAATGGAAGTTTAATTCTTGTTTCATCTGAACTCTTGTCCAATCTTTATTATTTTCTTCCTGTCCCTTCTGTCACATCTTTAAATTTGCTTTACAGATAGTGTAGTATAATTTTTCATGCTTTCGTAGAATAATTTTACCCGCTTTCATAGCATAATTTCTATTGCTTTCTTAGAATAGATTTAATTGCTTTTTAGACTAGATTTACTATGCGTTGTAGTATAACTTTTACTGCTTTCATAGTTTAGTTTAAATTAGTCAAGTAGTCTTAAAACCAAACTCAAAGCTTGAAACGAGTAACCAAGTGGAAAATCTTAGTAAACGACGTGGGCCCTGCTTCTATCACACATTCTCCAGTGAACGATCCGGTCTTACTATAAATTACTGCAATTTTTGACTCCATGCGCTTTCGGGGGCACAGTTTCTTAACACGAGTAATAAAAACGTGACAACCTATACATATATCCCTAATCCCAAATCCACCTTCATAATTTGGTTTCATTAAATAAAACTAAACCGGGATTATATTCTATTTTCTTAAAAATACTCGTGTGGGAGATTGTCAAAAGTTTCATGGCGCCGTTTCCGGGGAGGATGCAACGCCGTTTATTAAGAGAATTACACTTCTAATTTACTCATAGATAGTTCTTGTATATACTCTTGAACCATTACTAACCTGGGGGTTGTGCTGGTACTGTCAAGTTGTGATACAAACTGCTTATGCAACGGAGGAAGAATACATTGCCTGAGCTACCGTTCGATCTAGAAATAGAAAGGACTGCTTGACAACTAAGGGCACAAGCAAGACAGAGAAAGGAACGGGAAGCAGAGACTCGTACCTCACCCGAAACCACAAGCAGTGACGTATCTGATATGGCGGATAACCAGAACATTCCCCTGATCTTACCCATAAACCAACCACCCATCCATGACCAACCACCAAATAACCCAGGTAATGGAGCCGATGGAGATGTAGTAGAAGATCCGAATCGTACCAACGAGGTGGAGAACCTACCCAATCTTAATCAGCAACATTATCAGCAATTCCACCAACCGCCACCACCTCTTAACCAATATAACAACCAAAACCAAAATATGCCAAACCAGCAATACCAGAATCAGCCCTTCAATCCGGACCAGTTTCAGAACAACCCACATGATCCCAACATGTTCCAAAAAAATCCCAATTATCATAAGCACTACCAAAATCAGGCAAAGCGAGGAAATCAGCAACAACAGGCAGCGGCTGACTTTATGCAGCCAATTATGGAGCCCTATCTGAACAGGCCTGGGAGAGCCCCCATCAATGCACGCAACTTCGAACTAAAACATGCACTCATTAACTTGGTGCAGAACAATCAATTTTGCGGTGCAAATCATGAGGACCCTCAAGATCATCTTCAAACTTTTCTGGAGCTATGTGACACAATTAAAAATCAGGGGGTGTCCCCTGATGCTATTAGACTGATGCTATTTCCTTTCTCTTTATTCAATGGAGCCAGGGATTGGTATAAATCTTTGCCAGTGAACCAACAGAGCACATGGGCAGATCTGGTGAGAAGTTTTCTGTTGAAGTACTTCCCCGAAGCAAAGGTGGAAGAAGGACAAGCAAAAATCGGTGAATTTAAGATGAAGTCAGACGAGTCACTATATGACGCAAAGGAGAGGTTCTTCAACCTCTTGAGGAAATGCCCACAACATGGATATCAACCATGGGAGCAGTTGCGAAAATTCTACAGTGGACTCACCCACTCATGGCGAATGATGCTAGATGCAGCTGGAGGAAAACATTTACTCCATTTGCCCATGGATCAAGCATGGGCAAAGATTGAGACCATGTCTGTTAATATATCAGTTCTTAACAATGATGAGAGGAAGGCTGACCCTCCTAGAAAAGTTTTTGCTGTGAGTGAAGGTAAAACAGATTTTGAAAAATTGCAGGAACAGGTGGCTGCAATTCAGCTGAATCAGGGAAAGGGAGCAAGTACATCGCAGACAGTTGCTTCATCGAGCCAAGTACAAACACAGCAATCGGAAGCTGTGTGTGGGCTGTGTCAAGGACCACATCCAACTGACACATGCCAACAGATAGCTACCGAAAGCTGTAACTATGCTGGGAATTTCCAAAACCGCCACCCAAACCTCTCCTATTCCAATAACAACACACTCAATGTGCATTTGTTATCTCAGCCAAATCAGCCTACCCAGTTTGCCCATCAAAACCCACAACAAAACTTCAGGCCACATAATCCCGGATTTGTTCAACAAAGAGTCCAAAACTTCCAGAACCAGAATCAGAACTTCCAGCCCCACATCCAACAAAGACCCAACCAGAACCAAGGCCAAAACTTCCAAAACTTCAAAACCCAACCTGATCAAAACCAGCAGTTCAATCAAAAGCCACCGTCCCGCCTGGAGAACATGATGACTGAGTTTATTTCCAACCAAAGGGAGATAAACCAACAACTGCAGTCATCAATCAAGAATGTGGAAACACAAGTCACCCAGCTGGCGAAAGAATTGCAGAACAGGGGGAAAGGAACTTTGCCAAGCAGTACGGAGACCAACCCGCAATGTAAAGCAATCACATTGTGGGGAGGTAAGATTCTGAAGGGAACAGTTGGAGCTGGAAAGAAAAAGGCTGTGAAGGGTAAGGAATCAGTGAAGGTTGTGAATGAAAAGGAAAGGATTGAAGGAGAGAAGGGTACTGAGCTGGTAAAGGACAAATCAGATGCAGCAGATTCGCAGACTGAAGCTGCAAGTGAAGCTGATAAGGGTATAGGTGAAGGTACAACTTCATTCCCTTTACCACCAAAAATAGATAATAATAAGTACATGCCAAAGGTGCCATACCCTGCACGTCTTAAGAATAAGGAACAAGATGAAAAATTTAAAAAGTTTTTAGAAAGATTGAAAGCTGTCGAGATCACTATTCCATTGGTCGAAATGATTTCAGAAATGCCCGTCTATGCTAAATTTCTTAAAGAAATGATTACAGGCAGAAGGAAATTCGAGCAGGATGAAGTGGTGGTCTTAAACAGCAGCTGCAGTGCCATAATCCAGAGAGTGGAAGACCCGGGCTGTATCACACTGCCAGTCCACATTGGAAAGACAAATGTGGGAAAAGGGTTATGCGATTTGGGATCAAGCATCAACGTTATGCCACTCGCCATGGCAAAACGTCTTCACTTGGGAGTGATCGAACCGGTTACAATGAAACTACAACTGGCAGACCGGTCGATTACTCACCCAGTCGGGATACTGAAGGACGTGATCGTCAAGACGGGAGGGACTCTCTTTCCTGTCGACTTCATCATTCTTGACATTGAGGAGGACTATGAGATGCCACTGATCTTAGGCCGCCCCTTTCTCTCAACGGGTGGTGCAATGATAGACGCGCGATCAAATCAAATCAAGCTCCGAGTCAGAGAAGAAGAGCTGAACTTCAACATGGGCAGACTGCAGAAGTTTCCGTTTGAGAGAACTTGTTCCAAATTTGATGTAATAGATGATAGGAGTGAGGACGAGAGGATTGACTCTGTGATTTTGATGTCGGACAAAGTTTCAAAGCAGGTACTGATGCCTGCTGGTGCCGAGCAAGGACAAAGCTGCAATGCCGTGCACTATGAGGACCCTATGACTGGGGACCTTGAAGAGTTCGACGACATTGAATTCACTCCGGAGGAGGAGCACCAAGGCTGAGGAAGTGGGCCCTGTACTGACACAGGGTCCTGAAGGTAAATTTGATCTTTCACCCCCATCCATTTCTCGCAAATTACTGCGTTTCGTTGAATGTCCGCCAGAGCTTGAACTTAAAATACTTCCGGATCATCTTAAGTACGTTTTTCTCGCTGAACATAAAAAGTTACCGGTAATTGTGTCAGCCAAGCTGACACAAGAACAAGAAAAAGCTCTGGTAGTCATTCTAAAGAAATATGTACATGCAATTGGATGGACCATTTCTGATATAAAGGAATAAGCCCCTCTATTTGCATGCACAGAATTTTAATGGAAGAGGAGTACAAGCCCTCAAGGCAACCCCAACGGCGTTTGAACCCCCACATGCAAGAAGTGGTAAGGAAAGAAGTTAACAAGCTATTGGACGCTGGTATCATCTATCCTATATCTGACAGCAAATGGGTTAGCCCAGTGCAGGTAGTACCAAAGCGTGGGGGGATGTGCATAACGACAAACGAGCAAGGAGAAGAAGTGGCGACAAGGCCAGTGACCGGTTGG
This sequence comes from Hygrophila difformis, assembly GCA_030278955.1. NCBI lineage: Eukaryota > Viridiplantae > Streptophyta > Magnoliopsida > Lamiales > Acanthaceae > Hygrophila > Hygrophila difformis. The sequence goes on from JAOANR010000008.1 coordinate 47,555,457, forward strand.
CGAGTATGCATCGACTACCAGAAGCTCAATACCGCGACGCGGAATGATCATTTTCCCTTGCCGTTCATTGATCAAATGCTTGAGAGGTTGGCCGGGAGGGAGTACTACTGTTTTTTGTATGGTTATTCGGGCTATAATCAAATTGTAATAGCTAGTGAAGATCATGATAAAACTACTTTCACATGCCCGTATGGAACTTTTGCATATAGGCGCATGCCTTTTGGACTTTGCAATGCGCCTGCTACTTTTCAGAGATGCATGATGTCTATCTTATCAGAATTTATTGAAAAATGCATAGAAGTCTTTATGGATGACTTCTCTGTATATGGAGATACATTTGATGAATGCTTGACCAATCTTGCAAAGATATTAAAAAGATGTGAGGACACTAACTTAGTCTTAAACTGGGAAAAGTGCCATTTTATGATCACTGAGGGCATAGTGTTAGGTCACCGCATCTCGCGCGCCGGCATCGAAGTCGACAGAGCCAAGGTCTCAGTCATCTCCAATCTTCCATTACCCAATTCAATAAAACCGGTTAGGAGCTTCTTAGGGCATGCCGGTTTCTACCGGAGATTCATTAAAGATTTTTCTAAAATTGCCAAGCCGCTCACTAACCTACTTTGTAAAGAAAATTCTTTTGTAATAAATGAAGCGTGTGTTCAAGCCTTTGACACGCTCAAGAAGATGTTGATTTCTGCTCCAATAGTACAACCACCCGATTGGTCAATACCTTTCGAGGTAATGTGCGATGCAAGTGATCTCGCCGTGGGTGCAGTTCTTGGGCAACATAAGGAAGGGGGACATTGTGTAATTCATTACGCGAGTCATGCCCTGAATGAAGCCCAAATCAACTACACCACCACGAAAAAAGAGATGTATGCTGTAGTTTTCGCATTTGATAAATTCAGACAGTACCTCATTGGTACGAAAACCATAGTGTACACAGATCACTCTGCACTGAGATACTTGTTTATCAAACAAGATGCCAAACCTCGATTAATTAGGTGGATACTATTGTTGTAGGAATTTGATATCATAATAAAAGATAGAAAAGGCAGAGACAATGGTGCTGCTGACCATTTGTCTCGAATAGAAAATGATAAAAATGAACTAGCCGTCAATGAAAATTTTCCGGATGAGCAACTGTTTGCCTTGCACCTTCATGATCAAGCTTGTCCATGGTTTTCCGACATTGCTAACTTTTTAGCATGTGGAATAACCCCACCATTCCAGCACAAGAGCCATAAAGCAAGGTTCAACCGAGATGTAGTCAACTACTTCTGGGAAGATCCTTATCTCTTCAAGCATTGTGCATATTCGATTAATAGACGATGTGTAACTGAGCACGAGGCTTATCAAATCGCTAAAAAATGCCATGAATCGGAATATGGAGGTCACCATGGCCCCACTCGAACAGCTCATAAAGTGCTTGAGTGTGGTTTCTATTAGCCTACTATCTACGAGGATTTCAAGGCGTTTGTTAAGGCTTGCAACAGATGCCAAAGACTAGGGAATATCTCCAAGAGGGATGAAATGCCTCAAAAAGGAATTCTCACCCTTGAGATTTTCGATGTATGGGGTATTGACTTCATGGGACCATTCCCGACGTCGGATGGGAATCACTACATCTTGGTAGCTGTTGATTACGTGCCCAAGTGGGTTGAGGCGGTTGCACTGCCAACCAACGATGCTAACCAAGTCATCAAATTTTTGAAAAGTAACATTTTCAATAGATTTGGTGTACCTAGGGTAATCATATCTGATGGAGGAACCCATTTTGTTAACAAAGCTTTTGCAAATCTTATGAGCAAAACTGGGATTCTCCACAAGATAGGCACACCTTATCATCCCCAAACCAGGGGCCAAGTCGAGGTATCAAATCGCGAAATCAAACATATACTCGAGGCCACTGTGGGGATAACCCGTAAAGATTGGTTGCGTAAGCTCAATGACGCTCTATGGGCATACCGCACTGCATTCAAGACTCCCATTGGGATGTCCCCTTATAGGCTTGTCTTCGGAAAAGCCTGTCATTTGCTTGTAGAACTAGAACACAAGCCTTACTGGGCCGTAAAAATGCTTAATTTTGACCCGAGAGTTGCTCAGGGCAAACGCAAGTTGGACCTCAATGAAATTGAGGAAATACGTGCGCAAGCTTATGAAAGCTCGAGAATTTACAAAGAGCGGACCCAGAAGTTACATGATCGTCGTATTAAATCTAAATACTTCTATGTTGACCAAAATGTCTTGCTATTCAATTCTAGGTTGAAGCTGTTCCCCGGAAAGCTTAGATCCAGATGGGAAGGGCCATACAAAGTGGTGCACGTGTTTGAGAGTGGAGCTGTCAGGATTCAAGCTGACAAGGGAGAGCTGGTGTGAATGGAGAGAGATTGAAGGAGTATCTCGGGCAGTTCGACCCCGAAAAAGAAGTTCAAATGATCTCAGAGCCGGCTTATGTTCAATTAATTATATATATATATATATATATTTATTTAGCATATTCAATTTTCTTGAACAATAAGTATCCAAACATCAGCTAAACATTTAGAGTACTAAGACTCTAAATGTGAGGATGTTGATATTTGGAGAAAATCTAATGATTTTCCTTTGTTTTGTCTTGCAGAAATTCATGGAATCAACAAAAAAGGAATAAAGCTTCAAAAACCAGGTTCCTGGTTGGATTAATACTGTAATTCATGGAAATTAATTTCGGGATTTAAAGAAATTTAGAGTCCGGAATAAATCCATAAAATAGCAGTGTTGATCCAACCTAATTTATGCAAGGAATCATTTGTTAGAATAATATTTATGTGTATATATGCATGCTCAATATATTCATTTTGTAGAAAATGCATAATTTTAGAAAATGGTAAAAACTGGAAAATTTCAAAATTTTTCTAAGTATCTGATGCGGTTTGATTTTCCTCTCAAAATCGATGCGGTTTATACCGCATCAATTGAGACAAATCGCATCGTCATGTTGCTCTTAGTAATTTCATCGATGCGGTTTAGTCGATGCGGTTTATACCGCATCGATCCTCTAAAGCGCATTTCCTGTGTTAATTTTCCTAAGTAGCCAATGCGGTTTATTCGATGCAATATACCGCATCGATGTCAATAAACCGCATCGACCTATGGAGGGCTTTTTCGTTATTAAAAATTGCAAGTGATGCGATGCGGTATAAACCGAATCGCCTTAATAAACCGCATTGCCTCACAAAAGCATTCCTTTATTTTTCTAAGTGTCCAATGCGGATTCCCACTCCAATGCGGTTTACTCGATGCGGTATATACCGCATCGATTTTGAAAAACCGCATCGCATGGAGTGTTTGATTTCCCCCATCTTTGATGCGGTCTTTTATCGATTTTGAAAAACCGCATCGCATGGAGTGTTTGATTTCCCCCATCTCTGATGCAGTCTTTTATCGATGCGGTTTATACCGCATCGACCTTAAAGACCGCATCGATGCGGTTTAGCGGTTTCCCTTAAACCGCATTACCCCCTGTCCCACTTCCCTATATAAACCCTTTTCCCTTCTTTCTCCCTCATTTCACACTTTCCACACTTAGAATTTTTTCCAAATCCTCTCGCGAACACCTTCTTCTTCGCGAAACCAGTATGCAAAACCAGAACTTTACTCCGTTCAAAATCCTTCCAAGAGTTCGAAAATGGAATCTTCATCATCTAATCCTAGTGGGAGTAAAGGGTAAGCTCTCTGTTTTCGATTTCGCACTCGTTTCTTGCGATGTCAGTTTTGATTTTTGTGGGTTTCGTGAAATCGGAGGTGGGGAAGGAGATGGAACCTGTTTGTGAGTTGGGGATAGTCGGATTGAGGTCGGAATGTGTTGGGCATGGTCAGAATAGGCTAGAACAGAGTAGGGCGAACTAGGGCTTTTCTTATTTGCTGTTCGAACCACCATTGTTGAGGGTCTGAAGCTTTCTGTGGTTTGGGGGGGGGGGTGATTATTTTGAAAAGTTTGGGTTTCATAACCCTAAAAATCATATCTTTGTTCACTGTGTAAATGTTGTTTCCATCTTAGTTATCTGTGTATATATCCTGTTTTTCTGTGATTGTGCTTTGTAATTTGTGAAAATGGGTAAACACAGGGGTTATTTTCCCTCTAACCACTGTGTAATGTAGTCTATTGGATACCTTGATGTTTTGATGGTGATTGAATAAGCATGATGATTTTGATTGAACCTGTGGTCCATATATGCAAGCATGAGTTCTTGAAATTTTTGAAAAATATTGGCATGAATAGACTGTTGAGGATTTTTTTAGTAATGGCATGCTACTGTGCTTTGAGAATCATGTTCAATAAATGTTTTTGTGGTACCTGGTTTACTGAACCCTGCAAACTCAACTGAAAAGTTGATGTTTGTATGGAATTGGAAACATGGGATTACAAACAAAACCATGCCAAATTTTTCCTGACATGTGCTTTCCAAGTACTGTAGGCATTGTATTTATGTGTGGAAAAAGACAAAAAGTTGGTAGAATATTTGGGTTTATTAGTGTTTGACTTGCACATGTTGGGATATGTGGGGAATAAACAAGTGTAGCAACTTTGCTCACTTATCAAGACCCATTCCCAAACAAAAATTCAAATGGGGGACCACTCACACCCCCAATTTTATTAAATAAACAAGTCAACACTTTTCTGTAATTAAAAATATTGTTTGTTTGCTTTCTATGTCCTTTAGTTCATTGCATCTTATTATATCTTTGGAAATCATCATGTGCATTCACTCATCATCGTTAAATATCCCTCTTCCCATTTCACATGTTTTCAATCACTTTTATAGTGATTAAAAATCAAAACTCTTTTGTAGGCTCAATAGCCTATAAAAATTCTATCCTTTGGTCCCTTGACCATTTGAAAAATCTTTAGACTATTTTTAGTCTAAGAAAAAAATTGCAAGGGTTCAAGACTCTAATTTTCCTTCTCTTTCAAAAATTTTTAGTTGCAATAAAGTGTTAGATTTAATAATCTAACCTCATGCCTTATTACATATATTGTGCCTAAATAAATTCAAATAAAACCAATTAACTCACATTTAGAGCAAAGCTCAAAATGTGAGGATGTTGATCTTCACATTTTGCTGTTCGAACCTCATGCCTTATTTGCTGTTCGAACCACCATTGTTGAGGGTCTGAAGCTTTCTGTGGTTTGGGGGTGATTATTTTGAAAAGTTTGGGTTTCATAACCCTAAAAATCACATCTTTGTTCACTGTGTAAATATTGTTTCCATCTTAGTTATCTGTGTATATATCCTGTTGTTCTGTGATTGTGCTTTGTAATTTGTGAAAATGGGTAAACACAGGGGTTATTTCCCTCTAACCACTGTGTAATGTAGTCTATTGGATACCTTGATGTTTTGATGGTGATTGAATAAGCATGATGATTTTGATTGAACCTGTGGTCCATATATGCAAGCATGAGTTCTTGAAATTTTTGAAAAATATTGGCATGAATGGACTGTAGAGGATTGTTTTAGTAATGGCATGCTACTGTGCTTTGAGAATCATGTTCAATAAATGTTTTTGTGGTACCTGGTTTACTGAATCCTGCAAACTCAACTGAAAAGTTGATGTTTGTATGGAATTGGAAACATGGGATTACAAACAAAACCATGCAAAATTTTTTCTGACATGTGCTTTCCAAGTACTGTAGGCATTGTATTTATGTGTGGAAAAAGACAAAAAGTTGGTAGAATATTTGGGTTTATTAGTGTTTGACTTGCACATGTTGGGATATGTGGGGAATAAACAAGTGTAGCAACTTTGCTCACTTATCAAGACCCATTCCCAAACAAAAATTCAAATGGGGGACCACTCACAACCCCAATTTTATTAAATAAACAAGTCAACACTTTTCTTAAATTAAAAATAGTGTTTGTTTGTTTTCTATTTCCTTTAGTCCATTGCATTTTATTATATCTTTGGAAATCATCATGTGCATTCACTCATCATCATTAAATATCCCTCTTCCCATTTCACACGTTTTTAATCACTTTTATAGTGATTAAAAATCAAAACTCTTTTGTAGGCTCGATAGCCTATAAAAATTCTATCCTTTGGTCCCTTGACCATTTGAAAAATCTTTAGACTATTTTTAGTCTAAGAAAAAAAATTGTAAGTGTCCAAGACCCTTATTTTCCTTCTCTTTCAAAACTTTTTAGTTGCAATAAAGTGTTAGATTTAATAATCTAACCTTATGCCTTATTATATATATTGTGCCTAAATAAATTCAAGTACAACCAATTAACTCACATTTAGAGCAAAGCTCAAAATGTGAGGATGTTGATCTTCAACTTGAATATTATTATCAAAAATTGTGGAAAATATTCTTATCTCATCTCTTTCAGGAACAAAATGATCATAGAGTCCATAATGTGCTTGCCAAAAACAACTTCAGATCTTGCCTTTATAGAAATCGAGGACATGAAGACACAAATAGGCGATTTTAGACGGGCCTTGGGGAAAGAATTTAATTTGAAGATGGACCACCAGACTGACTGGAAATTCGAGATGAAGGAGCACTGGTGGAGGGACATTCCAGAAGAAGAGAGGAATTATAAGGCCATGGGGCTAGAGAGAGACTTCTGCAAGCATTTATTGAACTTCTGGAATGGTGAGTTGGACCAGGCAAGATACGATCAGAGGTTCTCTTCGAAGGTGCACTACGAAAGGATGGTATGGAGGATGAATGAGCAGAAGGGCCGGTGGATCAGACTGCTTGAACAACACCTAGGACACAAGCAGTTGGCAGCCTTTGAGCCAATCCTTATACCGCTAGGGATCACAGAGGAAACGAGGAGACAATATGTCAAATATGTTCCTCCAGTGCAAAAAGTGGCGTCAACCGGGGTATTTTCCATGGCAGACGCTTTCCCATTTATGTTAAAAAAAGGAGTTATTTGACAATGGAGGCGTCTGCGGACCTGAGGAGCAAATGTGGCTCACTAAGCACGCCAAAGCACGCCATACTGAAATGGTGTTCAATTTATGGGAGGTCATTAAACCCGTTTTGGACTTCGGATTGACAAACAACTCTCCAATGCTGGACTCGCTCATTGAGCGTACCATGGCGACAAGAAAACTGTGGGGCGAGTACATGAAAGCATGGGGAAGTTGGGACAAGGATATCCGGGTCCCTGCTGAACAAAGGGGTGGTGATACCCCCAGAAAATGAGGAGCTTGTCCCAACATTCTTGCCAAAGAGATTCCCTGCGGTTGAGCCCAAAGAGGCCACGATGGAAGGTATGCCCAACTTTGCACTGATCAGAGCTGAGTGCACGACCATGATCCGGAATAGGCACTGGCATAAGATGGGCAACAGGAAACGGCAAATAAGCCTGATGAGCGACAACAAGTGCTTGGGATATCTGAACATCAGCCCGGTCCGGAATCTCTCACACTTGGAGGAAAAGAAGCGGATATCATGGACACACTCTACGCAGACATGAAGAAGAGATTCTTTGACATGTTAAAAGAGATGGATGAAGAAGGTCTGAGGTATTGTGAGGAAAATAGAGGAGGGCGATTACGATACGATATGGCATTTCAGGGAGTTTTGGGTAGACACCTCAAGAAGAGATGGACCGCCCAGCTGATAGCAATGACCAAGCCCAAGTTTATTACGAAATATTTGAAGATCAAAGGGCCGGAATTTGGGTTGTGGACCAAGACTGATGACAAAATGATTGATGATTATGTAGACCCATCTCCCGAACCACACCAGTCTCTCGAATCGGAGCCCCTCCAAGCAGAAAATGAATCAGAGCCACCGAAAAAGAAGAGAAAGTTGGTAAAGCTGGCAGAAAAAGAAAAGGCTGGAAGGCCATCTGAGCCACAAGTCAAAATCCAAGAGCCTAAGCCTTCCAGCCAGCCAAGAATTATCCCACCTGTGCCGAAATTTGATGATGAGCCTTCAAAGCCAAGAGATAAGGGCAAGGGCCAAGCCGTTGAACTATCCAAGAAAGAGCAAAGGCGGCTGGCCCAGGAAAAAGTTGACGCCGAACTGGCAAAGAAGGCACAAGAAGAAGCTGATGCTGAGCTTGCTGAGAAAGAACAAAAGAGAATAAATGCTGAGTTGGCTGAAGAACGGCGAATAGCTGAGTATAAGGCACGTATAGCTAAGAGGGATAAACGAGAGAAAGAGCAAGCTGAAGCGGAGTCAGCTGCTGAAGTAGAAGAGTGGAGGCAGAAAAAGGCGGAGGAAAGAGCTGAAAGAAAGAGAGAATGGGATGAGATGATGAAGAAGAGAGCTGAGGAGAAAGAGAAAGAGGCTGAAATGGAAGAAAATGTAAGGAAAGCCCGGGAAGAAGAGGAAAACAGAAAAGCTGCTGAAAAGTTACAGGCCGAGCTGGAAAAGAAAAAAGAAAGATGATGTTGCGAAGGAGGCCAATGTTGGGGACGATGATTGTCAAATAATCAGCGGAACCAACATTGTGCCTATTAAAGTAAAGACTGAGCCGACAGAATGGGCAAAAGAGAAAGAGAAGCAGCAGAAGGAGCTAAGTGCCCGAAAAAGTGGAGCTGAGAAAAGAACGGACAAAATTGTTGAAGGATTGATGCCTACAGAAGAAATTGAGGAGATTGTGCAGAAAGGGAACGAGAAAATGGAGGATACAATGAGAAAAATTGTTGAGCTTAAAAGTGATTTCAGGCAGATTGCTACACAAACAATGGCCGCCACTGCTGCCCAACCTCAACCAACTGTGCAAGAAGAGAACATGCTAAACTTGGAAGATTCACGTGACGAATCAAGGCCACAAATCGAGCCAACCAAAGGAAAAGTGGCACTGAGCGAAAGCAGTAGTGGCGATGATCAATCTACGATGAAAGCCATGGAAGACATCTTCAAAGGCAAAACCATTCAACAAGTCCTCCAAGGTGATGCTGACATTGCAAGGGATCAAGGAGATGAAATGATAGAGCAACAAACAGGAGAATTAAACAAAGGGGGGGAAGTGGAGGTACCACAAAAAGAATATCAACATGTTGTTGATCCCTTCTTTCCCGATGTTTTATTCAATTCTCTATTTCATGAAATCCCTTGTAATTTGTATGAACAGGGTGCATCTCAAGGAGGCGAGCAGACTAATTTGGAACAGAACATTAATGAGGGACAACAGGAGCACCAGCAAGATGAAGCTTCCGACTCTAATTGGGAGCAGGCAGGCCATATGGAAGCACTATCCGAGGGAACCCAAGAATCAACAGGATCAATTCGACCTGCTGAGTTTTGGATAACCTCTACCTCAAAGGGCCGGATGGTGTTGTCTACAAAGAAATATCGCAAGTTCCCCATCAAGGATGATGATGATATCACGAGGAGGTTCAATGGCAACGAGCAAAATGCGGGGCGATATATGGCACTTTCTAGAGTGTTCATACCCGACAAAGGATTCAATCCGGAGATGCTAAACCATCTAATGCTAGTCACTTTGAAAGAAAAGCATGGATGGACTGAATTCCTTACCCACCATGCCGAACCTGGGATAGCGGAGCTAGTGCGGGAATTTTACTGCAATCTGAACGTTGCCCAGAAGAAGAGTTGGGTGCGAGGAGTTGATGTGAACATATCTGGAGAGTATTTGAATAACTTCCTCAGCACACCAAACTGGATTATCAGAATTTCCCGCAGCTGAGATATTTGAGAAGGGAACATGCAAGGCAGCTGGGAGGCCATACTATGACGATATCACAAGATCCCTCACTGCCGAGAGCTACACGGGAGAATTTTCCTTCCTCTCCAAACATCTCAAGCTGGAGTTCCAGCCCTCATATGATTTCTACATGTAAAAAATTAGGCCTAACCCTCACGCACATGAGACATCTGGTCGAATGTTGAAAGGTTTCGCTAAAATTTGGCATGGGTTGAAGATCAATGTGGGAGAGCACATCTTTCACGTAATGACTACGACGAGCTCCAGCAAAGCGGCTCTCTGCTATCCCAACCTCATCAGGAGGATTTGCCAAGATCAGGGAGTAGACTTGACGGTTTTCAAGGGGAGCGATCTCATCCACATGAATCCTCCTATTCCAGTCTCGCAGACGAGGGTAACTGATCCCATTGTGTATACCTGAAACTTTTGACAATTTCCCATTATATGAGTATTTTCTGAAAAGTAATAATCCCGGTTCAATTTTATTTAATGAAACCAAATTATGAAAATGGAGTTGGGATTAGGGATATATTTATAGATTGTCACGTTTTTATATACTCATGTAGGAAACTGTGGCCCGAAAGCGCACGGTGTCAAAAATTGCAGTAATTTATAGTAAGACCGGATCGTTCACTGGAGGATGTGAAGCAGGGCCCACGTCGTTTACTAAGATTTTCCACTCGGTTACTCGTTTCAGGTTTTGCATTGGTTCTAACAACTACTTGACATAATTTAAACTAGATAATGAAAGCAATAAAAATAAAGCAGATAAATTATTCTAGGAAAGCAATTAAATTTTATTCTAAGGAAGCGATAAAATTATGCTAAGGAAACAGATGAAATTAATCTAATAAAGCAGATAAAAATTATGCTTACACTAGAAAGCAGGTTTAAAATGTGACAGAATGGACAGGGAGAAAATAATAAAGATTGGACAAGATTCAGATGAAACGCAATTAAATTTCCATTTTAATTACACAGATCTTTGCTTGGGATAGTTCATCAGTTAGCTAACTCTCATGCTTTCTACAACATGTTCCCTTTAACAGACAGGTACTTACAGTGAGAATTTACATGCCCTTAAGAATTCAAAATCTAAGATACCACAGACTCATAAATCCCTTCACAGGCCTTGTGAAGTTGCATTAATTATCTGTGTTGGTCAAGCAACACCTAACACCTCATTAGTTGAAATGTCAAGTACTCCTATCATTCTCCCGGTCACACCCAAAGTTTCAAATCAAGTCCCAAACTCTTCCATAACTCTTAAACCTTACAACAGATGGCCGACCTCTAATTCTTCCGAGTGACCTCCATGAAAGCATTTAAAAGAAAGCAGTAAAGAAAGCATTTAAAATCCTATCACTCGGAAGTCTTAAAAGTTATCTCTTTCCGTTAGTATAAAAGAGCCCCTGGCCATGACCAGATGCAGATCAAGAACCCCCAGGTATCAATAAGCCACAGGGCTCACAACATCTGGGCAGTTATGAGATCCATAAATGAATCTGTTCCGGATGTACTCACTCGAAACTCGATTCCAGGCTTTGGCAGAAGAAGATAGTAGTTGAAAGAATACCCAACTCTACCTTAGAAATTAACCAAGGCCTACATGTTGTTCCTCTAGTATTATTTATCATATCTCATCTGAATCCAAGTAGAAACTGATTTGATGCAATATTTAATATAAGATTTCCAACACATAGTAATTTTGAGAAACCAATGGATATTTGAAAATTATTCCCTAAACAGGTACTAAACTCTCAATTAAAACACAGATCCTTTCAGTCTAGATGAGACCTACTCGCTGACTTTGTTTCTAGGTTCTCAAAATCAACCCCCAGTAGAATATGAGTTAGTCATAACTGTCGAATTTATCCCTTACTCAGATTTGGATTTTATAAAGAAATTTTTGTTGAAAATTTATTATGCAACATCATATTTAAATCAAGACTTCTGTGTCCAAGGAGAAGGATCTCCAAGATAACTATGACCTCAACATTTACATAATAATATCATGCATACATGTATAAGAGAAGTAAAATGAAATACCCCAAAATATATGGTGGGGTTAGACAGAATTTGATACACAAAGATGGATTAGCCTGAGATAAGAAGAATTTGGCTAAAAAGAATGCCAGAAATAATTGGGGTTGTCCGGACTGCAAACATCTACGATCTGGTTCCCAAGTATTCCAGATGGAATGAATTTTAGACAGTAAGGATCCCTAAATGATAGTGATCGCTATCATTGAGAGTTCTACTATCCATGAAGGAGGAAAAACCCACATGCTTTCTTACTATAGTATTACTATAACAGTGTTGATCGACACTGCCTAATATTACCACAGCTTGAAATTCGGGTTTGAAATTAAAATAAAGAAAAGAAAACTGTATCTAATTAGGAGTTGGCTGAGTGCCTAATCGTTATCCCCGTGAAGGGACCTTTTTGCTGTAGCTTCCACCAACCACTAATCAGACCATGCAAAATAACGAGTAATAATTAATACACAGAAGACGAGCTAATCGTTATTCCGGTGAAAGGACCTTTTTGCCAATATTGATCTGTGATATTCCTTATTACTCATTCATACACACAATTAAAAAGAAAATAAGAAATTAAGAAAATATTTTTGGTATTGTGTGAGTGTTAATCACACAATAAATAGACACTAATGAGCTTAGATGTGTAATGGGTAAAAATTAGATGTGATGGGCCTAAGCCCAATACACCCATGCAACTTACACAAATCAAGAATTAAAATATTTTTGGAGTTTTAAAATAGGAGGAGGAGATCAATTCGGTTTAAGGTGTAACATAGAATGAACTGATTAATGTATGAGGGATGAAACATTTTCCTCACCCAAATGATCCTTGCAAGGAGATAAACATCATTCAATTCGAATTGTCATGCAATTCGGTCTAAACCGAATTGGACAATTCGAATTGATGAAGGCATTCCCTTGCTCAAATTTGGTTAAGGCATTTACTCCAAAAAAGAGGGTGATTCGAATTGCACGTCAATTCGGTTTAAACCGAATGGGACAATTCGAATTGGTAAGACAGAAAAATAAACTAAGGCATGAAGGGATGACATGCATACAATGAGGTCTACAAGCCAATTCGATCTATTTGGCAATTCGGTATAGACCGAATTGTTATAGATCGAATTGCTTGTGAATCTCATGAAGGAAACATTTTTTTGTTATGTAATTCGGTCTCATGGGTAATTCGGTTTAGACCGAATTACCTAAACTGAATTGCATACAAACTTTGTTCTGAAAGAAATAAAACAACATTTCTGCCATGCAATTCCATCTTCATGGGCAATTCGGTTTAGACCGAATTGTCTTAGATCGAATTGCATGCCATTTTTTCAAAAAGTGTATTTTTTGTGCTCACAAGTACAGGTTAGGTTTCCACTGTGCGATTCATGATGGATAAGATTTACCAAATCTTTCATTTCACACCAGTGTCAACTCACAGCCACACAAGTGAGCATTTTAGGGAGAATAATCATTATACATGTTCAGCAGGTACAAGTATGAATCAGACCTTAATTCTACAAACAAGGAATTCAAAGATTAAGGAACCTAAAACACTTAAAAATCTAAGAACTACATGCATAGAAAACAAGAACACCTACATTATCTAAGGCAATGTTAACTGAAATAAGTAGAACAATAATAATAAAACAAAGCATTAAAATTAATTCTAACAAACCCTAAAATTATCTAAAACCTAAGAACACTCATTTGAAGCTCTAAGGTGTAAAAACATACCAAAACCCATTAAACATGCATTTATTGAGCAAGTAAGTCAACTAGAACATAATAAATGCAACCTAGTTGAAACAAACAAACATTCTAACATTTACTGCTAAGGAAAGCATTAAAGAAGTGCCAAAAACATGAAAATAAAAACCCGTTTCTGGATTTGTGTCTTGTATTAGCACTTGAAAGCAAGTAAATAACCCAAAACCATCATTGACTTGATAGTAGGGTTCATTCTAACTACAAAGCATGTAAAATGTATGGAAATGGCTACTCTAAAGGTAGTAACAAGCTTCTACACACTAAACTGAGATAAAAACATTAAAAACTAAGCTATTTGCATGAAAATAAACTAACTAAACTAACTAAACTAACCCTTAAGGGGTGAAGAACTCTCTGCCTCCTTCTTTTTGTCCCCAAGCCGAATCTCTGTAAAGTGTCGAATAGAATGTTTCTTGTGTTGAGGAAGGTCAACTTTTATACTTTTTCTCGAAACCCTAGGCCCATCAGGGCCCATCAATAGTGTTGTGCATTTCCCACGTGTTCCACAGCCTCATCTGGATGCAAATTTGAACTAAATTCGGTCTTCCTTAAGCAATTCGATCTAGACCGAATTGGTGCAATTCGAATTGCATGAGGTTTTCTTTCTTGATCTTTAGCTGGAATGTGGTCTTCACTCATTAATTCGGTCTATGGGTAGACCGAATTGATCTTTTCGAATTGATGAAGTCTCCTGCTTGGCTTTCTTGTTTTTGATGCAATTCGAATTAATGGTCAATTCGGTCTAAACCGAATTGAGTAATTCGAATTGCATCTCTCTTTCTTGCTTTGGGTTTCTCCTCTTCAGGGCCCAATTCGGTCTAGAGTTCAATTCGTTCTAGACCGAATTGGGCATCTTGCATCTCCTTTCAACACTTGACCAATTTTTCTCCTTCTTTTCCTCATCAATTCGAATTGTCCAATTCGGTTTAGACCGAATTGGGTAATTCGAATTGAGTTTCAACACTTCGCCAAAAATTTAGTTTGTGGGGTTTTCATTCTTTTTCCCATCTTTTTATTTTTGTGGGCTATTTTGTTCTTTTACCCATCTTTTTGATTCATTTTTCTTTTCTTTTTCCTTTTTTTATGTTTTTGGATTTTTCTAACACAAATGCAATTAAAATTGCATATTTTTGTATTTTTCATTACCAGCTTATTATTCTTACAAACTCGCATTAATCTGTCGAATTCACTGCTTTCTTATTAAAATCAGATGGGAATGCGATCAAAATGTCCGTCTCAGACACGGAAATGGATTGGAAATAATGGACAATTTTGACCATTATCAACATCCTCATTTAATACTGATCGTCCCCGAGCAGTCAGAGTCAATGCTCCTAAGGGCATGGACTCTGCACATTCAATCCATTTGCGTTGCTTCAAAAGTTTCATTCTTTTTATATTGGGATAAGACAATCAAAATTACAAGTATTAAACTCTCTTGGTTGCAGTGTTTAATGAAATGATACTTCTCACTTGGATAGGCATACAAATCAATCATTATTGTTAATTTTTCTTGAATATATGTTTGGAAAATCCCATCGGCTTAATTCTTGAATTCAAGCATGACATGAACATTGATCAATCAGAACAGAGCCTCACATATAGTAGAATAGGAAAGTTTACTCACTCTCAAAGTTGGCTTTTTATCCTTAACTCTCATAATCAAGTTCAGTTAAATTCTCCCATAAGCTTGCAATTAGACCAACTCGCCACCTACTCATTTCTTCAAATCGAGATCCCAAGGTCTTATTCAAGGTTATAACGGGGCATACGGTTGTAAAATTTGGTATGGAAGGGAATTATTGGGTTAAGAAGTGACATAACTCTATTCCATCATCACTTGGCATTGTTTTTTCTTTAACATCTATAATCATCAATATTTCTTTCTTTCTTTTGTTTTTCTTTCCTATTGCATGACATTAGACTGTGTCTAATTTGCTTAGTCAATTGCAATTTATTGTGTTGAATGGAAATCAACATTTTCTTCTTTTTCTTTTTCTTTCTTTCTTCTTTTTCTCTTTTTTTTGAATCAGTTTACAACACACTGATTGATATTTTTGATGATCATAGATTATAATGCCTTGATGGAATTGGTTCATGTACACTTGGGTTTGATTTCTTGGTCTTTTTATAGGTTATGAAAAATATAGAGGGCTTCAAAGAAAAATTAGGCTTATAGGCTCAAGTTGGTTAATCCTAAAGGGAAAAATATTTTTGGGTTTGGATTTCAAACGAAGGCCAAAAATTTGGGTTTTTCTAAGTGCCTCAATCATATGCTCGATTTCGGGAATATGGCATGGTCTTGAATCGGTCCCAATTGCAAGTTCTAGTGTCCTTTAATCGAATTGATTTTCACACATCAAAGAAAAGAATGAGTACAAGTGACTCATGGCTCAGATCTCACATGGTATGGTTTGATCATGTCATACATTTATTCTTAAATTTAGCCTTTGAAAAATTCCTGCATTTTATTCAATCAAATTCTCAACATAAAAATTTTGTTTTTCTTCCAAGTGATCATATCATTGGATTTTTATAGCTCAAAACCTCAAAAATTTATATCATGCATATTTTTAATTGTTTTATCCCAATTTAATAGTTTGAAAATTTCATCATTAGCCTAAATTCAACATGTGAATTTAGGTGACAAATTTTATGCTTGTTTTTATGCCGGTTATTTAATTGAAAGCAGTAAAAAGACACTGTAAACACGCAAGCATGTTACAGCTTTGTTTTTGGCGTGACAGTCGTTATTCATCTTGGACTGCCACACATCTTTTTCAAAATATTTTGAGAACTCAAGATGAAATTCTCTTGTGGAAAGCAATTAATACATCAGTTACAAATAGATTTCCACAGTATGAACGAAAGTGCATTGAATAAAATGGAAAATCTAATGTATGATGTTTGCATTGAAGCTCGCATGAATGTGATCGTGTTAGCTCAGTCCTCCTTCTCCGAATGCTGCTTTGAAGTTCCGGTGTCATCTCTTGGAGGTGAGGGTAGCTTCCTGAGTAGGGTCTTCATCATTTCAGCTTGGCTGGTGAACATTGCTTCGAACATTTTTCTGTTCTTTTCTTCGCTCTCCATTCTTTCCTGATGTTGCCTTGCTTCTCGTTCAGCCTGCATTCTCTCTCGTTCAGCCTGCCTTTCCTCTCGTTCGGCCGCTTTCCTTTTGAACTCTTCTTCTCTCTCAAGCATTCTCAGTCTGAAATCTTCCTCCTTTTGAAATTGCCTTTCTTGATTCGAAACAATCACATCAGCAAGGGTTTTGACACTCTGCACCATTGATTCTCCCATTCGGCTCACAATTTCAATTGTCTGAGAATCAGCTGGGAATTGAGAGACATTCTGGCTTCTGCGAGGAGGTCGGACAGGATGTCTTCTCGATTGGCTCGGGGTGGAAGCAACAGTTTCAGGATGGCTTGGAGTGGGAACATCATCCAGGGGGTGTTCTTCCACAGCAGGTTCAGTTGAGGGAACTCCAACTTCTTCTGTTGAAGGCACCGCTTCAGTACGGGCCTTCTTCTTGCGTGACCGACGCTTAGCTGGTTGCCCATGAGTGTATCTAGATTGGGCATCTGATTCCTCTGGCATAATGTACACCACTGGATCAGTTACCCGAGTCTTTGGAACTGGAATTGGAGGATTCATCTGAATGAGATCACTCCCTGTGAAAACTGATAGATCTACTCCTTGGGCTTCGCAGATCCTCCTGATGAGGTTTGGATAGCAGAGAGCAGCTGCCCTGCCGGAGGTCCTTGAAGTCATGACATGGAAAATGTGCTCCCCCACATTGATCTTCAGTCCATGCCAGATTTTAGCAAAACCCTTCAGCATTCGACCAGATGTCTTGTGTGCGTGAGGGTTGGGCCTAATTTTTGACATGTAGAAGTCATAAGAGGGTTGGAACTCCAGCTTTAGGTGCTTTGACTTGAAAGAGAATTCCCCTGTGTAGCTCTCGGCAGTGAGGGATCTTGTGATGTTGTCATAATATGCTCTCTCAGCTGCCTTGCATGCTCCTTTCTCAAAGTGCTCAGCTGTCGGGAATTCTGATCTCCAGTTGGGTGTCCCGAGGAAGCGGTTCAGATATTCTCCAGATATGTTTACATCCACTCCTCGCACCCAACTCTTCTTTTGGGCGACATTAATATTGCAGTAGAATTCCCGAACCAACTCTGCTATCCCAGGTTCACCATGGTGCGTAAGGAATTCAGTCCATTCATGGTTTTGTTGTAAAAAGATTAGCATTGGGTGATTCACCATTTCCGGACTGAATCCTTTATCGGGTACGGTTAACTCAGCCAGCGCCATGTAACGCCCCGCATTATGCTCATTTCCATTGAACCTCCTCATTATGTCTGCGTCATCCTTGATTGGAAATCTTCTGTATTTCTTGGTAGACACACCCAATCTTCCCTTTGAGGTAGAAGTCGCCCAATAGCCAGCAGATCAAACTAACCCCGTTGATTCGTGGGTTCCCTGAGAGTGCGCCTGCTCGCAATCAGAGTCCGACTTCTCCTCCTCCTGTTCATGCTGTTCCTGCTGTTCACGCTGTTCACCCTCCAATTGATGTTCTGTTTCAACCAGTGTATCTGCCCGCAGCTCACCTTCAGTTTGTTGTTCATTTTCTTCTTGCTCATCTCCTTGAGATGTTCCCTGTTCATGCACATTACAAGGAAATTCATGAAGTACAGCGTTGAGGAAATCATCGGGAAAGAAGGGATCAACAACATGTTGATATTCTTTTTGTGGTACCTCCACTTCCCTCCCTTTGTTTAAATCTCCAAATTGTTCTATCATGTTATCTCCTTGATCTCCAGCAATGTTGATATCCCCTTGGAGAATTTGTTGGATAGTATTGTCCTTGAAGATGTCCTCCATGGTGTCCAACTCTGCTTGCAGATTGCCACCGCTCCCCTCGCTCGTTGCTGCTTTCTCATGGGTTGACTCGATTCGCGGATCAACTTCAGCATGCGAGTCTTCTAACTCCTTCGTATTCTCTTCAGGTGCAGTGGATTGAGGTTGGGCAGCAGCTGCGGCCAATGTATTTGCAACAACTTGATCCAAACTTCCCATAAGCTCAGCAGTCTTCCTTTTCAAATTCTCATATCGTATATTGCCTTCCTGCAACATCTCCTCTATCTCCTCCGTGGGTTTCAGCCCTTCAACGATTTCATCCGTTTTCTTCTTATTCCCACTCGTCTTAGCAACCATCTGCTTTTGCTGCTTCTTCTTATCCTTAGCCCATTCAACCGGCTCTGCTTTCACTTTAATAGGTACAATGTTTGTTCCGCTGATTATTTGACAATCATCGTCCCCAACATTGACCTCCTTTTCAGCGTCATTTTTCTTTTTCTTCTCTAGCTCGGCCTGTAATTGCTCAGCAGCTTTTCTATTTTCTTCTTCAGCTCGGGCCTTTCTTGCATTTTCCTCCATTTCAGCTTTCTTGGCTTCCTCCTCAGCTCTCTTGGCCTCTTCCTCCGCTTCCTTGGCCATCTGTTCCTTCAATAATCTGTCTTTCTCGGCCCTCTGTGCTTCTCGTTGTTGCCTCCACTCTTCTTTTTCTTTGGCCATTTCTTTCTCGGCTTCCTCCTTCTCCCGCCTTTCTCTTTCAATTTGACGAGCCTGGTAGGCAGCAGCCCTTTGTTCCTCAGCCCGTTCAGCTTCCGACAGCCTTTGATCTTTCATTGCCTTTTCTGCGCCGGCTTCTTCTTGGGCCTTTCTCGCCATTTTTGCATCAAATTGTTCTTGGGCCAGACGCTGCTGCTCTTGCTTGGATAGCTCGACGGCTTGTTTCTTTGCTTTGTCCTTTGGCTTAGAGGGCTCGCCATAAAATTTGGGCACTGGAGGGATTATCCTTGGCTTGGTGGAAGGCTCTTGAATTTTTATTTGTGGCTCAGCTGGCCTTCCATCCTTTTCTTTCTCTGAAAGCCTTATCAACTTTCTCTTCTTCTTGGGCTGTTCTGGCTCGACTTCGGTCTGGGGGGGTTCCGATTCAGCAGATTGATTTGGCTCGCAGTTGAGTCCACATATTCATCAATCAGCTTGTCATCATCTTCAGTCCACAACCCAAACTCCGGCCCTTTGATTTTCAAATACTCTGTTACGAATTTGCGCTCGGTCATTGCCGTCAGTTGGGCTGTCCACCTTTGCTGGATGTGTCTGCCCAATACTCCTTGAAAACCCACATCATACAGGAATCGCCTATCCTGGCAGTATCTTAGACCCTCTGCATCCGCCTCTTGCAGCAGGTCGAAGAATCTTTTCTTCATATCTGCGTACAGAGTATCCATGACGTCTGCCTCTTTCTCCTTCAGATATCGCAAGTCTCGGACCGGTGGAATGTTGAGGTAACTCAGGCACTTGTTTTCACCCATCAATGGTATTTGTTTTCTCTTCCTGCCCAACCTATCCCAGTTCCTCTTCTGGATCATTGCATTGCACTCTGCTCTGATTAATGCGAAGTTGGGCATTCTTTCCATTGTGGCCTCTTTTGGTTCAACTCCAGGGAATCTCTTTGGCAGGAATGTTGGAACAATCTCCTCATTCCCCGGAGGTATCACCACTCCTGGGTTCAACACAGAGACTCTGATATCCTTCTTCCAACTTCCCCATGCTGTCATGTATTCTCCCCATAGCTTCCTTATTGCCTTTGTCTTTTCAATGATCGTGTCCAGCATCGGGGTGTGGTGGGCTGCTCCATATTTCAGCGCGGGTTTGATGGATTCCCAAAAGTTGTATGTCATTTCAATATGACGCGCCTTGGCATGCTTGGTGAGCCACAATTGTTCCTCCGGTCCGCAGACAGTCCCATTATCAAATAATTCTTTCTTGTACATGAATGGGAATGCGTCTGGCATGTGGAACATCCCGATTGATGCCACTTTTTGAACCGGAGGGGTGTTTCTAGGATAATATCTCTTTGTTTGCGCTGTAATCCCTGGTGGTATCGGAACTGGTTCAAAAGCCGCCAACTTCTTGTCTCCCAGATGCTGTTCAAGCAGCCTATTCCACCTGCCTTTCTGTTCGTTCATCCTCCAAATCATGCGTTCGTATTGGACTCGTGGATCATCGAACCTTAAATCATATCTCACCTGGTCGAACTCGTTATTCCAGAAGTTCGACACATGCTTGCAGAAATCCCTCTCCAGGCTTGTGGCTTTGTAATTTCTTTCCTGTTCTGGAATATCACTCCACCAGTGCTCTCTCATCTCAAATTTCCATTCGATCCGGTGGTCCATATTCAAGTTGTATTCATTCGCCAAGGCCTGTCTGTTGTTATTTATTTCTTTCTTCATCCTTTCGATGTCCAAGAAGGCAAGGTCTGGGGTGGTCTTCGGAAGGCCCATTATAGGGTCTATGATGTATTGGTCCCTGAAGAAGAGAAGTTGAAGCTGTTTTTAACAAATTTTTGGTAATAATATTCAAGTTCGAAAATCAACATCCTCACATTTTGAGCTACGCTCTAAATGTGAGTTAATTGGTTTTACTTGAATTTATTGAGCTATACTACATATTATATGACAGGAGGTTAGATTTTTGAATCTAACAATTATTGCAACTAAGAAGTGAGAAAATAAAGAAGATAAGGGTCTTGGACCCTTACATATTTTTTCTTAGACTAAAGATAGTCTAAATATTTTTCGAAATGGTCAAAGGACCAAGAGATAGAATTTTTATAGGCTATTGAGCCTACAAAAGACAATTTTTGATTTTTGATCACTGTAATAGTGATTTAAATCATGTGAAATAGGAAGATGGATAAACAATAATGAAGAATAAACACACATGATGAGTTATGCATTTACTAGCATGAGACGATGGACTAAAGAAAATAAAAATAACAAAAATAAGAAAAGCACACATACACTAAGGCTATTTCTGGATTTTAAGAAAAGTGTTGACTTGTTTATTTAACAAAATTGGGGGTGTGAGTGGTCCCCCATTTGGATTTTTGTATTGGGGAATGGGTGTGGAAAGTGAGCATAGTTGCTACACTTTGTTAATTCCTCACATATCCCAACATGAGCAAGTCAATCATTAAAGGAATAAAACATTCTACCACTTTTTGTCTTTTTCAAAAATAAATGCCATGCCACTAGTGTTTGAGAAACACATGTCAGGAAAAATTTTGACATGGTTTCGTCTGTAATACCATGTCCCGGTGTATACAAACATCAACTTTTGAGTTGAGTTTGCAAAGTGTGGTCAACAGGTACCCAACAAAAGCATTTATTAATAAGGTTCACACAACACAGTAGCATGCAAACAAGTAAACCAACACTCAAACAGTCCATTCACACTAATATTCTGCAAAATTTTGCCACAAATTCATGCCTTAACAACACAAATTCATAAGCTTCCTCAACATGCATTTTCAATCAACATTGTCAAGTATCCAATAGGCAAAATAACACAGTGGTTAGAAGAAGATGACCACTGTGCTCATCCATTCACAGATTACAGACACAATCGAAATATATGCACATACAACAAAAAGAAAACAACAACTAACACAATGGACAAAACATGGATTTTTGAGGGTTTTGAAACCCAAATTTTCACAAATAAACATCCCCTACACCAAAGAACTTGAACAGATAATAATGGGGGTTCGAACCAAAAACAAAATAAGCCATAGGTTCCACTATTACTGTTCTACCCTAACTCCGATTATACCCATACCATTCCGACCACATTCCGACCTCACCCAACACGAAAACAGGTTACCATCCCTTCCCCACTTCCAATTTCGCAAAAACAAGGAAAACACAAAACTGGAACTCGCGAAAACAGGGTGCGAAGTCAAAATCAGAGAACTTACCCTTTACTCCCACTTGGATTAGAAGAAGAAGACACCACTTTAAAGCTTTTGGAAGTAATTGGACGGGCAAAAACTCGGATTGGATGACTGGTTTCGTGAAGAAGAAAGAGTTCGCGAAAGGGAATCGGGGAAAAGTTCTAAGTGTGGAAATATGAGAGTGAGAGGGAAAAGGAGGGAAAGGAATATATTTGGGATATGAAGGCAATTCGGTCTATTGGAGACCGAACCATCAATTCGGTCTAGACCGAATTGATGTGGTCTCCAAGTGTTTGTGAGAGATTCGGTCTCTTAGGCTAATTCGGTCTAGACCGAATTGGCTTGGAGACCGAATTGGATGAAAGGCAAAAACATTTCACACACACAAGGAAGAATTTTGAAATCAATTCGGTTTAGACCGAATTGACTCCCAATTCGAATTGGAGTGAATAGACCGAATTGGATACTTAGTAAAATAAAGGGGTGCTATTGTGAGTCAATTCGATCTATTTTGGCAATTCGGTCTAGACCGAATTTGCCTTATAGATCGAATTGCTCACTTGCAAGAATAAGGAGCTAATGCCTTATACAGATCAATTCGGTCTATCAATTCGGTTTAAACCGAATTGAAATAATCGAACTGCTACTTGGCCATATTTATGCAAAGAATGAAACATGTGTCTTGGAAAATCAATTCGGTTTCTTAGGCCAATTCGGTCTAGACCGAATTGGCTTGGAGATCGAATTGGTGAAAATTTACCAAGGCTACACCTCCGATGCGATCTATTTCAAACAATTCGATTTAAACCGAATTGAATTGAAATGCAAATTAGACCACATTTAATACTATAAAAATTTTTGACATTTCAGTTTTTTAACAATTTCTAATAATACTGCATACTTGAGCACAGAGAAACATTAATCTAAAAATTAATTGCTTGCATAAATTAGGTTGGATTAACACCTTTATTTTATGGATTTATTTCGGATTTCAAATTTTTCTAAATTCTGAAATTAATCTCCATTAAATTTAGTGTTAATCCAATCGGGAACCTGGTTTTTGAAGCTTTATTTTTCTTTTTGTTGATACCATGAATTCCTGCAAAGCAATTATAAGAAAATTATTAGATTTTCTCCAAATATCAACATCCTCACATTTAGAGTCTTAGTACTCTAAATGTTTAGTCGATTTTTGGATACTTATTGCCCGAGAAAATGAATATACTGCATAAGAAATAATTATAAAAATATAATATATATTCTTATTGAGCATAGGCCGGCTCCGATATCATTTGAACTTCTTTCTCGGGGTCAAACTGTCCGAGGTACTCCTTCAATCTCTGTCCATTCACCACCAACTCTCCCTTGCCAGTTCGAATTCTGACAGCTCCATTTTCAAACACGTGCACCACTTCGTATGGCCCTTCCCATCTCGATCTAAGCTTTCCGGGGAACAGCTTCAACCTAGAATTGAATAGCAGAACATTTTGGCCAACATAGAAGTGTTTAGACTTTATACGACGATCATGTAACTTCTGGGTCCGCTCTTTGTAAATCCTCGAGCTTTCATAGGCTTGCGCACGCATCTCCTCAATTTAATTGAGGTCCAACTTGCGCTTACTCTGAGCAACTCGTGGGTCAAAATTAAGCATTTTTACGGCCCAGTAAGCCTTGTGCTCTAGTTCTACGGGCAAATGACAGGCTTTTCCAAAGACAAGCCTGTATGGAGACATCCCGATGGGAGTCTTGAATGCAGTGCGGTATGCCCATAGAGCATCATTGAGTTTGCGTGACCAGTCATTGCGAGTTATCCCCACAGTGGCCTCGAGTATGTGTTTGATTTCACGGTTTGATACCTCGACCTGGCCACTGGTTTGGGGGTGATAAGGCGTGCCTATCTTGTGGAGAATCCCAGTTTTGCTCATAAGATTTGCAAAAGCTTTGTTAACAAAATGAGTTCCTCCATCAGATATGATCACCCTAGGTACACCAAATCTATTGAAAATGTTATTTTTCAAGAATTTGATGACTTGGTTACCATCATTGGTTGGCAGCGCAACCGCCTCAACCCACTTGGACACGTAATCGACAGCTACCAAGATATAATGGTTCCCATCAGATGTCGGGAATGGTCCCATGAAGTCAATACCCCATACATAAAAAATCGCAAGGGTGAGAATTCCTTTTTGAGGCATTTCATCCCTCTTGGAGATATTCCCTAATCTTTGGCATCTGTCGCAAGCCTTAACAAACGCCTTGCAATCCTCGTAGATGGTAGGCCAATAGAAACCACACTCGATCACCTTATGAGCTGTTCGAGTGGGGCCATGGTGACCTCCATATTGCGATTCATGACATTTTTTTGCGATTTGATAAGCCTCATGCTCAGTTACACATCGTCTAATAATCGAATCTGCACAATGCTTGAAGAGATAAGGATCCTCCCAGAAGTAGTCAACTACGTCTCAGTTGAACCTTGTTTTTTGGCTCTTGTGTTGGAATGGTGGGATTATTCCACATGCTAAAAAGTTAGCAATGTCGGAAAACCATGGACAAGCTTGATCATGAAGGTGCAAGGCAAACAGTTGCTCGTCCGAAAAATTTTCATTGACGGCTATCTCATTTTTATCATTTTCTATTCGAGACAAATGGTCATTAGCACCATTGTCTCTGCCTTTTCTATCTTTTATTATGATATCAAATTCCCGCAAGTACCCACCTGATTAATCGAGGTTTGGCATCTTGTTGTTGAACAAGTATCTCAGTGCAGAGTGATCTGTGTACACTATGGTTCTCGTACCAATGAGGTACTGTCTGAATTTATCGAACGCGAAAACCACAGCATACATCTCTTTCTCCGTGGTGGTGTAATTGATTTGAGCTTCATTTAGGGCATGACTTGCGTAATGAATCACGCAGTGTCTCCCTTCCTTATGTTGCCCAAGAACTGCACCCATGGCGAGATCACTTGCATCGCACATTACCTCGAAAGGTATTGACCAATCGGGTGGTTGCACTATTGGAGCATAAATCAACATCTTCTTGAGCGTGTCAAAGGCTTGAACACACGCTTCATTTATTACGAAAGAATTTTCTTTACAAAGCAAATTAGTGAGCGGCTTGGCAATTTTAGAAAAATCTTTAATGAATCTTCGGTAGAAACCGGCATGCCCTAAGAAACTCCTAACTGCTTTTATTGAGTTTGGTAATGGAAGGTTGGAAATGACTGAGACTTTGGCCCTATCGACTTCGATGCCTGCGCGCGAGATGCGGTGACCCAACACTATCCCTTCGGTAACCATGAAATGGCACTTCTCCCAGTTCAAAACTAGGTTACTGTACTCGCATCTCTTTAAAATCTTTGCAAGATTGGTCAGACACTCATCAAAAGTATCTCCATATACAGAGAAGTCATCCATGAAGACTTCTATGCATTTTTCGATAAATTCTGAAAAGATAGACATCATGCAACATTGAAAAGTGGCAGGCGCATTGCAAAGTCCAAAAGGCACACGCCTGTACGCAAACGTTCCATATGGGCACGTGAAAGTGGTCTTATCATGATCTTCACTAGCTATTACAATTTGATTGTAGCATGAGTACCCATCCAAAAAGCAGTAATACTCCCTCCCGGCCAACCTCTCCAGCATCTGATCAATGAACTGCAAGGGAAAGTGATCCTTCCGTGTAGCGGTGTTAAGCTTCCGGTAGTCGATGCAAACTCTCCAACCGGTTACTGGACATGTCACCACTTCTTCTCCTTGCTCATTAGTCGTTATGCACATCCCCCCACGCTTAGGTACTACCTGCACTGGGCTTACCCATTTGCTGTCAGATATAGGATAGATGATACCAGCATCTAAGAACTTGATAACTTCTTTCCTTACCACTTCTTGCATGTGGGGATTCAGACGCCTTTGCGGTTGCCTTGAGGGCTTATACTCCTCATCCATTAAAATTCTGTGCATGCAAACAGAGGGGCTTATTCCTTTTATATCAGAAATGGTCCATCCAATTGCATGTACATATTTCTTTAGAATATCTACCAGAGCTTTTTCTTGTTCTTGTGCCAGCTTGGCTGACACAATTACCGGTAATCTTTTATGTTCAGCGAGAAAAACGTACTTAAGATGATCCGGGAGTATTTTAAGTTCAAGCTCTGGTGGACATTCAACGGAAGGTAGTAGTTTGCGAGAAATGGATGGGAGTGAAAGATCATATTTACCTTCAGGACCCTGTGTCAGTACAGGGTCCACTTCCTCCTCCGTGGTGCTCTCCTCCTCTTCTGGAGTGAATTCAACACCGTCGAACTCTTCAAGATCCCCGGTGATAGGGTCCTCGAAATGGACAGCGTTGCAGCTTCTTCGTTGCTCGGCACCTTCAGGCGTCAGTACCTGTTTTGAAACCTTGTCCGGCATTACAGTCATAGAGTCTATGCTCTCGTCCTCACACCTACCTTCTATTACATCAAATTTGGAACAAGTTTCATCAGACGGAAACTTTTGCAGTTCGCCCATGTTGAAATTCAGCTCCTCTTCTCCGACACGGAGCTTGATTTGATTTGATCGCGCGTCTATCAGTGCACCACCCGTCGAGAGAAAGGGGCGGCCTAAGATCAGCGGCATCTCATAGTCCTCCTCTATATCCAGAATGATGAAGTCGACAGGAAAAATAGTTCCTCCCGTCTTGACAATCACGTCCTTCAACATTCCGACTGGATGGGTAATTGACCGGTCCGCCAGTTGTAATTTCATTGTGACTGGCTCGATTACTCCCAAGTGAAGACGTTTTGCCATGGCGAGTGGCATAACGTTGATGCTTGATCCCAAATCGCATAACCCTTTTCCAACATTCGTCTTTCCAATGTGGACTGGCAGTGTTATACAGCCTGGGTCTTCCTTTTTCTCCTGTAGCACTCTCTGGATTATGGCACTGCAGCTGCTGTTCAAGATCACCACTTCATCTTGCTCAAATTTCCTTCTCCCTGAAATCATTTCTTTAAGAAATTAGCATAGACGGGCATTTCTGAAATCATTTCGGCCAATGGAATAGTGATCTCGACAGCTTTCAATCTTTCTAAAAACTTTTTAAATTTTTCGTCTTGTTCTTTATTTTTAAGACGTGCAGGGTATGGCGCCCTTGGCATGTACTTATTATTAACAATTTTTGGTGGCAAAGGGAAGGAAGTTGTACCTTCACCCGTACCCGTATCAGCCTTATTTGCAGCTTCAGCCTGCGGATTAGTTGCATCTGATTTGTCCTTTTCCAGTTCAATACTTTCATCTTCTTCAATCGTTTCCTGTTCCTTCTCAACCTCCACTGAATCTTTTTCCTTCACATTCTTCTTCTTCCCGGATCCAACAGTTCCCTTCAGAGTCTTACCTCCCCGTAATGTGATTGCTTTACATTGCGGGTTGGTTTCAGTGCTGCTCGGTAGTGTTCCCTTCCCCCTGTTCTGCAATTCCTTAGCCAACTGGGAGACTTGCGTCTTCACATTCTTAATCGATGACTGCAACTGCTGGTTTATCTCCTTTTGATTGGAAATAAACTCGGTCATCAAGTTCTCCAGGCGAGATGGTGGCTTTTGGTTATATTGCTGGTTCTGATCGTGTTGGGCTTGGAAGTTCTGAAAGTTCTGATTTGGTCTTTGTTGGATGTGGGGTTGGAAGTTCTGATTTTGGTTCTGGAAGTTCTGTACCCTCTGTTGAACAAATCCTTGATTCTGTGGCCGGAAATTCTGCTGGGGGTTTTGGTTTGCATACTGGGTAGGCTGATTTGGCTGAGATAACAGATGCACGTTCAGTGCATTGTTATTTGAGTAGGATAGGTTGGGGTGGCGGTTCTGGTAGTTCCCGGCATAGTTGCAGCTGTCGGTAGCTATCTGTTGGCACGTGTCAGTTGGATGTGGTCCCTGACACAGCCTACAAAAAATTCCCGATTGCTGTGTTTGAACTTGGCTAGATGAGGCTCCTGCCTGAGAAGTTCCTGCTCCCTTTCCTTTGTCCTGACTCAGCTGTATAGCAGCTACTTGTTCCTGCAATTTTTCAAAGTCTGTTTTTCCTTCACTCACAGCAAAAACCTTCCTAGGAAGATCAGCCTTCCTTTCATCAGTGTTCAATACAGATCTATTAACAGACATGGTCTCAATCTTTTCCCAGGCTTGATCCATGGGCAGGTGAAGTAAGTGTTTCCCTCCGGCTGCATCTAGCATCATTCTCCATGGGTGGGTGAGTCCTCCGTAGAATTTCCTCAGTTGCTCCCATGCTGGATATCCGTGTTGGGGGCATCTCCTTAAGAGGTTGAAGAACCTCTCTTTGGCATCTACAGTGACTCATCCGGCTTCATTTTGAATTCGCCAATTTTAGCTCGTCCTTCGTCTATTTTTTATTCAGGGAAATACTTCAACAGAAAACTCCTCACCAAATCTGCCCATGTGCTCCTCTGATTGATAGGCAATGATTTATACCAATCCCTGGTACCACTAAATAAAAAGAAGGGAAACAACATCAGTCTTATAGCATCAGGTGAGACTCCCTGATTTTTGATCGTATCGCAGAGCTCTAGGAAGGTTTGAAGATGATCATGAGGATCCTCATGATTTGCACCGCATAATTGGTTGTTTTGCACCAAGTTAATGAGTGCAGGTTTAAGCACGAAATTGCGTGCAGGAAATTGTGCTCTTCCAGGCCTATCCAGATAGGGCTCCACGATCGGCTGCATAAAATCAGCTGCTGCCTGCTGTTGCTGATTTCCTTGTTCTGCTTGGTTTTGGTACTGCTGGTGGTAATTGAGATTTTGTTGAAACATGTTGTCAGGATCATGAGGGTTGTTCTGGAACTGGTCTTGATTGAAGGCTTGATTCTGGTATTGCTGATTTGGTATATTTTGGTTTTGGTGGTTATATTGGTTAAGGGGTGGTGGCGGTTGTTGGTGAAATTGCTGATAATGTTGTTGATTTGGATTTGGTGGATTCTCCTCCTCGTCGACACGATTCGGATGTTCTACCATACCCCCGTCAGCTCCTTTACCGGGATTATTGGGTGGTTGGTCTATTGGCGGGGAATGTCTTGGTTTTCTGCCATGTCAGATAGTTCACTACTTGTGGTTTCGGGTGAGGTACGAGTCCGTGCCTCCTGTTCTTTCCTTCGTCTGGCTTGTGCCCTCAGTTGTCGAGCATTCCTTTCTATCTCTAGATCGAACGGGAGCTCAGGCAGTGTATTCCTCCTCCGTTGCATAAGCAGTTCGTATCACACTTGACAGCACCTGTACAACCCCCAGGTTAGAAATGGTTCAAGAGTATATATACAAAAACTATCTATGAGTAAATCAGGAGTGTAATTCTCTTAATAAACGGCGCTGCATCCTCCCCGGCAATGGCGCCATGAAACTTTTGACAATTTCCCACTATATGAGTATTTTCTGAAAAGTAATAATCCCGGTTCAATTTTATTTAATGAAACCAAATTATGAAAATGAAGTTGGGATTAGGGATATATTTATATTGTCACGTTTTTATATACTCATGTAGGAAACTGTGGCCCGAAAGCGCACGATGTCAAAAATTGCAGTAATTTATAGTAAGACCGGATCATTCACTGGAGGATGTGCGATAGAAGCAGGGCCCACGTCGTTTACTAAGATTTTCCACTCGGTTACTCGTTTCAGGTTTTGCATTGGTTCTAACAACTACTTGACATAATTTAAACTAGATTATGAAAGCAATAAAAATAAAGCAGATAAATTATTCTAGGAAAGCAATTAAATTTTATTCTAAGGAAGCGATAAAATTATGCTAAGGAAACAGATGAAATTAGTCTAATAAAGCAGATAAAAATTATGCTACACTACACTAGAAAGCAGGTTTAAAATGTGACAGAAGGGACATGAAGAAAATAATAAAGATTGGACAAGATTAAGATGAAACGCAATTAAATTTCCATTTTAATTACACAGATCTTTGCTTGGGATAGTTCATCAGTTAGCTAACTCTCATGCTTTCTACACCATGTTCCCTTTAACAGACAGGTACTTACAGTGAGAATTTACATGCCCATAAGAATTCAAAATCTAAGATACCACAGACTCATAAATCCCTTCACAGGCCTTGTGAAGTTGCATTAATTATCTGTGTTGGTCAAGCAACACCTAACACCTCATTAGTTGAAATGTCAAGTACTCCTATCATTCTCCCGGTCACACCCAAAGTTTCAAATCAAGTCCCAAACTCTTCCATAACTCTTAAACCTTACAACAGATGGCCGACCTCTAATTCTTCCGAGTGACCTCCATGAAAGCATTTAAAAGAAAGCAGTAAAGAAAGCATTTAAAATCCTATCACTCGGAAGTCTTAAAAGTTATCTCTTTCCGTTAGTATAAAAGAGCCCCTGGTCTTGGTGACCAGATGCAGATCAAGAACCCCCCAGGTATCAATAAGCCACAGGGCTCACAACATCTGGGCAGTTATGAGATCCATAAATGAATCTGTTCCGGATGTACTCACTCGAAACTCGATTCTAGGCTTTGGCAGAAGAAGATAGTAGTTGAAAGAATACCCAAATCTACCGTAGAAATTAACCAAGGCCTACATGTTGTTCCTCTAGTATTATTTATCATATCTCATCTGAATCCAAGTAGAAACTGATTTGATGCAATATTTAATATAAGATTTCCAACACATAGTAATTTTGAGAAACCAATGGATATTTGAAAATTATTCCCTAAACAGGTACTAAACTCTCAATTAAAACACAGATCCTTTCAGTCTAGATGAGACCTACTCGCTGACTTTACATGCCCTTAAGAATTCAAAATCTAAGATACCACAGACTCATAAATCCCTTCACAGGCCTTGTGAAGTTGCATTAATTATCTGTGTTGGTCAAGCAACAACTAACACCTCATTAGTTGAAATGTCAAGTACTCCTATCATTCTCCCGGTCACACCCAATGTTTCAAATCAAGTCCCAAACTCTTCCATAACTCTTAAACCTTACAACAGATGGCCGACCTCTAATTCTTCCGCGTGACCTCTATGAAAGCATTTAAAAGAAAGCAGTAAAGAAAGCAGTAAAGAAAGCATTTAAAATCCTATCACTCGGAAGTCTTAAAAGTTATCTCTTTCCGTTAGTATAAAAGAGCCCCTGGTCTTGGTGACCAGATGCAGATCAAGAACCCCCCAGGTATCAATAAGCTACAGGGCTCACAACATCTGGGCAGTTGTGAGATACAAACTAAATGAATCTATTCCGGATGTACTCACTCGAAACTCGATTCTAGGCTTTGGAGAAGAAGATAGTAGTTGAAATAATACCCAACCCTACCTTAGAAATTAACCAAGGCCTACATGTTGTTCCTCTAGTATTATTTATCATATCTCATCTGAATCCAAGTAGAAACTGATTTGATGCAATATTTAATATAAGATTTCCAACACATAGCAATTTTGAGAAACCAATGGATATTTGAAAATTATTCCCTAAACAGGTACTAAACTCTCAATTAAAACACAGATCCTTTCAGTCTAGATGAGACCTACTCGCTGACTCTGTTTCTAGGTTCTCAAAATCAACCCCCAGTAGAATATGAGTTAGTCATAACTGTCGAATTTATCCCTTACTCAGATCTGGATTTTATAAAGAAATTTTTGTTGGAAATTTATTATGCAACATCAGATTTAAATCAAGACTTCTGTGTCCAAGGAGAAGGATCTCCAAAATAACTATGACCTCAACATTTACATAATAATATCATTTATACATGTATAAGAGAAGTAAAATGAAATACCCCAAAATATATGGTGGGGTTAGACAGAATTTGATACACAAAGATGGATTAGTCTGAGATAAGAAGAATTTGGCTAAAAAGAATGCCAGAAATAATTGGGGTTGTCCGGACTGCAAACATCTACGATCTGGTTCCCATGTATTCCAGATGGAATGATTTTTAGACAGTAAGGATCCCTAAATGATAGTGATCGCTATCATTGAGAGCCTACTATCCATGAAGGAGGAAAAACCCACATGCTTTCTTACTATAGTATTACTATAACAGTGTTGATCGACACTGCCTAATATTACCACAGCTTGAAATTCGGGTTTGAAATTAAAATAAAGAAAAGAAAACTGTATCTAATTAGGAGTTGGCTGAGTGGCTAATCGTTATCCCCGTGAAGGGACATTTTTGCCGTAGCTTCCACCAACCACTAATCAGACCATGCAAAATAACGAGTAATAATTAATACACAGAAGACGAGCTAATCGTTATCCCGGTGAAAGGACCTTTTTGCCAACATTGATCTGTGATATTCCTTATTACTCATTCATACACACAATTAAAAAGAAAATAAGAAATTAAGAAAATATTTTTGGTATTGTGTGAGTGTTAATCACGCAATAAATAGACACTAATGAGTTGAGATGTGTAATGGGTAAAAATTAGATGTGATGGGCCTAAGCCCAATACACCCATGCAACTTACACAAATCAAGAATTAAAATATTTTTGGAGTTTTAAAATAGGAGGAGGAGATCAATTCGGTCTAAGGTGTAACATAGACCGAACTGATTAATGTATGAGGGATGAAACATTTTCCTCACCCAAATGATCCTTGCAAGGAGATGAAACATCATTCAATTCGAATTGTCACGCAATTCGGTCTAAACCGAATTGGACAATTCGAATTGATGAAGGCATTCCCTTGCTCAAATATGGTTAAGGCATTTACTCCAAAAAAGAGGGTGTTTCGAATTGCCATGTCAATTCGGTTTAAACCGAATGGAACAATTCGAATTGGTAAGACAGAAAAATAAACTAAGGCATGAAGGGATGACATGCATACAATGAGGTCTACAAGCCAATTCGATCTATTTGGCAATTCGGTCTAGACCGAATTGCCAAATAGATCGAATTGCTTGTGAATCTCATGAAGGAAACATTTTTTTGTTACGTAATTCGGTCTCATGGGTAATTCGGACTAAACCAAATTGCATACAAACTTTGTTCTGAAAGAAATAAAACAACATTTCTGCCATGCAATTCCATCTTCATGGGCAATTCGGTTTAGACCGAATTGTCTTAGATCGAATTGCATGCCATTTTTTCAAAAAGTGTATTTTTTGTGCTCACAAGTACAGGTTTGGTTTCCACTGTGCGATTCATGATGGATAAGATTTACCAAATCCTTCATTTCACATCAGTGTCAACTCACAGCCACACAAGTGAGCATTTTAGGGAGAATAATCATTATACATGTTCAGCAGGTACAAGTATGAATCAAACCTTAATTCTACAAACAAGGAATTCAAAGATTAAGGAACCTAAAACACTTAAAAATCTAAGAACTACATGCATAGAAAACAAGAACACCTACATTATCTAAGGCAATGTTAACTGAAATAAGTAGAACAATAATAATAAAACAAAGCATTAAAATTAATTCTAACAAACCCTAAAATTATCTAAAACCTAAGAACACTCATTTGAAGCTCTAAGGTATAAAAACATACCAAAACCCATTAAACATGCATTTATTGAGCAAGTAAGTCAACTAGAACATAATAAATGCAACCTAGTTGAAACAAACAAACATTCTACATTTATTGCTAAGGAAAGCATTAAAGAAGTGCCAAAAAAATGAAAATAAAAACCCATTTCTGGATTTGTTTCTTGTATTAGCACTTGAAAGCAAGTAAATAACCCAAAACCATCATTGACTTGATAGTAGGGTTCATTCTAACTACAAAGCATGTAAAATGTATGGAAATGGCTACTCTAAAGGTAGTAACAAGCTTCTACACACTAAACAGAGATAAAAACATTAAAAACTAAGCTATTTGCATGAAAATAAACTAACTAAACTAACTAAACTAACCCTTAAGGGGTGAAGAACTCTCACCCTCCTTCTTTTTGTCCCCAAGCCGAATCTCTGTAAAGTGTCGAATAGAATGTTTCTTGTGTTGAGAAAGGTCAGCTTTTATACTTCTTCTCGAAACCCTAGGCCCATCAGGGCCCATCAACAGTGTTGTGCATTTCCCACGTGTTCCACAGCCTCATCTGGATGCAAATTTGAACTAAATTCGGTCTTCCTTAAGCAATTCGATCTAGACCGAATTAGTGCAATTCGAATTGCATGAGGTTTTCTTTCTTGATCTTTAGCTGGAATGTGGTCTTCACTCATTAATTCGGTCTATGGGTAGACCGAATTGATCTTTTCGAATTGATGAAGTCTCCTGCTTGGCTTTCTTGTTTTTGATGCAATTCAAATTAATGGTCAATTCGGTCTAAACCGAATTGAGTAATTCGAATTGCATCTCTCTTTCTTGCTTTGGGTTTCTCCTCTTCAGGGCCCAATTCGGTCTAGAGTTCAATTCGGTCTAGACCGAATTGGGCATCTTGCATCTCCTTTCAACACTTGACCAAATTTTCTCCTTCTTTTCCTCATCAATTCGAATTGTCCAATTCGGTTTAGACCGAATTGGGTAATTCGAATTGAGTTCCAACACTTAGCCAAAAATTTAGTGTGTGGGGTTTTCACTCTTGCATCTTTTTTATTTTTGTGGGCTATTTTATTCTTTTACCCATCTTTTTGATTCCTTTTTCTTTTCTTTTTCCTTTTTTTTTATGTTTTTGGATTTTTCTAACACAAATGCAATTAAAATTGCATATTTTTGTGTTTTTCATTACCAGCTTATTATTCTTACAAACTCGCATTAATCTGTCGAATTCACTGCTTTCTTATTAAAATAAGATGGGAATGCGATCAAAATGTCCGTCTCAGACACGGAAATGGATTGGAAATAATGGACAATTTTGACCATTATCAATACCATGCCAGAGAGAGATGAGGGATCAGATGCCCAGTCTGGATACACTCCAGGCAACCAGCCAGGCGTCAACCACGAAAGAAGAAGGCCCGTACTAAAGCGGTGCCTTCAACAGAAGAAGCTGGAATTCCCTCCACAGAGCCTGCTGCAGAGGAACATCCTCCTACTGATGCTCCCACTCCAAGTCATCCTCAAACTGATGCCTCCATCCCGAGCCAACCAAGAGGACACCCAGTCCAACTCCCTCGCAGAAGCCAAAATGTGTCCCAGTTTCCAGTTGAATCTCAAACTCTTGAAGTAGTGAGCCGAATGGGAGAATCGATGGTGCAAAGTGTCAAAATGCTTGCCGACGTCATCGCTTCGAACCAGGAGAAGCAATCACAGAAGGAGGAGGAGTTCAGACTGAGAATGCTCGAAAGAGAAGAAGAGTTCAGATTGAGAGCGGCTGAACGAGAGGAGAGACAACACAGGGAAAGGATGGAGAGCGAGGAGAAGAATAGGGAAATGGTGAAAATGTTGTTCTCCAATCAAGCCGAAATGATGAAGGCCACAATTAGAAAGCTTCCCTCACCGCCGAGAGATGACACCGGACCTTCCAAGCAGCACCCGGAGAAGAAGGATTGAGCTGACACGATCACATCCATGCGAGCTTTATTGTAAACATCATACATTAGATTTTCCATTCATTCAGTGCACTTTCGATCATACTGTTGGAAATCTAGTGTAATTGATGTATTTATATGCTTTCAAAGAATGGAATTTTTGAGTTCCAATTTTTAAGAAAAGATGTGTGGCAGTCCAAGATGAATAAGTGACTGCCATGCCAAAAACAAAGTTGTGACATGCTTGCATGTTCACAGTGTCTTTTTACTGCCTTCAATTAAATAACCAGCATAAAACAAGCATAAATCTGTTACCTAAATTCACATGTTGAATTTAGGCTAATGATGAAATTTTCAAACTATTAAATTGGGATAAAGTAATTAAAAATATGCATGATATAAATTTTTTGAGGTTTTGAGCTATAAAAATCTAATGATATGATCACTTGAAAGAAAAATAAACTTTCATGTTGAGAATTTGATTGAATAAATTGCAAGAATTTTCTAAAGGTTAAATTTAAGAATAAATGTATGACATGATCAAACCATACCATGTGAGATTTGAGCCATGAGTCATTTTTACTCATTATTTCTTTGTTGTGTGAAAATCATTTTAATTAAAGGAAACTAGAACTTGCAATTGGGACCGATTCAAGATCATACCATATTTCCGAAATCGAGCATATGATCGAGGCACTTAGAAAAACCCAAATTTTTGGCCTTCGTTTGAAATCCAAAACCAAAAATATTTTTCCTTTAGGAGTAACCACTCTGAGTCTTTAACCCTAATTTTTCTTTGAAACCACTATATTTTCCAAGCCTTATAAAAAGACCAAGAAAATCAAACTCAAGTGTACATAAACCAATTCCACCAAGGCATTATAGTTTATGATCATCAAAAATATCAATCGGTATTCAAACAACCGATCAAAAAAAAAAAAGAGAGAGAAAAGAAAAGAAAAAGAGAAAAATGTTGAGATCCATTCAACAAAAATAAATTGTATTTGACAAAGCAAATTAGACATAGTCTAATGTCATGCAATAGAAAAGAAAAAACAAAAGAAATAAAGAAATATTGATGATCATAGACTTTAAATAAAAACATGCCAAGTTATGGTGGAATGGATTTATGTCACTTTTGAGCCCAATAATTTCCTTCCATACCGATGTTACAACCGGATGCCCCGTTATAACCCTTAATAAGACATCGGGATCTCGATTTGAAGAAATGAGTAGGTGGCGAGTTGGTCTAATTGCAAGCTTATGGGAGAATTTAATTAAATTTGATTATGAGCGTTAATGATTAAAACCCAATTTGAGAGTGAGTGAAATTTTCGTTTCCACTATATGTGGGGCTCTGTTTTGATTGAACAATGTTCATGTCATGCTTGAATTCAAGAATTAAACCAATGAGATTTTCTAAACATATATTCAAGAAGAATTAACAATAATGATTGATTTGTATTCCTACTCAAGTGAGAAGTATCATTTCATTAATCACCGCAATTAAGAGAATTTAATACTTGTAAGTTTTGATTATCTTATCCCAATATAAAAAGATTGAAATTTTTGAAGCCACGCAAATGGATCGAATGTGCAGAGTCCTTGCTCTTAGGAGCACAGACTCTGACTACTCGGGGACGATCAGTATTAAATGTGAGGATGCTGATAATGGCCAAAATTGTCCATTATTTCCAATCCATTTCCGTGTCTGATACGGACATTTTGATCGTATTCCCATCTTATTTTAATAAGAAAGCAGTTGAATTCGACAGATTAATGCGAGTTTGTAAGAATAATAAGCTGGTAATGAAAAACATAAAAATATGCAATTTTAATTATATTTGTGTTAGAAAAATCCAAAAACATGAAAAAAAAAGGAAAAAGAAAAGAAAAAAGAAGAGAAAAGATAGGAAAAAGAATAAAAATCCCACAAACTGAATTTTTGGCTAAGTGTTGAAAATCAATGCGGTTTACATGATGCGGTTTATACCGCATCAACCCATGTAAACCGCATCGCTGGAGAAAGAAGATAATGACCAAGTGTTGGAAGAGATGCGAAATGATCGATGCAGTTTCCTCAATGCGGTTTATACCGCATTGACCTTGAAACCGCATCACTTCAAGAAAAGGAAGAAACCCAGAGCAAAATGAGATATGTAATGCGGTATTACGCAATTCGGTATATATCACATTAACCTGTAAACCGCATTGCATCAAAACAAGGAAGCCAAGCAGGAGGCCATGTGCAATGCGAAATGACCAATTCGGTTTACACAATGCGAATTAAAACCGCATTGATGTGGTAAACCGCATCCCAGCTAAAGACCAAGAAGAAGAAGACCTCATGCAATTCGATATGTACCAATTCGGTTTATACCGAATTGCTTGAGGAAACCGCATTGAGTTCTAATCATGAAGAAGGCATCCGGATGAAGCTGTGCAACACGTGAAAAACGCATGCCATTTTTAATGGGCCCTGATGGGCTTAGGGTTCTGAAAAAGAAGTATAAAAGCTGACCTTCTCCAACACTTGAGGATACTTTTAACTTACACTTGAGCAGAGGACAAAGAGAATAAGCAGGAGCTCTCTAGTTCACCCCTTAAGGGTTAGGTAGGTAGTTTAGCTAGATTTATTTTTCATGCATATTAGCTTAATTTTAAATGCTTTGATCATAGTTTAGTTTGTAAAAAGCTTGTTACTACCTTTTAGCGTAGCCATTTCCATATATTCAACATGCTTTCTAGTTAGAATGAACCCAACCTTCAATCTAATGAGTGGTTTGGGTTATTTAATATGCTTTCAAGTGTTAATACAAGGAAAAATTCCAGAAATGGATTTTGTTTCATGTGTTTGGCATTCTTTAAATGCTTTCTTAGTAATAAATGTGTAGAATGTTTGTTTGTTTTCAACTAGGTTTCATTTATTATGTTCCTAGTTGACTTACAACTTCAATATGCATGTTTAGTGGGTTTGTAGTATGTTTTATGCCTTAGAGCTTCAAATAGTGTTATTAGGTTTTAGATAATTTTAGGGTTTGTTAGAAATAGGTTTTTAATGCTTTATTTTACCTTTCTTGTTCTAGATCTTTTATATATGTTCCCTTAGATAATGTAGGTGTTCTTATTTTATGCAAGTAGTTCTTAATATTTGCACTGTTTAGGTAGATTTATCTTTGAATTTCATGTTTGTAGTTTTAGGGTTTAATTCATGCTATTACCCACTGTGCATGCATAAATCTTGATAACCACAAAATATTCACAAGTATGACTGCGAGATGACACTGATGTGAAGTGAATGATGTGGTCTAATCCCATCTATCATAAACCGCATCAGATTAGAAACCGCATGAATACTTGTGAGTAAAAATATAACTTATGAGAAAATTGCATGTAATGCGGTTTAGGCAATGCGGTTTATACCGCATTGCCCATGAAGACCGCATCACATAATAAAAATGTTGGTGTTTTTGTTGTTTGTTTCTATCTTAATGCGGTTTCTACCAATTCGGTTTACGCAATGCGGTTTATACCGCATTGCCCATGCAAATCGAATTGCCTCAGAAATCGCATCACATGCATTTCCATCCTCTTCATGCCTTAACTTATTTCTACAACCCAATGCGGTTTATGCCAATGCGGTTTATACTGCATTACCTTGGCAAACCGCATCACTCTCCCTTTTTGAAGCAAATGCCTTAGTCAAAATTTGAGTAAGGGAATACCCCATCGATGCGGTTTATACCGCATCGAATTGACAAACCGCATTAGATGATCTATTTCGCATACTTGCAATGATTAATCATGAGTAAGGAAATACTTCATTTATCATACATATTCAATGCGGTTTATTGGATGCGGTTTATACCGCATCTAATTTAATAAACCGTATTGACCTCTTCTCTTATTTTAAAACTCCAAAAATATTTTTTTTCCTGAGTTGTGTAAGTTGCATGGGTGTATTGGGCTTAGGCCCGTTACATCAAATTTTATCCATTACACATCTCAAACCATTAGTGTCAAAATTATTGTGTGATTAACACTCATACAATACCAAAAATCTTCTTTTAATTTTAATTTTTATTTTTATTGTGTGTATGAATGAGAGCAATAAAGAATATCACAGATCAATGTTGGCAAAAAGGTCCCTTCACAGGGATAACGATTAGCTCGTCTTCTGTGTATTAGTTATTGCTCGTTATTTGCATGGTTTAATTAGAGATTGGTGGAAGCTACGGGAAAAAGGTCTCTTCACAGGGATAACGATTAGCCACTCAGCCAATTCCTAATTAGATACAGTTTTCCTTTCCTTATCTTAATTTCAAACCAGAATTTCGAACTATGGTAATATTAGACAGTGTCGATCAACACTGTTATAATACTACTGTAGTGAGAAAATGTGTGGGTTTTTCTTCATTCATGGATCGTAGGTACTTCGATGATAGCGATCACTGTCATTAAAGGTATCTTACTGTCTAAAATCATACCATCTGGAATTATTGGGAACTGGATAGCAGATGTTTGCAGTCCAGAGCACCCCAGTTGTTTTTGGCAGTCTTTGTAGCCAAATCCCTCTTATCTCAAGGCTAATCCATCTCTGTGTATCAAATTCTGTCTAACCCCACCATATATTTTGGGGTATTTTATTTTACTTCCTCCTATACATGTATGCATGATAATATTATGTAGATACTGTGGTCAATATTATTTTGGGATCCTTCCCTTGGACATAGAAGTCTTGATTTAAATCAGATGTTGCATAAATAAATTTCTACAAAAATCACTTTATAAAATCCGGATCCGAGTAAGGGATAATTTCGCAGTTATGATTAATTCATCTTCTACTGGGGGTTGATTTTGAGAACTTAGAAGCAGAGTCAGCGATTAGGTCTCACATTGACTAAAAGGATTTGTGTTTTACTTGAGAGTTTAGTACCTGTTTAGGGAATGATTTTCAAATATTAATTGTTTTCTCAAAATTGCTGTGTGTTGGAAATCTTATATTAAGTATCGCATCAAATCAGTGTCCACTTGGATCCGGATGAGATGTGATAAATAATACTAGAGGAACAACATGTAGGCCTTGGTTAATTTCTAAGGTAGGGTTGAGTATTTTTTCAACTACTATTTTATCCCACCAAAGCCTAAAATTGAGTCTTGAGTGAGTACATCCGGAGTAAATCTTCACGGGTTGTTCCATTCAGTTTGTATCTCATAACTAACCAGATGTTATAAGCCCGGTGGCTTACTGATATTTGGGACGTTCTAAATCTGCATCTGGTCACCAAGACCAGGGGCTCTTTTATACTAACGGAATGAGATAGCTTTTGAGACTTCCGAGTGATAGATTTTTAAATGCTTTCTTCACCGCTTTCTTTACCGCTTTCTTTTAAATGCTTTGTAGAGGACACTCGAAAGAATTAGAGGTTGGCCGCCGTATATAAGTTTTAAGAGTTATGGATTAGTTCGGGGTTTAATTTGAACTTTGGGTGTGACAGGGGAGAATGATAGGAGTACTTGGCATATCAACTAATGATATGGCAGGTGTTGCTTATCCACCATGGAGAGATAACATACCTCGACAGGGGCAGTTATTAATCTATGGTATCTTAGATGTTGAGGTCTTAAGAGCATGTAAATTCTGACTGTAAGTACCTGTCTGTTAAAGGGAACACAGTTTAGAAAGCATGAAAGTTAGCTAACTGATGGATTATCCCAAACAAAGATATGTGTCGCAAAAATGGAAGTTTAATTCTTGTTTCATCTGAACTCTTATCCAATCTTTATTATTTTCTTCCTATCCCTTCTGCCACATCTTTAAATTTGCTTTATAGATAGTGTAGTATAATTTTTCATGCTTCCGTAGAATAATTTTACCCGCTTTCATAGAATAATTTCTATTGCTTAGAATAGATTTAATTGCTTTTTAGACTAGATTTACTATGCTTTGTAGTATAACGTTTTACTGCTTTCATAGTTTAGTTTAAATTATGTCAAGTAGTATTAAAACCAAACTCAAAGCTTGAAACGAGTAACCGAGTGGAAAATCTTAGTAAACGACGTGGCCCCTGCTTCTATCGCACATCCTCCAGTGAACGATCCGGTCTTACTATAAATTACTGCAATTTTTGACTCTGTGCGCTTTCGAGGGCACAGTTTCTTAACACGAGTAATAAAAACGTGACAACCTATACATATATCCCTAATCCCAAATCCACCTTCATAATTTGGTTTCATTAAATAAAACTAAACCGGGATTATATTCTATTTTCTTAAAAATACTCGTGTGGGAGATTGTCAAAAGTTTCACTCAGCTTGACATCCTTCGTGTTGTTCACATTTTCAGTTAATTCATGGCTGCCCCTAAAACTGTTCATTATTCTACTGTGCTGCATATTCTCCGGTATGTCAAGCAGTCAAGGTACACTTCTTCATGGTTTACACTTTTCGGCTCAGTCTTCCTTGATTCTTACTAGCTACTCCAACGCTGATTGGGCTGGTGATCCTACTGATCGTCGCTCTACCCCAGCTACTGCTTCTTTTTAGGTGATTATCTTGTTTCTTGGCGAAGCAAGAAACAGACATCGGTTGCGCATTCCAGTGATGAGTCTGAGTACCGTGCCCTTGTTGACTCCACTGCCGAGCTCTTATGGCTATACCGGTTACTTGTTGATCTAGGTGCACCACAAACACCCTCCACTTCTCTTTACTGTGACAGTCAGAGTGCTATATATCATATAATGATGTTTTTCATGAGCACATGAAGCATATTAAGGTTGATTGTCATTTTTTCCGTCAACATATTGCTCGGGGCACTGGACTCTTACACTATATTCATACTGTTCATCAAACTGTCGACATCTTCACAAAATCGCTTCTTCCTGGTCGCTTTCACATGCTGCTGGACAAACTTAAGTTGGTGTCCACATTACCACCTTGAGTTTGCAAGCGGGGGGGGGGGGGGGGGGGGGTGGGGGGGTGGGGGGAGCTATTAAATTTATATTGTGTTGTATTATTTCTATATAGTTTATTCTTGGCCCAACCAAGTGGTCCGGCCCTCTATTGTAGATATAAATATGTACTCTTTTCACAATTTCATTAATTCAATAAAATTATTCAGTAGAAATTAATAGTGATATATACGACCTTATAAGTGATGTGTCATGCATTCCCACCAAGTAATGTCTACGACCTTATAAATGATGTTTACGACCCTATAAGTGATGTGTACTGCTAGAAGAGAATTGAATACTTGATTTTGTTTTATCTCTTTCCTTTTATAATTGATTTTATTCATCATAATTATAGGAATAGATATTTTCCTTGTACAACTGTAATTCTCTTATTTATACGTAATATAGACCTCCACATTGTAGTGTGAGATTACACAAATCATTACATGGTATCAGCCAATTCTCGGTCCTAATCTTTCCCTTTCCCTCTTTCTTTATCCTCCCTCCTCGGTGCCATGGCTAGTGACTCCACCGCCACTGCTGGTGCCCTATATTTTAACACTATGATCCACATGTTAAATATTTGTCTCTCTTCTTCCAATTATGTTCTGTGGCAAAATCAACTTGTCCCTCTCCTTCTAGGGCAAAATCTTTTTGGTCATATTGATGGCTCTATTCCTGCCCCACATTCTACTTGTCTCTGACTGCATGTCCACGGTTAATCCTGCTTCACTTCTTGGAAACAACATGATCAGTGTCTTGTTAGCCTCCTCCATGCTTCATTGACCGAAGAAACTATGGCATAGGTCCTCAATTGTGACACCTCTCGACAAATTTTGACTACCCTCGAATCTGCCTTTGGTAGAGATTCTAAACAACGGGAGATTAGGCTTCGTGATCAACTCCTTCATCTTAAAAAGGGATCTTCTTCTGTTCGTGATTTTTCGAAATCCTTTCGTGCCCTCTGTGATCAACTTGGCACCATGAACATACCTGTTGATGATCTTGACAAGGTCCGTTGGTTTTTGCGTGGCTTGGGTCCAACTTTCACCAGTTTCGCTGCATCGCAATTAGCCATACGCCCTCTCCCTACTTTCCGTGACTTAGTCTCTTCTGCAGAAAGTTTTGAATTGTATCTTAGTGTTTTGGAGGTTGCACCTACGCAAGCAGCCTTTTATTCCACCTCTCATCGCTTTCGACCGTCATCACAACGTACTTCTTTTTTGGCAGCAAGGGCCAATCTAACCTTCAAAGTCGAGGTCATGAATCACGTCCTCCAGGTCAGGATGGTCGTGGCCGCCATACTATCCATTGTCAAA
The DNA here is from genome assembly GCA_030278955.1 of Hygrophila difformis. Lineage (NCBI taxonomy): Eukaryota > Viridiplantae > Streptophyta > Magnoliopsida > Lamiales > Acanthaceae > Hygrophila > Hygrophila difformis. The sequence continues at coordinate 47,599,447 of JAOANR010000008.1, forward strand.
TTTGTCGTGGTGAGGGCCACTACGCTATCTTTGTTGTCAACGATATGATGGTTCTCCACCTACCACCGCTCACCATGCTGAATCGTTTTGTTGAGGCTTGCAATCTTACTACTCCATCTCTGTAATACCCGGGGTTTTTACAACGCCCAAAGAAACGAAATAAAATTTATTTCCGAGAAGAAAATAATTTATTACAATAAATTATTGCTCGGAAATGGCGTGACCGATAAATTCAAAGAATTCGAACCCAAATTTTGGTCAAGTCGAAATGGGATGAAAGAGGGAAAGGAAGCCCGAAGATATTCCATGGATTAATCCCAAAAGAATTGGAATTAAATTCAAGAAGGAAAAGAATTTTAATTCCAAGAACCTGTGAAGTCGGAAATAATTTAATTAGATAAATTATTGCACGGGAGCCAAAAGACGACGAATTCAAGCCGACGGATTCAAACTCGACGGATTCAAGATTTCGAATATGAAATTCATTGGAGTCGAAATAAATTTAAGAAAGGAATCGTAACCCGAGAACGACCCGAAAAGTCGAGCCCGAAAACATAGAAGGACAGAAGTCCGAAAGAGATGAGAAAAGGCCCGACGGATCGCACGACCCGGCCCAAGCCGCAGCCCGGGCCGGAGCCGCGCGGGAACGCGCCACGAGCGCGCCAAGCAGCAGACAGCTGCAAATCGCGCGATCATGGCGATTCTTGCCAAAATTATGCCTCCCGACTTTGGTAACTAAATCGGACGAGTGGGGAAGCTTTTACCCGACCTAGGGCTGCCTCCCCCACTCTATTCACCATTGAGCAGCCCCCCAAACACCCACAATCTCTCCCAAAGCCAAACACCTCTCCGACGAACTTCCGGCAACCTCCCGACGAGTATTCCGGCGAAGACGGGACAAGCGAGACAAGGCCACTGCCTTCTAGGACCTTGGTAAGTTGTATTATAGTGTGTAGCTCGTCCATAAGTCTCAAAAACTCGAAATCTAACCATCTTTCCTTGCTACAATTTCACGTCGGGAGACGAACAAAAAGAGACCGGAGAAGTTGGCCGTTCGTCGCGACTCTAGGACGTCCGAAAAGCCCCGACAACAATCCTAATCTCTAACTATGTAAGTTAAGACCTTACTCACCAATTTTTGTGGTTTATTGTTGTTTAAAACTTAAGATCTAGACCCGTAACAAAAATCGGTTTTCAAAAACCCTATTTTCGACCAATTTCAAAAACTCGCCTAAAACCCGACCTTCGGGAATTCAAACCGAAAACTTTTCAACATAGATTTTGTTCCTAAGACTTTAATCTACCTTTTGTCCAAATTTCAGCCATTGATATTAAGATGTGCTATTCCAAATTGCGCCGTAAACTTTCTGTGACAAACCGAACGTTTAAAACTGTTGACAGATTTACTTACTCAACTTGATGCATGTTTTTCACCTGTTTTTAGAATGATTCAACTTTGCATTTCTAAACAAAAGTTGTAGATAATTGTGTCTAGATTATGAATGTAAAATTTCATGAATTTTGGAGTTCATTTGATATGTCAAAACGACCGATTTTCAGAACTGTTCTAAATCACCTTTTGAGTCCGCGCGTGTACAGCGTGTTGTCGATTTTTGAGCATCTAAAATTCATTATTTCCAAATTCTTAAAACATGAAAGTTGTTCCTTAATGTGTTGTGTATCTCCTGTAAAAATTTCGGATCAATTGGCTTTGAAATGAAGTTTTAATCAGCGTCGCACGAACCTGTGACGAAATCAGTTTTTGAGACAGAAATTATCTTTTGTAAAGAACTCGAATTTTAACTCACTTCGAAACCTTATTTCCAAAAACTTAAAACATGAAAGTTGTTCGTGTGTGTGTTTTCGAGCTACTGTGTAAATTTCAGAATTTTTGGTGTAAAGATGAATTTTTAATTAAGAAAGGCGTAAACTGCGTCAAATCGGATTTTTCGAACTTGAGAAAACTCGAACTACGAAACGCGATATCGAATATTTTGATAACATTGAAATACGAGCTTTCGAAAAATCCCGTTCACTAGGCTGAGCCGATCTTCATGCTATCATTATCTTTGAGACTGCCTCGTTAGTGGTCTCCTTACTATGCCAAAACGGCAGTTGTGCACATGGCCTGCCAAATCGGCAGTGGGAAATACACGGCCTGCCCGAGTGGCAGTGAAACCGCTTGAAAGGCCTGTCAAATGACAGTTGATATACATGCCTGTCAAATCGACAGTAGATACACACGGCTTGCCGAAATGGCAATCGAGATACATGGCTAGCCAAAACGACAGTCAATACTGATATGGCTGCGGCCGCCGGTTCACCGGCTAACTGATTATGATTTTTGAGATTGCCTCGTTAGTGATCTCCCTTGTGTGGTGTCCTCTTCTTTGTTGCGGGATAAAACTTAAAGGACTTGTGTGCGTATTTAATTAAGCTGCAATTATTTATCACGTTTTTAAATTATGCTTCTAAAGTACGTTTTTAAACTATGCTTTTAAAATTTCTCTTTTAAATTAAGTCCTTAAATTATGTATTCTCGTCTTGAATAAATTAATTATGTTTTTCCGCTGCAAGTAAACTATGAATTTTAAATTAATTTCGTAACGCATGAAAAGTGTAATTTTAATTAAACACATGTAACCCCTTAAATTGTTTTGTTAGGGATTAACTTACTCAGTATTTTATATACTGATAAAACCCGTTGTTCATTTTTCCATTACAGAGTACGGAGCATGATCATGCATTGGGGATCACTTTGGGCATTTAATTATTTGTTCTACATGACTTGCATACGGGCTTGTTAACCCGAGTTTTGGCCATGTCGGCCCTGTATTTTAATTTTCGCTGCAACCTATTATTTTTTTTGTCATGTATGGATGATATTACATTATTATTTTTAAGTAATTTCGGACTTGCTTTTAAAACTTTTTCCAACTCCTATAGCCTTGCATCTCTTTAGCAAGTTCGGAGGAACCGTGTCTTGCTAGGGAGGTGTAGCGGTGGCACCCCGGCCTGGGTTATCAAATCCGGGATGTTACAATCTCACTCAATTTGGTATTTAGATATAGGTGCTTCCGCACATATGACGCCAAGTCCTTCTTATTTGGACTCCATCGAGCCTTATTCTGGTACACATAAAGTTCTTGTTGGTAATGGTGGTCAACTAAATATTTCTCACACTGGTTCTTGTCCATGGAATGATAATTTGCGTTTGTTAGATGTTTTAGTTGCCCCAGGATTGCAGTAAAATCTAATTTCCATCAACAAACTCACTCGTGACTTCCCTGTTGATGTCTCTTTTACTAATGACTTATTATTTATTCAGACACGGGGAACCGGGCAAATTTTGGCAAAGGGAAAGCGTGATCATGGTCTATATGTCTTGCAGGATAATCAAGATGCATTTGTTTTTATTCTTCATTCCAATAAATTACGTGGCGCTTTTGAGTTGTGGCACTCTCGTTTAATGCATGTTAATTATGCTACTATTTCTTTTTTGAACAAATTTGTGCATCTCTTTAAATTCAATTTTACCGAATCCTTCGGTATGTGCATCATGTAAACTTGCTAAAAGCAAGCGCTTACCATTTTCTGTTAATGAGAAGCGTTTCGCTCAGCTTCTTGATTTGGTTCATTGTGATTTATGGGGTCTTGCGCCTATTTGTTCAATTTCTGGCTTTCGTTATTATGCTATCTTTGTTGATGATCATTCTCGTTTTACCCGGTTTTATCTGCGCTACAAATCTGATTTTTATGAAATCTTTGTGCAATTTAAGCGTTTTGTGGAAAAACAATTTAGCACTCCTATTAAAGGTCTTCGAAGTGATCGGGGGACTCAATTTACTAATAAGAAATTACAAGAATTTCTCACCTTGCATGGAATTCATCATACTATGTCATGTCCTTACACACCTGCTCAAAATGGTCGGGCAGAACGCAAGCATCGGCATATTACTGAAACTGGTCTAGCTATGCTTTTCCACTCACACTTGCCTACTACTTATTGGCTTAATGCATTTAGTTGTGCAGTCTATGTCATTAACCGTTTACCTACTCCTTTTTTGAATGGTAAATCACCCTTTGAGCTCATATTTTGGTATTCCTCCAAATTATGGAAACTTCCACCCATTTGGATGTCGAGTTTTCCCTTGTCTGCGCGATTATGTGCCTCATAAATTATCTCCTCGCAGTTCTCCATGCATTTTTCTTGGTTATAGCAGTATATACAAAGGTTTTCGTTGTTTCGATATTTCTACTTCTCGTATCTATATTACACGACATGCTCAATTTGATGAGTTGTACTTTCCACTCTCTGGCACTAACATTCAATCACCTGCTGCGTTGGATTTCTCTATTTTCGATGAGCCTGTCATGGTCAAAGTTGTTTCAGATTCTATTCCTTCACCGGGACTTTCACTGATCTCTATATCTACTCAATCTCGCCCATGTGGTTTATGCCCCTCAGATGAGGCTTCATCAGTCACTCATGCGCCCCCTGCTACATCACCACCTGAGGTCACTCCTCCTATTCCTCCCCGTCACTCCATGATCACACGTTCTAAAGCAGGTATCTTGAAACCCGTCATTTTGCTAACGTTCACACTTTTCACCCACTTCGCTTTTATCAGCTCTCATGCCAAAAGGTTTTAAGTCAACTGCCAAGCATCCTGGTTCGCTTGCAGCTATGAATGAAGAGATCAAGGCATTACACTCAAATGAGACTTGGGAACTTGTTCCACGACCTCCTGGAACAAACATTGTAGGCTCAAAATGGGATTTCAGAACTAAATATCGTTCTGATGGCTCTGTTGATCGCTTTGTTGCTCAAGGGTATACTCAAATTCCTGGTTTTGATTTTGATCACACTTTCAGTCCATTGATTAAGGCGACAACTGTTCGTGTTGCTATTTCATTGGCAGTTATGCGTAACTGGCCTCTTCATCAATTGAATGTTAAAAATGCCTTCCTCCATGGTCATTTATCTCATCCAATTTACATGGAGCAACCCCTGGTTTTCTTGATTCTCGATTCCCATACCATGTTTGTCGTCTACGAAAAGCTCTTTATGGACTTACGAAAGACCCCTAGCGTGGTTTCACCGGTTCAGCTCTTTTCTGCTCCGACTCGGGTTTATTAATAGCAAAGCTGATCCTTCACTCTTCATCTTCCATCGTGGTACTATCCATCTTTATTTGCTTGTCTATGTTGATGATATTATTTTAATTGGCAGTGATTCATCTCTCATTCAACAATTGTTGGCCCGTCTCCAATCTGAATTTGCTATTAAAGATCTTGGTCGGCTTGCTTATTTCCTTGGGTTGGAGGTACATTATGCTACCGATGGCATTTTTCTCAGTCAAGCCAAGTATGCTCATGACAATTTAGTCAGGGCACAACTTCTTGATATTAAGCCCATTGCCACACCTCTCTCCTGTGATGCCCAGTTGAAGCAATGGCGATCCCTTTCCTGATACTACACATTATCGCTCCATTGTGGGAGCATTACAATATTTAACAATTACTCGTCAAGATCTTTCCTATGCTGTAAACTCTGTCAGCCAATTTTTGCAAGCGCCTACCGTTGATCATTATCAGGCCATCAAGCGTATTTTACGCTATGTTAAGGGCACTTTATCCTTTGGTCTCTCATTCTCTCGTGGATCCTCTCTTAATATTATTGGTTATTCCGATGCTGATTGGGCTCGATGAGTTGAGACTCTATTTTTTTCGGTGGAAATCTTGTGTCATGGAGTGCTAAGAAGCAACCTACAGTTGCTCGGTCTTGCTGTGAGTCTGAATATCGAGCAATGGCATATGCATCAGCTGAGCTTGCTTGGCTTATGAACTTGCTACAGACATCATATATCATTAAATCCTCCAATTCTTCTATGTGATAATAATAGTGCCATATTTCTCACTTAAAATCATGTTGCTCACAAATGCGCTAAGCACATTGGCATTGATTATCATTTTGTTCGCGGACTAGTGTCTGCCAAGAAGCTCCTTACTTAATTTGTTCCTTTCCATTTACAGTTAGCAGACATCTTTACCAAGAGTTTGGCTCGTCCCCTCTTTGAGTTCTTTCGTTCCAAGCTTCGCGTGTGTCCTAATCCCATGCTCTTTTTTTTTTTTTTTTGGGTGGGGGGGGGGGGGGGGGGAGGGGGGTTCATAGAAGAAAATTGAATACTTGATTTTATTTTATCTCTTTCCTTTTGTAATTGATTTTATTCAGCATAATTATTTTTTCTTTTGTACAACTGTAATTCTCTTATTTATACGTAATATAGACCTCCACATTGTAGTGGTGTGAGATTACACAAATTATTACATGTACGACCTTATAATTGATACATTCCCACCGAGTGATGTAAGGTCAGTTAACGCCATAACTTTAGAGTATGCAAATATCATTTAGCAGGTCGTATTGCTAATTTTTTCTTTAAACATTGATACTCATGTTCGACAAATGTGTGTGGTAGCACAAACCACACAAATTACAAAGGGGATAAAATGGATGGATAAGGGATTGGGTGGGAATCGAACCCCAACAGTATAAAGTTGCATGTCAATGACATGAACTAGGCCAAGTCTAATCCCCACCGTACTGCTAATTGAACAAGTAATTACTAGCTAATTAGTAAGTTAATTTTTATTTTATTTCATTTTATTTATTTTTTTTAAAAAAACTCAAAACTGGTGATGGGTCCCGCCGGGTAAGAATCTTCCACTAATTCAAAGTTACGCCAGCATCGCGACTTGTTGCGAGGCTCATAATTGCACTCAAAATTCATCTCATTCTCAGCTCCAACCCAACCCATCTCCGTTATACGCCCCTGAAACGGGGTACCCGCATTCTTCTGTGGGTATATATATTTTTTGGGGGATTATTAGCGGGATTTCCTCTTAGATCCATTTTCTGTTTTGATGAGGGATATATGCAATATTTTTGGGTTTAAATTTTGTCTTGAAGGGAAATCCGACAGCTTGGCGTTGCAATGCGAAGCTTCTTTTGTTTGAACTGCTGAACTTCGAGCCGGATTCGAGGTGCGAGAAGCCCTGCTTTTGGGGATACTGTCTTAGCTTCAGTGGATATGTGAAAGGTAAAACCCTAACTTCTTTTATTGTTGTTTTACTTTCCTTCTTTCTACTATTTATTTTTTTATTTTATTTTTATTTTTTTTATATAATTCCTCTTTCAAATTTTCCTATGCGTGTCAAGGCAGTGTTTTTTGGTGTATTATTAAGCTTGGTTTAAATGCTAGGGGTTTGTTGTTATTTTTGTTCCTTTCATTTATTCATTAGGTCCATTTCATATTTATTGGTTTGGATTTTTGCTTTATGTTGATTGGATGAGAATCTTGAGTTTTAAGTTAAAGCTGGACTTTTTATCTGTGTTTATAATTGGGTTTGAAAAAACAGAAAGTTTATCCTACAATAAAACTAATTTCATGTTGAGTGAAAAATAATTGTGGTATTCGGTCAGTTGTACTTGTGGTTGTGGACATCAGCATAAATGATGCTTGGAATATGAAGGTGAAAGAGAGAGTATAACATAGTGTTCAGTTGCAAAACCTCTGAAGCCTGGGTAATGCAAAGTTATAAATAGGGTCCTAGCCATTTTTTTTTTTTTGGAAGATTGAGTGCACTTAGGACTTGGTGAGTATTTATCAGTGGATTAATGGTCAGTGGATATTTAACAGTTATGCTGAAAGGTTCATGTGCGGACTTAGTGAATTAAATGCTTTGGTTATATTAGGATTTCAGTGTACATTGAATCTCACAGGTGTAATAGGACGGAAAGTTATTTAGTGAGGATGTTTGCGGGCTTGAATTCGTAACTAGCTGTTATTGGTTTATGTTGGTTTATGTTTCAGCTGGGAGCTTGATCAAATTACATGAATTTGAGTGATTTGTAATGTTTATTGCGTACAACACTCACCTGCCTCAACGCTGCTTCATTCATGCAGTACTTATTTAGTTTAAAATATTGGCTTGACTTGATTTTCTGATCTGAGACTTTTCAAAGAAGATAGCTTTACAGCTATTGTGTGTGTTTTAGTCTTATGAGTCTGTCAAGTTAGTGTAGTGGAAATTTGGTCCATTGTCATATGACATATGTTTAGCATGGAATCATGGATATTGTGTTTTCCTTTATTTCCCCTTATAACAACTTTCAGATTTCTGATAAGAGCTTCTTTATCTTAAACTTTTGGAGGGATTTAGCAATTTGTATCACCTGGCACTTTTTTGTGTATTAACAAGTATAAAGATAATTTTGGAGTAATGGAAATGCAGCCGAATACCTGTAATTCTTAAATGTTATGATTTCAGATAAGGAAATGAATAGAGAGGACTTGGGACATATCATGACGGTCAGGGCGAAACCTGCTGGTTTGGTTGTTGCCAGAAGCAATGGTCATTGGGTTGATGATGGGCCATCTAAGATGGAACCACATGTTGGTTTAGAGTTTGATTCAGCTGAAGAGGCACAAGAATTTTACAGTTCCTATGCAACCGAGATGGGGTTCAAAATTAGAATTGGGCAGCTGTACAGATCCAGAGTTGATGGTTCAGTTATTTCAAGGCGATTTGTCTGTTCAAAAGAGGGTTTTCAGACAAATTCAAGAACTGGTTGTCCAGCTTTCATAAGAGTGCAAAAAGCTGATTCTGGTAAATGGGTTTTGGCCAATATAAAAAAGGAACACAACCATGAATTTGAATCCTCGGGGGAACTTTGTCCACCTAGAATACAAAGGAAAAGCTTTCCTACTCCAAAACCTTCATCTGGTGGGGCTAGTCGTACAGGAATCAGGTCGCACGAGGATGATAGTCTAGCTGGTGTTGTTGATATGAAACGTTTCAAAAAGGAAGAAATGGATGGAATAGTTGGGCCTGTAGGCGAACCTTATAAAGGACTTGAATTTAATTCTGCCAATGAAGCATACAAATTCTACTACACATATGCAGCCCATACAGGTTTCAGAATCAGGATAGGTCAGTTATTCCGTTCCAAACATGACGGATCAATTACATCTAGAAGATTTGTATGCTCGAAGGAAGGGCATCAGCATCCATCAAGGGTTGGCTGTGGAGCATATATGAGAATACAAAGACAAGAGTCTGGAAGATGGGTGGTTGATCGCCTTCAAAAGGAACATAATCACGAATATGATACTTCAATTGATCCTAGTAGAATGGTGCTTGATCTTTCAAAAGGCTATAGAGAGGAGGGAAGCAGTGTGTTGGAGAACCTGGATTTAGTTGAAATAAATGGGGGACTCAGTCTGGTCAAACGAGTCCATGAAAGTAATATTGGTAGTGATTGGTACAATATGCTACTTGAGTACTTCCAATCTCGGCAAGCTGAAGATACAGGATTCTTTTATGGAGTGGAAATGCGTGATGGTAAAGGCATGAACTTGTTTTGGGCTGATGCACGGTCTAGATTTTCATGCACTCAGTTTGGAGATGCCATTGTATTTGACACAATGTACCGGAGAGGTAATTATACAGTACCATTTGCTTCATTCATTGGTGTTAATCATCATCGGCAACCTGTGCTGCTTGGTTGTGCTATAGTTGCTGATGAATCTGAGGAGTCGTTCACTTGGATATTCCGTACTTGGCTTAGAGCTATGTCAGGGAACCACCCAGTGTCCATAATAGCTGATCAGGACCAGGCTGTTCAGCACTCGATTGCTCAGGTTTTTCCTGGTACACACCATCGATTTTCCCCTTGGCAAATTCATGCAAAAGAACAGGAGATCTTGGGTGCTTTGCTCTCGATGAATGCGGAATTCAAATATGAGTATGAGACTTGTATTTTCCAGACTCAGACAGCTAGTGAATTTGATTCAGCATGGGATATGCTCATAAGCAAATATAACCTCACAGAGAATGATTGGTTCAAAGATATGTATAGAATGCGCAAGAGTTGGGTTCCTTTGCACATCAATGGAACCTTCTTTGCTGGAATCCCTGTTGATGGAAGTTTAAAGTCATATTTCAGCCCAGTTTTAACTCCCCAGATTCCCATCAATGAATTTATTGTAAGATATGAGAAAGCTCTGGAACAACGTCGAGAAGAGGAGAGGAAAGAAGACTTTAACTCTTTTAATCTCCAAGCAGTTTTGCACACGAAGGACCCAATAGAAGAGCAATGTAGAAGACTTTACACAATAACCATGTTCAAAGTTTTTCAGAAGGAGCTGTTGGAGTGCTATAGCTATGTTGGAATAAAGTTAAATGTTGAAGGAGCCATTAGTAGATATCTGGTTCAGAAGTGCGGAAATGGTGAAGAGAGGAAAACAATAGCCTTTAATGCTACTAATATGAATATCAGTTGTAGTTGTAAAATGTTCGAATTTGAAGGCGTTCTCTGCAGGCACGCACTGAAGGTGTTCCAAATAATGAATGTACAGGAGCTTCCATCTCGCTACATCTTGCATCGCTGGACCAAAAATGCCAAATATGGCATACTCAGGGACACTGAATCAGGAGGTGGTGCACAAGACTTCAAGGCCTTGATGCTGTGGAGTTTAAGAGAAGAAGCACGAAATTACATCGAGGCTGGAGCAGCATCTTTCGAAAGATACAAACTTGCCTTTGAGATCATGCAAGAGGGTAGAAGGAATCTCTGCTGGCAAAACTAGGAGGTAATTTTTCTATTAAATCTTTATCTTGATTGAAGGTTCGTCTGTGGCTACTTTTCCTTTTCCAGCCATGTAATTAGATTTCATTGCATTTTCTATGGCTTGACTGAAATTGTAGTTGCTATGGAACCCAACTTGACGTATCTGTTTAAAATATGAAGTATCAATGAAAGGAGTCGTCAAATTGTTGTTTCCTCGCTACTTGTTTCTGCTCATCTATATATCTTTGGAACAAATGCCATAAAATGTCATAAAAAGTAAATTATATCTACGGGTATAAATGGATCAACTAGTATGGTGAATGTCACTATGAAGATGGATTGAGTTGAGTTTGTAATTCGTAGTATCGTGTGTGGTTTAAAAATGTTTGTTCAACAGGCATATGGTTTAAATATTAGCTTGGATCCATGTTTCAGTTTGATTCCATCGGTTGTTTAATTCCATTTGGTGGCTCTCTCTCTCTCTCTCTCTCTCTCTCTCTCTCTCTCTCTGTGTGTGTGTGCGTGCGCGCGTGTGTCTTGTTTTTACTTGTTCCTTTCACCTTCTCCATCTTATTTTCAGTGAATGAGTCTATTTGTCCTCCTAATGTTGAATTACATTATATCTTGTGCAATTCTTCTGATTATGTTTAGAGCTTTAGTAATGGAATGAGCAAAATTCCATTGGCAAGTTATTGAATATTGTTTCTGGAAATTTTGACAATCTTTGCACATGATAATTTTCAGATTTTTTTTTTTTTATTTTTTTTTAATGATCAAAGCAATTAGCTTACACTGCAAATAATGGTTTGGGATATTCTCGTCACATTTTTTTTTTTTTTTTCCTCTCCTTCAGTACTCTCACCGGAAGACACAAAAGGGATTTCCAATCTAAGGCGAACATAATTTAAAATAGTTTAGGAAGTTCATGAATTAATCTGGAAAGCGATCAACTTTATTCTACAAAGCGGGTATTTTTTATTATTTTTTCTGGGATATACCGGTATCCTTAGGTTAAATTGGGCTCATCATTAATCCCTCGAGGTTCCGGTGGACATTGAAGGTTGTCTCTCTCAAAGTAGAATTTAACATACACAAAAGCTCGAATCCCGAGATTTTTGCTAAAGTTGTTAGAGGCCCATATCATTCAGATCAATTGTGTTTGGTAAAATTGAATTTTAACAAAGCAATAACGAATATATAATAGACCGGGATAAAGAAAGATAAATAGTACTCCCTCTGTCCTCTTTAAAATGTCTTGTTTGATTTCTGCACACAATCCAATGCACTTTTTTAATCATTAATATCTCAAAATTTATAGAACCAAAAATTATGTAAAATATATATTATAAAACTATACGATTAAACGAATCTAACATGATTGAATTTGACAATTTTTTTCCAAATATATACTACTTATAATAAGAGTCAAAGTTGAACAATGAACAGTGTCAAAAAGTCAAACATGAGATTTCTACTGGGATAGAGGGAGTATGTTTTTGGAGCTAAGCAATTTGTGAGTCACGGTCAACCTTTTCTCGATAAGTAGGAGTACTTGTGAATTGTGATTGAATATAAACACAATAAAAAGATGAAATTTTGGAATTATATTGGAAAATTGGATACAGCAGCACGCGGTTTGCGTGCATATCGTATGTGTAAAAGAACCATTAACTTACCCTTTCTGAAATTATAATTTTTTTGGTGAAGCTTTTGAAATTATAATTAATTATATCTCTCCTTCCCTATCAAGATCAAAGACATGAAAATCTTTGCACATTATCTATCATATGTACATTAATACACATCAATAATGCGATGTTTAAAAGAGTGACACAATTCTGAAAATCTTTCTTTAGAATTGAGAGGCACTCAATGCAATATTAAAATTAGACATTTTTAACCCCAGCTAAATCAACTTATTGAATCCAAACTTTATTCATTCAAAACACTCACAATAGAAACTAAATTGCAATAGCTCATCAATTTCTTCTTTAACTTAGATTCAACATTTCATTGCATATTCCACCCATTTTATGGCCTGTATATTCCAGCCAAAAAAAAAACATTTTATTGCATATTTAAGTGGTTTGCGGAAATGTAATGAAGTCCATGTCCATTTTCTGGCAGTTAGTGTACGACTGTACAGGCAAGATTTTGGAAATTTTTATTTTCAATTGGTTATAGGGATAAGTTAGTAATTATACTATTCTTTATTTGTTTTGACCATTTTGAATATGTTGGTTCGAAAAAGTGGACCAAAAGTTCAGCATAAAAAGAGCAATAGAGTTACTATGCTATCAAAGCATTTGCCGGCACCTACGCTACACAGTGATGATGTATACATAGTGTAAAATGATGTATGAGCCCACTTTCCATCACACTCCTAAATTTAACCATCAATTTTCAATCTGTATGCACCACTCCTATAATTTGCCATCATTTTTGGTGTTCAGACATCACTTCTGTACCTAATGTTGCATGTACCTAAACCACTTCCTAAAAAGAGGGCCAAAGACCTTTTTAATGGAAGTGGATGGAAGAAGATAGACCTAACCCCCCTTCCAAACATATGTAGAGTCAACCCCCTCTTTTGAATTTTTCTCCTCATTCCCATTAAGTTTGAAACCCTAATATAGTTTAACAATTTAATTAATTAACTAATAGCATAGTGTGTAATATCTAAAATACCCTTCAGTTATATATGAAAATGTGGTGCCCATTATTACATTGTTGTGGTAATGATTTTTACCTGTTAAAGTCGTTGTAATCACCCAAGCACATACGTGGTACTCTAATTTTGGATAATGTGGCCTATTATTGCATTATTGTGGTAACAATTTAAATACGAAAGTGGTACCCAGTGTGTAGTGAGTGTGGTAATGTTAGCCAACCAATCGTGATATTGCATTGTTGTGGTACCTATTTAAATATGAAAGTGGTCCCCATTGTGTAATGAGTGTGGTAATGTTAGCCCACAAATCGTGGTGCCCGTTACTTAAAATTTGTAGTGACCACCCAAATTCATAAGTGGTATGAAAGGTTAGGTAATGTGGTATCATATATTGCATTGTGGTATTTTAGATATGAATGTGGTACCAGTTGTATAATGATGTTGTAATGTTAATCTTAGCCAACAAATCGTGGTACCCGTGACTTAACATTTGTGGTAGCAACTCAAGCTCATACGTGGTATGAAAAGATAAGATAATATGGTACTATACCGCATTGTTGTAATACCTATTTAGATATAAATGTGATACCCATTGTGCAATGAGTGTAGTAATGTTTGCCAACAAATTATGATACATGTCACTTAACATTTGTGGTAACCACCCTAGCTCATATATGGTATGAAAAAGGTTGGGTAATGTGGTACCCTAAATTGCATTATTGTGGCATGAAAGTAATACCTATTGTATGATGAATGCGGTAATGTTAGCCAACAAATCATGGTACTTGCCATTGAATATTTGTGGTAACCACCCAATCTCATATATAATACCCTAAAAGTTGGATATGTTGATAATATTTTTTGAAAGGGATTAAATCGAGTTGGGAAATATTAATATTTTCCAGGATAGTGATCATTTTAAGGAAATCAAATTAATTTTTCCAAGTACATGTTAAATGGAATCATTTGAAGGGAAAATAATTTAGTTAAATATATAGAAATACATGTTCTCAAGGAAAACATTAAGACAATTATTTTTCAAGGAAAAAATAATTTAAAATGAGGAGTATATTTTCCTAGAGAAAATATTTTATCAAATAAAAATAATACTTGACAATAGTATTAGTTAGGTATTATTTTTCTAACATAATTTAATATTAAGTATACTTAATTTATATTTAACATAAATCATCAATGGCTGGACAAAACAATACGTGCTCTTGCATCACAATCCATTCACATACGTGGGAGGTTACGAAATTCACAATGAGGACAAGTAGGAATGAAAGCGGGATGGAGATGGATGGATAGCACCCTTCTCGTATTCTATCCCCATATTTTTTGTCGAATAAGAATAGGTCGAATACAAATACGAATTCAAATTTTTAAGATACAGATATAGGATAGATACAAGAGGGATCCGGATTGTAACAAATAATGGTATGATAATCTTATAATCTTTTAAGGACGGCAGGCGGTGAGCGGCGGGGAGGGGACATAGGATGGAGACCACGAGAGTAGGGTTTTTCTATTCAAATTAGTATTTTAGAGTAAGAGCAATGGACTAAATCTACTGATATTAGGTATTGAATTATTAGATCAATGGTAATGCCGTATGGTCTAATGTATAAATCAATTTTGTTTAATATATAGTTTATTTATATATATGAAATATATCCAAATTTTTAATAAATTTTATATTTATGCATTTTACACAATCTAATACACATTTTTAACGTCAAATTTACAAATCTAAAAGCAAAAAAATTTAGTATTGTTATATAACTATATTAAAAATTCGATTCAAAGTTGATAAATGAATAGTATCAGCTACGCAAATGTTACATTTATTTGAAAAAACAGAGGGAGTATCTATATATAAATATCCAGATATCCTTATAGAAAATCTGGATAATATCCTCATGATATTCGGATCTTTCGGATACGGGCGGATATTTCAAATCCCATATCTAATCCTGTATCCGCTTGGATAACAAAATTCAGATTCAGATTCAAATATTACCGAATACGGTATCAGATCGGACGGATCATCGATGCGCTTTCACCCCTAAGGACTACCTATATCTTAGGCATCATGAATCAACATACCTAGTAAAAATATAAAAACCATTCGCATGGGATACTGGTCAACAACATTGACTATTTCGGGAGGACCCTGCTCAAAGAAACATATCGAAGATTCCTGACCGCAGTTGCCAAATTATTATCGGAGGATCAAACAAATGGGAGCAGAAAGGGAGACCACAAATAAAGTGGGTGGAAGTTTGATAATTAATTGTGTTAAAAAATGTGAGCCCAATTTAATTAATAAGGAAATTGGGCCGAGCAAAGAAATTTAAAGAATAGAGAAGGAAGACCCAATGCCCGCGGCCCAAGGAGAAGAAGGACGGGGGGTCCCAGGAAGTCCAGACGATCATGTGCAATCGATGCTTGTGCGATGGATCCCACCCATCGCACAAGGGTTATCCATCGCATAAGACCTCCAAACAAAGGCCACTCCATTTCCGAAGCAGATTTCTCCCGTTGTGTGATCATTCTTGGTTTCACGCGATCCCTTTTTCCATCGCACAATAGGATAGTTTTAGGGTTTTGTTATCTTTATTTTCCGTTTAGCATAGTTAATTCCTTATTTAATTTTTTCTAATTATGTAATTAGGGTTTGCCTATATATATACATCCCCAAACCTTTGTTTGAAACTTTTAAACTATTGAACAAAATCATCATTTTCAAAGGTCACCCAAGTGCATTTTGCTCTCAAATCTGGATTCATTTTTAACTTGATTACTTTCACAATAGAGGATTGAGACACCTCAATTGTTCACCACCATTTAAGGATTAAAAGGAGGGGATGGGTTTTAGAAGTAATGTTGATTCCTTTTAATCATTCAATGGTGTTGAAAACTTGGGTATTTCAATCCTCAATTGTGAAAGTAACCAAGTTGGAAATGAATCCAGATTTGAGAGCAAAATGCACTCGAGGGACCTTTGGAAATGATTATTTCATTCAATAAAAGTTTGATTTTATTCAATAGTTCAAAAGTGTCAAACAAAGATTTGGGGATGCCTATATAGGCAAACCTTAATTATATAATTAGCAAAAACTAAACAAAGGATTAACTATGCTAAAGGATAAATAAAGATAGAAAAATCCTAAAATTTTCCTATTGTGCGATGGAAAAAGGGATCACATAAAACCGAGAATTATCGCATAACGGGAGAAATCTGCTTCGGAAATGAAGTGGCCTTTGTTTGGAGGTCTTGTGTGATGGATAACCCTTGTGTGATGGGTGGGATCCATTGCACCAGCATCGATCGCACATGATCGTCTGGACTTCTTGGGTCCTCCCGTCCTTCTTCTCTTTGGGCTGCGAACATTGGGTCTTCTTTCTCCATTCTTTGAATTTCTTTGCTCAGTCCAATTAAATTGGGCTTACTTTCTCTAACCCAATTAATTATCAGACTTCCTCCGACTGTTCCCATTTGTCTGGCTCCTCTGATAATAATTTGGCAACTGTGGTCAGGAATCTTTTGGCACTTGCTTTGAGTAGGGTCCTTTGGAAATACAAATTAGACTTTTTCTTTTTTTTATTCAATTGAAGACTAATACTAATTATTAATATAATAGAATCTAATATCTAATGCTAATCTAATCTAATATTGTTTATTGCAGCATATCTCATCTTTGTAGGGTTAGAGCCTAAAGTTGGGGAAGAGGGGGTCAACGCTGTAGACTTGACTTACATGCCACCCATGTAGTGTACCCCCAACTCCTATAAATACTACCGGGCTTACAAATGCCATCAACAATAATTTGTCATACATAAAAAGTGTTAGAGAGAGAGAGAGAGAGAGAGAGAGAGAAGACGTGTTGTGGATTTAAATAGTTATCTTCAAAACAAACTATAAGTAAATTTTTAGAGAGAGAGAGAGAGAGAAAGAGAAGGGCGTGCTGTGGATTTAAATAGTTATCTTTAGAAGAAACTATAAGTAAATTTTTATTCTACGGGCTTTGTCTTAAGATTAAATTTTGCATGTTTAAATTCTTATTAAATTTTGATAATTTTAGGTTTAATTTATGCAAAAGAAATGTCACATTATATGTTTAAATATTTTTGCGGTTCAGTCATGCATGTGAGAAATTAAATTTTCAATGTATGGCATGTGAGTTATTGATTTTTATTATGCTTATACCTCAGAAGTGGATATCTTCGTAAGTATTTTGTAGGTTATCCAATGGATTCTCATGGACATGATTGTGTTTGACCAAGGATGTCAATGTCATTTTCTAAATACAAGGAAGGGTCGTCCTTGTATATTCATAGCTTGACTTCAGTCACTATGAGGACATGATAGGTCCTATGAGATACCCGAGTGTAGACGTCGTATTCGAACTACATGTGGATTGAACAATTGCATACGATTTGACATGTCATTTACTGGTGAGAGAGAGAGAACTAAAGAGAGGAGACGCAGAGGCGGAGCAAAAAGCTTGAAAGGACGCCTACAAAAAGCCGGCCATTATTATGGCCTCTGCAGGCTGCAGCCGGTTGTAACCGTCACCTATCCACAACTCCCCCTATCTCCTTCCCTCTTTGAATTTTTCATATCCAGTCATCTCTCATTCTTCAGGTAAGTGGGCCATTTGATTAAATCTCCTTAATCCATAAAGCACAAGCCTAAGCCTCTTCTCAATTCTTCAAATCTGTTTGAGTCCAAAAGCTTAGTCAGAATGTCAGTTAGTTGTGCACACGACGCAATATGCACAATCTCACAAATTTTATCCTCCACCAAGTCCCTTAGAAAATAAAATCTGATATCAATGTGTTTGCTTCGACTGTGATTCACCGAATTTTTGCTGATTTTGATTGCACTGGTATTTCACAATGCAACACAAAATTATCCTTCACAACTACATAGTCCAATTGCATTTGTCTCATCCAAATAAGTTTAGTGCAATAATATGCAGCTGCTATGTATTCCGCCTCAGCTATAGAAAGTGCCACCATACTTTGCTTCTTAGAATACCAACTCACCAGATTATTTCACACATAAAAGCACCCTCAAGTAGTCGATTTTCTGTCATCTAAACTTCCAGCCCAGTCTGAGTCAGTATAGCCTGTAAGGTCGTTTTCAACACATCGTGAATACCACAGACCCAAGCTTTGTGTACCCTTGATGTACCTCAGAATCCTCTTGACAGCTTTCAAATGTGACTCCTTTGGAGCAGATTGAAATCGAGCACATAGTCCAACATTGAAACAAATATCAGGTCTGGTTGTTGTAAGATACAAGAGACTACCAATCATACTTTGATAAAGCTTTTGATCAACAGGAGTACCAGTTTCATCCTTAGACATCTTCTCATGCTGTCCCAATGGTGTTTTCAAAACTTTACTATCTTCCATTTTGAAATTCTTGAGCATACTCCTAACATGTTTCTCTTCATTCAAGAAAGTCCCTTTTGGCAGATTGCTTCACCTGAAGTCCAAGGAAATATGTGAGTTCTTCCATCATATTCATCTCAAACTTAGTTTGCATTGAGTGTACAAACTCATTCCTTAAAGCTTCTGATGTAGACCCAAATACAATATCATCAACATAAATCTGAGCTATAGCAGATGGTTGTGCCTCCGTTGTACAAACATCATCTTATCAACAGTTCCTCTTGTGTATCCCTTTTGCAGAAGATATGTGGACAATCTTGCATACCAAGCATGAGGTGCTTGCTTAAGAGCATATAATGCTTTCTTTACTCTTTAAACATGATTTGAGAAGTCTGGACTCTCAAATCCCACTGTTGAGATACATAGATTTCCTACTTAATCGTTCCATTATGAAAAGCAGTCTTGATGTCCATTTGAAACAATTTGAACCCAACTGAACATTCTATAGTCAATAATAATCAAACAGCCTCAATCATTGCAATAGGTGCAAATGTTACTTCATAATATAATCCTTCAATCTTAGGGAAGCATTGAGCAACCAAGCGAGCTTTGTTTCTGACCACCACTCCTTGCTCATCTATTTTGTTCCTAAACACCCATTTTGTTCCAATGATATTGATGTTAGGAGGTTGTGGCACCAACTCCCACACATCATTCCTCTTAAAATGCAACAATTCTTCTTGCATGAAAGCTATCCACAACTCATCTTTCAAAGCTTCCTTAGCATTCTTTGGTTCAACTTGAGAAACAAAACAACTCGTAACATAGAATGTAAGACTTGCCAGCTCAGTATTATTGATTTGCTGACTTCTGGTTTGCCTTGGAGCTTGAGGATCACCAATAATGTTAGATTGTGAATGGTTCTTGAACACCCTTGGTCCTTCCTTAGGTCCTCTTCTCCTTGAAGCATTTGGTTGCACAGGAGATTGTGCCTCAATTGTGTCATCATCAGACACCACAACAAGTTCATTTGTTGGAGCATCTTTTTGAGTCTGTTGTTGTGGCTGAATGACTCTCACATCGTCATCTCTATCGTGCTTTTGAGGTTGGAGCAAAGGATTAACATCATCATCATCTTTCACAGCTGGTCTATCATAAAAAACAATATGCATAGACTCATTGACTTTCTTTTTCCTTTTGTTATAGATCCTATAAGCTCTCGAGTTGTTAGAATAACCAAGAAAAACTCATTCATCAGACTTTGAATCAAATTTCCCAAGTGGATTACGATCATTCAGCACAAAGCAAGTAGTACCAAACACACGGGAGTAAGAAACATTTGGAGTTCTCCCTCTCCAAATCTCATAAGCTGCGTTCTTCGTGTGAGGCTGTAGCAAGCTGTATGAATAGCCTCAGCCCAAAATTCCTTCTTTAAATTACGAGCATGCAGCATAGATCGAGCCATCTCTTGCAAGGTCCTGTTCTTGCGCTTTACAACCCCATTCTGCTGTGAAGTCTTTGGAGATGAGAATTCATGAGAAATTCCATGGTTGTGGCAGTGTTGTTCAAACAACCTATTCTCAAACTCTTTCCTATGATCGGTTCTGATTCGAGCAACCCTGGAATCCTTTTCAGCCATTCACTTCAAAGCTAGCTTCTCATAAGTTGCAACAGTTTCATCCTTGGTTCTCAGAAACTCTGTCCAGGTATATCTTGAATAATCAATACAAACAAAAATATACCTTTTTCCACTTAGGCTTGGCACCTCGGTTGGCCCCATAAGGTCCATGTGTAGAAGCTCTAAACACCTTGTAGTTATGAATCTGATTAGTGAGCTTGTGAGATGAATGAATCTGCTTGCCCCTAGCACAATCACCACAAGCAATGGTTTTCCCAATTGGTAGTTTT
Source organism: Hygrophila difformis (assembly GCA_030278955.1). Lineage (NCBI taxonomy): Eukaryota > Viridiplantae > Streptophyta > Magnoliopsida > Lamiales > Acanthaceae > Hygrophila > Hygrophila difformis. The sequence continues at coordinate 47,620,068 of JAOANR010000008.1, forward strand.
GGCATCCCACACACAATGCTAGAATTACTAATTCTAACAAGATACTTGTAATTCATGTGACAACACTTCCTATGCCACAGCTGCATCTCATCCAAATGTGTAGACAAAACCATGCTAGATCTATCTTTCATAATATAACAATTATTCTTAGATCTATCTCCCTTCATAACAAATTTCCTATCTTCATTCAAAATTTCACATGTATCCTTTGTAAAGTTCACATAGATTTTGTCATCACAAGGTTGACTAATCGAAATGAGATTAGTTGTAAGCCCAGAGACATAGAAAACTTTAGAAAGTAGAGAAAGGTTACCATCCTTGAGTGTTCCATAGCCAGAAATCCGATTTCTCACCCCATCACCAAAAATCACTTCACCACCATATTCTTCCTTGAAGTTCCAAAACAACTTCTTGTTTCCTGTCATGTGGCATTAGCAGCCACTATCGAAATACAATTTGTTGCAACGCGACACTGAATTCTGAAGTAAAAGGATCACCAAACATCTATTGAACCTTCTTAGGAACTTACTCTCTTATGAACTTTATATGCTTCTGTAGTGTCTCCGAGGCCAAACAACTGGTTTACCACGCTGAATATCTCTTGCCAATATGTTGCATATGTCAACATTGTGTCCAGGGAATTTACAATAAGCATATCAGCATTGTACCTTGACCGGGCAGTCATTCATATCCATATAAGACACTATCATCAATATGCTTCTTTGTAGGTGTATCTTGCAACGTTCCACCTTTCACAAACTTCTTTGTTGAATTTGATGTTGAAGCTTCACCTTTTTCACAGCCAATTCCAGTAAGGTCTGAAGAAGACTTCCGTTTGCAGATCATCTCATCCAACTTCTCCTTATTCTTCATCATAGCATCATAATGTCTCACTTTGGTTAATAGTTCCAAGTTAGCAGCCATGAGTGTCTTCTTTTCTTCTTCAAGACTCATAAGAGAACTTGTAAGAACAACTACTTCTTCCTTCAATCTCTGAATCTCTTCATCTTTCTCATCACAAGAGTTAATGATATCACTGATCTTTCCCAAAAGTCTTCTGTTCTCACCAACAACACATTTATGATTTTTCTTTAATTTTTCAAAAGCTTTAGCTAATTCATCAAATTTTAAATCTACCTCATCATCTTGATTCTCATCTGAGGTGAGTGAGGATGGAGTAGGATCAGCGGTATGGATGGTGAAAGCAATCTCAGCATCATTTGACTCTTCTTCACTGTGTTGTGTCTCGGCTGTGTCACTGACCTCATCATCACTGAGTGTGGCTTGTAATGCTTTTCCACTTCTCTTTTTTGTAGTTGGGCACTCTGAGTATTTGTGACCAACTCCTCCATAATCATAACACTTCAGATCCTTGAATCCTTCAGGTAGATCAGCTAGAATGACCTTCTTAGTTCTTCTCTTGTCATAGTTTCAAGAACTGCTTTTCTATGGTTGTTTCTCTGTTGTGCGCTCCTTGCCTTCACCACAGTCAACTCTGTTCTTTCCAAAAGTCTTGGCTCCTTTGTTTTGCAAGATCTTAGACAGTTTTTTGGATAAATAAGCCTTCTCCTCTTCAGAAATACGATCACCTTCTTCAACCTTGAAAGCCATGCCTTAGATTGGCTTTCATTCTTTTCAAATTCAATAGTCACATAAGTTCTCAAAATGCCAACAAGATTCTCTAGTGTCATGGTGTGAATCTTGTCCATTTCTTCAAGTGTAGAAACCTTTGAAGAGTATTTCTCAGAAACTGTTCGAAGCATCTTCGTCACAAGAGTGCCATTCTAATACTTCAATCCCAGGTGTGCTTGATTCACCAAATCCTTGAACCTTTCATAGTAAGAAGTGATGTTCTCATCATCTTGCATCACCATTCTGTCAAAGGCAGACTCTATCTGTTGCAACTTTGTTGTGCGCACATCAGTAGAACCTTCATGAGCATTGTCACGCGCCAGCCAGGCTTCATAAGCAGTAGAACAAGTTAAAATCATCTTGTACTGATTCTCATCCACAGCACTACATATGGCATTGAGTGCAAAGGTGTTTCTTTGATAAAGAGCTCTCTCCCTTGGAGTATATTCCTCATATGGTGTCGGTTCATGAACAACAATAGCCTGTTCATTTGCATTAGTACTTCTAATCTCTTTGATAGGCTCTTGATATTTAGTTAGAACGACTCTCCATGAATCTGGCCCAAGTGACATCAGAAATATCTTCATCATATTCTTCCAGTAGCAATAGTTGGAGCCATCAAACAGGGGAGGCCTTGTTATAGAAAAACTTTCACGATTCATCTTTGAAGATCGAGTTCAAAAAATCCAGAAAGAACTCCTGCTCTGATACTACTTGACATGTCTCGTGAGATGAACACCTGTAAATACGCGTTGTGCCTACAACTCGTACACAACCAAATTCCAATAACAAGGCAGAATGTAAATGGCAGAATAAACAAACAACACAAGTATTTGTTCACCCAGTTCGGATCATCCGATCCTACATCTGGGGGATCCCAATCCAGGCATATTTTCACTATCAACCAAGGCTCATAGAATCCCCCTCTGTTTACAATAGCAACCCCTTACCCGTTCCACAATAGGACACCCTTCTCCTAAACCAACTCTAGATAGGAACAGAGTAGTGTGCCTCAACCAGTCACAATACTTGCCAAATAACCCTTCAATCCTAATGCTAGTCTAAGAAAGCTACTACCCTTGTGATAGCTACTCCCCAACTAAACTCAAGAACTCACAAGCCCATTTACCATAGCTCTAAGCATTTCTAAAAGATAAAACTTGCAAAGTAATGAAATGCTAGCTAAAACCTGACTACAATCTCTACCAAGAACACAAAAAGGTTACCCTTAGTGAGCACAACAGCTTGATAGAGATATGCATGAAGAACATCTTGTTCTTCGTTCACATGCAACCCTCAAATTCTCTCAATATGATTCTGTGGAATGCTTTGTTGTTTCAGCCTCCAAAGAATAAGAATGTTACCCTAAAAATGCGAAGGGCTCAGAAATCACGGCCCATGGGCTGGGGAAATGCCCTAGACAGATGTCACCCTAATAACTTTTATCTTTTCTGCAGCTGGGGGGCATAGACACCGTTGTGTTCACATCTCTCGCACAATGATCATTTGCACAATGGTTTTAAGCACAAAAACTCAACACATATTTTAAAATATGAAAATCACACAAGGCACTCCGTGCGATGGACCTTTGTGCAATGGACCTTGTCCATCGCACAGGACCAATTATTCGCATTATCGACCAAAATGCATAAAAATGCTTAATTTTATGTTGTCTCACCTTTGTGCGATGGAGCCTTATGTGTTGGACATCATCCATCGCACAAGACCTATCCATTGCACAACCCTCTTCAAATATGGAAAAATCCCAAAATTTTTCCAAGTATGCCCGCCATGCGGAGCCTGCTACAGGTGTGGTCTTGATGGGCACACGATCAAAGGCTGTATTCGGCAGATTGATGTAAACAAACTATGGGAGGACCTGAGAAAGGATCCACACTTCCAGACGAAGGCATGCCTGGAAGGACGACAAGGGGAACCAGAGGGAAACCAACCCCGCAATTAAAGGAATCCGCCTTCTGTGGGAAGAAGCAACTTTGTCTAGATTTCTACTATCCTGCTTATTACTTTCTAAGAACATCGGCCGATCCGGCTTAGCAAGATGATATGTACATGGAGCAATCGTACTCCGACTTTTGAACCTAGCAATGCACTTGATAGGTATAACCAAGGCCTTTCCTTTTGTTGTAAAACATTTTAAGCTTCCTCCTTAATGGTGACCACCGATGTTCTGTTTAAAGATTCCTCCTTCAAAAAGCTTCGTTTGACCTATAACTGCATGATTAAATTTCCTGCCCACACCTAAGAAGAATCATGGAGACTTCAAGGACAATAAATTATTACACTCGGTAAAGTGTTTACTTACCAAATCTAATAGATGACCCTTAAACTAAACAACAACGTTATCATTTGTTTAAGTCATGGCTTAATCTACCCTTACTAGTTAAGCAACCATTTTCCTTCGACAAGAACACCTAATCCAAAAGGGCATACCCTTGGACGGTAACTTAAGAAGAGATATTGGTAATTTCTAGGTAATATAGGTGCATGATAATAATTGGAAAATTCTCGTATGAAACAAACTAAGGAGTAACCGCAATATTAACAACAAGTCGAGTGGGATAGCCTGAGGATTAAAATTTAACTATGTTTAATTGGATCCGAGGAATTTGCCATAGTACCTTTGGATTTGAGGACGCCGAAGTTGTAAATAAATAATTTTTGACGCAGTATCAAACAAAACCGACCAAGTGTTTCAACGCGAGTAAATTTTCTTAAAAGCGACAGCGTACCAACAAGAAAAGTGAGATTTATTAAGGATTGAGGGTATGCTCAAAAAAAAAATTTAACTAAGTCATTGAATCCCTTTAGGGTGTAACAAAACGTGAGTAATCAAGGAATAATTAAAAGACATAGTTTAACTTCACTTCCCAGGGAAAGGAGTAAAGCACAGAGCGGTTAGTACATTCCGCTAAGGAAAGCGATACAAGAATAAAAGTGGACCGACCGACGTCAATGACTGAGGACCATAGGAAAAATTATTTAGGTTCACGGCAAATTAAAATTCGATAATAATGATAAGATTGTACCAGTAACGTGAAGGATGTAACATAAAAGGTGGAAAGTGGATATCAAGGATAGACACCTGAAGCGGTTTAAAGAGAATTATAAATGATAAAACCTTGGAAAATTTTTCTATAAAGATATAAATTTTGGAAATATCCCCTGCTTATAACTTTACCTTAGTTCTGTCTCGAGCCTTCGAGGACGAAACCTTATTTTAAGGAGGGTAGACTATAACACCCCATAAAAATTATAAATAAAAATTAGATTCTAATAAATAGATATTTTAAAAAAATTCTCATAAATTAAATTTTTGGGGGGATTAAGAGGAGATATTTTTGAAGCGTGAAGTTAATTAGGTCAATCTTAGTGGATTACTTTTAAGGAATTGAAAACTTTTAAAGGACCATTAAATTAACTTATAAGTATTGAATTATAGTACAATTTATTTAAATCCATATAATTAGTTATGAATATTTAGTCAGAAAATTAAAATAATTAGTTACATTTAAATATAGATCCTCGGAAACGAATTCGAAAAGTTATTTAACTACGAGTCAAACTTAATTAAGCCGATGTGAATAATGAGCTGACGAATTTATAAGAAAATATCCGATTTTATTGTTAAAGGGGTAGCTTACTAAATCTTTAAAATACCAACTTGAATTAACTTACCCTAGCAAGTTGCAAACTATTTAAGAAAAATGAGTTATTATAAGTTTTGAAATAAAAAAATATTGGATATGAGTTAAGAAGAAAAATTAATCACCATAGTTTAATTTAAAATACTTAGTCAATTTAATTATGGAATTCCTGAATGGCCAGATCCTCACTAAACTAATTGCTCAATTACGAAACCCCAAGACGCGGACTATTTTTGCTAATGGATCATGTTAATTAAAATTTAAGTCCATTGATTTGTTATAAGCGGTCGGACTAGATGTTATTAGACTCGAATTATTTTAATAAGAGACCCACTATTAGGTGATATAAACCCACGAGTCTACTAAACTATATTATGCAATTAAAACCACAAATTTAATTAAAAGCTTATTATCCGGGTTTGAGACTAAGGATAATTAAAGATGAATAGTGCGACAATAATTTCGGGCAGACATACCTATCCACAAATTCTGCTATAAGCTGTTTTTGAGTATTGGAGTAAATAATATTAAACATAGAATTAAATTATAGGATCAAGTCGGTATAATTTAGATTTACAAGACTTGACGACGAATTGATAAAAATTTATGGATTGAGGAATGTCTAAAAACAAGTCGTCCAAATATGAGATGATTGTACTTGGGGTCTTGATTATCTTATTAAGTAGTTAAAGTCCAACCGATTAAATTATAAGTTTAAAAATTATTAGGAATTATTAAGTCCACCAATTAAACTAATTAAGTCCATAACTTAAATTGATGGGTTAATTAGGTCCTTACAATTAAATTTAAAATGCTTGACCCGTTAGAGTAGTGAAAATTGCGCGACTTTTAATTAGGGATGGTCCCGAATTGGAGAAAAATAGAGTCTTGAATTACTTGACTAACGATACCGGCATTAAGAAGTTATTAAGTTCATAATTAATATTATTGGGTTAATTAGGTCCACAATTAGGGATTGGGTTGGGTCAATAATTAAATAAAACTAGAGAGCCCAAAATACAATAGAAAATACCATGGCCCAAGCCCACATTACCAAGCCCAGACCTACCCACAAAGAAACCCTAACCCTAACCTCTACCCTGCCGCCGCCGCCGCCCCTTTTTCCGGCGCCTCCCTCACCGCCGGCAAGATTCCGGCGAGCCTCCGGCCGCCCGCAATCTCTGGCCACCGCCTCTGTTGAGCCCCAAATTTCAGATTTCAAACCGAACCCCTCTCCTTTCCCCTTGTCCGACCACCGCCATCTCCGCCTCTACACTCCTATTCCAATTCCAAATCGAAGGCAACCCTCGCCACCTCCGGCATCTCCGTTCAGCCACCACCACCGCGGCCTCACCTTCGCACCTCCACCCCCATGATCCGGCCACAGACACCACTAGGATTTTCGCCACCACCGAACCACCACCAAAATCGCCAACCTGCCCTCCCTCGCCACCACAATCATCATCTCCATTTTCCCTCAAATTGCCTCCCCTTTCATCACACTTCAACTTCAAACACAAAAACCAAAATAAATGAAAAGAAAATAAAAAAAAAAGAAGAGGAGGGAAGACACGACCAGGGTAGAGATCCGAGAGAGAGAAGAAGAAGAAGAAGAAGAAGAAGAAGAAGAAGAAGAAGAAGAAGAAGACCGCGCGCCGCCGCCTCCGGCTGCCTGTCGCCGCCGCCGCCGCTCGGAATTGTGCTTCAGTAGTGGACCGAAAGCCTATGGAGATTTGAACCCTGGATTGCAAGAAATCATGAAGGAGGGGAGGTGTGTGGGACGGGTAATAGGGGAAAAAGGAGGAAGAAGCAAATAACTACACAAGGGTATGAACAAAGTAAGGTATTGAGAGAAGCAAATCTCTGACGGGGAAGTGGACTGATGTAAATTCATAGGAATATCGAATATGGGGGGTCTTCAAGTGTACCCGAGCACATCTCTATTTGGACCAGATAATCCATTGCTACCAAATTTACTACGAAGTATATAACTATCCACCCCCATTAACACAACCCACGCCCAACCCCCCTATATTCTTTCCTCTCCTTTCCTTTGAATCTTCTTCTTCCTCTGCTCCTATTTCTTATGTTCTGTTTTCTGCATTCTAGAGTTTTGGTTTTGCTGGTGCTCAGTTTATTTTCCGTTCATCTCTTCCCATTTTGCTACTAATTCCATAAAGAGATTTTAGGAGCTCGGTTAAAATTATTATAACTAGTCCGTAGAAGCAGTGAAGTGGTCTGGTAAGAATTATTGAAATTTGAAATATTTAGTTATTGTTTCTATTAAAATACTATAGCATTCTAAATTAATATTAGGATTTTTGGCTAGTCAAATAGCTGTCAAGGATGTCTGCTCGTAGCCTACGCGTGTGTTGCATCCATCCCGTCTACGGTGACATTAAGTAGATTTTTACTCTTTGGAGTAAGCCTTAATTTATTTAGCTTAAGCATAAATTTTAAATACCGTTTTTCTTATTTTTAAATTTATGCTTATAGCTCCCTACTGTTTTTGGATTATTGGTATGCAATTTTACTGTGCTTTATAACGTTCGTAACTATTTACAAAATCTTACGGATTTTTGAGCTCATTGTTACGGGGGTTGGGGTGTGGGTATGGACTGGCTGCCCAATTCCTATGTTGCTGTGCACTTAATCGCCACACGGGGACTCTTGGGGCTATCCAGGCAGGGCCATATCTGATTCCAGTGGTGGGTTTCGAGGAAATTTCTTACCTCCCCCACACCCTTGAGTGCATGTGGGACTTGAGTCCGACAAAAACAGGGACCCCACCTTCGCGTGGGACTAGAGCCCTAAAGCGGAACCCCACGTCACGGTGGCTGAGATACTCACGTCACGTCTCGGTAACGCATATTGTTATATTATCTGTTCCCGGGATATAGAATAATATTTCGTGTATGTATAAATTATTCTCGTTTTAGCATACCACTACCATAACTGTTTTTAAATTATTTCTACAACCCTATCTCCTCCGGGAGTAAACGTCTACTTACTCAGCGATCATTTTCGCTGACTCTACACTTGTCACAATTTCCTTTCAGGTTTTCAGATCTGCAAGGTTCGATAAAGCATATTTTACACGGGCACGGTATGGGGTACTATTTATAAGTACATGTATTTTTAAATCCTCTTTGGGATGAAAACATATTACTTGGCATAGATAAAATTTTTATGAGGCAAAAGTAATTTTTATGGAGTATGGAAAATTAATCATCGAGCATAAACAAATATTTGGGTTTTATCCCGTTTGTGCCACCTTGTGCCATACTGTTTAAACAATGCATTTTGCATTTAACAGTGTTATTTTTGAAATGAGAGTTTGACAACCCCTTTATATAATATTTTTGAAATGCGAGGTACAATCTCTTTTAAAATAAAACTTCCATGGACTTAGTCCATTTCCATCGTTGAGCTCCTTTGAGGAATGCGTTCCTCCGTTTTGGTTGTACAGTCCAACCGTTGGTATTAAGCTTATTTTATACTTTATCCAGTATTATAAGCTTCTCTGCGAATTATATGCTAGCTTGTCCGAAATGTGGTTAGCATATACATTCAGCTGTAATAGTTATTATAGCCTTAGTGTATTTCGGACGGACCGTAATACGTGGCGGTAGCACCCCACCCCATTTCCCGCTCTTTTCTTCCGCTGTGTCTCTAGGGAAAATGAGGGTGTTACACATAGTGCACAAGCAGCAGTACCTCCGCTAGTAGTTCGAATCAACTACCTAGCGTTGGTGAATCCTTATCAACCACCACACTATGATGGGCAAGAGGATCCTGCCAAGCTAGAGGGGTGGATCCGTACCTTTGATAAACTTTTGAGCGCTATCAAATGCCCTAATGAGGAGAAGATACGTGTAGCAACCTACTACTTAGGAGGCGAAGCCGATGAGTGGTGGCAAAACCTTCAAACGAATTTAGAGGAAGACGAAGAAGCTTACACCTGGGAAGAACTTAAGGAAGCCTTGAGGGAAAGATTCTACCCACTAAGCACCAAGACTGCGAAGTACGAGGAATTCATCAACCTAAGCAAGGTGCGCAAACAGTGCAAGAGTACTACACCAAATTCAAGGAGCTAGTACGATTTGCTATGAGGCTAGTACCAATCGACTCTGACAAGACTCAGAAATTCGAGATGGGTCTGAACCTTAGTATCCGGGAGATACTTGTAGTAGGACAATTCACGAACCTGCAAACGATATATGATCGCGCTGTAGCGATTGGTCGAATCCAGCAATTGAAGCGTAAGGAAAATGGTGAGTCGAGCAAGGACTTGAGAAGAAGGATCGGAAAGACAATAATAACAACTCTAGGAAAGGCAATGGATCTCGAAGGAAAGAAAATAAAGGTCTCAACAATGGAGGAGATGACAACCGTAGTGCGTTCATACCACGCTGCCCACGATGCAACCATGCACATCTGATGCGTCAGTGCCCGAAGCCTGGAGCCTGCTCTAAATGCGGCAAGTTTTGTCACAAGGCTAGGGGATGTCGAACGCCATAGGAGGCGATCGAAAAGAGAATAGATCTTGGTGAACCTTCAGCAAGGAGAGGGGGACAAGTAACAAGACCAAAACCCGAACCCTCTTGAGAATAATGTATAGGTAGTTATGGGGACATAACTGAAGTCCTAAGGGGGAGAGGATGTGATACCCCATAATAATTTATTTTTGGAGTTCGAATCGATAAGATGTATCCTAAATAAAAAATAAACAAATTCAAATTGTTTTGAACTACGTCATGGCTTGATCCCTTCACAGGGTACGTAGGCATCTTCGAAACTTTAATTCTGAGTTCAGTAAAATATATATATATATATATATGTATATATATATATATATATATATATAAACAAAAGGACCATAGTTCTTAGCTCAAGAGAAGCTAAAAACGCAACTTCGTGGACGAAGTTGATTCTTAAGGATGGTAGACTGTAATACCCGTGAAATCAGTAGCGCAACTTCGAGGATGAAATAGATTCTTAAGGAGGGTAGACTGTAATACCCGCGAAATCTGTCACCCATAAATAAATAAATAAATAAATAAATAGAACAAATAAATGAAAAGAAAGATTGAATTAGGTTTAAAGAACAAAAAGGGAATTTATTTTCCAAGAACCTGTGAAGTCGAAAATGATTTATCAAAGTAAATTATTGCACGGGAACCCAATATCGATGGGCTCAAGATTTCGAACCCGAAATTAAATTGAGACCCAAATAAAAATTAAAATAGGAAATTGGAGCCCAAGAATAGCCCGAAAATAGAAGCCCGAGAACATAGAGGAATAGAAGTCCGAAAGAGAGGAGAAAAGGCCCGACGGATCGCACGACCCGGCCCAGGCCGCAGCCCGGACCAAGCTCGCGCGGTGGTGGCGCATTCCGGACCCATTCCCGTGCCAAGGCCGCGCCACCCGCGGCTGTTGCGGCATTGCGAGATTTTCTCGTCCGACTCCGGATTTTTCGACGTCGGTTGCTTACCTTTCGGCCCAAGACCCTCCACGGCAGCTCTTGGACGACCCCGGAGACCCTTGAGTCTATAAATAGCCCCGTATTCAGCCCCATAGATCCTTTTCAACATCTTCGAATTTTCTATACGTTTCAAATACCAAAAAACCCTAATTTCTAAGTCGTCGGAGGCAAGCACAGCGAAGGACGGAACTCCTTGGGCGAATTCAGCGTATTCCGGTATAACACCCACGATTATTTTATTAATTCCCTATATATTTAGTGATTAATAAGTATGTTAATATTATGGTCACTAGGATAGTTATGGTTCTATTAACCTAATCATTCCTGATTATTATTAATATAATGGTTAAGGTATATATCACTAAACTAGTCGGCTATTATTGGATGAAAAAAAAAATGGACAAATCTTGTTATCATATGCCTCCCTTCTCCCCGTGTCATATCAGTATACAAAGAGTTGATTTATTATTCAATGGAAATAATAGAAGTAGATAATACCTAGGATGGATTGTATTTTATATGACCATAATAGCAATAGAAGATATTATTTTTACTTGTAACTTTCAAATCTTTTCTTGTACCGTCCAACCTTGCGTATGAGCATAATAACAAAATAAGAGATCTCCTTCAAATCTTTCTAAGGGATGTAAATCTGAGAATGAGCGGAACTTGCAGGATTTTAGGATCCCAAATAAATCGTCCATGAACCAGATTACCGCCCACTCACATATTTAAAATAGAACTGGCAGCGTACTTCCTCTTCCCATAACAGAAAACTCGATCATAAAGAAAACCCTAGAGAGTTCTTTGTGGAGGCAGCGGACAGATCAGGATTTTTCCCATTCTTGCTTCGAGTTTAGACGGTAAATCATCTTCTTAGTCTTTCACTCCTCTGGTCACGACTGCAGAAAAATCCATAACCTTCTTCACGTTTATTTTTTTCAAGAACGCGGTCATCTCGGATAAGTTAGGGCGTCGGAGACGATCTCCCTTGCTAATCGAACCAAAGATCTCTTGTGCCACAATCATAATCTGGTGTACTGTAAGTCAATCTCCCTATTTCTCATTGATTAGCCACCCTCTGCGTAAATCTCTTTCTTGGTAATTTGTAACCCTTTCGTTTTAATGTGTGTGTAAATTTCACTTCTCGCCGATCCGTAACCATTGTGTAAATTCTTTTGGGAAACTTAAATATGTGTACTGAGAGTTGCCTTAGTTCCTTCGCTTCTATCACCATCATGGTTTTGAAAACCCAGTGTCTGTAGGAGTACACATAATCCACTTCCCTTCTATTTCATAAAAAACTGAATGTCTGTAAGTGGCCTTCGAAATCATATCTTCTATTTCATGGAAAAAAAAACAAGAGAATAAAATAAAATAATAAACTCCTTTTGGGAGTCATCTTCTCGGTGGGAATGTATATATGGGTCTGCCCAAGTCAAAATCTAAGAGTCAAAGTAATACTACCTCTATAAAGTGTAATGTACAAGGACATAAATTCATGAAGTTGTTACCTTATGGTATTTTATTTTTCTTTCCTTGATTAGGTTGCTGTATAATGTATGGATATACTACGGTTTCAGTTGTGGATGATCTAATAATAGCATTTTTCTTCTCAGTATTGTATTGCTACTGATGTGGATAGGTTATTACTATGATTTAATTGAATTTCGTACAGCTTGTCGTTTGGGATATAAATTTCCTTTGTAAGAGTCAGTATGAGATAATAGCAAGAAAATATTTTACCATCTTGGGAAGAAGATGGCGTACTGCGATGAGTATTGGTATGGAAATTGTTCGAAAAAAAAAATGAAATTTGATATGAATATGTGTCATGTATAATTAAAACCCATTGTGCCCTAGAATTCGGGTAAGTATGCCCACATTTAGGCTCCGGAGAGCGAGTGCACTAGGGTGGAGCCATGCGTGGCCGCCCCTCTCCTTATGTGATGTACTATGATTGTGTCTATATCCCTAAATAACACTTGCGAGTATTATTTATGGGCCCCGGGTGCGTGTCGATATAGGCTGCCGTTGGCAATTTGAGGGATGAAGTCCCGTTATTTTTGGAGCTCCTTTGGTGTCCTCGTATTCTAGGAATAATGGTGACTGTATGATATTTTATGATTAATGCTCTGACTATCTATTGTGAACATTTTAAGTTGTCCGTTAATGTAATGTGTTTTAACTTTTATCTAAGTCAATCTTTTTAAAATAAAAAAAAACCCCTGTCAGGATATAGGGTGGATTGACTTACTCAGTAATTTATTTACTGATGGGTGTTATGTATATATTTTTTTTTTCAGTGAACGGTGAGCGCCATTGATCATCCGGCATGCATGGGAGTTGGGACATTCTTTTTAAAATAAAGCTGCAAACAACTTTCAAATTGTTGCATTTGTTTTTATTATTTATTTCGGATCACTAGCTTAGCCAGTTACCACTCTTTATCGCTTCTGCATTTAAATTATTTTAATTACTCCTGAATAAGTTTGGTTATTTTGGAAAAATGGATTCCAAGGGATTTCTTTTGATGAGAGTAGTTGATGTAATTTAAGCCTTAGCATTCCGTGAGTAAGGTTGCGTTCGGCAGGCTTAACCAAGGAATGTGGTGGTAATATCCCGGTTCTTTTGGATTTAAAACCCGGGGTGTTACAGAGTGGTATCAGAGCAAAAGGTTTCATAATATTATTACTTTTAAACCCATAAGATTTTTCTGCGTAAGAAAAAAATGTTTTCTGCATTTAGAAAAAAAAATAAATGATTTCAGTCAAGCACGAGAAAATTTTAAATTTTGGGGGACGGGTCATCACATGAGCATGCATTCCATTTAAGTAGGGTGATTTATGAAGTACCAGTTCTTTTCCTAGATATAACTTGGGCTGCTTGTTCACATTTTTAAAAGTATAGAATGTTCCAAATATTTAAGCTGTTCTGCCGTGTCTGCTACCCTTTTATTGAATAAGTTTGAGGCATTTTTTCTTACTCCAAGCTTTAGTATTCCCCTTGATTGGTCCCAAGTGTTGCTTAGAGTCAATGGATCCTGAATTCTTTTACATAGCCATTCATGTATCTGGTCGTATTGTTCCCCCGACTAAGTTGGACAATATATGCAGAGGAAAGATAATAGATAATTATTTGGTCATATTGTTTTCCTACTCTCTGGTAATGCTAGTCGGGTACATTTTGGGTGGAGTATAGAAATTTAAATAATTGATCATAGGCTAATAAACATATAAATATATACACAGATATTTATAAGATATATATATATATCTTCTGTGTAGTACAGGATCTTATCTAGCACTAGTTCTGTATTTATTTTTCTATGGATGAGACTCCTTGTTTTTGTTTGTATTTAATTGTTCCCTACTTCTATAACAGTGATAGTTAATAAATAGGTTGCGTAACTGGTAGAGCTCAGATCTAATGGGCGGATATAGGAGTCCAATTTCCTTAAGATCTAATTGCAATGAAAAATTTCACTGATGCATTCGACTATTTTAAATTTTTGGGGGATGAATCATGACATTAAGCATGCATTGCATTATTAGTATTTTTGTCTTCCTGTCTTCATGTACATCTAGTTAGTAAAGGTATTAATAATAAGTTATTACGTTAGATGTCGGATCAGAGATTGGTGAACACCATCGTCGACCTTGTCGTGATGCGTGGAGAAGATGCACGCTATCGTCGGGCTATGGAAGATCTCATCCACCAGGTGGACGAGATTCGTCGCCGCCAGCTTGCTCAAGAAAGGGACAATCGCTGGAAGGAATTTGGTCAGCGCCTAGAGGCATTGGAGAAGAACTGCACTCATCTGCGAGAAGCTAGCAAGGCTGCTTGTCGAAGAATCGATGAACTGAGCGATTATGCGGAGCGAGATCATGCGACCATCGAAACTTAAGGCTAGAGAATCGAGTGGGGAATAGAAGAATCCGAGAAGCCGAGTTGGAGATACGTCGACTTCGAGCTATGGTTGGAGAACTACCCCCTGGCCGAGAACCCTCCAATGGGGCTAGTGGTTCTAACGACCCAATCCGACGCCGCACTCCCAGCCCGCGTCATCAACATGACAGGGAACGCATGGAAGAAGAGGAGGAGGACCCCAAGGAGAATTCCGAGGAGGATGGCGATCCCAAATGAGGATGATGAGTAGCTGCTATGTGGAGCTTCCGTAGTATTTTCTTTGTCATCGCTAGTTATAGACATACACCTTCGTGGTTACTCTGCCATATTTATTTTGCTTTAGCATCTTTCCTTTTCTTGAAGTAAACATCTTTTTGCTGAACGAGTTAAACAAGTTGCTGTCATCAGATTTCAAATGATGAGCCTTGCCTTAAATCTCCCTTGTCTTTAATTAGGTTGATCCATCCATACTTAAATAGGATGATACGGGTGAATGTGAAGGAAACTTTAGTATCTTAATGCTCTGACAAGTTGTTTCAAAATTTAAACACAAAGGCAGTAAGTTATTGAGTTGTTAAAATTGAACCTGTCATCGACCTTCTCAATTCCTTTATTCCTAGATGACCGATTAATGAGGAAGCTAGATTGCAACATCACATCTCTTTACCTTGTTATCATGGGAAACGAACACAGTAACAATTAGCAAGTTGTTATATAAATTATTCATAGTCTGGACTCCTTGACATACTGAAAGTCACAACATATATTTTATTTTCATATAATCCCACTCCATTTTCCAACCTGCTAGCACCTAGGAGCTGAACCAAGGGATTTCACAGTTAGATAATAATCATACTTCATAGACGAATCTGGGGTACAGTTCTCAACAAAGAGCATAAGGATGGGTTAGTGTCGTGGTCCTGACAAGGTAGTAGCTCAACTACTTACCATTCAGATACATATCCCTACTGTTTCTTATTTTTATGCAATATACTAAATTAGTTGTATATATATATATATATATATATATATATTACTGATAGTAATAATTCAAATTGGCATGTATACTTAGAATAATTATAATTCAAATGAATAGATAAACAGATCCTGAGTATTATATGGAGTTAAGCACCCATTGCTGGAAATGAGCACAACATATTTTTATTTTAGCTAGTTTATGGTGTTGATCGCCATACACCTAACTTATGGATCCTAATAACGGTTAAGTTCCGGGTGTTATGTTACTGATGCTTTTGTCTTGTAAATATATATATTACAGCTAGTACCGCGCCGCTCCATTTTTGTTTATGCAAATCGTGTGTTGAACTATGGCATTTCTCTACCTAATAACATTGCCTTAGTTTTAAGACAACTTTTGCCTTCGCTCCCTAGTAGTGCGTTTACGTAACTAATCGTACCTTACAGAATGGCACCACGTGGAAGGCCTAGGAAGAATAACCCGAATGCTCAAGCTAACAATGCAAATGCTCCTGAGCCGCGGAACTTGAACCAAGGGGCCGTCCCTAATGACCGTCCGGGTATGGTGAATGTACCCCCAAATGTGAATCAACAGGCACCCCGAAACCAAAACATTCCCGATGCTGGAGATCAACCACCTCATAACCCGAACGTGCCCAACTTTGGCAACACGGACGAACGACTGCGAACAATTGAACAAATGCTGATTACTTTGGGCAACGCCCAACTCCAACAGGGGCAAGCAGCTGCTGCTGTGCCTCCACCGCAGGCCCAACTGAACTACCTGGCTGTGGTGAGTCAATACCATCCACCACGCTACGAAGGCCAAGAAGATCCCGCAAAATTGGAGGAATGGATTAGAACATTCGACAAATTGCTGAATGCTACTAGGTGTCCTGAAGAACAAAAGGTACAAGTGTCAACATACTTCCTGGGCGGGGAAGCAGATGAATGGTGGCAGGACTACCAAGGAGGATTGGGAGATGATGACGAGCCTTACTCCTGGGATGAAGTAAAGGAAGCACTGCGAGGACGTTTCTACCCTATGAGTATCAAGGCAGCAAAATATGAGGAATTTCTAAACCTAAGGCAAGGTATCATGACTGTACAGGAGTATTATGCAAAGTTTAAGGAACTCGTGAGGTTTGCTCCACGCTTAGTGCCGACCGATGCTGAAAAAGCCCAGAAGTTTGAAATGGGATTAACACTTTCAATCCGAGAGATTTTAGTGGGTGGTCAGCACACAACCTTACAATCTGTCTATGATCGGGCAGTGGCAATTGCTCGAGTCCAACAACTGAAGAGAAGGGCAGTCGGGGAGACTAGCAGAGGGCCACAGGGTCAGGATAAGAGGAATCGCAATAATCAGAACACCAACAATAATTTTCGGGGAGGAAATGGGCGTGGTGGCTCCAATGCGACATATCAGGGAAGAAATGGTGGCAACAGGAATCAAGGGAATCGTGCCCCACCACCTTGTTCGAAGTGTAATAGGCCACATATGGTTAGAGAGTACCCTGGGCCAAGGAACTGTTATCGATGTGGCCGGGAAGGTGACCGAGTTGCAGAATGCAGGGTACGAGCAGAAACGATTGTGAAAAGAGAGGATTTGACCAACCGCCCTGTAGCAAATCAACAGCAAAACAATCAAGAGCGTCACAATGGCAACAACCAGGGACCAAGGCCGCCACAGAATCAGAATCAGGGCAATTGGAATAATGGAAATCGAGGACAGCATGGAAATCAAGGTGGTGCAGCAGGGAGATTGAACGTCATTAACCAAGCCGATATTCCTGAGCAAGCTGATGTGTTAGCAGGTACTTTTACTGCTTTGACTGTACCTGTTAAGGTGTTATTCGACTCTGGTGCTAGTTGTTCATTCATTTCTTCGAGAATCATATCGAACTTAGAGCTATCTACTCCTGAACTGATCAAGTTAGGAATCCAACTACCTTCGGGTGAGGTTGTATCGTGCTCTGAACGATACAACGGAATCCCTATAATCATCAAGAACTTAGAATTCTTCGCTAACCTGATCAAATTCGATCTCAAAGATTTTGATATAATATTGGGAATGGACTGGCTAACCCAATATAAGGCGGTAATTGATTGTCCAAAGCAAAAGATTACCCTATCAAAGATTAGAGGCAAGAAGGCGATATACTACGCTCACCCTCCGAGACAAGCTGCTAGGGTAGTCAACGCCCTAAAGTTCACCAATCTAATTAGGAAGGGCTACCCCTTGTATGTTGGGTATGTATGCAACCTTGAAGCGGAGCAGAGAGAGATAAATAACATTCCAATTGTTAAGGAATACCCGGATGTATTTCCTGAAGACATTCCAGGGATGCCGCCGCAACGAGACGTCGAATTTACTATTGACCTAATCCCTGGAACTGAACCTGTGTCAAAAGCACCCTATCGTATGGCACCACTTGAGATGAAGGAGCTAAAAGACCAACTTGAGGAGTTGTTGGGTAAAGGGTACATTCGACCCAGTACCTCACCATGGGGAGCGCCCGTGTTGTTCGTAAAGAAGAAAGATGGTGGGTTACGACTCTGCATTGACTATAGAGGCTTAAATCAAGTCACTGTTAAAAACAAGTACCCGCTGCCGAGGATTGAAGATCTCTTTGACCAGTTGAAAGGGGCTAAGGTATTCTCAAAGATCGATTTGAGATCCGGATACCATCAGTTACGAATTGCAGAGAAGGACATCCAGAAGACGGCTTTTCGCACCAGATATGGCCATTATGAATTCGTGGTGATGCCCTTTGGGCTAACCAATGCCCCTGCGGTGTTCATGAATCTGATGAACAGTGTGTTCCGTGAGATGCTAGATCAGTGCGTTGTCGTTTTTATCGATGACATTCTGATATACTCACGGGACAAAGAGGAGCATGCGAAACACCTTCATCAAGTGTTAAAGACGCTGAGAGACAACCAGTTATACGCCAAATTGTCCAAATGTGATTTCTGGATGACTGAAGTGGCGTTTCTGGGCCACATTGTCTCAGCAGTAGGAGTATCAGTTGATCCGGCCAAGATTTCGGCAGTAACTGAGTGGCCGACACCCACAAGCCAAACGGAAGTAAGGAGCTTCCTGGGATTAGCGGGATACTATAGGAGGTTTGTCCGGGATTTCTCAAGAATTGCACGACCTCTAACTCAACTACTGAAGAAAGGCTTGAAGTATGAATGGACGAAGGAGTGTGAAACAGCCTTTCAAGAATTGAAGACGAGACTAACAACTGCTCCAGTACTCATTCTTCCGTCGGATAATGAGGATTTCGAAGTGTACAGTGATGCTTCGAAGGAAGGCTTAGGGTGTGTATTGATGCAAGAACAACGTGTGATTGCATACGCATCCCGACAATTGAAACCTCATGAGGAGAGCTATCCGACACATGATTTGGAATTAGCTGCAGTGGTTTTTGCCCTCAAAATATGGCGACACTACTTGTATGGCAGAACGTGTAGAATCTTCACCGACCATAAAAGCCTTAAATATATATTTACACAGAAAGAGCTAAAGATGAGGCAAAGACGAGGGTTGGAGCTTATAAAAGATTACGACTTGGAGATTTTGTACCATGAGGGAAAAGCTAATGTCGTCGCAGACGCACTGAGCCGGAAAACCGAACACGCATTGAATACATTGATCCTACCACCGCAGCTGTATATGGATTTGGTGAGGTTGGACGTCGAACTAGTCCGACATGGCACAGTGGTGAACACCCTCAACTCTATGACGATTACATCCCCTGTATTCGAGGAAATACGGGCAGCTCAGCCCGGTGATATAAAATTGCATAGGGTAAAAGAAAAGATTTCCGAGGGAAAGGCGGTAGGCTTCGCTTTCCATCCCGATGGAAGCATTCGTTTCAAGGGGAGGTGGTGTGTGCCCCAAAAGTGTGGGGACTTGAAACGAAAATTGATGGAGAAAGGCCACAACACACCGTATTCGGTGCATCCTGGAGGTGATAAACTCTATAAGGACTTGAAGAAAGTGTATTGGTGGCCAAGAATGAAAAACGAAGTAGCTGACTTCGTATCTAAGTGCTTGACCTGTCAGAAGGTCAAAGCAGTCCGACAAAAACCACTTGGCTTAATGAAGCCGCTGGAAATCCCGAGTTGGAAATGGGAAAGCATTTCTATGGATTTCATTTCCGGACTACCACGGTCACCTAAGGGAAATAACAAGATTTGGGTGATTGTCGATCGACTGACAAAAGCGGCATTATTCATTCCCATGAAGGACACATGGTCCATGGATCAACTTGCACACGCTTATGTCGATAATGTAGTTCGAAGACATGGAGTTCCCCACGACATCGTATCCGATCGAGACAGTTGATTTGTCTCCCATTTTTGGACAAAAATGCAAGAAGCATTAGGGACTCAAATCAAGATGAGTACGGCCTTTCATCCTATGACCGATGGCCAAACCGAGAGAACGATTCAAACATTGGAGGATATGTTACGAGCATGTGTTTTAGAGTTTAAAGGTAGCTGGGAGAACCACATTCCATTAATTGAGTTCTCATACAATAACAGTCACCATGCAAGCATCGGTATGGCACCATTTGAGGCGTTATATGGACGGAAGTGCCGAAGTCCACTTTGTTGGACTGAAACTGAGAATTCAACAATACTTGGACCTCAATTAATCACGGACATGGCCGAGCAAGTGAGGGTGATTCAACAAAAGATGAAAGCGGCCCAGGTTAGGCAAAAGAGTTATGCCGATGTTAGACGGCAAGAATTGGAGTTTAATGTGGGGGATAAGGTCATGTTGAAAATATCACCAATGAAGGGTGTTATGCGTTTTGGGAAGCGGGGCAAGTTAAGTCCCCGATATATTGGACCATATGAGATCCTTGAACGAATTGGCACTTTAGCCTATCGGCTAGCACTACCAATTCAGTTATCCCGTGTCCATAATGTGTTTCATGTCTCCCAGTTGAAGAAGTACATCCATGATCCGAACCATGTACTTCAACCAGAGGTTATAGAATTGGACGAGGACTTAAAGTATGAGGAGACTCCAATTCAAATACTTGATTCCAAAGCCCGAGTCACAAGAACGAAGACTATAAAAATGGTGAAGGTTTTATGGTCAAATCATGGGGTCGAAGAAGCCACTTGGGAGTTGGAATCGGACATTCGCCAAAACTATCCACACCTTTTCCAAGAGGACTCCGAGACAGTTATGGGGACATAACTGCCATCCTAAGCGAGGGAGGAGGTAACACCCGAGGAATAGTATCATGAAGGTACGTCACACCTAGTTATATTTCTAGCTAAGCGAGGGAGGATGTATATCTTTCATTTAAACCATTGAATGATACGCAACTTCGAGGACGAAGTTGAATCTTAAGGAGGGTAGACTATAACACCCACGATTATTTTATTAATTCCCTATATATTTAGTGATTAATAAGTATGTTAATATTATGGTCACTAGGATAGTTATGGTTCTATTAAACTAATCATTCCTGATTATTATTAATATAATGGTTAAGGTATATATCACTAAACTAGTCGGCTATTATTGGATGAAAAAAAAATGGACAAATCTTGTTATCATATGCCTCCCTTCTCCCCGTGTCATATCAGTATACAAAGAGTTGATTTATTATTCAATGGAAATAATAGAAGTAGATAATACCTAGGATGGATTGTATTTTATATGACCATAATAGCAATAGAAGATATTATTTTTACTTGTAACTTTCAAATCTTTTCTTGTACCGTCCAACCTTGCGTATGAGCATAATAACAAAATAAGAGATCTCCTTCAAATCTTTCTAAGGGATGTAAATCTGAGAATGAGCGGAACTTGCAGGATTTTAGGATCCCAAATAAATCGTCCAAGAACCAGATTACCGCCCACTCACATATTTAAAATAGAACTGGCAGCGTACTTCCTCTTCCCATAACAGAAAACTCGATCATAAAGAAAACCCTAGAGAGTTCTTTGTGGAGGCAGCGGACAGATCAGGATTTTTCCCATTCTTGCTTCGAGTTTAGACGGTAAATCATCTTCTTAGTCTTTCACTCCTCTGGTCACGACTGCAGAAAAATCCATAACCTTCTTCTCGTTTATTTTTTTCAAGAACGCGGTCATCTCGGATAAGTTAGGGCGTCGGAGACGATCTCCCTTGCTAATCGAACCAAAGATCTCTTGTGCCACAATCATAATCTGGTGTACTGTAAGTCAATCTCCCTATTTCTCATTGATTAGCCACCCTCTGCGTAAATCTCTTTCTTGGTGATTTGTAACCCTTTCGTTTTAATGTGTGTGTAAATTTCACTTCTCGCCGATCCGTAACCATTGTGTAAATTCTTTTGGGAAACTTAAATATGTGTACTGAGAGTTGCCTTAGTTCCTTCGCTTCTGTCACCATCATGGTTTTGAAAACCCAGTGTTTGTAGGAGTATACATAATCCACTTCCCTTCTATTTCATAAAAAACTGAATGTCTGTAAGTGGCCTTCGAAATCATATCTTCTATTTCATGGAAAAAAAAACAAGAGAATAAAATAAAATAATAAACTCCTTTTGGGAGTCATCTTCTCGGTGGGAATGTATATATGGGTCTGCCCAAGTCAAAATCTAAGAGTCAAAGTAATACTACCTCTATAAAGTGTAATGTACAAGGACATAAATTCATGAAGTTGTTACCTTATGGTATTTTATTTTTCTTTCCTTGATTAGGTTGCTGTATAATGTATGGATATACTACGGTTTCAGTTGTGGATGATCTAATAATAGCATTTTTCTTCTCAGTATTGTATTGCTACTGATGTGGATAGGTTATTACTATGATTTAATTGAATTTCGTACAGCTTGTCGTTTGGGATATAAATTTCCTTTGTAAGAGTCAGTATGAGATAATAGCAAGAAAATATTTTACCATCTTGGGAAGAAGATGGCGTACTGCGATGAGTATTGGTATGGAAATTGTTCGAAAAAAAAAATGAAATTTGATATGAATATGTGTCATGTATAATTAAAACCCATTGTGCCCTAGAATTCGGGTAAGTATGCCCACATTTAGGCTCCGGAGAGCGAGTGCACTAGGGTGGAGCCATGCGTGGCCGCCCCTCTCCTTATGTGATGTACTATGATTGTGTCTATATCCCTAAATAACACTTGCGAGTATTATTTATGGGCCCCGGGTGCGTGTCGATATAGGCTGCCGTTGGCAATTTGAGGGATGAAGTCCCGTTATTTTTGGAGCTCCTTTGGTGTCCTCGTATTCTAGGCATAATGGTGACTGTATGATATTTTATGATTAATGCTCTGACTATCTATTGTGAACATTTTAAGTTGTCCGTTAATGTAATGTGTTTTAACTTTTATCTAAGTCAATCTTTTTTAAAAAAAAAAAACCCCTGTCAGGATATAGGGTGGATTGACTTACTCAGTAATTTATTTACTGATGTGTGTTATGTATATATTTTTTTTTCAGTGAACGGTGAGCGCCATTGATCATCCGGCATGCATGGGAGTTGGGACATTCTTTTTAAAATAAAGCTGCAAACAACTTTCAAATTGTTGCATTTGTTTTTATTATTTATTTCGGATCACTAGCTTAGCCAGTTGGCACTCTTTATCGCTTCTGCATTTAAATTATTTTAAGTACTCCTGAATAAGTTTGGTTATTTTGGAAAAATGGATTCCAAGGGATTTCTTTTGATGAGAGTAGTTGATGTAATTTAAGCCTTAGCATTCCGTGAGTAAGGTTGCGTTCGGCAGGCTTAATCAAGGAATGTGGCGGTAATATCCCGGTTCTTTTGGATTTAAAACCTGGGGTGTTACATCCGGAGATAGAGGGATCGTGCGGTAAGACAAATGTCCACTTCTCCTACCTAAATCTTGAATATAAATCTAACTTAGCCCATTTCTCTTTTCTGAACCCCCGATCCGGACAAGGATATGGAAAATGATGGATCTCGGGAGACAAACGGTGAACGTGGAGGCCACGACAGCGAATTAGACGAGCCAAAGAAACATTACATGTAAGTTAATCCTTACTACAGTTTTGATGGCTAAAATGTAACCCGAACGTGAAGATCTAATAAGAAACCCCATAAAAATCTGTAAAAATGGAAGTTCACGCGCACAGCATTTTTACTCGAATTTTTCGGACCTCTTAATATGCTCAAACGAAGAAACTCAAAACATAAAAAGTGTTTCTAAGACTTTGATCTACAATGTGTAAACATTTCGTGATTTTTCATTGAGTTTTGATGCCCGAAAATGGACCCGGACAAACCTGCAACCAAACCAAAATCTGAAATGGAGACAGATTTGACTTCCGAACGTTTTAGCCATGTTGACACCAGATTTAAGCCGAATTAGGACTTGTGTTAAACACCAAACTTGTAGATTTATGAGTCGTGAATACCTCTGTAAAATTTCAAAAATTTTCATCGAGATTTGGACCTCCGAATCCGACCTGAACTAGTCTGCGTTCTCACCGAACTCATAAAAGCTGACAGAATTAGCTCCGAACATAATCCAAATATTAATCACTGATCCGAAGGGAATTAGACTTTAAGTTCTAAATAAAAATTATAGATAATCAAGTTAAGGTCATGCCTGTAAAATTTCAGGGTTTTTGAAATTTATTTGCTATGTCAAACAACTCATTTTCTAAACTGTGACAAGTCTGAATCCGGACAGATTACATTTTCGTGAAAGATCATTAAAATCGACCTGTTTCCTCAACTCGTTTTGAAAAACTTAAAACACAAAAATTGTTCGTTAGGAAGTTCTTGAGCTGCTGTAAAATTTTCAAATCAATTGACTTTGAAATGAATTTTTAAATGAAAAAGGCGCGAACAGCGACACTGTAGAACTCTATTTTTGAAATTGGTCCTTCTGAACAAGGAGACAAAAATTCTTTTGAAAACATTGTGATTTGCGACCAAGCTGGATACTATGAATATTGACTATGTGGCTTGTAGACATAAGCGCTCAAGCGTATGTCTAGTGGACGTAAGAGCCCTAGCGAAATATTGATTGTGTGGCTTGTGGACACAAGGGCCCAAGCGTATGGCTAGCAGACGTAATAACCCTATTAAAATATTGACCATGATACTTGTGGACGTATGAGCCCAAGCGTACGGCTGGCGGACATAAGAGCCCTAGCGGATGGTGATCTGTAAAAGAAATGAAATGAGAAATTTATAAGATATTTAAATTAAATCCTTGTTAAATTGTGCTTTAGTGTATGTCAATTTATTTAATCGCCTTGCAAGTTATAGATACGATCTTTTGGAATCCATACCCTTGATTTATACAATTAAATTCCATTAGTTAGTCGAGTTAATTCATATAGTGTATGCAATCGTGTTAAAGGTAACTCAACTCTTTTCTTAAATAATTAAAGGCTTTGAAACCCCATTATTGTATGCTAGGGGTTAACTTACTCAGCATTTTATGCTGACAAAAACCGTTGTTTCTTTTTTTTTTTACAGAGTAGGAGGATTATGCATGAGCATAACATGCATGGGAATTTTTGGGAAACATTTAATTCTTGTTTTTAAATATGATTTGCATTACGGGCCTCTTAAACCCATGTTTTGGCCATGTTGGCCCTATTTATATTTCCGCTGCTATACTATATTTAATATTACATTCCGCTGCAACTTAGTTAATATTATATTATTGATTTTGTTACATATTTTTAAGTGGGCTATTTTAAATGTTTTAAATACTGAAAAACCATAGCCTTGCATCTCTCTAGCAAGCTCGAAGAAGTCGTGTCTTGCTAGGGAGGTGTGGCGGTGACATCCCGGCCTGGGTTATCAAAACCGGGGTGTCACAGAAGCGGCGGTGGAGATTTGGCCCTCCATTTCTTGGCCATGGTGGGGACGGTGGGACTGGGCTGTGTGAAGGAAAGGGGGAAGAAAGGGATCGAGCGAGAGAGTGGGGCGACGGGAAATTGAGGTAGCAGGGGCGGCGGAAAAGGGTGGTGGTGGCGTGGCCAACGGCTGAGGGTGGAGGTGGAGCAGTGGTGGCGTTGACAAATGTACTGCCCGTATTTTTGAGAATCGGACCATCCCGTTTTATGCACCATGGTTTTCTTCTCCACTTTTTGTTCCGTCGCTTATCACCTGGCCGGCGGCCCCTGCCCAGTACGTGGCTTAGTATCGTCATCTTGAGACCCATTGTCGTAAGTCTTGGTTTGACGCGGGTCTCCTTCATCTCGTTCAACTTAGCATCTAACCTTTCCTTGTTGATCTTCATCCTATTCAAGCGCTTTTGTGTTTTTGGAACTCCATGATAAAATGTTTCTATTTCCTATGGGGTATGATGACCCTCACGATTCAAGATGTTAAGCCCCTCTTGAATTTCAGTGTTAGAGGCGACAATCTTGGAGTTGCATCCTATGGTCGGCCGAAGAAAAAGACTACTGGTTTCTCTTCTAAGAGTACTTATCACAACTGGATTATTACTAACCAGAGCAGTTGTGATTCGACCAAACCCCATCGACAGGAACCTCTTGCCTTCATGATGAATTTTTTACGCGGTTCTTTTAGTGCGCTTTGTCTAAAGCCGTTCTTCTCGAAGTTTATCCCCTGACTTATGAAATCCTTAATGAGACCCGCCTGCCTCTGGCCGACTTCTTCGTTGCCCATTTGTATGCTGGAATCTCGTCCTATGTCTCTGGCTGATAAAAGGGCTTTACGGACAAGGCTCGTGGTCCCATTTGGTTTCTTCATTTGTGGTTAGTCTGGCACTTCCGGGACATATCGGGCTTTCCTTCGCATAATATCCATCCGGAGAGTCCTGTGAGCGCTTTTACTCAGGACACCTCTTCCTGATATGCCGATTTCTCAGTGGATTGGTTATTTCATGGGTCGAACCGCTGATCAAGCTTTCTCCAGCTACTCTTATCAGAAAGCTAACTTTAGTTGGATCAAGGAAATTAGATCTCCTCCTTTTGGATCTCTCCTTAAACAATCGTTAGCTCAGATTTGGAATAGGTGTATACTCCCCCATCCTATTTTCAATGGTTCTACTGCTCTTGCTAATGTGTAACCACCCGAATATTATGTATTCCAAATCAATAAAATAAACAAATTCGAATTGTTTTGAACTACGTAATGACTTGATCCCTTCACAGGGTACGTAGGCAACTTGGAAATTTCAATTCTGGGTTCAGTCAAACAATAATCAAACAACAAACAATCAACAATCAAACAATAATTCAATAACACAATATCACAAAATAATAAAATAATAAAAGCCGAAACACAACTTCGAGGACGAAGTTGATGCTTAAGGGGGGTAGACTGTAATACCCGGGATTTTTATCGGCGTTCAAGGAATCAAATTTATTTCTTAATCCGATCAAGGTTGAAATATCTCCGAGAAGAAGAAAATAATTTATCACAATAAATTATTGCTCGGAAATGAAACGCCGATAGATTCAAAATAAATAAATAAATAAATAAATAAATAAATAAATTTCAAAATGAAATAAAAGAGGGAAAGGAAGCCCGGAGACATTCCATGAATCGAGTCAAAAGAATTAGAATTAAATTCAAGAAAGAAAAGAATTTTAATTCCAAGAACCCGCGAAGTCGGAAACGATTTAATTAAATAAATTAATACACGGGAGCCAAAAGACGACGAATTAGAAGCCGACGAATCCAAACGCGACGAACTCAAAATTTCGAATACGAGATTAATTCGAAAACGAGATAAATTTAAGATAAGAATTTATAATCCGAGAATGACCCGAAAAATCGAGCCCGAAAATGTAGGAGGATAGAAACCCGAAAGAGAGGAGAAAAGGCCCGACGAATCGCACGACCCGGTTCGGACTGCGGTCCAGACCGGAGCCGCGCGGTCCCCGCGCGGTCCGCGCCAACACCGCGCCAACACAGCAGCAAAATGGATAGACGCGGTCAAGGATGGAAACACACGATCTTGGCCCCGATTTTGCGACCCAACAATGGAAACTTACCTTGTGGACATTGATGAAGGATCTAGGCTGCCTTTGGACCAAAATTTAAACCCCTAATACAACCTAACAGCCGCCCAACTCCCCTCCCACCTTCAAGAAATCTGAAACCCTCTTTTGTATGCACTTGTGGACCGTTCGACGGAGGATTCGAGCAAGGAGACGACATCTAAGGCAGATCTTGACGCACACCACAGTTGTAGATTGGTAAGGGATAAATTTTGAACTTCAGGTCATGTCTTTTGGTCGTGTATAGCATCTAACATTAGGTTTCTTTACATTATACTCACAACTCGGAACCGAAGAGAAAGAGACGAGTAGATTGGACGCGTTCACGGACTCCGGAGGCCATCCCGACGAAATCTAAGACTTTAGATCTTAGATACTATAAGTTGATTCTTCTCATAACCGTTTTGGTGTCCTAAAATCGAACGGAATGCAAGTTATTGTCAACGTACGAAAATCTGTCCCACAAACGCTCCCTACGCGCGCTTTCTGAAATCCAACTTTTAAGCCCTTTTGGAGATTTCAAACGGAGAAACTTAAAACTACAAACTTGTTCCTAATGAGTTAAATTATATCGTGTTAAAGTTTCAGAATTTTTCGTCGACGTTTGGTCTGTCAAATCTGATCTGGTATTTTCTGAGTAATTCTTCAAACCCGAAAAAGCTGACAGAATTTCATGTCCGACTTCTTTGACGTTTTTCTAATGGATCCCATCGAAACTAATCTTTGATGTAAAAATGAAAGTTGTAGACAACAATCTCTAGAATGTGTCTGTAAAATTTCGTAAATTTTCGTTAACGTTTGGACCCTCGAACTCGACCTGAATATTCTGTGTTTTAAAAAGAAAATAGGAACAGATTTCCTAACTGAACTTGATGCGCGGATCTGATCTGATCCGGAGTGTTTTCGGACAAAATACCTCTAATAGAACTTGTTCATTTTTGTGTCATTTTACGTGCCCGTAAATTTTTATAATTTTTGGAGTTCGTTTACTAGGTAGAAAATGTGTTTTAAAAACATTGCGCTGTTACTGGAAGAATTGGCAGGTTATGCGTTTTATGAAGATTGCAAAATTTGACTTGTTTCCTTACCTGATTTGGAGAAACCTAAAACACAAAAGTTGTTCGTTAGGGTGTCGTTGATACACTGAGTAAATTTCATAGTGATCTCCTTAAGAATGAATTTTTGAAACCAAAAGGCGTAATCTGCGACAGGTGCGCTTACTAAACTTTGAGATTTATGAAAAACTTTCCTTGCGCCACTTTCAACAATTTTGAAAACTTTATGAATTATGATCGAATTGGGAACTATGAAATCTTGATTATGTGGCTTGTGGACATAAGAGCCCAAGCATACGACTAGCGGACATAAGAGCCCTAGTGAAACATAAATTATGCGGCTTGTGGACATAAGAGCCCAAGCGTACGACTAGCGGACATAAGAGCCCTAGTGAAATATTGATTTGAGGCTTGTGGACATAAGAGCCCAAGCGTTCGACTAGAGGACATAAGAGCCCTAGTGAAATATCGACCATGAGGCTTGCGGACATAAGAGCCCTAGCGAATGGAGATTTGTAAGACTTGTGGACATAAGTGCCCAAGTGGAAACAAAAGTAGAAGAATGAAATATTAGCTCTTCGAGAACATATAATCTATCCCATGAATTATGAAACCCTTTGACTTATAATAAATTCCTTTATGCTAATTTCTAAAATTTGTATCCTTAGTATTTGTGTACGTGTCTTTACGTTTAGAATCATGCAGTTAAATTCTTATTATTAATGTTGACAAAATACATTTTTATATTATAAAATGTGCATGAGTAAAAAGGAGAATTTTTATTAAGTATATTTTAAAACCCATTATTGTTATGTTAAGAATTAACTTACTCAGTATTTTATATACTGATAAAACCGTTGTTTCATTTTTTTTTTACAGAGTATGAAGAAATGGCATGAGCATGCACGCATATTGGGGGCTCGGGAATTAAATTAATAGTTGTGAATGTTATACCTTGTTAGAATTAAATTACCCGCTGCGTTTTGGCCATGTCGGCCCATATCTAAATTTCCGCTGCAACTTATTATTTTAATCATGTATGGATGATATTACATTATTATTTTTAAGTAATTCCGGACTTGCTTTTAAAACTTTTTCCAACACTTATAGCCTTGCATCTCTTTAGCAAGCTCGGAGAAACCGTGTCTTGCTAGGGAGGTGCGGCGGTGACACCTCGGCCTGGGTTAACAAATCCGGGGTGTTACAAAGTGGTATCAGAGCCCGGAAGTATTTTTAAATTATTATTATTATTTTTGGCCAATATAGAGGCCCAAGGATTTTTAAAACAAATATTAATATTATTTTTTTTAAACTACCATGATTATTATTAAAATTTTAAGTTTTGTTTCCATGGAACAAAAATTTATTTTAAACCCATGGAAAATATTTACATATGCATAGAAAATTTTTCCAACAAATTTTTGAATTCACGAAAATATTTTTTTCGGGGTTGGGATAACATTGCATTGCATTGCATACATCCACGAATATTGCGCTATTTTTTTTTTATATGCGAATTATCAGTATTAAATATTACTCTTATCTTAGAATTTGACATGACCTTGACTTAGGAGCGTTTACTTAAGACTAATTTTGCCTTAGTCCTAGAACTTGATCACCTAAGTTTAGCATGCTCCTATCTATTACCTCTTGCCAATCTTGTCTTATAGATTTTCTAGAACGCTAACTTGCCTTAGATTAGAAACTCATCTTCACGTGCGTTGATAACAGAAAATGGCACCTAAGGGAAAATTGAGGAAGGAAACCCCAAACAACACCAATGCTGATCTCCCCAATGCACCCAACAATACCGAGAGTGCTCATAACATAGGAGGACAAGCGCCTCTTATTTCCAATAATTTGGACGAACGTCTTAGAACTATGGAAGAAGTCCTCATAGCTTTGGGAAACGCTGAGGTACGAAGGACACCAGTGGTTGTACCACCGCCGGCAACCCGACTCAATTACCTAGCATTAGTGAACCCTTACCAGCCAACCCACTACGATGGCCAAGAAGATCCGGCCAAACTGGAAGATTGGATCCGCACATTTGATAAGCTCCTCAGCGCTATCAAATGTCCCGAGGACGAGAAGGTCCAAGTGGCGACCTACTATCTTGGCGGAGAGGCAGACGAATGGTGGCATAACCTCCAAGGGAATTTAACTAAAGCCTTACTATGGGAAGAATTTAAGGAGGTATTGAGGAAAAGATTTTACCCAATGAGCATTAAGGCCGCAAAGTATGAAGAATTCGTCCATTTAAACAAGGTGGGCAAACGGTACAAGAGTACTATGCCAAGTTTAAGGAGTTGATTAGATTTGCTCCGGCAATGGTGCCAACTGACTTCGACAAGGCGCAAAAGTTCGAGATGGGTTTGAATCTTGATATTCGTGAAATATTGGTGGGAGGACAATGCACGACTTTGCAGGCGGTATATGACCGGGCAGTAACAGTCGCCCGTGTCCAACAATTAAAGCGAAAGGACAATGACGAATCGAGCAAAAACTCGCAAGGATTTGAGAAGAAGAATCGTAATAAGAACAAGAATAATAACTTTAGGAGGGGCAATGACCAAGCTAGATTCGATGGGTCTAGAGGGAATGATAACTGTGGTGCACTCATACCAAAATGCCCGCGGTGCAATCGACCGCATCTGGTGCGCCGGTGCCCGAAGCCTGGAGCCTGCTATAAGTGCGGCAAGTTTGGTCACATGGCTAGGGGATGTCGAACGCCGGAGGAGGCGATCGAAAGGAGAATGGATCTGGTGAACCTCTAGCAGGGAGAAGCTGAAAAAGGGAACAAGGTCAAAACTCGAACATCCTTGAGAATAATGCATAGGCAGTTATGGGGACATAACTGTAATCTTAAGGGGGGGAGGATGTAACCACCCGAATATTATGTATTCCAAATCAATAAAATAAACAAATTCGAATTGTTTTGAACTACGTAATGACTTGATCCCTTCACAGGGTACGTAGGCAACTTGGAAATTTCAATTCTGGGTTCAGTCAAACAATAATCAAACAACAAACAATCCACAATCAAACAATAATTCAATAACACAATATCACAAAATAATAAAATAATAAAAGCCGAAACACAACTTCGAGGACGAAGTTGATGCTTAAGGGGGGTAGACTGTAATACCCGGGATTTTTATCGGCGTTCAAGGAATCAAATTTATTTCTTAATCCGATCAAGGTTGAAATATCTCCGAGAAGAAGAAAATAATTTATCACAATAAATTATTGCTCGGAAACGAAACGCCGATAGATTCAAAATAAATAAATAAATAAATAAATAAATAAATTTCAAAATGAAATAAAAGAGGGAAAGGAAGCCCGGAGACATTCCATGAATCGAGTCAAAAGAATTAGAATTAAATTCAAGAAAGAAAAGAATTTTAATTCCAAGAACCCGCGAAGTCGGAAACGATTTAATTAAATAAATTAATACACGGGAGCCAAAAGACGACGAATTAGAAGCCGACGAATCCAAACGCGACGAACTCAAAATTTCGAATACGGGATTAATTCGAAAACGAGATAAATTTAAGATAAGAATTTATAATCCGAGAATGACCCGAAAAATCGAGCCCGAAAATGTAGGAGGATAGAAACCCAAAAGAGAGGAGAAAAGGCCCGACGAATCGCACGACCCGGTTCGGACTGCGGTCCAGACCGGAGCCGCGCGGTCCCCGCGCGGTCCGCGCCAACAACGCGCCAACACAGCAGCAAAATGGATAGACGCGGTCAAGGATGGAAACACACGATCTTGGCCCCGATTTTGCGACCCAACAATGGAAACTTACCTTGTGGACATTGATGAAGGATCTAGGCTGCCTTTGGACCAAAATTTAAACCCCTAATACAATCTAACAGCCGCCCAACTCCCCTCCCACCTTCAAGAAATCTGAAACCCACTTTTGTATGCACTTGTGGACCGTTCGACGGAGGATTCGAGCAAGGAGACGACATCTAAGGCAGATCTTGACGCACACCACAGTTGTAGATTGGTAAGGGATAAATTTTGAACTTCAGGTCATGTCTTTTGGTCGTGTATAGCATCTAACATTAGGTTTCTTTACATTATACTCACAAATCGGAACCGAAGAGAAAGAGACGAGTAGATTGGACGCGTTCACGGACTCCGGAGGCCATCCCGACGAAATCTAAGACTTTAGATCTTAGATACTGTAAGTTGATTCTTCTCATAACCGTTTTGGTGTCCTAAAATCGAACGGAATGCAAGTTATAGTCAACGTACGAAAATCTGTCCCAAAAACGCTCCCTACGCGCGCTTTCTGAAATCCAACTTTTAAGCCCTTTTGGAGATTTCAAACGGAGAAACTTAAAACTACAAACTTGTTCCTAATGCGTTAAAGTATATCGTGTTAATGTTTCAGAATTTTTCGTCCACGTTTGGTCTGTCAAATCCGATCTGGTATTTTCTGACTAATTCTTCAAACCCGAAAAAGCTGACAGAATTTCATGTCCGACTTCTTTGACGTTTTTCTAATGGATCCCATCGAAACTAATCTTTGATGTAAAAATGAAAGTTGTAGACAACAATCTCTAGAATGTGTCTGTAAAATTTCGTAAATTTTCGTTAACGTTTGGACCCTCAAACTCGACCTGAATATTCTGTGTTTTAAAAAGAAAATAGGAACAGATTTCCTAACTGAACTTGATGCGCGGATCTGATCTGATCCGGAGTGTTTTCGGACAAAATACCTATAATAGAACTTGTTCATTTTTGTGTCATGTACGTGCCCGTAAATGTTTATAATTTTTGGAGTTCGTTTACTAGGTAGAAAATGTGTTTTAAAAACATTGCGCTGTTACTGGAAGAATTGGCAGGTTATGCGTTTTATGAAGATTGCAAAATTTGACTTGTTTCCTTACCTGATTTGGAGAAACCTAAAACACAAAAGTTGTTCGTTAGGGTGTCGTTGATACACTGAGTAAATTTCATAGTGATCGCCTTAAGAATGAATTTTTGAAACCAAAAGGCGTAATCTGCGATGGGTGCGCTTACTAAACTTTGAGATTTATGAAAAACTTTCCTTGCGCCACTTTCAACAATTTTGAAAACTTTATGAATTATGATCGAATTGGGAACTATGAAATCTTGATTATGTGGCTTGTGGACATAAGAGCCCAAGCATACGACTAGCGGACATAAGAGCCCTAGTGAAACATAAATTATGCGGCTTGTGGACATAAGAGCCCAAGCGTACGACTAGCGGACATAAGAGCCCTAGTGAAATATTGATTTGAGGCTTGTGGACATAAGAGCCCAAGCGTTCGACTAGAGGACATAAGAGCCCTAGTGAAATATCGACCATGAGGCTTGCGGACATAAGAGCCCTAGCGAATGGAGATTTGTAAGACTTGTGGACATAAGTGCCCAAGTGGAAACAAAAGTAGAAGAATGAAATATTAGCTATGCGAGAACATATAATCTATCCCCTGAATTATGAAACCCTTTGACTTATAATAAATTCCTTTATGCTAATTTCTAAAATTTGTATCCTTAGTATTTGTGTACGTCTCTTTACGTTTAGAATCATGCAGTTAAATTCTTATTATTAATGTTGACAAAATACATTTTTATATTATAAAATGTGCATGAGTAAAAAGGAGAATTTTTATTAAGTATATTTTAAAACCCATTATTGTTATGTTAAGAATTAACTTACTCAGTATTTTATATACTGATAAAACCGTTGTTTCATTTTTTTTTTACAGAGTATGAAGAAATGGCATGAGCATGCACGCATATTGGGGGCTCGGGAATTAAATTAATAGTTGTGAATGTTATACCTTGTTAGAATTAAATTACCTGCTGCGTTTTGGCCATGTCGGCCCATATCTAAATTTCCGCTGCAACTTATTATTTTAATCATGTATGGATGATATTACATTATTATTTTTAAGTAATTCCGGACTTGCTTTTAAAACTTTTTCCAACACTTATAGCCTTGCATCTCTTTAGCAAGATCGGAGAAACCGTGTCTTGCTAGGGAGGTGCGGCGGTGACACCTCGGCCTGGGTTAACAAATCCGGGGTGTTACAAAGTGGTATCAGAGCCCGGGAGTATTTTTAAATTATTATTATTATTTTTGGCCAATATAGAGGCCCAAAGATTTTTAAAACAAATATTAATATTATTT
Source organism: Hygrophila difformis (assembly GCA_030278955.1). NCBI lineage: Eukaryota > Viridiplantae > Streptophyta > Magnoliopsida > Lamiales > Acanthaceae > Hygrophila > Hygrophila difformis. The sequence continues at coordinate 47,654,963 of JAOANR010000008.1, forward strand.
TTTTAAACTACCATGATTATTATTAAAATTTTAAGTTTTGTTTCCATGGAACAAAAATTTATTTTAAACCCATGGAAAATATTTACATATGCATAGAAAATTTTTCCAACAAATTTTTGAATTCACGAAAATATTTTTTTCGGGGTTGGGATAACATTGCATTGCATTGCATACATCCACGAATATTGCGCTATTTTTTTTTTATATGCGAATTATCAGTATTAAATATTACTCTTATCTTAGAATTTGACATGACCTTGACTTAGGAGCGTTTACTTAAGACTAATTTTGCCTTAGTCCTAGAACTTGATCACCTAAGTTTAGCATGCTCCTATCTATTACCTCTTGCCAATCTTGTCTTATAGATTTTCTAGAACGCTAACTTGCCTTAGATTAGAAACTCATCTTCACGTGCGTTGATAACAGAAAATGGCACCTAAGGGAAAATTGAGGAAGGAAACCCCAAACAACACCAATGCTGATCTCCCCAATGCACCCAACAATACCGAGAGTGCTCATAACATAGGAGGACAAGCGCGTCCTATTTCCAATAATTTGGACGAACGTCTTAGAACTATGGAAGAAGTCCTCATAGCTTTGGGAAACGCTGAGGTACGAAGGACACCAGTGGTTGTACCACCGCCGGCAACCCGACTCAATTACCTAGCATTAGTGAACCCTTACCAGCCAACCCACTACGATGGCCAAGAAGATCCGGCCAAACTGGAAGATTGGATCCGCACATTTGATAAGCTCCTCAGTGCTATCAAATGTCCCGAGGACGAGAAGGTCCAAGTGGCGACCTACTATCTTGGCGGAGAGGCAGACGAATGGTGGCATAACCTCCAAGGGAATTTAACTAAAGCCTTACTATGGGAAGAATTTAAGGAGGTCTTGAGGGAAAGATTTTACCCAATGAGCATTAAGGCCGCAAAGTATGAAGAATTCGTCCATTTAAAACAAGGTGGGCAAACGGTACAAGAGTACTATGCCAAGTTTAAGGAGCTGATTAGATTTGCTCCGGCAATGGTGCCAACTGACTTCGACAAGGCGCAGAAGTTCGAGATGGGTTTGAATCTTGATATTCGTGAAATATTGGTGGGAGGACAATGCACGACTTTGCAGGCGGTATATGACCGGGCAGTAACAGTCGCCCGTGTCCAACAATTAAAGCGAAAGGACAATGACGAATCGAGCAAAAACTCGCAAGGATTTGAGAAGAAGAATCGTAATAAGAACAAGAATAATAACTTTAGGAGGGGCAATGACCAAGCTAGATTCGATGGGTCTAGAGGGAATGATAACTGTGGTGCACTCATACCAAAATGCCCGCGGTGCAATCGACCGCATCTGGTGCGCCGGTGCCCGAAGCCTGGAGCCTTCTATAAGTGCGGCAAGTTTGGTCACATGGCTAGGGGATGTCGAACGCCGGAGGAGGCGATCGAAAGGAGAATGGATCTGGTGAACCTCTAGCAGGGAGAAGCTGAAAAAGGGAACAAGGTCAAAACTCGAACATCCTTGAGAATAATGCATAGGCAGTTATGGGGACATAACTGTAATCTTAAGGGGGGGAGGATGTAACCACCCGAATATTATGTATTCCAAATCAATAAAATAAACAAATTCGAATTGTTTTGAACTACGTAATGACTTGATCCCTTCACAGGGTACGTAGGCAACTTGGAAATTTCAATTCTGGGTTCAGTCAAACAATAATCAAACAACAAACAATCAACAATCAAACAATAATTCAATAACACAATATCACAAAATAATAAAATAATAAAAGCCGAAACACAACTTCGAGGACGAAGTTGATGCTTAAGGGGGGTAGACTGTAATACCCGGGATTTTTATCGGCGTTCAAGGAATCAAATTTATTTCTTAATCCGATCAAGGTTGAAATATCTCCGAGAAGAAGAAAATAATTTATCACAATAAATTATTGCTCGGAAATGAAACGCCGATAGATTCAAAATAAATAAATAAATAAATAAATAAATAAATTTCAAAATGAAATAAAAGAGGGAAAGGAAGCCCGGAGACATTCCATGAATCGAGTCAAAAGAATTAGAATTAAATTCAAGAAAGAAAAGAATTTTAATTCCAAGAACCCGCGAAGTCGGAAACGATTTAATTAAATAAATTAATACACGGGAGCCAAAAGACGACGAATTAGAAGCCGACGAATCCAAACGTGACGAACTCAAAATTTCGAATACGGGATTAATTCGAAAACGAGATAAATTTAAGATAAGAATTTATAATCCGAGAATGACCCGAAAAATCGAGCCCGAAAATGTAGGAGGATAGAAACCCGAAAGAGAGGAGAAAAGGCCCGACGAATCGCACGATCCGGTTCGGACTGCGGTCCAGACCGGAGCCGCGCGGTCCCCGCGCGGTCCCCGCCAACACCGCGCCAACACAGCAGCAAAATGGATAGACGCGGTCAAGGATGGAAACACACGATCTTGGCCCCGATTTTGCGACCCAACAATGGAAACTTACCTTGTGGACATTGATGAAGGATCTAGGCTGCCTTTGGACCAAAATTTAAACCCCTAATACAACCTAACAGCCGCCCAACTCCCCTCCCACCTTCAAGAAATCTGAAACCCTCTTTTGTATGCACTTGTGGACCGTTCGACGGAGGATTCGAGCAAGGAGACGACATCTAAGGCAGATCTTGACGCACACCACAGTTGTAGATTGGTAAGGGATAAATTTTGAACTTCAGGTCATGTCTTTTGGTCGTGTATAGCATCTAACATTAGGTTTCTTTACATTATACTCACAAATCGGAACCGAAGAGAAAGAGACGAGTAGATTGGACGCGTTCACGGACTCCGGAGGCCATCCCGACGAAATCTAAGACTTTAGATCTTAGATACTATAAGTTGATTCTTCTCATAACCGTTTTGGTGTCCTAAAATCGAACGGAATGCAAGTTATAGTCAACGTACGAAAATCTGTCCCACAAACGCTCCCTACGCGCGCTTTCTGAAATCCAACTTTTAAGCCCTTTTGGAGATTTCAAACGGAGAAACTTAAAACTACAAACTTGTTCCTAATGAGTTAAAGTATATCGTGTTAATGTTTCAGAATTTTTCGTCGACGTTTGGTCTGTCAAATCCGATCTGGTATTTTCTGAGTAATTCTTCAAACCCGAAAAAGCTGACAGAATTTCATGTCCGACTTCTTTGACGTTTTTCTAATGGATCCCATCGAAACTAATCTTTGATGTAAAAATGAAAGTTGTAGACAACAATCTCTAGAATGTGTCTGTAAAATTTCGTAAATTTTCGTTAATGTTTGGACCCTCGAACTCGACCTGAATATTCTGTGTTTTAAAAAGAAAATAGAACAGATTTCCTAACTGAACTTGATGCGCGGATCTGATCTGATCCGGAGTGTTTTCGAACAAAATACCTCTAATAGAACTTGTTCATTTTTGTGTCATGTACGTGCCCGTAAATTTTTATAATTTTTGGAGTTCGTTTACTAGGTAGAAAATGTGTTTTAAAAACATTGCGCTGTTACTGGAAGAATTGGCAGGTTATGCGTTCTATGAAGATTGCAAAATTTGACTTGTTTCCTTACCTGATTTGGAGAAACCTAAAACACAAAAGTTGTTCGTTAGGGTGTCGTTGATACACTGAGTAAATTTCATAGTGATCGCCTTAAGAATGAATTTTTGAAACCAAAAGGCGTAATCTGCGACGGGTGCGCTTACTAAACTTTGAGATTTATGAAAAACTTTCCTTGCGCCACTTTCAACAATTTTGAAAACTTTATGAATTATGATCGAATTTTGAACTATGAAATCTTGATTATGTGGCTTGTGGACATAAGAGCCCAAGCATACGACTAGCGGACATAAGAGCCCTAGTGAAACATAAATTATGCGGCTTGTGGACATAAGAGCCCAAGCGTACGACTAGCGGACATAAGAGCCCTAGTGAAATATTGATTTGAGGCTTGTGGACATAAGAGCCCAAGCGTTCGACTAGAGGACATAAGAGCCCTAGTGAAATATCGACCATGAGGCTTGCGGACATAAGAGCCCTAGCGAATGGAGATTTGTAAGACTTGTGGACATAAGTGCCCAAGTGGAAACAAAAGTAGAAGAATGAAATATTAGCTATGCGAGAACATATAATCTATCCCATGAATTATGAAACCCTTTGACTTATAATAAATTCCTTTATGCTAATTTCTAAAATTTGTATCCTTAGTATTTGTGTACGTCTCTTTACGTTTAGAATCATGCAGTTAAATTCTTATTATTAATGTTGACAAAATACATTTTTATATTATAAAATGTGCATGAGTAAAAAGGAGAATTTTTATTAAGTATATTTTAAAACCCATTATTGTTATGTTAAGAATTAACTTACTCAGTATTTTATATACTGATAAAACCGTTGTTTCATTTTTTTTTACAGAGTATGAAGAAATGGCATGAGCATGCACGCATATTGGGGGCTCGAGAATTAAATTAATAGTTGTGAATGTTATACCTTGTTAGAATTAAATTACCCGCTGCGTTTTGGCCTATGTCGGCCCATATCTAAATTTCCGCTGCAACTTATTATTTTAATCATGTATGGATGATATTACATTATTATTTTTAAGTAATTCCGGACTTGCTTTTAAAACTTTTTCCAACACTTATAGCCTTGCATCTCTTTAGCAAGCTCGGAGAAACCGTGTCTTGCTAGGGAGGTGCGGCGGTGACACCTCGGCCTGGGTTAACAAATCCGGGGTGTTACATAATGCTACCATCCCCGCCGAAATATATAATCCTCATCTGGTCAACCGTCGATTCAGATTCACCCATGATTTAGTAATGGCTTACCATATTGATAAGGAGCACTCTGTTTCGTCTAGCAGGGAGCAATGCACGCTTCGAATCGGCGCCTTATCAACTCTGAAGTTTCAAAATTTGTTGTTCGTGTAGGGACATCGACAGATCGCTTCCGGAATTGGTGTGATGGTGTTGTTCGTGCTTACTTCAGTGCCGATCTCAATCAACACTTACAAAGTTGTGGGCTTCATTCGGTGCTTTCACCAACGTCTCTGATTCTTCCTTCATCTGACTCCCTGTGAGGAGGAATCAAAGCAAGTCTTCGCTACTTCCTTCTCGAGATGGTAAACTCCTTATTTTGTATGCCTGTTTGCATTCTTAATACCTTGCTTTACTAACCAATGCTTTTCCCACAGTATTAAAGGAAAGCAGCTCATCTCGTGTTATTCTCGACTCTACTTCCCCCCTATCTGCTTCGGTTTCTGGTCGCAAGAGATCTTCTGTTCTTTCGGTTGACTCAGGAAGCACATTTCCGCCTATCAAAACTCTAAAAAGGTCAACCCTTTCACCGCTTGGGAGAGTCATCACTTTGCATGAGCAGGTATATTAAATCCTTTGATCCGTTGCATTACTCTTTCTGGATTCAGCGTCTAGTTCACTTTTCTTTTTCCTCAGGTTTCTTCTAGCTCTCACGAACCAGAGGTTTCTCAGATTCTGGCCATAGTGGCCGACTTCAATGCTACTGACCCAAGGAGTGTTGGAGATCCTGTTATAGGGTTGGACCCTGATGTCCCCCTCTCGGCTTCTGCCGCTCCGGCTGCTGTCATTTCGGATCATCCTAGTAATCCCACTGCATCGGTTCAAGTCTCAGCTGCCGCTCCTCTATTGACTACTGTTGGTTTTTCCGATTTCGCTCCTTCTCCACCCCCTCACTCAGAATTGCCACATTCTTCTCACATAGTTGATTCCGACTCAGATGAGGCTCAACAACGATGTGGTTCTTCTGACCTATAGGTGCCTCAGTCTCCGTTCCCGGACCGCCAGGTTTTGGATTATTTCTTTTTACCTCCTCCTTCATCTCCCCTTCCGTCAGACCTCTCGGCTCATCTGGGAGATTGTTTAGGGAGGCTATACAACATGATTACCCATCGACCTGAAGTGGAATTTGTCTACCCGAAGCCCATCTTGCTCCTTCCATCTCTTATTGATCAACATTTCAATGATGAAATTGTTTCCCTGAATTTAGACACTACTCTTCAAATGATAACTAAGTTCGTTCTCTCTTTGGACCAAGAGCTTCCCGCTCACTTGGTTACAAGGAACAAGCTGAGTTCGATAAATGTTTGGTCGAATATCAGGATTATATGAATACCTTATCCGTCGTAGGCTCTCGTGAGCTTAAATATTCTGAAGAGCTTTCTGTGACTCAACAAGAGATTGTCCGGCTTCAACAGAAGAAAAAGAGCTAAAGTCTGTATTGGATGAAGCTAAAAAAGAATCGGCCAATTTGAAGCGTTCAATCGAGCAACTTAAGAAATTGGCCGAAGTTCCCAAGGCCAGACTTCTAGAATCCCAGCGGAGTGCTTCTTATCTTTCTATGAGAGCTAGCTTCAATGACCATATCCTGGGTACTTTTCAGAAAAAGTGGGCCGAAACTCAATCTTTGGCTGAACAACTGGATTCAGCTATTCAGAGTTTCGGATCCAGGTCTACCGCCTACATTATTCCTCGAGCCGAAGTTCTCCCTATGGATCCTTCGGATGACGAAGCAACCTCATTTCGTGAAGTTCAAGCTTCCTTAAAAGCTTCTGCAGGCATTTCCTTTTGTGTATGCTTTTCATTTTCTTGCAGCTATAAGTTATCTTACTTTAACCTCTCTTCCAAGCACTTCGTCCGCTCCTCGTATAACCACTTCCAAGTCTGTGCTATGCCCTCGCTCTGCTGATGCTGATGTCATGGCCGTTCACCATCAAATTCCTCAAGCGTCCCAGACCGTGTTTCCTTCTGAGGCAGATCCTGTTCCTCCAGCCGATCCTCAAATTGGTGCCCTTCAAGGTCTCGATGAGGATGTACATTTTGACGATAGCGAGGATCACTGACTTCTTTATGTATCTCGCATTTACTGGATTTGACATTGGTTCTCCATTTTCATCAACTAACTTATATGCTCCATTTGGCAACTTTGTCTGAACAATAAATGGCCCATCCCAATTTGGGCTCCACTTTCCCATTCGCCATCCTTTTGCTTAGGCGGCCATATAACTTTCCAGACCAAATCACCAATTTCAAAACTCTTAACTCGAATTCTCTTATTATACGAATTGGCCAAAACATCTTTATTCTTCTGTAAATTCTTGAATGCTTCAACCCGATCGGTATTAACATCCAACAGTTCATCCTTCCTTGCTTGCTCATACTGTTCGTGCCATGGATCGGATTGGATACGATTTTGGAAGATGAAAATCAAGGAAACAAAAATAAAAAGGATAGATGAGAATACCTAGTTGAATACTCAATCTTGGAATAGTCAAACACATGGTGTTCATACTATTCCCTCGATCGATATTATCAAGGTGGCTATACGATTGAACACTTCTCAATGCTCAAAAGGAATACAACCTATGTGGAAGAATTCAAGGGTGACCCTCCAAACAAGATATAAAACACTCTCCAAGTGTCAATTATATTCATTCAAAGGGTAAGGTCACAAATGAGGGTGAGGACCTATTTATAGGCCTCAAAATATTAAGGTTCTATGTAATACCCGAAAAAAATCCGAAATTTACGAATTTGGATTTATTTATCGAAATCGAATCCGAGAGAGTGGAATTAAATATTTCGGATAATCGCGACTCGGGATAGATGTATCGAATTATCCCAACAATCTCGGATAATTCATATTATGATTTTTAAGAGATTAAAAATCATAATATTATTTATTAAAAAAAAAATCGCAGGCTGGTGGCCGCGCGGTGGCGGCGCGGTGCGCGCCACCAGCACGCCACCCTGCTGTTATGGCGAACTCATAACGCCATATGCGTTTCATGTCATGAATTCGGTTGTGGGCGATTCCTAACGACTCCAAATTGATTTCCAGACGTTGGAGGGTGTGTGGGGATGATTTTGGATAGATTTTGGGGTGTGTTAACCCTCCACAAACCTTGATTAAGGTGACTTACAAGCTTGATGAGGCATTAGTTGGACCATGGTTGAGCAAGGTGGAGTAGTGGGGGTATGGGAGCTTTAACTTCGGGAGTTATCAGTCATCAAGCACTCACCACTCACCTAGGGTCTTAATGCCATCATTGGATGCCAATCATTTCAGATTCCCACTTCTATTTAACCTCACAACCCCTCTCCATTTCATTTGTTTGAAAAATCTGAGATCATTGGAGTGTTTGTGAGAGTTGAGAGTTGTTCATAGGAATTGCAGAGGTTTCTTTCGAAGTTGGCACTTCCACTCTATAATTACTTGGGTAAGTGAGGATTTCATTCATTTTCCTTAGTCCTAAACTCGGAATACAGGCCTCTAAGATAAGAATTTCTCCAACCGTTCGAATATAGGATCCATCGTAGGAGGAGGGGACTGTTGAGGCCGATCCGGACGATCAATGGAGTTCTACCAAGAGAAATTTCGATCCTAAACTCATCCCAAGTAAGTTAGTATTGTGCACGTCGATTTTTAGGAGTTTTGGTTGAGTATAACTCGAGATATTGGATCATCTCTCTTTCTTACAAAATCTGCCAAATAGGGTTTTCCTATGACCAATCTTATTGTTCTGTGAATTCGACCATGATCCGTACATTTTTAGGAGAACCTTACAAAATGAAACTTGTTCCTAATGTCCTAAAGATGCTCTCTCTAAATATTTATAATTTTTGGACATGTTTTGGTCACCCAAATTCGATCTGGTATTTTCTGCGTATGTGTTGACAGTTTTGATGAATGTATGTAGTCAGTTTTGTTGTTCGATTCACTCTTGCCTATGATCGTTTTTAGTGCTTGAAGTCTTCATGAAACTTGTTCTAATATGTGTCTAAAACATCCCTGTAAAATTTCATGATTTTTGGAGCATGTATGAAATTGTTATGAATTTTTGAACTCACTGTGGTCGAATTTACTGAAGCAAGAGAAATTTGTAAATCAATAGCTTTCTGAAATGGGTTAAAACGACCAGTTTAGAGTCCGAATTTTGAGATGGCTATTTCTATGAAAAATGCTTATTTTGATGTTCCCTAGCCACTGTAATTTTTACAGAATTTTTAAAAATAATTTGTTTCATTTTTAAATGCGATTTTGAAAACTGCCACAGTATTACTTTTAATCGGTAAAGGCTATTTGGTATATTCGATGAACTAAGAGTCGATTGTTACTCGTTTTTGGATATATATGAAATCTGGATATGTGGTGAATATTATGGAATGATAAAAATGTGGTTTTAAAACTTTGTGAGTTTTGATTGAGTGGGATGCCAATGTTTTAGAGGGTAAGTGCACTTGGCGTGAGCTCGTTGGGCCGCCCCCTCTTTTGTTGCCAAAACGGCATATGTGAAATTGTGGTTTCGTGATTGTAAGAGTCTATACTCCTAGATGTATCCGTATGGGTTATCTAGGGCTCCGGAGTGGTCTGTATAGGGTCACTGCTTTCACATCCCTCGTGGGTACGAGTCCCAGAGGTGGGTTGATCTGAAAAGGCTTCGGCCCAGGATCGTTATTATTGCCGGCTTGTGGACATAAGCGCCCAAGCGGATGTTGATCTGAAAAGGCTTCGGCCCAGGATCGTTAATACCGACGGCTTGTGGACATAAGTGCCCAAGCGGGTAATTTGGATGTCCTCGATCAAAACAAACAATGGTAAAATATTGTGTTTGAGCTCTTGCGGGTTTAATTCCCCAAGAATGGTTATTCTCGATTTAAATGAATAATGGTAATTTATTTGTGTGGCAAAACGTAAGTGGCTTCGAAAAAAATTATTTCTAATTGTCCTTCCTTTTTAATTAAAAATCCCATTTGTTTTTATATATTCTTCTAAAATTTTTAAAAATTCGTTGTGCTATATATTAACTTACTCAGTACCGTTGTACTGATAAGATACGTTGTCTCTATTTTTTTTCAGATGTGGAAGATTAGCGCATGGCATTTTACCATTTGGGATGGGAATTTCCGAAGACTTGTCGCACTTAATTTTTTTTTCTTTTACGAATTCTGAACTCATGTTTGGCCCTTACTGAGCTTCCGCACTGTTTTTAAATGATACATGTTAGGCTTAACTCTGATTTAAACCTTCGGGCACTGTTTGAATGGTTTTAAATTATTTTTCTAAATTATTGATACAACTTAGCCTTAGCATCTTCTCAAGCGAGCTCGAAATGGTTCGCGTCTTGCTTGGGGAGGTGTGGCGGTGGCATCCCGGCCTGGGTTATCAAATCCGGGGTGTTACAGAGTGGTATCAGAGCCCAGAAATTTTTTTTAAAAAATATATATATATTCTTATTTTTCGGCCCAATATAGAGGCCCAAAATATTAAATATTATTTTTAAATATTTTAAATATTATTTCCATGGGAATGAAATTTTATTTTAAAACTCATGGAAAAATATATCTCAAAAAAATTCGACAAGTCTCAAATTGTTACTATTATTTTCGGGGGGATGCATTTGCATACATGCATTATTTAAAATGGTCGCTGACTGTGTTAGATAACATTCTTATTCGGCTTGACCTTGACTTAGGAGCGATAGCTTGAGGCTAATTTATCCTTGGTCTTAGATCTTGATCACATGTGCTTAGCGTACCTGTTAGTGTTTTGTTCAATTCGGGCGCAAGTTGCTCTTTAATTTTCACGAGGATTATATCTGCCTTAGATCTTCCAGCGCCTAACTTAGGAATTCAATTACCATCGGGTAAGGTGATATCCTGTTCGAAATGATACGTTGGAATCCCGATAGTAATCAAGAACCTAGAATTCTTCGTGAATCTAGTCGAGTTTGATCTTGGGGACTTCGACGTCATCTTAGGCATGGATTTTCTGACTTAATACAAAGCCGTTATTGAGTGCCAAAAGCAGAAGATTTCCTTAGCCAAGAGTCGAGGGAAGAAGGTGGTGTATTACATGCAGCCTCCAAAGAAAAGCACTAAGGTGGTGAATGCCTTGAGGTTCTGCAATCTCATACAAAAAGGCTATCACTTATATGCATGCTATGTGCATAACCTCAAAGACGAGGAAAAAAAAAAGAGAAAGAACGACATAATTCCATCCGTAAATGGATGTTCCGACGTAATGCCGCCAAAGCGAGAAGTCGAATTTAAGATTGATCGGGTACCTAGAATAGAGCCGGTATCCAAGGTGCCGTTCGAAGCTCTCTACGGACGCAAGTGTCTCCGTTATGTTGGGTTAAGGATGATAGTTCTGTGGTTGTAGGACTTCAGCTCATTGAGGACATGAGCCGACTAATTAAGGTAGTGCAACAAAAGATGGAAGCTGCACAAGATTAGCAAAAAGGGTTATGCCGACACAAGACGACAAGAATTGGAATTCCAAGTGGGAGGCAAGGTCTTGCTAAAGGTGTCACCGATGAAGGGGGTGATGCGATTTGGCAAACGAGGAAAGCTGAGTCCTCACTACATCGGTCCATACGAGATTTTAGACCGTGTAGGTACCTTGGCCTACCGATTGGCCCTTCCACCGGAATTAGCACGAGTTCACAACGTGTTTCATGTTTCTCAGTTAAAGAAATATGTACACGATCCAACTCACGTCTTGCAAACTGATGTGATTGAGCTGGACGATGATCTGACGTATGAGGAGTATCCGATCGAGATACTTGACGTCAAAGAAAGAGTCACAAGAAACAAGACCATGAGAATGATAAAAGTACTATGGTCTAATCATGGTACAGAAGAAGCGACGTGGGAATTGGAATCAGATATGAAGCAAAAGTATCCCAACCTTTTCCAACACGACTCGTGAGCAGTTATGGGGACATAACTGTAGTTCTAAGGGGGGGAGGATGTGATACCCCGCAGAGAGTCGTCGCACGCCGAGGTAAGAATTTAATTTTCAAACCTCAAATATTTTATGTGTGCGAATCATTACATGCATTACTATCAGTCCGAGTGCGACCCAACTTCGAGGACGAAGTTGATTTCTAAGGAGGGTAGACTGTAATACCCGAAAAAAATCCGAAATTTACGAATTTGGATTTATTTATCGAAATCGAAATAATTCCGAGAGAGTGGAATTAAATATTTCGGATAATCGCGACTCGGGATAGATGTATCGAATTATCCCAACAATCTCGGATAATTCATATTATGATTTTTAAGAGATTAAAAATCATAATATTATTTATTTAAAAAAAAAAAATCGCAGGCTGGTGGCCGCGCGGTGCGCGCCACCAGCACGCCACCCTGCTGTTATGGCGAACTCATAACGCCATATGCGTTTCATGTCATGAATTCGGTTGTGGGCGATTCCTAACGACTCCAAATTGATTTCCAGACGTTGGAGGGTGTGTGGGGATGATTTTGGATAGATTTTGGGGTGTGTTAACCCTCCACAAACCTTGATTAAGGTGACTTACAAGCTTGATGAGGCATTAGTTGGACCATGGTTGAGCAAGGTGGAGTAGTGGGGGTATGGGAGCTTTAACTTCGGGAGTTATCAGTCATCAAGCACTCACCACTCACCTAGGGTCTTAATGCCATCATTGGATGCCAATCATTTCAGATTCCCACTTCTATTTAACCTCACAACCCCTCTCCATTTCATTTGTTTGAAAAATCTGAGATCATTGGAGTGTTTGTGAGAGTTGAGAGTTGTTCATAGGAATTGCAGAGGTTTCTTTCGAAGTTGGCACTTCCACTCTATAATTACTTGGGTAAGTGAGGATTTCATTCATTTTCCTTAGTCCTAAACTCGGAATACAGGCCTCTAAGATAAGAATTTCTCCAACCGTTCGAATATAGGATCCATCGTAGGAGGAGGGGACTGTTGAGGCCGATCCGGACGATCAAGGGAGTTCTACCAAGAGAAATTTCGATCCTAAACTCATCCCAAGTAAGTTAGTATTGTGCACGTCGATTTTTAGGAGTTTTGGTTGAGTATAACTCGAGATATTGGATCATCTCTCTTTCTTACAAAATCTGCCAAATAGGGTTTTCCTATGACCAATCTTATTGTTCTGTGAATTCGACCATGATCCGTACATTTTTAGGAGAACCTTCCAAAATGAAACTTGTTCCTAATGTCCTAAAGATGCTCTCTCTAAATATTTATAATTTTTGGACATGTTTTGGTCACCCAAATTCGATCTGGTATTTTCTGCGTATGTGTTGACAGTTTTGATGAATGTATGTAGTCAGTTTTGTTGTTCGATTCACTCTTGCCTATGATCGTTTTTAGTGCTTGAAGTCTTCATGAAACTTGTTCTAATATGTGTCTAAAACATCCCTGTAAAATTTCATGATTTTTGGAGCATGTATGAAATTGTTATGAATTTTTGAACTCACTGTGGTCGAATTTACTGAAGCAAGAGAAATTTGTAAATCAATAGCTTTCTGAAATGGGTTAAAACGACCAGTTTAGAGTCCGAATTTTGAGATGGCTATTTCTATGAAAAATGCTTATTTTGATATTCCCTAGCCACTGTAATTTTTCCAGAATTTTTAAAAATAATTTGTTTCATTTTTAAATGCGATTTTGAGAACTGCCACAGTATTACTTTTAATCGGTAAAGGCTATTTGGTATATTCGATGAACTAAGAGTCGATTGTTACTCGTTTTTGGATATATATGAAATCTGGATATGTGGTGAATATTATGGAATGATAAAAATGTGGTTTTAAAACTTTGTGAGTTTTGATCGAGTGGGATGCCAATGTTTTAGAGGGTAAGTGCACTTGGCGTGAGCTCGTTGGGCCGCCCCCTCTTTTGTTGCCAAAACGGCATATGTGAAATTGTGGTTTCGTGATTGTAAGAGTCTATACTCCTAGATGTATCCGTATGGGTTATCTAGGGCTCCGGAGTGGTCTGTATAGGGTCACTGCTTTCACATCCCTCGTGGGTACGAGTCCCAGAGGTGGGTTGATCTGAAAAGGCTTCGGCCCAGGATCGTTATTATTGCCGGCTTGTGGACATAAGCGCCCAAGCGGATGTTGATCTGAAAAGGCTTCGGCCCATGATCGTTAATACCGACGGCTTGTGGACATAAGTGCCCAAGCGGGTAATTTGGATGTCCTCGATCAAAACGAACAATGGTAAAATATTGTGTTTGAGCTCTTGCGGGTTTAATTCCCCAAGAATGGTTATTCTCGATTTAAATGAATAATGGTAATTTATTTGTGTGGCAAAACGTAAGTGGCTTCGAAAAAAATTATTTCTAATTGTCCTTTCTTTTTAATTAAAAATCCCATTTGTTTTTATATATTCTTCTAAAATTTTTAAAAATTCGTTGTGCTGTATATTAACTTACTCAGTACCGTTGTACTGATAAGATACGTTGTCTCTATTTTTTTTCAGATGTGGAAGATTAGCGCATGGCATTTTACCATTTGGGATGGGAATTTCCGAAGACTTGTCGCACTTAATTTTTTTTTCTTTTACGAATTCTGAACTCATGTTTGGCCCTTACTGAGCTTCCGCACTGTTTTTAAATGATACATGTTAGGCTTAACTCTGATTTAAACCTTCGGGCACTGTTTGAATGGTTTTAAATTATTTTTCTAAATTATTGATACAACTTAGCCTTAGCATATTCTCAAGCGAGCTCGAAATGGTTCGCGTCTTGCTTGGGGAGGTGTGGCGGTGGCATCCCGGCCTGGGTTATCAAATCCGGGGTGTTACATTCTAAGGACCCGTTAATGCGATAATTAGCAACTAAGCTGTGAGATTTAATAAAGTAAGCCACTAATTAATTAAATTAAGCTAATTAGTGAATTAATAAAAGCTAGGCAAAGCAACAGCAACACCAAAAGAAGCAAGGCGACGCCAAATAGATTGACGATGCAAAACAGGTAGACGACGCGAAACAGGCAGATCACGTCGTGAGAGAGCAAGAGCTTTACGACGTGAGACTTCACACGCTTGACATTGCGGGACAAAAGGGACGATGCGAGCCTTGTGACACGGTTTCGGGGGATAGCATCGTACGTGACACGGCTTGCAACGTAGGTCTCTTGATGGAGGATGGCGACGGAGATTTCTTGAAATGAAGATGACAGTTGCGGGGGTGAACGTTGGCCCGAGATGGAACTTACGGCTTTTTTTGGGTTTTGTTCTTCGTCGACGTTACGGCTTTCGGGGTGACAATGGGGGCTGAGTGGCCATTGTAGCTGGTGTGTCGTGGTGGATGAGAGCTCGCAGCTTGGTCGGGGAAGACGACGATAATTCTAGGGTTTCCTTCATCGGGGAAGGCGATCGGAGAAAGATGATGACGGCGGGCGACGAGAAGGCAGGTCGCCGAAGCTGCTGGGCTGACGAAGGTGAGGATGAGATGACGGACTGCCGGAGTTGGTGATGCGGAGATGGAAGGGCGAAGAGCTTGGAGCCACAAACAGAAATAGTGGGGGGGGGGGGGGCGTCGGCGGAGGTGGGACAATCGATTGTTGCCGCGTTGAAGAGGATGGCTGGCGGCTGTCGTGGACGACGGGAGGGAGGATTGAAGAGTGTTGGCCGGAGCGCTCGCCGTGGCTGTGACGTTGCTCGCCGGAGACGAAGGCCGGCGTCGGAAACGGTAGAGGAACGACACGGATCTTCGGCCGCTGGGCCTCATCACGGGCCGAAAGGAAAAGGGCTGATTCTTGGAGGGCTTTGATTTGGGCTCCGTTGCAGGTGGACATGACAAGACATGGGCCGAAAGAATTTATTGAGTGATGGGCCGGTCTGCTGCTGGGCCGATTCATGAAATGGGCTTGGTGGCTGGGCCGGTTGTGTTGTTGGGCCGAGCAATTGGAGGGTTGGTGGCATTGGGCCTCTTCTCTTGAATTGATTAAAATGGACTCCCTTCTTGGATTAATTAAATAGGGCCAACATCTTCAATTCCTTTTCCTTTTGACTGATCAGAGGCAGCTATTGACCGGCGTTGACTCGCTGGGTTCCGGCGACATTGCGGTGAAACTCTGTTGGGACTCCGATGGTCTTCCGATATCCTTCTCGTCCATGATCAGCTTCAATCCTTCCGCTCTCTTCATAATTAATTCTTCCGGATAACTTAAAATGTTATTTCTTATGTTCCACATATCCGAATCGGGTCGTCAATAAATCGGGTCAGTCCGGGCTACCATGCAATCCTCTCCCCCTTCAAAAGCTTTGGACTCCAAAGCTGGGTGAGAGATTTCATCGGTAGGATCTATCACAAACTTGGACCGTGCACAAACTGAAATTCCGTAAGTACTGCATTTTTTTTATCCATTTTGTAATACAAAATTTTCAATAAAATCATCAGAAATGTGATCCAAAATGCAGAGGTATTTTTCCGATTCGGCTTCTAATTTGAATTCCAGACTGACGCCCTTCTTGGCTTGCGACTTCCAATTCCTGCAAAAATAATGACAATTATCAAATAAATTGATTTCATCAAATTTTGGAACAATCTCACCTGATTTCTTTGTAATGTGTCATCTCGATTTTCTTCAACACCTGTGAAAATGCTATCCAAATTAGATTCAGTATCATCATAAAAATTTGAGAAATTAAATTCAGAAAAATCATGACATAGCAGGTTATCAGCAGATTCTGGAATAATTAATGAAGAGTGCTTGGTCGAACTGGGCCCGGCTTCTATCCCTTGGGCCTTAGCCCTTCGAGGTGGTCTCTGTGTGCGGGCCTGATAGGCTCCTTCCTTTTCACGAATCTGCCGCATTAAATTCTCTCAATCTGCTTTAGCAGTGGCTGGGGATTGTGGAAAGATAAAATGCTTCGTGCCTTCATGCTTAGTGAAAATTAAACTCTCCCGCGCGAAATATTGAGCATATTTAACATAAAGCCAGGGACGTCCGAGAATGACATGGCATGTGTTTATCGGCATGACGTCACATAGGATTTGATCTTCATATGGGTCGATGTTGATAGGAACCCTGAATTTGATAACCCAGGCCGGGATGCCACCGCCACACCTCCCTAGCAAGATACGTACCATTTCGAGCTTGCTAAAGAGATGCAAGGCTAGGGGTATTGAAAAGAGTTTTAAAAGCAAGTCCGGAATTACTTAAAAATAATAATGTAATATCATCCATACATGACAATAAAAATAATAAGTTGCAGCAATTAAAATACAGGGCTGACATGGCCAAAACACGGGTTAACAAGCCCGTATGCAAGTCATATAAAATAATTAACTAAATGTCCAAAGTGATCCCCCGATGCATGATCATGCTCCGTACTCTGTAATAGAAAAAAATAAAATAATGGGTTTTATCAGTATATAAAATACTGAGTAAGTTAATCCCTAACGTAACAATAAAGGGGCTTAAAAAAACTATTTAATTAATTTAAAAATTTTACTTTTACTCAGGTTTAATTGAAATATTAAAAATTCATAATTTTACTTGCAGCGGAAAAACATAATTAATTATGTGAGACTAGAATGCAAAATTTAAACGTGTAATTAAAAAGGATAATTTAAAAGCGTGATAAATAAATACAATTTAATTAAATACACACACGAGTCTTTTAATATTATCCCGCTAACTAAGAAGAGGACACTACACCAGGGAGATCACTAACGAGGCAATCTCAATAAGCATAATCAGTTAGCCGGTGAACCGGCGGCCGCAGCCATATCAGTATTGACTGCCGTTTTGGCTAGCCATGTATCTCGATTGCCGTTCCGGCAAGCCGTGTGTATCGATTGCCATTTTGGCAAGCCGTGTGTATCTACTGTCAATTTGACAGGCATGTATATCGACTGCCGTTTTGGCAGGCCATGTGCACATCTGCCGTTTTGGCATAGTAAGGAGATCACTAACGAGGCAATCTCAATAATCGTAGGACCACTAACGAGGCAGTCCAAATATATACAGCGGTTGAGATCACTAACGAGGCAATCTCAGATAGTAGAGAGACCACTAACGAGGCAGTCTCAAAATAATAATAGCATGAAGATCGGCTCAGCCTAGTGAACGGGATTTTTCGAAAGTTTAGGTTTTGTCATATAAAAAGATTCAACGTCGCATTTCATAGTTCGAGTTTTTCTCAAGTTCGAAAAATCCAATTCGTCACAGGTTACGCCTTTTTAATTTAAAAATCCATTTCAAAGTCAAAAATTCTGAAATTTGATCAGAAGCTTAAAAACATCTTTACGAACAACTTTCATGTTTTAGGTTTCTTGAAATTAGGTAAGGAAACAAGTCGAATTTCACAATCTTTTCAAAACCCAAAATATGTCAACTTCCCGTAACAGCACACTGTTTTTAAATCTCATTTTCGACCTAGCAAATGAACTCCAAAATTTATGAAATTTTAAAGGCACTTAAAAAACACCAAAATAAACAAGTTTTATTAGAGGTAAATTATGCTAATTCCTTACGGATTAAATCAGTTTCGTTCATTAAGTTTGGATAAAATCTGTCAAGATTTTCTTTCCAAAAGCACAGGCTGTTCGGGTCAATTTGAAGATTCAAATGTTAATGAAAGTTCACGAAATTTTACAAGCATATTCTTAAGACATTTATCTACAACTTTTATGTTTTCACCAAAGATTAGTTTTGACCACAAGGGATAGAAAAACACACAACAAGTTCGACTACATAATCTGTCAACTTTTCCTTTAAATCACAGTCTGTTCAAAAGGGTTTTTGAGTATACAAACGTTAACGAAAATGCGTGAAATTTTACGGACACAATAATTAGACAGTTAGGTACAACTTTCATTTTTACATAAAAGTTTAGTTTTGAAGGAATCAATTAGAAAAACGTCAAAGCACTCGAACACCATAATTCTGTCAGCCTTTCGGTTTGTTCAAAAATCTCAGAATAAACCAGATGCATTTTCGGGGACCAAAACTCGATGAAAATTGGTGAAATTTTGACACAACCTAGATTTAGTTGTTAGTAACAAATCTATAGTTCGGAGTTTTTCGTTTCGGATTCTCGAAATAGGAGTTTTTTCTGGACTTCAGAAAATGTGCGGATTGGGGTTTTTAAGTCCGATTTTTACGTTTTTGTTTTAGATCTATTGATTCGTTCGATTTTAGTAACCCAAAATTGATACGCAAGGAATAAACTTACAGTGTTAGAGTTTATGATCATCACAGGGCTCTCTCGGGTTGTTTAGGGTCGCGACGAGCAGGTATCTTTCACCGATCTCCTTCTCCTTCGCCCCCGAAGTGAACTCGTAAGAAAGTTTCGATGTTAGATTCAAAAATTTTGTATTATAGACGAATATGAAAGCTGCACTACACCTTACCAATGTCCTATAACTCAGTCTTTACTCTCTACACGCCCTCCTCGTCGTATCTCCTTCGTCGGGTGGCCTTCGGAGGTCTCAAAAACTAGGTTTTTCGATGGTGTGAGTAGAAAGGGTGATGGGGGCGGCTGCAACAGGGTTGTGGGCAACCTAGGAGCTGTAAAATTGGTTTATAAAGACTCCCCCACAACCCTAGGTGAGTTTCCAAAGCTGGGGCGCCAAAACAAGGAAAGAAATCGCCATAAAAGTGCAAGTTCCCACAGCCTGCGTCTTGGCGCGGTGGTGGCGCGAGGGCGCGCGGCCTCCGGCCTAGGCTTCGGCTTGGGCCAGGTCGTGTGATCCGTCGGCCTTTCCTCCTCTCTTTCGGGCTTCTATCATCCTACATTTTCGGGCTCGATTTTTTTCCGGGTCGTTCTCAGATTATAAATTCTATCTTAAATCTAATTCGACTTGAATTGATTTCGTGATTGAAGTCTTAAGTCCGTCGGTTTTGGATTTGTCGGCTTCTAATTCGTCGTCTTTTGGCTCCCGTGCAATAATTTATCTAGTTAAATTATTTCCGACTTCACGGGTTCTTGGAATTAAAATTCTTTTTCTTCTTGAATTTAATTCCAATTCTTTTGGGATCAATCCATGGAATATCTTCGGGCTCCCTTTCCCTCTTTTATTCCATCTTGAATTTTGAATCTATCGGCGTTCCATTTCCGAGTAATAATTTATTGTGATAAATTATTTTCTTCTTCTCGGAGATATTTCGACCTTGATCGGATTAAGAAATAAATTTTATTCCTTTGGATGCCGATAAAAATCCCGGGTATTACAGTCTACCCCTCTTAAGAATCAACTTCGTCCTCGAAGTTGCGCCCTCACTTTAACTTTCTGATTCAACTTTATTGTTGGCGTATTTCCATTTACCCTCCTCAAGGATAAACATCTTCCTTAATTTTGAGAAAGTAATTCCATTCCTTTGAACGTGAATTAAATTTCTCGGGTGTTACATCCTCCCCCCCTTAGGAATCAACTTCGTCCTCGAAGTTGTGTGTTAGCTTCTCGTGAGCTAGGAACTAATGTAAATTTGGTTTTTATTTCTTGTATCATACCATGTCATTTTTATTTCTTATTTAACGACTGTACTTAGAATTGAAATTTCTAAGTTGCCTACGTACCCCGTGAAGGGATCAAGCCATTACGTAGTTCAAAACAATTTGAATTTGTTTATTTTTGATTGGATACAATTCGTAGAGTCGAACTTCAAAAATAAATTCAGTTATCGATGCTTGAAAACTTCTTACGGTCGCTTGGGCCGAGTGGTCACATCCTCTCTCCTGTTTATGTTTTCTATTCGCGTCCGACAGTCACGCAGCTGATGACCATGTCGACCGCACCGAAGGCATGCTCCAGGTTGAGGGCATCCTTCGCATAGTGTGGTTTACCACACTTTGGACATGGTGGCGCATAGTCATCATGGTTGAAGACTATCCCCTTGTTTCGTCCATTGTCGTTCTGATGTGGTCGGTTCAAGTTTCTACGGAAATGGTCCTTATTCCTCTTGTATCGTCCTTGTGGTCCTTGGTTAGTCCCACCTACCGGTTTCCGTTTCAGTCCTTGAACTCGTGCAACCGCTACTGCACGATCATACACATCTTGTAAGTCAGGGTAGTGCTCGCCCGTGATCACCTCTCTAATAGATAGGTTCAGTCCCATCTCGAACTTCTGTGCCTTCTCTACATCAGTTGGCACCAGTCTCGGCGCGAACCGCACCAACTCCTTAAAACGGTTATAGTATTCTTGGACCGTTTTTCCTCCTTGCCTCAGTGTCAGAAATTCCTCGTACATGGCAGCCTTCGTGCTCATGGGATAAAAATGATCCCTAAGTAGATCCGTGAATTCTGACCATGTGTAGGGCTCGTCGTACTCCGCTAGTTTCCCTTGGGTGGCTTGCCACCAATCATCCGCCTCGCCTCCTAAGTAGTATGAGGCTACGTGGACCTTTTTCCCTTCGGGACACTTTACGGCGTTCAATAGCTTATCGAACGTTCGTATCCATTCCTCTAGCTGAGCCTAGTCCTCTTCGCCGGGGTAGTAGGGTGGTTGGTAAGGGTTTACCAAGGCTAAGCAATTGACTCGGGCTACCGGTGGCGGTACACCCGCTTGTGCACGTTGCACTTCAGCATTTCCTAATACTACGAGAACTTCCTCGACAGTCCTTAGACGCTCATCCATATTGTTGGGAACATGAGGCACTCGCCCTCCTACGTTCTGAGGGATCTCATTATTGTTCGGTGCGTTGGGAAGGTCAGCGTTAGTGTTGTTTGGGATTTCCTTTCTCGATTTTCCCTTAGGTGCCATTTTCTGTTATTAACGCATATGAAGATGAGTTTCTAATCTAAGGTAAGTTAGCGTTCAAGAAAATCTATAAGATAGGATTGGCAAGAGGTAATGGATAGGAGCATGCTAAACTAAGGTGATCAAGTTCTAGGACTAAGGCAAAATTAGTTTTAAGCAAACGCTTTTAAGTCAAGGTCATGACAAATTTTAAGGTAAGAGTTTTGACACGGTTAATTCACATAAAAAAAATTAGCGCGATATTCATGTATGTATGTATGCGAATGCATGTATGCTTTATACAATGCTACCCCAACCCCGAAAAATATTTTCGTGACTTTAAAAACTTGTTGGAAAAATTTCTATGCATACGTAATTATTTTCCATGGGTTTAAAATAAAATTTTGTGTCATGGAAATAAAACTTAAAATTTAAAAATAATAATAATGGTACTTAAAAATTTAAAAATAAGATTAATATTTGTTTAAAAATCCTTGGCCTCTATATTGGCCAAAAATAATAATAATTTGAAAATATTTCCTGGCTCTGATACCACTTTGTAACACCCCGAATTTGATAACCCAGGCCGGGATGCCACCGCCACACCTCCCTAGCAAGACACGTACCATTTCGAGTTTGCTAAAGAGATGCAAGGCTAGGGGTATTGAAAAGAGTTTTAAAAGCAAGTCCGGAATTACTTAAAAATAATAATGTAATATCATCCATACATGACAATAAAAATAATAAGTTGCAACGGAAATTAAAATACAGGGCCGACATGGCCAAAACACGGGTTAACAAGCCCGTATGCAAGTCATATAAAATAATTAACTAAATGTCCAAAGTGATCCCCGATGCATGATCATGCTCCGTACTCTGTAATAGAAAAAAAATAAAATAACGGGTTTTATCAGTATATAAAATACTGAGTAAGTTAATCCCTAACGTAACAATAAAGGGGCTTAAAAAAATTATTTAATTAATTTAAAAATTTTACTTTTACTCAGGCTTAATTGAAATATTAAAAATTCATAATTTTACTTGCAGCGGAAAAACATAATTAATTATGTGAGACTAGAATGCAAAATTTAAAGGTGTAATTAAAAAGGATAATTTAAAAGCGTGATAAATAAATACAATTTAATTAAATACACACACGAGTCTTTTAATATTATCCCGCTAACTAAGAAGAGGACACCACACCAGGGAGATCACTAACGAGGCAATCTCAATAAGCATAATCAGTTAGCCGGTGAACCGGTGGCCGCAGCCATATCAGTATTGCTGCCGTTTTGGCTAGCCATGTATCTCGATTGCCGTTCCGGCAAGCCATGTGTATCGATTGCCATTTTGGCAAGCCGTGTGTATCTACTGTCAAATTGACAGGCATGTATATCGACTGCCATTTTGGCAGGCCATGTGCACATCTGCCGTTTTGGCATAGTAAGGAGATCACTAACGAGGCAATCTCAATAATCGTAGGACCACTAACGAGGCAGTCCAAATATATACAGCGCGCGAGATCACTAACGAGGCAATCTCAGATAGTAGAGAGACCACTAACGAGGCAGTCTCAAAATAATAATAGCATGAAGATCGGCTCAGCCTAGTGAACGGGATTTTTCAAAGTTTAGGTTTTGTCGTATAAAAAGATTCAACGCCGCATTTCATAGTTCGAGTTTTTCTCAAGTTCGAAAAATCCAATTCGTCACATGTTACGCCTTTTTAATTTAAAAATCCATTTCAAAGTCAAAAATTCTGAAATTTGATCAGAAGCTTAAAAACATCTTTACGAACAACTTTCATGTTTTAGGTTTCTCGAAATTAGTTAAGGAAATAAGTCGAATTTCACAATCTTTTCAAAACCCAAAATCTGTCAACTTCCCGTAACAGCACACTGTTTTTAAATCTGATTTTCGACCTAGCAAATGAACTCCAAAATTTATGAAATTTTAAAGGCACTTAAAAAACACCAAAATAAACAAGTTTTATTAGAGGTAAATTATGCTAATTCCTTACGGATTAAATCAGTTTCGTTCATTAAGTTCGGATAAAATCTGTCAAGATTTTCTTTCCAAAAGCACAGGCTGTTCGGGTCAATTTGAAGATTCACCAAAGATTAGTTTTACAGGCATATTTTTAAGATATTTATCTACAACTTTTATGTTTTCACCAAAGATTAGTTTTGACCATAAGTGATAGAAAAACGCACAACAAGTTCGACTACATAATCTGTCAACTTTTCCTTTAAATCACAGTCTGTTCAAAAGGGTTTTTGAGTATACAAACTTTAACGAAAATGCGTGAAATTTTACGGACACAATATTTAGATACTTAGCTACGACTTTCGTTTTTACATAAAAGTTTATTTTTGAAGGAATCAATTAGAAAAACGTCAAAGAACTCGAACACCATAATTCTGTCAGCCTTTCGGTTTGTTCAAAAATCTCAGAATAAACCAGATGTGTTTTCGGGGACCAAAACTCGATGAAAATTCGTAAAATTTTGAAACAACCTAGATTAAGTTGTTAGGAACAAATCTCTAGTTCGGAGTTTTTCGTTTCGGAATCTCGAAATAGGAGTTTTTACTGGATTTCAGAAAATGTGCGGATTGGGGTTTTTAAGTCCGATTTTTATGTTTTTGTTTTAGATCTATTGATTCGTTCGATTTTAGTCACCCAAAATTGATACACAAGGAATAAACTTACAGTGTTAGAGTTTAGGATCGTCACAGGGCTCTCTCGGGTTGTCTAGGGTCGCGACGAGCAGGTGATACCAGTCTCCTTCTCCTTCGCCCCCGAAGTGAACTCGTAAGAAAGTTTCGATGTTAGATTCAAAAATTTTGTATTATAGACGAATATGAAAGCTGCACTATACCTTACCAATGTCCTATAACTCAGTCTTCACTCTCTACATGCCCTCCTCGTCGTATCTCCTTCGTCAGGTGGCCTTCGGAGGTCTCAAAAACTAGGTTTTTTGATGGTGTGTGTAGAGAGGGTGATGGGGGCGGCTGCAACAGGGTTGTGGGCAACCTAGGAGCTGTAAAATTGGTTTATAAAGACTCCCCCACAACCCTAGGTGAGTTTACAAAGCTGGGGCGCCAAAACAAGGAAAGAAATCGCCATAAAAGTGCAAGTTCCCGCAACCTGCGTCTTGGCGCGGTGGTGGCGCGAGGGCGTGCCGAGACCACGCGGCCTCCGGCCTAGGCTTCGGCTTGGGCCGGGTCGTGCGATACGTCGGCCTTTCCTCCTCTCTTTTGGGCTTCTATCATCCTACATTTTCGGGCTCGGTTTTTTTCCGGGTCGTTATCGGATTATAAATTCTATCTTAAATCTAATTCGACTTGAATTGATTTCGTGATTGAAATCTTAAGTCCGTCGGTTTTGGATTTGTCGGCTTCTAATTCGTCGTCTTTTGGCTCCCGTGCAGTAATTTATCTAGTTAAATTATTTCCGACTTCACGGGTTCTTGGAATTAAAATTCTTTTTCTTCTTGAATTTAATTCCAATTCTTTTGGGATCAATCCATGGAATATCTTCGGGCTCCTTTTCCCTCTTTTATTCCATCTTGAATTTTGAATCTATCGGCGTTTCATTTCCGAGTAATAATTTATTGTGATAAATTATTTTCTTCTTCTCGGAGATATTTCGAGCTTGATCGGATTAAGAAATACTCCCTCCGTCCCACAATAATGTTCCCATTTGACTTTTTGACACTATTCATTGTTCAACTTTGACTCGATATTATTGTAATTATATATTTGAAAAAAATAGTCGAGTTCGGTCTTGTTAGATTCGTCTAATCGTATAGTTTTAGAATATATATTTTACATAATTTCTACTTGTATATATTTTGAGATATTAACAATTTAAAAAGTGCATTGGATTGTGTGCAGAAATGAAATGGGAACATTATTATGGGACGGAGGGAGTAAATTTTATTCCTTTGGATGCCGATAAAAATCCCGGGTATTACACTTGGCCATTTTATCAACTCTTGCGAGTCCAAGATTATTGACCCATTGCAGTCGATATGGCTCCGGATGATCATCAACCTGTATCCCCAACCTACGAACAGTGTACAAACTCAATATGTTTACACAACTTCCACTATCCACAATTAAGTAGCATGGCTCATTAAAAATAGTGCAATGACAGTGAAAGAGGTGCTCCCTTAGTTCCATTTCGGCTGTCACTGGTTCAGCTCCCCTTGCGTGATCGATGAATGGAATAACCACAAATGAGGAAAGTGCTTGGTCTTCCTCAACAATTAATCCTGGCTGCTTCGATTTATCGCGGATCTCAACGATCTCCTTTCCCTTCCTCTTGGTTCGCGCAGCTTCTCTATGAGTTTTAATTGCCCTGATGATAGTTTAAGAGCATCTATGTCTGCTTTTTTGGCTATTTCGGCATTAGCTGCACACAAAGATTTGATCATCTCGAATATATCTGTCAATGTGGGTTCTAGATCAGGGGGTGGTGGAGGCTCTAGATCAGGAGGTGGTGGAGGGTCTAGACCAGGAGGTTTGCGCTTCCGTGTAATGCCAAAATCATCCTTCAGGATTTCTTCGAGCTCTACATCTAGCTTGTATTGCAGTTCTTGCTCATGCCGGTAATCTACCTCGTCTGCATAAAAATTAATTTTAGGAGTGAATTTATCAGACAAGGCATTAATTTTAGAATTAAACAAGGCAGTCAATTCTTCCCTGAATTGAGCAATTAATTTTGAACTTTCTGAGGAACGACTGGCCATCAGATCGGTACTCAGGGCTTCTTCGGCTCGCTCAGCTATTTGCTTTTCAAGTCTATTTCCCAATTGCTCCAATTCATACTCCAGTTTTCCTTCAATCTGTCTTGCTATCTTCTCAATTTGATCTTCCATAGTAGCACTTAAGTCCTCCTCAGATTGACAGAAGATATTTTTAATCCTTTCTGCTATCTTCTGACCATGACGAGCAGCAAAGTCTTTGACAGATCTCTGGAGGAATGATGCGGTCGCATCTATCTTGAGCTCAACCTCAGTGGTGGAGACTATGATGTGCTACTGCAAATCATTAGTCTGTTAGTCCATTTCTTCTGCAAGAAATTCAAGTTTACCATCAAGCTTTGCGGATAGAATCCCAATACGGTGATCCACTTGCACATTTAAAGCTCTTTCAAAGTCTGTGGCAAGTTGACCCAGTCTTCCTTCGAAGTCATCAGTAACTTCGCCAATTCTCTGTTTAATCCTTTGCACTAAAATTTCTAGCCATCAGTAGCAACCTTGTGCAGTTTCCCATGCAGCTCTGAAGAGAGACTGACATTTTCCTTCTCAATTTTGTGGTTCACCTTCTTGAAATTTTGCTAATGTCCAATTTGACTTCCTTAATTTCCCTCTTCATTTCCTTCATTTCGTGATTCATGGAATCCATATGGGTTTCCATTTATTCAAGTTTAGCATCAAAACCTCATGCTTCTTAGAAAATTCATCAGTTCAGCGTTATCAGTCCCCGCCATTTCAGAAAAAACAAAACTAGATATATGTATATAAGAGGTTAGAAAAATCAACTGAAATATATAGAGTGATCTCGCAATTGTATCTCTCTCTGTAGGTCCGAATTCTCCACCAGTTGGTTCCAATAAACCAAATAGTGCTCAATCGTATCAACCAACAATAGATGGCGAGAGAAATAAAAATATGGGACGCACAGTGCAAGAACCAGAATGCAATGTTTGACTCTATCAATGAAAAGCACATATTCTGTGTGTGATTGCAATGCACAATTTATGGTTTGCACTATTAATCGGGCTGCAAGCAATTAAATCCAATTCCTCACAATTTTAAAGTGTAAAGATAAACCTCAAAAATAAAATAATCGGAACCACAAATATATGCCTCACACACAAACCCAAAAATAAATACAACCAAGCTGTCAAGCTGTCACCAAGGGTAGCCCGATAATATTTACTGTTGAGGAACTCCACTATCTGGCATTGCAGACGGAGCTTCGACTCTATGGTTTATAAAATAAATCAATGGAGCAAAGTGACAAGCACTTGTTGTTCGAGGAATTCCACTGTCAGTTATAGAACCCGACGGAACTTCAACTCGTAACTTACAATTTAATTGCTCGTGATTTAAATCAGTGAAACCGTACAGTAAAATAAATTCCAATCATCCACAATTTAATTTAATCAATTGAACAATAAAACTGTTTGCCCAATTAACTAAATCAAACTTTAAACAATCCAATCCTTAAAACTCACTTGTTGAAGATTGATTTTGGCTTGTTGAAATTTGGCCCAAAGTTGCAAAATCTCGCAAGGTTCGGTACTACTCCACGAATTTGGACAATTAGAGGCGGATGAGACAAAGCTGAATGTGTTGGTCTCAAGTTTTCAAATAAAGTCAGGTGGGGTCCGCAACATTTAATGCCTGGGAGACTCCTTGTTATGGGTTGGCATTCAATATTGGCCCTTGTGCAACTTTAATTAATTCGGACACTATCAACTCTCGTTCCCTTAATTTGTCTTTTCTTTCCCAATTTGTCCCAACCAAATCAAGCACTCTCAGCCCTTAGGAGATTTCTCCGGATCAAGACAAGGGATTATAAGCAAAGTCCCTTTCTTCACAATTAATGAGATTGTACTATCTTCAGGTTTGTTGGCCTAGAATTCCCAATAACACCCTTGTGTGTCTCCAAGTGAATCAAAAAGTAAAAACTAAGGACACTTTGAAGACTACTTGAAGATCTTCAAGAAAAAGGAAGAACACATGAGCACACAAGAACAAACCCTAATCCAATATTTAATCCCAACACTCAAAAACACCCAACTCTCTCGGATTAATGTTGCATAATAACCAATTAAGCTTACAAACCAATAATTAATGCAAATGTAATCCAAAAAGTGAGTGAAAACAACAAATCACAAAATCAAAAAGCAAAACATGAAGATTTTTGGGTTTTTGGGGGAAGAACATCAAAAACTTGCTAAAATCTTCAAATGGCCATAACTTTGGCTCCCGATGTCCGTTTTTAATGAACTTTATATACAAATCTATGTACTCGATGAGAAGAACATGAATATGGAATCAGATCTACAAAATTCCCAACGACCTGCTGCCAGAGATCCGGAACAGCTGACAGAAAAAACTTCTCTAGGGTTTTTGATGGATTTTGGTGAAGATGATGGATTTAGAAATGTAATACCCAAGATTTTTATCGGCGTCAAAGGAATAATTTTTTTCCTCGATCCGATCAAGGCCGAAATATTTCCGAGAAGAAGAAAATAATTCATTATTGCTCGGAATGAATTACCGATAAATTCAAAATTCAAAATGGAATAAAAGAGGGAAAGGAAGCCCGAAGATATTCCATGGATTGAGCAAAAAGAATTGGAATTATATTCAAAAAGGAAAAAAAAATTAATTCCAAGAACCCGTGAAGTCGGAAATAATTTAATTAAATAAATTATTACACGGGAGCCAAAAGTCGACGAACCAAAAACCGATGAATTCAAACCCAACGGATTCAAGATTTTGGATACGAAATAATCTCGAGTCGAAATGAATTTAAAAATAGGAATTTATAACCCGAGAATGACCCGAAAAGTCGAACCCGAGAACGTAGGAGGACAGAAGTCCAAAAGAGAGGAGAAAAGGCCCGATGGATCGCACGATCCGGCCCCAGCCCAGGCCGGGAGCCGCGCGGTCTCCGCGCGGTTTGGGGTGATACCGCACCAATACCGCGGGGGAACACAGGGAAACGGCAATAACGCGTTCCGACGATTTTCTTGCCATATTTTCGACCACTGACTATGGAAACTCAATCACAATCAATGGAGGGAGATATGTGACGAATTGAGGAGATCATATACCCTGTAATCAGATTATCTAACCCTAATTCACCCCTCCAAACCACCTCCCATTCTCTCTAAAGCTCTTTAAAACCAAAAACCCCAAAATCCCTTGTTTTCTTGTGTAACACCCCGGATTTGATAACCCAGGCCGGGATGTCACCTGCCACATCTCCCTAGCAAGACACGGTTTTTCCGAGCTCACTAAGGAAATGCAAGGCTTGTGGGTACTTAAAAGATTTAAAAACATTTCAATATTGAGTCCGGGAATTTTATAATATTTAATTCAAAATACGGAAGTAATAATCATCCATGCACGAGATAGAGTAAATGTAGCGGAAAAAGTAACCACGGCCAACACGGCCAAACCTCGGGTTGAACAGGCCCGGTAAAACAGTAGTAAAAATGCAATGAATAAAAATGTTCATAAAAGTTTTCCCCCAAGTGAAAGTGTGTAATACCCGTGAATTTTCCATCATAAAATAAAACGATAATTAAATAAATAAATAATAAATAAAATAAATACCATAAATAAATAAATAAAGGTAAGGAAATGAGAAATGAGATTTTAACTTAAAAAAGAATTAAAGGAATTTAATTAAATAGAACAAAGGTAAATAAATTACACACCGAAACCCGACACTAATGAATTCGATGATTCGAGTCCAAAACATCCAATTAGACCCGAGAATAAATTTAGAGAGAAAGTAGAAACCCGAATATACCCCGGGAATCGGAATTCTGGAGCATAGAGGGATAGAAACCCGAAAGAGATGCGGAAAAGCACGAGGGATCGCACGACCCGCCCGGACCGAAGTCCAGGCGAGTGTCGCGCGGTGGCCGCGCGGTGAAGGAGGAAAAGCGCGCCACGATCGCGCCACATGACAGATTTGCCCGTTGCATGAATCTCTCGCCCGAACGCGGATTTTTCGACTTTTGGTTGAACGTCTCTCGACCCAAGACCTTTAGGTCAGATGTTGGACGCCCTAGGGCTTGGGAAATCTATAAATAAAGCCCTTGGGAGCCCCAAACAAGTTTACAAAACCCTACAACCTTCTATACGTTCGAAACCCTAAAATCCGGAGTCGTCGGAGGCACGAAACCAAGACGAACGCTGTTGGACGAATTTCTCTACAGATCTCCATAGTCGTGGTAAGTCTCGGCCCAATCTTTATTCAATACACGATTCGAAAACGAATCCTAATCATCTCCTTTTTCTTTCTACACCCCGTATTGGATCTAGATCGTAGAACCCGACGAACGGAGAGGAGAAACGGTGGACTGGAAGCCACGCCTTTGAATAGACGATCCCGGACGCTCGTAAACGCTGTAAGTTAACTCTTACATGGTTTTGGGATGAATTAAAACACTCAAACTAAAAGATTAACAAGAAATCAAAATTCTGTCAATTATTACTTTCCACCGACGCAACAGATTTGATGAATTTTTCCTAACCTTAAAACGAATTCAAACGGAAAAACTTAAAACACAAAAAACGTTCCTAAGACTTAGATCTAGCTACTGTAAAATTTTGAGAATTTTTGGAGTCAATTTGATATGAGAAAACCCACCGAAACCGAGCTGTTTGAATCTAGATCTTGAAATCTTGGACAGAACTTAGGAATGATCTTGATCACGTTTTTGACATAGGATCTAGGCTGTTTTAGATCTTTGGCCGAACATGAAAGTTGTAGATAAATGTCGTAAGATGATCCCTGTCAAATTTCATTAAATTTGGAGTTGAATTGCTATGGTAGAATTCGAAATCTTGAAACTGGGACACATTAAACTCGGACAGAATTATTCTTATGCGAAAATTGGTGATTTTGACCTACTTAGGTATCTCGGATCGAAAAAGTTAAAACACGAAAGTTGTAGATCTTGATGTTTCCGAGTCAGATATGATATTTTGGAATTTTTGGAATTAAATCTGATTTTAGACGAATTTTAGAGTAAACTGTCGTTTACCGAAACGAAATCTTGAAATCTTGTTGAAACATGGAATTAACCTTTAGGGTTGAAACGAGTTGAGATATTATTTTTAAATAAATACAATTGAGGTCAGATTTTAAAACTAAATCCCCTTACAAACTTGATAAATTAAAATTAGGGGTGAGTGCTCTGCAGGGTGCCCCCTAACGATTCACTTCGTGCCGTAATGGACGATGGTGACCCCGCGCGCTAAACTTGAGATATGGATTGCCTAAACGGCAAAATATAGAGCCTACACTCTCGTGAATATCCGTATGGGTTTTCCCGAGGCTCCGGAGTGGTACTGGGTATGGCTGATACGGTTGCGGCCGCCGGGCTACCGGCTAAACTTGTTGACATCGCGATGCTATCGTGAAACCTTGAAATACAAAATCGGGAATGTAATGGGGATTCTAAATTAAATTAAATTAGATTAAATTATGTTGTTGTCCAATTAAATTATTTAAATGCTTTATTTAAATTATGGCTTTTATCTTAAACTATGTGATATGTGCTATTAAATAGAGCCCTGAGATAAATTAAGCTATTGGTTAGTTGATTAGATTGGATTAAATATTATGCTATTATCATGCTTTTGTTAAATTATTAAATTAATGGCTTTTAAACCCTACGATCATGCATGTGTTAACTTACTCAGCAATTTTGCTGACCAAAACCATTTTTATTCCTTTTCTTACAGAATATGTGGAATGAGCATGTGTGAGCACGAATCATGCATGGGATTTTGGGAACTTTGTTTTGCTTTTAATTTCGTACTTTAGACTATATTATGAACGGGCCTGTTTAACCCGTGTTTTGGCCATGTCGGCCCTTTTTATACTTTCCGCTGCGATACTGTACTAAACCAAATATTTCCGCTGCGCTATGCTATTATTATTTTCGAATTATATTGTATGGGCTATTTTGAATGATTTAAATGTGTTAAATACTGCAATACCTAGCCTTGCATCTCTTTAGTAAGCTCGGAGAAGCCGTGTCTTACTAGGGAGATGTGGCGGTGACATCCCGACCTGGGTGACCAAAAACCGGGGTGTTACAAGTTGGTATCAGAGCCCGGCTATTTTTAAACTATTATTTTTAAACCATTATTATTTTTAAACTAATATTAATATTTTGACTATTATTTTAAATTTTAAAGTATTATTTCCATGTAAAATTTTATTTTAAAACCCATGGAAAAAAAAATATATATATTGCATTAAATTATTATTGGGGGGAAATCATCATTTGCATGTGCATATTGCATCTCTTCTATGAACTTAGAATCTTGGCAAAACTTGAACTTAGAATCTTTGCGAAACTTGTACTTAGAATCTTGGCGAAACTTGAACTTAGAATCTTGGCGAATTGAACTTAGAATCTTGGCGAATATTAACTTAGATCTCTTGCTTGCGCTAGATGGCTAGTCAAGACGTGATGCAGTTGATGGTCAGGATGATGAGTGTTCATCTCGATTCCCACCAAACCCTAGAGCAAATGAAGTACCGTATGGCTCAATTGGAGGCCGATTTACGCCACATGGGCAACTTAAGAGAGGCGGATCATCACCGCATAAACCAACTAGAACGCCAAGTCCAAACCCTCACTACACAAAACTTAATACTAAAATAATACATCGATGCCCACGGGCAGGACTTAAACACTATCTTTGACGAGCTACTGCCGCCGAGTTCGGAGGAGGAAGATCCGGAGGAAGATCCTGCTACCCCACCGGAGGACGTCATGAGACACTAGAGATTCTACTGTTAGATGCTATTTTTCTAGGAAAATATCTTTTGTACTAAAATTTCTTTTGAGGAAATAAAATGCCCGATTTATTTTTTTTTTAAATCGGAAGGGAAATTTTAAAATAAAACCCCCGAGGCGTCGTACGCTTCTTAATTCGATTGAGCACCACGTGCTAAATTACAACACACATAAACATTTATAGAGATTGCTTAGACTATATGCTAAATTCACCAGTCCTAACCTATCCCGTTTGTACCAGAATGGCACCCAGAGGAAGAGGAAGAGGAAGAACTCAACCCGCTCCCCAAACCACCACTAAAACACCCACTGAAACACCACCGAACGTCACTGAACCGATTCAACCTGAGATGGAACAACCCCAAGGTGCGCAGGACGCCCCCGCACCGAACAACGTGGGCGATCGTCTTAGGACGATAGAGGAAGTGTTGATTGCGCTCGGAAACGCGCAAGTCAACCAGGGTCAAGCTGCGGCGGTACCTCCGCCCCAAGCTCGCCCTAACTACCTGGCGATGGTGAATCCTTACCAGCCGCCGCACTATGCTGGTGAGGAGGATCCGGCTAAACTGGAGGAGTGGATCCGGACTTTCGATAAGCTGCTGGGAGCAGTTAAATGTCCGGAAGGAGAAAGAGTGCATGTCGCCTCATACTACTTGGGAGGCGAAGCTGACGACTGGTGGCAGGCAACGCAAGCCAAACTGACTGAAGATGACGAGCCCTACTCGTGGATGGAGATGATGGAACTACTCAGGGATCGATTCTATCCCTTGAGTACTAAAGCTGCCATGTACGAAGAGTTCCTGTCGCTGAAGCAAGGAAGCCAAACGGTGCAGGAATACTACACACGCTTCAAGGAGCTGGTGAGGTTCGCACCAAGGCTAGTGCCTACTGATGCGGAAAAGGCACAGAAGTTCGAGATGGGACTGAACCTGTCTGTGCGCGAGGTGATCGCGGGGGTACACTACCCCGATTTGCAAGCAGTGTATGACCGCGCTGTGGCGGTAGCACGCGTGCAGCAGCTGAAAAGAAGGGCGAGTGGGGAGTCCAGCAGGGGTCCTCAAGACAAGAGAAGCCGAGACTCAAGAAACGAGAACAACACTGGAAGCAACGAGCCGCGCAGAGGGTCGAATAGGCTCCAACAAAACAACACTGGGAGGAGGTTCAACCAAGAAGATCCGGTACCGCCTTGCCCGAGATGTGGATGACCCCATCTGGCAAGGGGATGCCCGCAACAAGGCGCCTGTTACCGATGCGGTCGAATGGGTCACGTTCGACGGGATTGCCGAACTAGGCTCGAGAACATAACGAAGAGGGACGATTTGGTCGCGGGGCAAGAACAACCTCAAAATCAAAACGGTCGAAACGGGAATAACCAAGGGTACAGACCCCCTCAAAATAGGCCGCAAAACCAGAACCAGAACCAACGACCTCCGCCCCCTCAGAATCAAAACCAGCAACAAAATCAGCAGCCGAATGCGAATCAACAAGGCAATCAGGGACGCCCTATGGGGAGGCTGAACGTGGTAAACCAAGCGGACGTGCCTGCGCAAGGAGAAGTGATGGCAGGTACATTTTATGTGTTGAATACGCCCCTTAGAATTCTGTTTGATTCTGGAGCTAGCTGCTCAATTATAGCATCAAGGATAGTGCCTGAGTTAGATCTACCTAAGTGCGAGAGAATTAGCTTAGGAATTCAATTGCCTTATGGAGAAGTAGTGTCTTGCTCTAAACGATATAACGGAATTCCTATAGTGATAAAGAACGTAGAATTCTTCGCGAACTTGGTAGAATTTAACTTAAGAGACTTTGACATCATACTGGGGATGGATTGGTTATCCCAGTATAAGGCGGTGATCGAATGCCAAAAGCAAAAGATCACCTTGTCAAAAAGTAGGGGAAAGAGAGTCATCTTTTACTCTCAGCCCCCTAAGAAAAGTAACAAAATCGTTAGTGCACTCAAACTAAGTAACTTGATGCGTAAGGGGTATGAACTATATGCGTGCTATGTGCACAACCTTGAGGCGGAAGAAAACAAGGTTGATAGCATACTAGTGGTAAGAGAACACCCGGACGTATTCCCTGAAGACGTTCCGGGCATGCCACCTGAGAGGGATCTTGAATTCACGATAGATCTCATTCCGGGGACAGAGCCTGTTTCGAAAGCTCCGTACCGGATGGCACCACTGGAAATGAAGGAGTTAAAAGACCAACTCGAGGAGCTGTTAGGAAAGGGGTATATAAGGCCGAGTACTTCCCCCTGGGGAGCACCGGTTTTATTTGTCAAGAAGAAAGACGGAGGACTACGTCTTTGCATAGATTACCGAGGACTAAACCAAGTGACCATTAAGAATAAATACCCCCTTCCGAGAATAGAGGATCTGTTTGATCAACTGAAGGGAGCTTCAGTATTCTCGAAGATCGATTTGCGATCTGGGTATCATCAATTGAGGATCACCGAGAAGGACATTCCGAAGACGGCATTTCGAACGCGATATGGCCATTACGAGTTCACAGTGTTATCCTTCGGGTTAACAAATGCTCCGGCCATGTTCATGAATCTCATGAACAACGTGTTCCGAGAATTGTTAGATCAGTGCGTCGTAGTGTTCATCGACGACATCCTGATCTACTCAAAGAGCGAGGAAGAGCATGCAAAACACTTACATCAAGTGTTAGAAATCTTGCGAAGAAATCAGCTATACGGCAAGCTGTCGAAATGTGACTTCTGGCATAAAGAAGTGGCATTTCTCGGACACATAGTATCCGCTGATGGAGTATCAGTGGATCCGGCAAAAGTTTCTGCCGTGACGGAGTGGGCAACTCCGAAGAGTCCAACGGAAATAAGGAGTTTCCTTGGATTAGCCGGATACTATAGACGATTTGTGAAGGACTTTTCAAGGATTGCATGTCCTTTGACCCAGCTACTGAAGAAAGGAGCAAAATACAAGTGGACCGAAGCGTGTGAGACTGCGTTTCGAGAGCTGAAGAAACGACTCACAACCACACCCGTATTAACATTACCATCAGAGAATGGTGACTTCGAAGTATATAGCGATGCTTCGAAGGAGGGTTTAGGTTGTGTCTTGATGCAAGACTCGAGAGTCGTGGCCTATGCATCACGCCAACTAAAACCTCACGAGGAGAATTATCCAACCCACGACCTGGAGTTGGCAGCGGTCGTTTTCGCTCTAAAGATATGGAGACATTATCTTTATGGGCGGAAGTGTCGAATGTTCACCGACCACAAGAGCTTGAAATATATATTCACTCAGAAGGAGTTGAATTTGAGACAGCGAAGGTGGTTGGAACTTATTAAAGACTACGATTTAGAGATAGCATACCACGAGGGGAAGGCGAATGTGGTAGCCGATGCCCTAAGTCGGAAAACCCAACACGTTACGAACTCGTTGGCAATTCCGCCGGCATTGTATATGGAGATGGCAAGATTGGAGTTAGAACTTGTGCATCCTGGCACAGTGAGAGAAACGATCAATGCCATGATCGTAGAAACTCCAATATTGGACGAGATTCGACTCGCTCAACCGGGCGACCCGAAACTCGAGAAGATAAAAGGGTATATTGCCGAAGGAAAGGCAATAGGATTTGCTGTCCACGAGGATGGAAGCATCCGTTTTAAAGGGAGATGGTGTGTGCCTCTTAAATGCGCCGAGTTGAAACAAAGGTTGATGGAGGAAGGGCACAACACGCCATATTCCGTACATCCCGGAGGTGACAAGCTATACAAAGATCTGAAGAAGATCTATTGGTGGCCGGGAATGAAGAAGGAAGTGGCGAACTTCGTGGCGAGATGTCTCACCTGCCAAAAGGTTAAGGCAGTGCGACATAAACCCTTAGGATTGATGCAACCACTAGAGATTCCAAGTTGGAAGTGGGATAGCATCTCGATGGACTTTGTCTCGGGATTACCCCGATCACCTAAAGGCATGAACAAGATTTGGGTGATTGTGGATAAGCTAACGAAGACAGCCATATTTATCCCAATGAAAGACACGTGGACTATGGACCAATTGGCCCGAGCCTACATTGATAATGTGGTACGACGACATGGAGTACCACATGATATCATTTCCGATAGAGACAGTAGATTTGTCTCTCATTTCTGGACGGAGTTACAAAAAGCTCTCGGTACTCAAATCAAAATGAGCACCGCATTCCACCCGATGACGGATGGACAAACCGAGAGAACAATCCAAACACTAGAAGACATGCTGCGAGCATGTGTGTTGGAATTCAAAGGAAATTGGGAATCTCATTTACCCTTGATTGAGTTTTCCTATAATAATAGCTACCATGCTAGCATCGGCACGGCACCTTTCGAGGCGTTGTATGGACGAAAGTGCCGAAGCCCGTTGAGCTGGGAAGAAAACGATAAGTCCGTGGTAGTGGGACCACAACTTATCGAAGACATGGCTCAACAAATCAAAGTAATCCAAGGGAAGATGAAAGCCGCACAAGACCGTCAAAAGAGTTATGCCGACGTGAGACGACGAGACCTAGAATTCCAAGTGGGAGATAGGGTCATGCTAAAGATATCACCCATGAAGGGGGTGATGCGCTTTGGCAAACGAGGGAAGTTAAGTCCTCGATACATAGGACCTTACGAAATTCTAGAACGAGTCGGAACTCTAGCCTACCAATTGGCTTTACCGCCACACTTAGATCGAGTTCATAATGTCTTCCATGTCTCGCAACTAAAGAAGTATGTGCCGGACCCGACACATGTACTTCAACCGGAGATAATTGAACTCGATGAAGATTTGACTTACGAAGAAGTCCCAGTGCATATTCTCGACACTAAGGAACGAGTAACAAGGAATAAGACCGTCAAAATGATCAAGGTTCTTTGGTCAAACCACGAAAGTGAGACGGCAACTTGGGAAGTAGAATCCGACATGAGAGAACGATACCCGACATTGTTCCAAACCGATACCGACACAGTTATGGGGACATAACTGCAATCTTAAGGGGGAGAGGATGTGATACCACCTATTTTTCGTGCACTTTTGTAAACTGTTGAACTACGTTATGGCTTGATCCCTTTACCGGGTACGTAGGCAGCTTAGAAGTTTTAATTCTAAGTTCAGTCACAACATAATAAAACAAACACAAGACCTTAGCACGAGAAAAGCCGAAACACAACTTCGAGGACGAAGTTGATTCTTAAGGAGGGTAGAATGTAATACCCGTGAATTTTCCATCATAAAATAAAATGATAATTAAATAAATAAATAATAAATAAAATAAATACCATAAATAAATAAATAAAGGTAAGGAAATAAGAAATGAGATTTTAACTTAAAAAGGAATTAAAGGAATTTAATTAAATAGAACAAAGGTAAATAAATTACACACCGAAACCCGACACTAATGAACTCGAGGATTCGAGTCCAAAACATCCAATTAGACCCGAGAATAAATTTAGAGAGAAAGTAGAAACCCGAATATACCCCGGGAATAGGAATTCGGGAGCATAGAGGGATAGAAACCCGAAAGAGAGGCGGAAAAGCACGACGGATCGCACGACCCGCCCGGACCGAAGTCCAGGCGAGTGTCGCGCGGTGGCCGCGCGGTGAAGGGGGAAAAGCGCGCCACGACCGCGCCACATGACAGATTCGCCCGTTGCGTGAATCTCTCGCCCGAACGCGGATTTTTCGACTTTCGGTTGAACGTCTCTCGACCCAAGACCTTTAGGTCAGATGTTGGACGCCCTAGGGCTTGGGAAATCTATAAATAAAGCCCTTGGGAGCCCAAAACAAGTTTACAAAACCCTACAACCTTCTATACGTTCGAAACCCTAAAATCCGGAGTCGTCGGAGGCACGAAACCAAGACGAACGCTGTTGGACGAATTTCTCTACAGATCTCCATAGTCGTGGTAAGTCTCGGCCCAATCTTTATTCAATACACGATTCGAAAACGAATCCTAATCATCTCCTTTTTCTTTCTACACCCCGTATTGGATCTAGATCGTAGAACCCGACGAACGGAGAGGAGAAACGGTGGACTGGAAGCCACGCCTTTGAATAGACGATCCCGGACGCTCGTAAACGCTGTAAGTTAACTCTTACATGGTTTTGGGATGAATTAAAACACTCAAACTAAAAGATTAACAAGAAATCAAAATTCTGTCAATTATTACTTTCCACCGACGCAACAGATTTGATGAATTTTTCCTAACCTTAAAACGAATTCAAACGGAAAAACTTAAAACACAAAAAACGTTCCTAAGACTTAGATCTAGCTACTGTAAAATTTTGAGAATTTTTGGAGTCAATTTGATATGAGAAAACCCACCGAAACCGAGCTGTTTGAATCTAGATCTTGAAATCTTGGACAGAACTTAGGAATGATCTTGATCACGTTTTTGACATAGGATCTAGGCTGTTTTAGATCTTTGGCCGAACATGAAAGTTGTAGATAAATGTCGTAAGATGATCCCTGTCAAATTTCATTAAATCTGGAGTTGAATTGCTATGGTAGAATTCGAAATCTTTAAACTGGGACACATTAAACTCGGACAGAATTATTCTTATGCGAAAATTGGTGATTTTGACCTACTTAGGTATCTCGGATCGAAAAAGTTAAAACACGAAAGTTGTAGATCTTGATGTTTCTGAGTCAGATATGATATTTTGGAATTTTTGGAATTAAATCTGATTTTAGACGAATTTTAGAGTAAACTGTGGTTTACCAAAACGAAATCTTGAAATCTTGTTGAAACATGGAATTAACCTTTAGGGTTGAAACGAGTTGAGATATTATTTTTAAATAAATACAATTGAGGTCAGATTTTAAAACTAAATCCCCTTACAAACTTGATAAATTAAAATTAGGGGTGAGTGCTCTACAGGGTGCCCCCTAACGATTCACTTCGTGCCGTAATGGACGATGGTGACCCCGCGCGCTAAACTTGAGATATGGATTGCCTAAACGACGAAATATAGAGCCTACACTCTCGTGAATATCTGTATGGGTTTTCCTGAGGCTCCGGAGTGGTACTGGGTATGGCTGATACGGTTGCGGCCGCCGGGCTACCGTCTAAACTTGTTGACATCGCGATGCTATCGTGAAACCTTGAAATACAAAATCGGGAATGTAATGGGGATTCTAAATTAAATTAAATTAGATTAAATTATGTTGTTGTCCAATTAAATTATTTAAATGCTTTATTTAAATTATGGCTTTTATCTTAAACCATGTGATATGTGCTATTAAATAGAGCCCTGAGATAAATTAAGCTATTGG
Source organism: Hygrophila difformis (assembly GCA_030278955.1). Classification (NCBI taxonomy): domain Eukaryota; kingdom Viridiplantae; phylum Streptophyta; class Magnoliopsida; order Lamiales; family Acanthaceae; genus Hygrophila; species Hygrophila difformis. Next base: position 47,695,338 of record JAOANR010000008.1, read on the forward strand.
TTAGTTGATTAGATTGGATTAAATATTATGCTATTATCATGCTTTTGTTAAATTATTAAATTAATGGCTTTTAAACCCTACGATCATGCATGTGTTAACTTACTCAGCAATTTTGCTGACCAAAAACATTTTTATTCCTTTTCTTACAGAATATGTGGAATGAGCATGTGTGAGCACGAATCATGCATGGGATTTTGGGAACTTTGTTTTGCTTTTAATTTCGTACTTTAGACTATATTATGAACGGGCCTGTTTAACCCGTGTTTTGGCCATGTCGGCCCTTTTTATACTTCCGCTGCGATACTGTACTAAACCAAATATTTCCGCTGCGCTATGCTATTATTATTTTCGAATTATATTGTATGGGCTATTTTGAATGATTTAAATGTGTTAAATACTGCAATACCTAGCCTTGCATCTCTTTAGTAAGCTCGGAGAAGCCGTGTCTTACTAGGGAGATGTGGCGGTGACATCCCGACCTGGGTGACCAAAAACCGGGGTGTTACAAAGTGCATGCGTCACTCGACATACTCTGTAAAAGAAAAATAACAACGGGTTTATCAGTATAAAAATACACCGAGTAATTTAATCCCTAACTAAACAATTTAAGGGGTTACATGTGTTTAATTTAAAAGTTAGACTTTCATGCATATTAAAATTAAAGTTCATAGCTTACTCGCAGCGGAAGAACATGATTAATTTATTCAAGACGTGAATACATAATTAAAGAACTCAATTTAAAGGTGTAATTTAAAAGCATAATTTAAGGACGTAATTTAGAAGCATAATTTAAAAACATGGTAAATAAAAATTTCAGCATAATTAAACACTCACGCCAGTCTTTTATATTTTATCCCGTAAACTAAGAAGAGGACACCATACCGGAGAGATCACTAACGAGGCAATCTCAAATCGTAGGACCACTAACGAGGCAGTCCAAATAAATGGGAGACCACTTACGAGGCAGTCTCAAAGATAGTAGGACCACTAACGAGGCGATCCAAATAACACAGCGCGCGAGATCACTAACGAGGCAATCTCAGATAGTAAGGAGACCACTAACGAGGCAGTCTCAAAAATAATGATAGCATGAAGATTGGCTCAGCCTAGTGAACGGGATTTTTCGAAAGTTCGTATTTCAATGTTACAAAATATTCGACATCGCGTTTCGTAGTTCGAGTTTTCTCAAGTTCGAAAAATCCGATTCGACACAGTTTACGCCTTTCTTAATTAAAAATTCATCTTTGATCCAAAAATTCTGAAATTTACTCAGTAGCTCAAGAACACATATACGAACAACTTTCATATTTTTAGTTTTCGGAAATAAGGTTTCGAAGTGAGTCAATTTTCGAGCTCTTTACAAAAAAAAAGATTTCTGTCCAAAGGACTAATTCCGACGCAGTTACGCGCGACGCCGATTAAAAATTCATTTCAAATCCAATTGGTCCGAAATTTTTACAGGATGTACATAACACCTCAATGAACAACTTTCATGTTTTAAGATTTTGGAAATAATGAATTTTAGACGTTAAAAAATCGACACCAAAACACTGCATACGCGCGGATTCAAAAATCGATGTAGAACAGGTTCTGAAATCGTCCGTTTTGACATATCAAATGAACTCCGAAATTCATGAAATTTTATATGTATAATCTAGACACAATTATCTACAACTTTTGTTTAGAAATGCAAGGTTGAATCGGTCTAAAACGGGTGAAAAATATGCATCAAGTCGAGTCAATAAATCTGTCCAGAATTCAAACGTTCGGTTTTATTACAGAAACTTTACGGTACGATTTGGGATATCAAATCTTTATGTCAATGGCTGAAATTTGGACACAAGGTAGATTAGAGTCTTATGAACAAAACCTATGTTGAAATGTTTTTGGTTTGAATTCTCGAAGGTCGGGTTTTAGGCGAGTTTTTAAAATTCGATGAAAATAGGGTTTTTGAAAACCGATTTTGGTTACGTGTCTAGATCTTATGTTTTAAATGACAATAAACCACAAAAATTGAAGAGTAAGGTCTTAACGTACTTAGTTAAATAATAGGGTCGCTGTAAGGGATTTCCGGACGTCCTAAGGTCGCGACGAACGGCCAACTTCTCCGATCGCAAGGGTCTAGAAGGCAGAGGCTTGTCCCGGTCGTCCCGTCGTTGCCGGAATACTTGCCGGAAAGTGATCTCGAAAGGGTTTCGGCTTGGAGAGGAGGAATGAGGGAGTATAGGAATTGTTTTCTATAAGATTAAGGTTTGGGGGCGCCCCTAATCGTTCTTAAGCCTTTCCTAAGGCTGGGATCCGTTTGCCCTCGATAGGGAACGGATTTTTTGGCAAGAAAATCGCCATAGAAGGAAAGTTTACACCTCCTGCACCTCTGGCGTGGTGGTGGCGCACACATAGTGCTTTGTCCGCGCGGACTGCGCGTGAGAAATCTTCGGACGCGCCTCGCTCACGTCGCGCGGGGGCCGCGCGGCGGCGCGCGGAGGCCGCGTGACGGCCGGACCGGCGGTCCGCGTGGTCCGTCGGGTCTTTTCATCTTTTCTCTATCGGTCTTCTATCCTCTACGTGTTTGGCTCGACTCCTCGGGTTGTTTCCGGTTCGAAGTCTTTATCTTAAATTCGTCACGAGCTCGGGTTTAACGCTCGTAACTTTTCCGTGCCATAACCAATCTAGTTAAATTAGTTCCAATTCCTCTTAACGTTTTTCTCGGGTGTTACATCCTTCCCCCCTTAGGAATACAGTTATGTCCCCATAATTGGGAGACGTGGAACACATTGTGAACACGAGCAAATTGTGGTGGCAACGCTAGCCGATAAGCGAGATTTCCCACAATTTCCAGGATTTCATATGGTCCTATGTACCGTGGACTCAGTTTTCCTCGTTTGCCGAAGCGCATCACACCCTTCATTGGTGATACCTTCAGCATGACTTTATCGCCGACTTGAAATTCCAAGTCTTTTCGTCTCACGTCCGCGTAACCCATGGATGACCTTGATTTGTTGAGCCATGTCCTCAACAAGTTGTGGTCCCACTATCACCGTTTTAGCATTCTCCTCCCAGCTCAATGGACTCCGGCACTTACGCCCATACAATGCCTCGAAGGGTGCCATGCCGATGCTAGCATGGTAGTTGTTGTTGTAGGAGAACTCGATCAACGGTAGGTGATGCTCCCAACTTCCCTTAAATTCTAGCACACAAGCCCTCATCATGTCCTCCAGCGTTTGGATCGTTCGCTCCATTTGCCCATTCGTCATGGGATGGAATGCGGTACTCATCTTTATTTGCGTACCGAGAGCTTCTTGCAGTTTGGTCCAGAACTGAGAGACAAATCTACTGTCTCTATCTGAGATGATGTCATGTGGTACCCCATGTCGTCGTACCTCATTATCGATGTACGCTCGGGTTAGTGAGTGGTGTAAAGTAAAAGAGATTAGGCAAATTCGAAAAAAAATAAAACCTCATCCGTAACCCGCGCAGTGTCCGCGCGGTATGAGGCCTCAGCGCGCGGCGACCGCGCGGACGCATCAGTTAGAAAAAAATAGGGCTCGCGCTTCGCGCGAGCCACTTCCCCCATTTCCCATTCGAGACCACTTCATATTTTCTCTCAAATTCGCCCTCTTGCTCCCAACTTTCCCCGGTGCCGGCTTCGATTTTGATTTGTAAGGTATGCACCTACTACTTTTAGTTACCAATTTCAATTTTTATGCTTTGAACGACTTGATTTGTGAAGGGATTTAGGAATTAGGGTTTATGTACAAAAATTGGGGTTTTGTTATTTTTAGGCTTGTTTTGTGCAAATTAGCAAGTATATGTGATAATTGATGTTACTCATGTTGTCTTACTTGTATTTATGCCACAATGTGTTTATGTCTTTGGCAAATTCTTGTGGGATTTAAATATTTAGGAAGACTATGAAGTTTTTTGATTTTTGGTTGGTATTGGGGTGTGATTATTAGCTCATTTTTTTGTTGTTTGGTGCCGTAAGGAAATGATGAGTTGTTATTTGAGCAATCGTTTCGTTTTGTGGGCAACTTCCATGTATTTGTTAGTAACTTAGAGTTTGGTCTATTGCGCACATAACGTGTTCGACGAAATGCCACAAAGGTTTTGGAATTTGTTTGGGCATATCCTTTGTTTAGATTACCTTCCGGTTTATGTTAACGAACGATTAGATTTGGTGTTCTCATGGAATACTCACGTTGTAAGTCTACATTGATGTCCCTTGCGTATTTCTGCTTGAGTTATTGTGTGGAATTTAGCCTTATAGTTGGTATTGGGTATTTTTGCAGGATGCTGCTCTTTTTGTGGGTTTTTTTGGTGTCTCTCATGTGTCCTCCGGGGGCCAAGAGACGAGCTACCCGGCGCGATGCGACTGGCCCTAGCGCTGCCGCTCCGGTGATGCCGGATTTTGATGAGAGCGAGTCCGAGGAGGACGAGGAGCAGCGGGGCCCGAGACTCAGGGGTCTCCATGACGAGGTGCGTCCTCACCGGCATGATAGGTTTCGTTTCAGGACGAGGGCCGCCCAGGACTTCTATTTCGACGAGCTCCGTCGACACAGGGCTTATGTCTCCGAGAGAGGCATATATCATGATCATTTGGGCGATGATAGGGTCAGTGCGGTCTTGCAGCACTTGCAGTGGACTGGGCTCGCACGTCATCCCGAGGGCGTTGCCTCCGGTTATCGTGCTATGGAGGTTATCGCCAACATTGGCGGTCTTGGGGAGGGTGACGACTTATCTCGAGTATGGGTTCGTGGTCGCTATCTCGACTTCAGTGCTCGGGCGATCAATGTGTACTTAGGTCTGCCTGACGATGGCATATTCCGTCCATAGCCTGAGGGCCGTGTTGTTGCTCCTGCGTGGGATGTCATATGCACCGTGGTGGCTCCTCAGCTCGAGCACGATCATGAGCTGCGGTTGATGACGATGGACTCCCTTTGGCAAGAGCTCACCCAGATATGGTTAGGGCGCGTCCGGCCGATTACCCGGAGTCATATCGTCCTGGATCATGTCTACGAGACCATTTGCTTTATTGCGCGAGGCGGTAGGGTGAATGTGGGAGCTTGTATTGAGGACAATTTGAGGGGTATGCGGAGAGGACGAGGGAGTAGGGTGATTACCTATGTCCACCTCATTTGTGGTTTGTCCGTGGCGCAGGGGATTCGCGCGACTCTGGAGACAGATCCGTACGAGTTAGCAGCGGGTGGTTGTTATCGTATCCCGACTTACGCCGCTCGGCGTAGCGCCTTACGTCGTGGAGTTCCTCGGGCTGTACTTCGCCCACAGCCTGATGATGGCGGCTTGATCCTAGTTGTTCCTCCGGAGCAGCCACCTCCACCACCAGTAGCTCCTCCTCCCGCAGTGCCACCGCAGGGCCCGGGGATGGCTCAGATGCTGCAGATGATGCAGGAGATGCGGGTCAGCATGGACGCCGGGTTTGCCGCTGGGCAGGCTCGTTATGACGCCTTAGACGCTAGGATGGACTTCTACCAGGCCCGCATGGACTCATTTGCTACGAGGCAGGCTCAGCAGCAGGCCACTATGTCCGACATGTAGGCCTATATACGGCAGATGGATGACTACATGCGTCGGCAGTTCCCGCCTCCCGATCAGTGATTTTTCGTGTTCGCATTTTCATTCAGGTCTCGTAGAAGAGGTATTTTGTTTAGTTGCCCCCTTATGAGGATGTTTCTGCTGACTGGGATTCATAGTTTATGTTTCCGTTGTGTTATTGCCTAGTTACTTGTTTGACTTTCGTTAGTTTGTTTGTTGCTACTTAGAAATGGGGTTGAATTGTTCTGCCTTGGTTATGATTTATGGTACTCTGGCTTTGTTGTTACCTCCTTATTGAATTCACATGTGTAGGGGTTGTCCATTAGTTATTGCGTTTTATATGGTTGGGTTTCTTCAGGGTATTTGGGTATAATAATGCGATAAAGTATAAAGGAATGAATTAATTAAATATAAAATAACTGCTTGCAATTTTATTGCTCCATAGAAAACTTTATTTGGTTACAAGCGGTAGAGTGAGCATAGTAGTGCTGATAATAGCTGGAAGAGGTACAAGTAGTAATGCATCAATATATATCCCTACTCTAGAGAGGATAGGTAGGGGCATCCTCGATGGGGTCGTCCTCGTCGCTGGATACGTCAATGGGTGCAGCGACATTGGGGTCAGGCCCCGGGTTCTGAAGAACCGCCCCATCCATGTCCTGGGCTAGGTTGGTCAATTCCCAGCCCAGGGTCTCCACTTGCTCCTCCAAGTCATCACCCTTGTCTTGGAGCTGGGCCACTTGGGCTTGGAGCTGCGTGACCTGATCCTGCAGCTGGGTTATATGGTGATGGTCTGTCTCCCTAAGATGACCCAGATGGGCCACGTTACCCTCCAGCTGTCCTACCCGCGTTTTGAAATAATTGATATGCTGTTGGGACTCGAGGTACGCGTTCATCAGTTTTACCATGAGGTTGATCATGTTTACGTTTGGTTCGGCCATCTAGTGTCAACAAGGTAAGTTAGAGTTAGAATATGTTTTAGGCAGGATTAGATATGCATGAATTTAAATCTACATGCAACATGCAAGTTCCCTCCCCCATTTAAAATTTTAATTTATCCATGTTTTTAAAATAAATTTGCTACATGGGCAGTAATAAAAGTTGGGCCTCTATAGTGGACCAAAAATTTAATATTTTCTTGGCTAAAATATTAGGCTACATAAAAATAAATTTTTGGGCTACGTAAAGCTAGTGGTTTTAAAAGTGATAGGTTTAAAAATAATGCTAGGATTTAAAAATAATGGTACCAAAATAATAATAATATTAAAAAAAATATTTATAATAATAGCTTTAAAATATATTCCGGGCTCTGATACCAACTTGTAACACCCCGGATTTGATAACCAGGATGTCACCGCCACATCTCCCTAGCAAGACACGGTTTCTCCGAGCTCACTAAGGAAATGCAAGGCCTGTGGGTACTTAAAAGATTTAAAAACATTTCAATATTGAGTCCGTAAATTTAATAATATTTAATTCAAAATACGGAAGTAATAATCATCCATGCACGAGATAGAGTAAATGTAGCGGAAAAAGTAACCACGGCCAACACGACCAAACCTCGGGTTCAACAGGCCCAGTAAAACAGTAGTAAAAATGCAATGAATAAAATGTTCATAAAAGTTTTCACCCAAGTGAAAGTGCATGCGTCACTCGACATACTCTGTAAAAGAAAAATAACAACGGGTTTATCAGTATAAAAATATATCCAGTAAGTTAATCCCTAACTAAACAATTTAAGGGGTTACATGTGTTTAATTTAAAAGTTAGACTTTTCATGCATATTAAAATTAAAGTTCATAGTTTACTCGCAGCGGAAGAACATGATCAATTTATTCAAGACGTGAATACATAATTAAAGGACTCAATTTAAAGGCGTAATTTAAAAGCATAATTTAAGGACGTAATTTAGAAGCATAATTTAAAAACATGGTAAATAAAAATTTCAGCATAATTAAACACTCACGCCAGTCTTTTATATTTTATCCCGAAAACTAAGAAGAGGACACCATACCGGGGAGATCACTAACGAGGCAATCTCAAATCGTAGGACCACTAACAAGGCAGTCCAAATAAATGGGAGACCACTAACGAGGCAGTCTCAAAGATAGTAGGACCACTAACGAGGCGATCCAAATAACACAGCGCGCGAGATCACTAACGAGGCAATCTCAGATAGTAAGGAGACCACTAACAAGGCAATCTCAGATAGTAAGGAGACCACTAACGAGGCAGTCTCAAAAATAATGATAGCATGAAGATCGGCTCAGCCTAGTGAACGGGATTTTTCGAAAGTTCGTATTTCAATGTTACAAAATATTCGATATCGCTTTTCGTAGTTCGAGTTTTCTCAAGTTCGAAAAATCCGATTCGACATAGTTTACGCCTTTCTTAATTAAAAATTCATCTTTGATCCAAAAATTCTGAAATTTACACAGTAGCTCAAGAACACACATACAAACAACTTTCATGTTTTTAGTTTTTGGAAATAAGGTTTCAAAGTAAGTCAATTTTCGAGCTCTTTACAAAAAAAAAGATTTCTGTCCAAAGGACTGATTCCGACGCAGTTACGTGCGACGCTGATTAAAAATTTATTTCAAATCCAATTGGTCCGAAATTTTTATAGGATGTACATAACACCTCAATGAACAACTTTCATGTTTTAAGCTTTTGGAAATAATGAATTTTAGACGTTCAAAAATCGACACCAAGACACTGCATACGCGCGGATTCAAAAATCGATGTAGAACAGGTTCTGAAATCGTCGTTTTTGACATATCAAATGAACTCTAAAATTCATGAAATTTTATATGTATAATCTAGACACAATTATCTACAACTTTTGTTTAGAAATGCTAGGTTGAGTCGGTCTAAAACGGGTGAAAAATATGCATCAAGTCGAGTTTTATTACAGAAACTTTATTGTACGATTTGGGATATCAAATCTTTATGTCAATGGCAGAAATTTGGACACAAGGTAGATTAGAGTCTTATGAACAAAATCTATGTTGAAAATTTTTTTGTTTGAATTCCCGAAGGTCGGGTTTTAGGCGAGTTTTTAAAATTGGACGAAAATAGGGTTTTTGAAAACCGATTTTGGTTACGTGTCTAGATCTTATGTTTTAAATGACAATAAACCACAAAAATTGAAGAGTAAGGTCTTAACTTACTTAGTTAAATAATAGGGTCGTTGTAAGGGATTTCCGGACGTCCTATGGTCGCGATGAACGGCCAACTTCTCCGATCGCAAGGGTCTAGAAGGCAGAGGCTTGTTCCGGTCGTCCCGTCGTTGCCGGAATACTCGTCGGAAAGTGATCTCGAAAGGGTTTCGGCTTGGAGAGGAGGAATGAGGGAGTATAGGAAGTGTTTTCTGTAAGATTAGGGTTTGGGGGCGCCCCTAATCGTTCTTAAGCCTTTCCTAAGGCTGGGATCCGTTTGCGCTCGATAGGGAACGGATTTTTTGGCAAGAAAATTGCCATAGAAGGAAAGTTTACACATCCTGCACCTCTGGCGCGGTGGTGGCGCGCACATAGTGCTTTGTCTGCGCGGACTGCGCGTGAGCAATCTTCGGACGCGCCTCGCTCACGTTGCGCGGGGGCCGCGCGGAGGCCGCGTGACGGCCGGACCGGCCGGTTCGGCGGTCCGCGTGGTCCGTCGGGTCTTTTCTTCTTTTCTCTATCGGTCTTCTATCCTCTACGTGTTTGGCTCGACTCCTCGGGTTGTTTCCGGTTCAAAGTCTTTATCTTAAATTCGTCACGAGCTCGGGTTTAACGCTCGTAACTTTTCCGTTCCATAACCAATCTAGTTAAATTAGTTCCAATTCCTCTTAACGTTTTTCTCGGGTGTTACATCTTGCATTTCCGACGACCAAATCCGAGCAAGGAGGCGAGTGGAGCAAGGATTCAAGGATTGCAGATTGTTGTTAAGTATTCTTAAGTTTTCCTACACCTTTTCGAATCCAAAAATTCAATCTAACAGGGATTATTCCTTACGATTTCGGTTCGTGGCCAAAGGAGGAAGAAATCGGGTTGAGGAGGTCCGTTCATGGCAATCCGAAGGCGCCGGATGACCCTGTGACATCCTAGATCTCACCCACTGTAAGATAATGCCTTACGTATCAATATCGGTGTAACACCCCGGATTTGATCACCCAGGCCGGGATGTCACCGCCACACCTCCCTAGCAAGACACGACTTCTTCGAGCTTGCTAGAAAGATGCAAGGCTATGGTTTTTCAGAATTTAAAACATTTCAACCAGCCCATTCAATAATAGATGGTAAAAATCATTACATAGTATTATCTAAGTTGCAGCGGAAATATAAATAGGGCCAACATGGCCAACCAGGGTTAACATGCCCGTATGCAAGTCATGTAAAGTAATTAAGTAAATGTCCAAAATGATCCCCCAATGCATGATCATGCTCTGTACTCTGTAATGGAAAAATAAACAACGGGTTTTATCAGTATATAAAATACTGAGTAAGACAATCCCTAACATAGCAATAAAGGGGTTTTAACATTTAATAATTAACAACTGATCATTTTTAAGCATGCATATTTAAATCATGTAGTTCAACTAATTAATAGACAATAATTTAATTCTCATATTCTCATAGCTAAATTAAATTTAAAAGTGATAACTTAACGCATAGGCACAATTTTAAAACATGACATAATAAATAATTTAAATAAAAATGATTTAAAAGCATGATTCTAAATATTAAGCACGTAAACTTTAGAAATTTTAACAAAAAGAATTTATTAAATATGAAGAATTTTAAAGATCATGGGATAAGGTATCTTGTTCTCGCATAACGAATATTTCATTATTTTACTATCGTTTTAATATGATCGAGGACAATCGTCTTTGGGGAATCGAACCCGCAAGAACTCAAATACATCATAGGGAATCGAACCCATAGGAATCAACGCACATCCTGGGGAATCAAACCCGCAGGAAAACATACACCCTAGGGAATTGAACCCGCAGGAAAACATACACCCTGAGGAATTGAACCCGCAAGGCAAGAACAAGTTTCGCAAGTTTCACAAAATATAATCTCCATATGGTCGCTGTTCGCGCCTTTTTCGTTTAAAAATCCATTTCAAGGTCAGATGAGTTGAAAATTTAATAGTAGCTCACAAACATCTCAAGAACAAGTTCCGTGTTTTAAGTTTTTCGAAATTGGATGAGTAAGCAAGTCGAATTTTACAATCTTTCCAAAAAGTGAAATCTGTTTAAATTTCAGAAACAGCGCACTAGTTTTTAAAAGGTTTTCGACATAGCAAACGAATTCCAATATTTATGAAATTTTACAGGCACATACAAGACACAAAAATAAACAAGTTTTATTAGAGGCATTTTGTCCGAAAACATTACAGATTAGATAGGATTAATTCACTAAATTCGGACAGGAAATCTGTCATAGTTTTGTTTCAAAAATGCAGACTATTTAGATCAATTTTGACAACTCAAATATTAACCAAAATTTACTAAATTTTAACCACACATTTTTAAAACAATTATCTACAACTTTCATGTTCACTCCAAAGATTAGTTTTGAAAGAATCCTTAAGAAAAAAGCCCAAGAAGTCGAACACTCAAATCTGTCAACTTTTTCCTTTAAAATACAGTCTGTTCAAAATGGTTTTTGACTACACAAACATTAATGAAAATACACGAACTTTTACAGGCATGATCTTAAAACTATTATCTACAACTTGTATGTTTATACAAAAGATTAGTTTTGACCACAAATGATAGAAAAATGCTCATCAAGTTCAACTAGGCATACTGTCAAGTTTTTCGAAAAAGTCATGCAACTCAGAAAATGTCCGACGTGTTTTGGGATATCAAAACTTGATGAAAATGCATGAACTTTTGACACAAACTAGATTAAGATGTTAGGAACAAATCTCTAGCTCGGATTTTTTTTTTGTTTCGGATTCTCGAAATAGGGTTTTTCGTTCAATCTCCTAAATTGCGCAAAGGTGAATCTTTTAAGTTTGAGTTTCATGTTTTGATTCAAACTAATGTTACGAACAATCCTAAGCCACCGTTATTGATACGTAAGAAATTATCTTACGTGATTTTTGTCCTAAACTGTCTCGGGGTCGTCCGAGCTCTACGATTTGTCACGAACGGATCTTCTCAATACGAATCCTCCAACTTTGGCCACGAATTCGAATCGAAAGAAGAAATCTAAAGTTAGATCGAATTTTTGGGTTCGAAAAGTTAAACAAAAACCTATGAATGACTTACCAACAATCTGGAATACTAGAATCCTTGTTCTCCACGCCTTCTTGGTCGATTTTCTTCGTCGGAAAGTGATCGGAAAGCAAGAAGGTGATTTCGGGTTTTGGAAGAAGTTTGGAGAGAATGGAGAGAAGAGAGGCTGCTAGGGTTTGCTTTGGACAAAAATTATGAGTTCTAAGACTCAAAAGCCGTCCATATACTCCTTCCCTCGCCCGGGACTGAGTTACCAAAGTCGGGGGTCGAAAATAAGGTAAGAAATCGTCGAAAACCGAAAGTTGATCGTCCACTGTGGTGTGGCGCGGTCTCGGAGCGAAAAACCTCCAGACCGCACGGCCACCGCGCGCACTCCGGCTTGGCTGCGGCCGGGCCGGGCCGTGCGATCCGTCGGGCCTTTTCTTCTCTCTTTTGGACTTCTATCCTCCTACGTTTTCGAGCTCGATTTTTGGGTCATTCTCAGATTATGATTCCTATCTTAATTTTATTTCGGCTCGAATTGATTTCGTATTTGAAATCTTGAATCCGTCGAGTTTGAGTTCCTCGGCTTCTAATTCGTGGTCTTTTGATTCCCGTGTAATAATTTATCTGATTAAATTACTTCCGACTTCACGGGTCTTTGGAATTAGAATTTTTTTCCTTCTTGAATTTAATTCCAATTCTTTTGACTCGATCCATGGAATGTCTTCGGGCTTCCTTTCCCTTTTTATATTCCATTTTGAATTTTTGAATCTATCGATATTTCATTTCCGAGCAACAATTTATTGTGATAAATTATTTTCTTCTTCTCGGAGATATTTCAACCTTGATAGGATTAAGAAACTAATTTTATTCCTTTGGACGCCGATAAAAATCTCGGGTATTACAATCTACCCCCCTTAAGAATCAACTTTGTCCTCGAAGTTGCGTGTTAGCTAATTTCGCGGGTTTAGAGCTAAGGTTCTATCGTTCATTTCGTTCATTTCTATATTGCTTTATTGTATTATTGTGTTATCATATGTTATTGTACGATATTGTTTGTATTATTTTATTATATCATTTGAATGAACCCAGAATTGAAATTTCCAGGTTGCCTACGTACCCCATGAAGGGATCAAGTCATTACGTAGTTCAAAAAAATTTGAATTTGTTTATTATTGATTTGGGGATACATAATATTTAGGTCGTTACATTCCCCCCTCCTTAAGCTTACAGTTATACCCCCATAACTGTGGTTGCATCATCTTGGAGCGGGGTCGTGTAACGTTGTATACGCTCATTTCTCACTGAGCCGGCAAGTCGGCTTGATCGACGTCATTCCGTTGTCCTAAAGTTCTTCCTTGATTTCCTTGTTGAAGGTTCACCAGATCTAGCCTCTTCTCAATCATCTCCTCACGAACATTGCATTCTCTAATCATGTGGTCTTCCCCACCACATCTATAGCAAGTTCCACGCCTTGGGAATTCGCGCACCAGATGGGCTTTGTGGCACTGCGGGCAACGTGGTATGACTGTACCACGAGCAACATTTCTCCCATTATTGAAACCATTATTCTTATTCTTCTTTGGTTCATTGAACCCAGCTTGACCATTGTACTTCCTAAAATTGCCATTGTTATTGTTTCGATTCTTTTTCTCAAATCCTTGCGAGTCCTTGCTCGACTCACCATTTTCCGCAATTGCTACAGCGCGATCATATATCGTCCGTAGGTTCGTGAATTGTCCTACTGCAAGTATCTCCCGGATACTAAGGTTCAGACCCATCTCGAATTTCTGAGCCTTTCAGAGTCGGTTGGTACTAGCCTCGTAGCAAATCGTACTGGCTCCTTGAATTTGTTGTAGTACTCTTGCACTGTCTGTGCGCCTTGCGTTAGCTCTTGTGCTTAACGGGTAGAACCTTTCCCTCAGAACGACCTTAAAATCCTCCCAAGTATAGGCTTCCTCATCTTCCTCTAATTTCCCTTGGAGGTTTTGCCACCACTCATCGGCTTCACCTCCTAAGTAGTAAGTTGCTACATGTATCTTTTCCTCATTAGGGCATTTGATAGCGTTTAAGAGTTTATCAAATGTACGGATCCACCCTTCTAGTTTGGCGGGATCTTCCTCCCCATCATGGTGTGGTGGTTAATAAGGATTCACTAACGCTAGGTAGTTGATTCGAGCTATGGGCGGAGGTACTGCTGCTTGTGCCCTATGCACCTCAGCATTTCCTAATGCTACAAGAACTTCCTCTACAGTCTTTAAACGTTACTCCATATTGTTGGGCACATGAGGCACTCGTTCTCCTAGGTTCCGAGGAGTCCCATTGTTGTTGGGCATGTTGGGGAGGTCGGTGTCAGTGTCGTTTGGGCTTACCTTCTTCAGTTTTCTCCTAGGTGCCATTTTCTGTTATTACGCACGCGAAGATGAGTTTCTAATCTAAGGAACGTTAGGAGTCAGGAAAATTTGAAAGATAGATCGGTAACGGCCGTTAATAGATGAGGGTACGCTAAATATAAGTGATCAAGATCTAGGACTAAGGCAAAGTTAGTCTTTAGCAAGCGCTCCTAAGTCAAAGTCATGTCGAATTCTAATATAGGAGTGTTTCTTAACGCCGATAATTCACATAAAAAGAGTTAGTGCAATTATGTATGTATGCATATGCAATCCCCCAAATAAAATTTAATTTATGCATGCATTTATTTATCCACGGGTTTTAAAAAAATTTATGCCATTGATAATTTAAAGACAAGGATAAAATATTTGGACCACTATATTGGACCAAAAATAATAAATCCTTGGGCTAAAGAAAAATATTGGGCTAAATAAAAATTTTGGGCTAAAAAAAATTTGGGCTCAAAAATTTAGGATTTTAATAATAAGTAAAATGATTGGGCCAAAAACTTGGGCTCAAAATAATAATGATAGTTAAAAATAATGGTTTTAAAAATAATACTAGTTTTTAAATAATAGATTAAAAATAATAATACTAGCTTTAAAAATATTCCGGGCTCTTTAAAATAATAGCTTTAAAATATTCCGGGATTTGATACCACTCTGTAACACCCCGGATTTGATCACCCAGGCCGGGATGTTACCGCCACACCTCCCTAGCAAGACACGACTTCTTCGAGCTTGCTAGAAAGATGCAAGGCTATGGTTTTTCAGAATTTAAAATATTTAAACTAGCCCATTCAATAATAGATGGTAAAAATCATTACGTAGTATTATCTAAGTTGCAGCGGAAATATAAATAGGGACAATATGGCCAACCGCGGGTTAACAAGCCCGTATGCAAGTCATGTAAAGTAATTAAGTAAATGTCCAAAATGATCCTCCAATTCATAATCATGCTCCGTACTCTGTAATGAAAAAATAAACAACGGGTTTTATCAGTATATAAAATACTGAGTAAGACAATCCCTAACATAACAATAAAGGGGTTTTAACATTTAATAATTAACAACTCATTTTTAAGCATGCATATTTAAATCATGTAGTTCAACTAATTAATGGACAATAATTTAATTCTATGTTCTCATAGCTAAATTAAATTTAAAAAAGTGATAACTTAACGCATAGGCACAATTTTAAAATATGACATAGTAAATAATTTAAATAAAAAAGATTTAAAAGCATGATTCTAAATGCAAAGGGACGTACACAAATATTAAGCACGTAAACTTTAGAAACTTTAACAAAATGAATTTATTAAATACGGAGAGTTTTAAAGATCATGGGATAATGTATCTTGTTCTTGCATAACGAATATTTCATTATTTTACTATCGTTTTAATATGATTGAGGACAATCGTCCTTGGGGAATCGAATCCGCAAGAACTCAAATACATCCTAGGGAATCGAACCCATATGAATCAACACACATCTTGGGGAATCAAACCCGTAGGAAAACATACACCCTGGGGAATTGAACCCGCAGGAAAACATACACCCTGGGGAATTGAACCCGCAAGGCAAGAACAAGTTTCGCAAGTTTCACAAAATATAATCTCCATATGGTCGCTGTTCACGCCTTTTTTGTTTAAAAATACATTTCAAGGTCAGATGAGTTGAAAACTTAACAGTAGCTCACAAACATCTCAACGAACAAGTTCCGTGTTTTAAGTTTTTCGAAATTGGATGTGTAAGCAAGTCGAATTTTACAATCTTTCCAAAAAGGGAAATCTGTTTAAATTTCAGAAACAGCGCACTAGTTTTTAAACAGGTTTTCGACATAGCAAATGAATTCCAAAATTTATGAAATTTTGCAGGCACATACAGGACACAAAAATAAACAAGTTTTATTAGAGGCATTTTGTCCGAAAACATTACGGATTAGATCAGATTAATTGACTAAGTTCGTACAGGAAATCTGTCATAGTTTTGTTTAAAAAATGCAGACTGTTTAGATCAATTTTGACGACTCAAATGTTAACTAAAATTCACGAAATTTTAACCACATGACAGGTCCCGATAGATGAACACTGTAAATACGGATTGTGCCCACAACTCGTACACAACCAAAAACAGATAACAAGGCTAAAAACATATTGCAGAATAAACAACAACACCAATATTTGTTTACCCAGTTCGGATCATCCGATCCTACATCTGGGGGATCCCAATCCAGGCATATTTCACTCTCAACCAAGGAAAACAGGAAAACCCATCTGTTTACAATAGAAACACCTTCAACCGTTCCACATTAGGACTCCCGATTTGTCACCTAGATCAACTCCAGGTAGGAACAGAGTATAACACCTATACCAAATACTAAACCTGCTGAAATCACCATTCAATCCTAATGCTAGGCTAAGAAAGCTTCTACCCTTGTGATAGTTACTCCCCAAGTTAAGTTCAAACTCTCAACAATCAATGAACATAGCTCTAAGCATTTCTAAAAGATAAAACTTGCAAAGTGAAGAAATGCTAGCTAAGATCTAACAACTATCTCTACCAAGAACAAGAAAAGGTTACCCATTGCTGAGCAAAATACTTATGAAGAACCTCATGTTCTTCCCATTAATCCGCAACCCTCAATCTCTCAAGATGTTTTCTGTGTAATACTCAAATGTTACAGCCACCAAATGATTTAGGCAATACCCTAAAAACACGGAGAGCACGGATATCCAGGCCCATGGGCTGCGGAAAAGCCTTAGATAGCTGCCACTCCAACAGCTTTTGTCTTTTCTGCTCCAGGGTCAGGTCATGAGTTCGGTTGTGTTCACATTCCTCACACAACGATCATCTGCACCAGAGTGGCATGGAAGCCACAACTGTAGCACTTGCATTCCCAGACGGTCCTTGTTCAAGAAATCGAGCCAAGAAGTTCACCCACCAAGTTGCTGAATTACTGAAGCAGAACTTTGAAGAAGAAATGCAGAAAGCAGTCGGATGCGAAACCGGAGTAAAGATGCTGCTTCAGTACGAGTCGGGAGAAAGCCCGGGTACCATCACCATGGACCCGGCACGTCTAAGTTGATTTCAAGCCAAAAGCGGACCTCCAGATGCAAGAGAACGTATACCAGCATAAGGAGGAAGATAACGGAAGAAGAGACCAAAAATTCCAGACTTAGCCAAAATTCTGATGAAGATCCTCGCCATGAGCCCACGCGACAACACCTCGCTACACGCGATGTCAACATAGGCATGTCGCGAGCTCCTCACCATGATCCTTCAAAAAGTTCGGACCTCGCTCCACGCGATGTCAAGACAACGCGAGAAGTATGGCGCGAGCTCCAGCAGCAGAATCGTCACAGCGCGCGCGAGACAGAATTTTGGGCCTTTTTATTGGTTTTTGGGCTTTTCTTGCTTCTTTTGCTTATGTTAAGTTCTATTAGTTGTTTAGTATCACAAGTAGACTTGTGGAATCCTTTGTAATAGTATGGGGACCATGGACACCTATAAATATGTCCTCCCTCTCCATTGCACTCATCTTTTGTTGAATGTTAAACACTTTGCTCTCATTGCAAGTTTACTCCAAAAGATCACACCATTGCTCTTTCTTGGGCAACCTTCACAAACTTGGAACTTGAAGCATTCCAAGATTGTTTCAATCTACATCTTGAACACGTGAGGAGTTGAGGACGATACGTAGGGGCTCGTTTGCTCTCCATTGCTTGTTTGTGGTATAGATTTGCTTCCCTATCCAACACTTCCATCTTCCATCTTCTTCATCTTTTCATTGTTCTTTCTTTTACAAGAATGTTTCCAACAAGATCCATGGCATTAGTTTAAATTTGGTATCAGAGCCGCTGTTGGAACTTTCTTGTGACTCCATATTCAAAACTCATAAAAATCGAAAAATTTGAAAACCCAAAATCTGGATAGAATCTGTTTTGGACCGTCCCGAACTCAATACTTGGAATTTCTGAAATCTGGGCATATAATTGAAATCCTCTCATCGAGTAGATGAATTTTCATATATCACAAGCTTAATTCCGAGTTCGTATGTGAAAGTTATGAATTTTTGAAATTCATGTGTGTTCTTGAGCCAAACTCGAAATTTTCACCACTTTTGGATTTCAACCTTCATAATCTTGTGTTTGTCTTTAGTTTTCCAACATTTTGGACTCTTGTATGCATATGTTTATGTTTGGGAAACTTGTTCTTAGTATTAGTTAGAGTATTGCAACTTAAAATTCCAATTTGAGTGTTCTTGAGTTCTTGAGTGTTCTTCATCCATATTCATCTTGTTCTTGGAGAAATCTTTTGAATCCAGAAATTCAGATTTCCTATGTGTTTATGGAGACATAATCATTGTTTTGAAGAGGATAAAAAGAGTGAGGTGATATAAAGGGGTGATTGACGTGAAGGAGATAATTGTGGGCTAGGGAGCCGCCCCTACTTGCTTGGGAGTAACAACTTTGAAAAGTCAACAATTGCAACTCCTTGTCCCCTTTAAGCTCACGCTATGTCCTCCAAATTTGCAAGAGACATTGCGTAGGTGAGTTTTTAAAGGGATTGAGCTACTTACTTCCCATTCACAAACCTCCCCACGCTTTGTCCCATATCTCCTACACCATGTTGAACAAAGTTTGAAGGATTTTTAAAAGCATCAAGTGTGAACACTCTTACTTTGTCAACTATTGTAGGCTACAACTTTATCAATTTTCTAAGCATTCCCACGCCATGTTGCCAAATAAAAATAGAATGAGCTACTTGCTTGGGACTTGTACTTTTGAGCTCATTGCTTACTAGCTTGTACCTTTAACCTACTTGCTTCCAATTTCTTTCATCCCATACGCCACTTTCCCACTTTTCTCCTACTTGCTTGGATTTATTTTCCAACACCTACTTGCTTAATTTGGGAATTTAATTGAAAGTGGATAAATAGCTGGCACTTGGTTCCTCTGACTTTGTCAAGAACACAGAGTTGAAGTTTCATCAGTCAATGTACTGAGATTGGAATTCCTCTCCAACAAGTGAAACCGAGCCGTTGAAGCCACTGAATTACTTTTCCAATTGTGGCGTTTTCTCTGATGTGTTTTTCCTAAACTCGGGTTTTGATCGCGGGAGTCGAGTGAAGTGAGCTTTCCACTTTTCAGAATTTTGTGAGTTCACTTTATACTGTGAGGAATTGGAATTATTTGGTGCAATAATTGATTAATACCTAGAACATAATTCCTTGCATTGCATTGCATACACTCTATGCGGTTACTTGATTGAGTCGAACAATTGCAACTTGGTTCTTGCATTGTGCGTACGCAACTTCTATCCTCAATTCTCACTATCAAGGTGCGATTGAAATTAATTGCGAAAGCATCGGACCAGTTGTGGACTAATCCAGGATTGAATATTTGGTTGTGACTCAACGTGTGTTATTCCGAGTGATAGTTTCTTGTTCATATTTCTACTAACTCTTTTATATATATATATCTGTAGTTGTATATTTTTCTGAAATCATGGCAGGTGCATCCGGATCATCCAACTCAGAAATCATTAATTTCCTCCAGTCACTCAATCAGAAAATGGAGAACATTGATAAAAAGATTGAGGATATCAATACCAAGGTGGACAGCCAAATAGAGGGTCTTCATACCGAGTTTGCAGACCAACTTAGAGTCCATGGGCGAGCGGTTGAACAACAAGCAGTTAGGATGGTTCAAAGGCATCTAGTTGGTGACATAGATCTACCCACTCCAGATGCCCCAAACAATACTCCAGAAAGCGAACAAAGTGAAATCAATCCCGATGATGAGATGGCTGAAGCAGAAGAAGAACTTGAGGCCCGGGAAAATCAGTTTGATAGGAGAAGGGGACCGCAAGCAAATGCTAGAAGAAACAGGCCGATACCTCCTCCTCCAGCCGCAGTTCCGCGAGGTCCAAGAGCTCAAAGAGGCCGACACAATAACCATCATGATGATGAATCAGAAATCAAAGGAATCAAGTTTGATCTTCCTGTATTCAAAGGAACACCTGATCCAGCTGAATTCATTGAGTGGAAGGACTCAATTGAATTGATCTTTGATTGCCACAATTATTCAGAAAGGAAGAAGGTACAGATTGCAGTTACTCAGTTTAAAGATTATGCCTTAGCTTGGTGGCAGAAAACCGCAAAAGAAATCAGAGAACGTGGTTTCAGGCCAACAGAGACTTGGGATGATTTAGTTAGACTGATGCAACAGCGTTTTGTACCATCCTACTATAGGAAGAGTTTGTATCACAGGATGACGACTCTGACTCAAGGCAACAAGACGGTCAATGAATATTATCAAGAGATGGAAAAGTTGATGACCCGTTGTGGAGTTAGAGAAGATGAGGAGATCACGAATTCTAGATTCATGGAATGGCTTCGAAAGGATATAAGAGATGAAGTTGACTTGAGAGGCTACGAGCATACTGAGGATTTAGTGCATCTTGCAGCTAAAATCGAGGCACAGCATAAAAGAGCACCACGGATCACATTTGGAAGCAGTTCTTCTGGACCGAGCAAACCTTGGCCTAGTAAGGACTGGTCAGGAAAAGCGTGGCCAAGAATTGAAGATAACCCCAAGCCTCCTCAACCGAAAGGATTTGAGCTTGTCAAAGAGTTCAAAGCTTACAAGCCACCTGCACCGAAAGCTACACCAGAACGACCCAAGAGAGACATCAAAGATGTCATGTGCTTTAAGTGCCAAAGGAAAGGACATTATGCAAATGAATGCCCTTTCACCAAAAGGGTTGCTATTCTTGACAGTGGTCATCTTAAAATTCTAGAATCTGATGAAGAGGCATCTGAGGAAGAACCAGAACCTCCTGGTATTGAAGAAGTTAGTGGTGATCATGAGATCATTCAAGAAGAAGGAGAAAGAGTCTTAACCACCTTCGTGACTATGAGATCTCTTAGTGCAGACAGAGTTGATCCACCACTTGATGAACAAAGGGAGAACCTCTTTCATTGTCATTGTGATATTAATGGTAATTTGGCTTCTGTAATTGTTGATAATGGTAGTTGTACTAATGTGGTTAGCACTTATGTGATTCGCAGGTTAGAACTACCAGTCGAAGAGCATCCGAAGCCATATCACCTTCATTGGATGAATGACAATGGAACTCTAAAAGTGAACCAAAGAGCCAAAGTTCCTATCAAGATTGGTTCATATGCTGAAAAGATTGTCTGTGATGTGGTGCCCATGACCGCGTGTCATGTTCTTCTAGGCCGACCATGGTTGTTTGATAGAGATGTAACATATGAGGGTCGTGCCAATTCATTAAGTTTTCTGTATTGTAAGAAGCTGTACACTATAAAACCACTCCCTCCTAAGATAATCAAGATAGACCAGGAAAGACTTAGGGAGAATATGAAGAAAGAAGAGGAAGATCATAAGGCAAAGCAGAAAGGGAAAGCAAAAGTATCTATTGTGGAGATTCGACACGAATCATCTGAGTCCTGCCTTCTGCTTACAAAGACAGAATTCAAGCAAGCTATTCAAGGCGACGACATATCAGGTCACTGTTTTCTTGCCTATTATAAACCTGTTGATTTGATTAAACGAACTTGCAATGCTACACCTGAAATTCCTGTGAATTTTTCTAGGATGCTGGAAGACAACAAGGATGTATTTCCTGAGGAAATTCCACCAGGCTTACCACCTTTGAGAGGCATTGAACATCAGATTGACTTTGTGCCTGGAGCATCTATTCCGAATAGACCAGCTTACCGAATGAGTCCCGAAGAGACTAAGGAAATTCAGAAGCAAGTTCAGAATCTGCTAGATAAAGGATGGGTGCGAGAAAGTTTGTCACCATGTGCGGTACATGTACTCTTAGTTCCTAAGAAAGATGGAACTTGGAGGATGTGCGTAGATTGTCGTGCAGTGAATGCCATCACAATCAAGTACCGGCACCCGATCCCCCGCCTTGATGATATGTTAGACGAGCTTGGACATGCTAACATATTTTCCAAGATTGATCTCAGAAGTGGCTACCATCAAATCCGAGTCAAACCCGGAGACGAATGGAAGACGGCTTTTAAGACCAAGTTCGGCTTGTACGAATGGCTTGTGATGCCATTTGGTTTAACCAACGCTCCGTCTACTTTCATGCGTCTCATGAATGAGACTCTTCGTTCTTTTATTGGCAAATTTGTAGTAGTTTATTTCGATGACATTTTGATTTATAGTTCTAGCGAATCTGATCACATTCGTCATGTTTTGCAGGTGATCAACAAATTGCGAGAAGTGAAGCTTTATGCCAACATGGAGAAGTGTACTTTTCATGCAAAGGAGCTGAACTTCTTGGGTTTTGTGGTTGGACAGGGAGGTCTCAAGGTCGATGAGACCAAGGTTAAAGCCATTTCTGATTGGCCGCCTCCTAAGAGTGTGCATGAGATTCGCCAGTTTTTAGGACTTTGTGGATTTTTCCGCCGTTTTGTTTCTCAATTCAGTGTCATTGCCGCGCCCCTTACAGCGCTACTTAAAAAGGACAATCCTTTTAAGTGGGGGCCAACAGAGGAGAAGGCGTTTAGTGCGTTGAAGGAAAAGCTAACACATGCTCCAGTGCTTGCCTTACCAAACTTTGATCTACCGTTCGAAGTTGAATGTGACGCATCAGGAACAGGAATGGGAGCAGTGTTAATCCAGGAAGGAAGACCAATTGCTTATCACAGTGAGAAGTTCTCAGGTGCACAGTTGAATTATTCTACCTATGATAAGGAACTTTATGCCGTGGTCAGGTCTTTGAGAGTGTGGCAACATTATCTTCGAGGTAGAGAATTTGTGATCAACACAGATCATGAAACCTTGAAGCATATTCGAGGTCAAGATCAACTCAGCAAGCGTCATGCACGTTGGAGCCAATTTATTGAAGGATTCCCTTATGTCATCCGTTACAAGAAAGGGAAGGATAATGTGGTTGCAGATGCTTTGTCTAGAAGAGCCACACTTGCTGCTCTTACCACAACTCACTTGTTAGGATTCGAGCACATCAAAGCTCTATATGCAACGGATCCTGATTTTGAGGAAGCATACCGAGAGACTGAGGTACATGCTTTCAAAGAATTTTCAAGGTTAGATGGTTTTCTATATCGGGAGAACAAGCTGTGTATTCCCAGGGGCTCAGTTAGAGATCTGCTGATTCAAGAAGCCCATAATGGACATCTAATGGGACATTTCGGGAAGAATGCTACAGCTGAGATACTTTTTGAGAAGTTTTATTGGCCTGGTATGAGAAAACAAGTCGAAGACTTCATTGCAAAGTGCATAGTGTGCTTGAAGGCAAAATCTACGGTCAAGCCTCATGGATTATATCAAGCGCTACCTGTACCAGCTGGACCGTGGCTAGATATCTCAATGGATTTTGTGCTTGGACTACCACGAACAGCAAGAGGAAAAGATTCAATATTTGTGGTGGTAGATAGATTCTCAAAGATGGCTCATTTTCTACCTTGCACAAAGACAAGTGATGCACTGCATATTGCAAAGTTATTCTTTAAGGAGATTGTTAGGCTGCATGGGATTCCAAAGTCAATTGTGTCTGACAGAGATGTGAAGTTCATTAGCTACTTCTGGAAGTCCCTATGGAGTGAAATTGGTACGAGGTTGCTGTTCTCAACTGCATCCACCCCCAAACAGATGGCCAGACCGAAGCTGTTAATAGGGTATTGGGTAATTTACTTCGTATCATTACTGCATCTAATCATAAGAGTTGGGATGAATGCCTACCTTACATTGAATTTGCATATAATAGGCACATCCATAGTGCAACCCATATATCTCCGTTTGAAGTGGTTTATGGTTTTAACCCCCTAACGCCAATTGATCTTCTGCCATTGCCTAGCAATGAGCATTTAAATGTAAATGGCAGGAACAGGGCTCGAGCAATTAAAGATCTACATAAGAATGTCAAGGAGAGCCTGATCAAATCTGCGGAGACTTATGCGAAGTATCATGATAGGGGAAGAAAGAAACTGGTGCTGAAACCAGGGGACTGGGTGTGGCTTCACCTCAGAAAGGAGAGATTCCCAGCAAAGAGACGCAGCAAATTATCTCCCCGATGAGATGGACCTTTTAAAGTTTTAGAGAGGATTAATGATAATGCATATAAGTTAGAATTACCTGAAGAATATGGGAACATTAATCCAAGTTTTAATGTTGCAGATCTTGTGCTGTTTGAACGGGACGAGGAAGATTCTAGTCGGTTGATGGCTCAACCTTCCGAAGGGGGAGGGAATGGCATGGAAGCCACAACTGTAGCACTTGCATTCCCTCAAGGGATGAGGAGGAGCATGCAAGACATCAGCAGCAAGTCCTTAGGACATTGAGAAAGAACCAATTATACGCGAAGTTATCGAAGTGCGAATTTTGGATGAAGGAAGTTGCGTTTTTGGGACACATAGTATCAGCTAAAGGAGTGTCGGTTGACCCGGCAAAAATATCAGCAGTGACTGATTGGCCAGCGCCAACTAGTCAGACAGAGATAAGAAGCTTTCTTGGATTAGCCGGATACTACAGAAGGTTTGTGAAGGATTTTTCGAAGATTGCAAGACCGATGACCCAACTGCAGAAGAAAGGGTTAAAGTTTGAATGGACAGCTGATTGTGAGACGTCGTTCCAAGAACTCAAGAAAAGGCTCACAACAGCACCGGTCTTAGCACTGCCGTCAGAGACGGAAGATTTTGAAGTGTACAGCGACGCTTCAAAAGAAGGTCTGGGTTGCGTGCTTATGCAGAACCAGAGGGTTACCGCGTACGCGTCGCGACAACTCAAACCTCACGAGGAGAATTATCCGACACACGATCTGGAATTGGCTGCGGTGGTGTTCGCTCTCAAGATCTAGCGACACTACCTATATGGACGAACATGTCGGATGTTCACGGACCATAAGAGCCTCAAGTATATATTTACTCAAAAGGAGTTAAATATGAGGCAGAGGAGATGGCTCGAGCTAATCAAGGACTATGACTTGGACATAGCCTACCATGAGGGCAAGGCAAACGTCGTGGCAGATGCATTAAGTCGCAAGACGAGGCATACGGCAAACACCCTCATTTTACCCTCGGAACTGTATATGGACTTGGCAAAGTTGGGAACTGAACTAGTCCATTATGGAACCGTGGTAGAAACAGTAAATGCCATAGCAATTGAACCTACCGTGTTCGAAGAAATTCGAATAGCTCAATCAGACGATGAGAACCTTCAAAGGATCAAGGAGAAAATTGGGGAAGGTAAAGCGGTGGGATTCACGATACACGATGATGGGAGTATCCGCTTTAAGGGGAGATGGTGTGTTCCTCACAAGTGCGAGGACCTGATGCGGAAGTTGATGGAAGAAGGTCACGATACACCTTATTCAGTGCACCCAGGAGGTGATAAGCTGTATAAGGATCTAAAGAAAATTTATTGGTGGCCGCGAATGAAACAAGATGTTGCTGATTTTGTGGCTAAATGCCTCATTTGCCAAAAGGTGAAGGCAGTACGGCAAAAGCCATTGGGCTTGGTGAAGCCATTGGAGATTCCAAATTGGAAGTGGGACAGCATCTCCATGGATTTCGTCTCAGGGTTTCCAAGATCTCCCAGAGGCATGAACAAAATTTGGGTAATAGTTGATCGGTTAACAAAGACCTCCATCTTTATACCAATGAAGGACAATTGGTCGATGGATCAACTAGCCAAGGCGTACATCGAGAATGTGGTGAGAAGGCATGGAGTGCCTCACGACATCATCTCAGACCGAGACAGCAGATTTGTCTCGATTTTCTGGACCAAATTGCAAGAAGCCTTGGGAACCCAAATTAAGATGAGCACGACTTTTCATCCAATGACGGACGGTCAAACTGAGCGGACAATTCAAACACTCGAGGATATGCTTAGAGCGTGTATACTGGAATCAAGGGAAGTTGGGAGAACCACTTACCGCTAATTGAATTCTCGTATAACAACAGTTACCATGCTAGTATTGGCATGGCACCGTTCGAAGCTCTTTACGGACGCAAGTGCCGCAGTCCGTTATGCTGGGAAAAGGACGACAATTCTGTGGTTGTTGGACCTCAACTCATTGAAGATATGAGCAAAAAAATCAAGGTTGTTTAACAAAAGATGAAGGCAGCTCAAGACAGACAAAAGAACTATGCCGACACGAGACAACAAGAGTTGGAATTCCATGTGGAAGACAAGGTTATGCTAAAGGTGTCACCAATGAAGGGGGTGATGCGATTTGGCAAACGAGGAAAACTAAGTCCTCGTTATATCGGTCCATACGAGATTTTAGACCGTGTGGGTATCTTGGCATACCGTTTGGCTCGTCCGCCGGAATTGTCGCGTGTGCACAGCGTGTTCCACGTTTCTCAATTAAAGAAATATGTGCACAACCCAACTCACGTCTTACAACCCGATGTGATTGAACTGGATAACAATCTGACATACGAGGAGTATCCGATCGAGATACTTGAGATCAAAGAAAGAGTCACGAGGAATAAGACCGTGAGAATGGTGAAGATTCTATGGTCCAATCATGGCACCGAGGAAGCGACGTGGAAATTGGAAACGGATATGAAGCAAAGATATCCCAACCTTTTCTGAAACGACTCGGGAGCAGTTATGGGGGCATAATTGCAACTCTAAGGGGGAGAGGATGTGACACCCTGCACAGAGTCTTCGCGTATTGAGGTAAGAATTTAATTTTCAAACCTCAAACAAATTTCTGCGTGCCAATTATCTGCATCGTTTATTTTTCCGAAGTGCGACCCAACTTCGAGGACGAAGTTGATTTCTAAGGAGGGTAGACTGTAATACCCGGGAAATCGAAATCAAGAATTAAATCCAAACATTAAAGAATTGGATTTAATTATCAAAACCGAAATAATTCCGAGAGAGCGGAATTAAATATTTTCGGACGATAGCAACTCGAAGAGAGTTATCGGATTATCCAACGATCTCGGATAAATCATAATAATAATTAAAAAAAATGGCCGAAGCCTGGTGGCGGCGCGGTGGCCGCGCGGTGGCGCGTTACCAGTGCGCCGCCCTACTGGGGTGGTGATCCAAACGCGTACAACGCGTTTTCTTGCTCTTTTTCCAACACCAATGACCCCAATCGATCCAACTTCAGTTCTCAGTCATTAAGAGGTGTTATGAGATGTATTTGGATTGATTTTAAGTGTATTATACTCCCCTACAAGTTAGAATAGGATTGGATACATGCACAAAGTGGATTAATTTGGTGGAATGGATGAAGTTTGAAGGGAGTATATTCGAGATTGGACTGCCATAATTCATTCACCACTTTCCAGGGTCATTAAACTACCCTTTGGAAGTCTAAAACACCCATTCCCACCCCCTTAATCAGTCTCAAAACCTCCACCATCCCATTCATCCGAAAATTTGGTTCTTGTGAGTATTTGGTGAGTTGTGTGAATTCTCTTGACTTAGGCAAGGGTGTGGTCGTTTTCCAGGCATCCATATCTGTTCTACTTCGGTTAGGTAAGGTCTCCAACTCAATCCCATGATCCTAGTTTCATATTTCAAGCCCTAATCTCAAACTTTCTTCCAACTCTTCCAATCTTAGGATCATTCGGTTGATAGGTGTTCGCGGGGACTGATCTGGACGGGTTAGGGGACACAACCAAGGGGGATTCCAATTCAAACCTGTTGCATGGTAAGTTAGTATTGTGCATTTCAAATTTTAGGGGTTTTGGTGGAGAATCCATCGAGTTCTTGTTCAAACTCTTCTCACTGCCAAATCTGTCAAATAGGGTTTTCATTCGTATAGTTTATGTTGCTCTGTGATTTTCACCTAGATCCGCATGTTTTTGGAAGATCCTCTCAAAATGAAAAATGTTTCTAACATCCTAAATATGCTCTCTGTAAATTTTTAGAATTTTTGAACATGTTTTGTTTGGCAAAATCGGATCTGGTATTCTGTGAATACATGCTGTCAGTTTTAGTGCTCTTTGGCAATCAGATTTTGTTGTTCGATTTACTCTTGCCTATGATCGTTTTCCATGGTGGTGTCTTCATGAAACTTGTTCCATTATGTGTCTATATCATCTCTGTAAAATTTCATAATTTTTAGAGCATGTCCGAAATTGATATGGATTTTTCAATGGACTGTGGTCGGGTGAACAGTAGAGTTTAAACTCCTTGGAAAGGTAGGTTCTGAAATCATTTTTTTAGGTCACTTAGACTCCGATTTTGAAGAAGCTTATTTCTAAGAAAAATGCTCATTTGGGTGTGTTCTAGCTCCTGTAAAAGTTTCAGGATTTTTGAAAATATTTTTCTATGTTTCCAGAGGTGATTTTTGTAACTGCCATAGAGCTATACTTGTCGGTAAAACGTACCTTTTGTATCTTGGTGATCTATGAGTCGAATGACACTCATTTTTGGAAATATATGAAATCTGGAAATGTGTGATTTTGTAAAGTGTTAAAAATATGTTTTTGAAACTTTGTAAGTTTTGATCGAGTGGGATGCCCAATGTTTTAGAGGGTAAGTGCAATTGGCGTGAGTTCGTTGGGCCGCCCCCTCTTTTGTGGCCAAAACGGCGCACATGATATTATGGTTTCATGATTGTAAGAGTCTATACTCCTAGGTGTATCCGTATGGGTTATCTAGGGCTCCGGAGCGGTCTGTATAGGGTCACTGCTTTCACATCCCTCGTGGGTACGAGTCCCAGAGGTGGGTTGATTCCAAGGGTACGTCCCTAGAATCGTTATTTGGAGTCCTTGTGGGTGTTAGTCCCAAAGGGCATGTTGGTGTCCTCGATCGAAATGAGCAATGGTAAATTATTCGTATGATAAAGCGTATGAGATTTCGGAAACTATTTTTACTTGTCTTTCTCTTTTTAAATTTAAAATCCTATCTCCTTGTTACTCTTCTAAAAACTTTAAAAATTGTTACGCTATATATTAACTTACGCAGTACCTTTTTTCTAATAAATTATTGTCTTCATTTTTTTTCAGATTTCGCAGAGTAAGCAATTGCATGTTGGGATGAGATTTCTCAATATAAAGACTTGTCGCATTTATTTTAGTTTTACTTTTCCGCATTGGACTTTGGACTTTGGACTTTGGTTTTTGGCCGCTTGTTTTGGCCCTTGTTTTTGCTTCCGCACTACTATATTATCTTATGCATGTAGTACTCTGATTTTAACTTCGGGCTTTATTGAATGGTTTTAAATTATTTTAAAGAATTGATACAACTAGCATTTGCATCTTTCTAGATAAGCTCGATTTCGTGTAGCGGTAGCGTCCCGGCCTGGGTGATCAAATCCGAGGTGTTAGATCTCCACGTGAAGTAGGGGGTGAGTGTTCTGCAGGGTGCCCCTCTAGCTTGAAACTCGTGCCTGAATGGACGATTTGAAATATTGCCAAAACAGCCAATGAAAAATAATCTACACTCTCGTGTGTATCCGTATGGGTTACTCGAGGCTCCGGAGTGGTACTGTGTATGGCGCGATAAACGGATTGCTTCGGCGATTCTGAAATTGATACTTGAGAAATGCGATACTTGAGAAACTTGGTTGTGGCGTCGTCTTCTTAGTTAACGGGGAAAATTAAAAGACTTTATCTTTCCTTTAAATTATGTCTTTACTCATGATATTAAATTATCTATCATGTCATGTTTTAAAATTATGCCTATGCCTTAATTTATCATTTTTAAATTTAATTTATTGTGAATTAAATTATTGTCTAAAAATTGGTCAAATTCATGTTTTAAATATGCATGCTTA
The DNA here is from genome assembly GCA_030278955.1 of Hygrophila difformis. Classification (NCBI taxonomy): domain Eukaryota; kingdom Viridiplantae; phylum Streptophyta; class Magnoliopsida; order Lamiales; family Acanthaceae; genus Hygrophila; species Hygrophila difformis. The sequence goes on from JAOANR010000008.1 coordinate 47,725,245, forward strand.
AAAATGTATTTTTATTTTTTAAAATCTAAAACCCCTTTATTGCTACGTTAGGGATTGTCTTACTCAGTATTCTTTTATACTAATAAATGTTGTTTATATTTTTTTCCATTACAGAGTACGGAGCATGGTCATGCATTTGGGGGATCATTTTGGACATTTACTTTTTGAATTGCATACGGGCCCGTTAACCCATGTTTTGGCCATGTCGGCCCTTTATTTTATTTCCGCTGCATAAACTTGATTATTATCGTACATGGATGATTACTACTCTATTTTAAATTTAAGTACTTCCGGACTTGTTTGTTTTTAAAGCATTTTTGAAATACCTTTAGCCTTGCATCTCTCAAGTGAGCTCGAATGAAGTCGTGTCTTGCTTGGGAGGTGTGGCGGTGGCATCCCGGCCTGGGTTATCAAATCCAGGGTGTTACAAGTTGGTATCAAAGCCCGGAATATTTTAAAGCTATTATTTTATTTTTAAACTATTATATTAAACTAGTATTATTTTTAAAAACTATTATTTTAAAACTATCACTTTTGGAGCCCAAACTTTTAGCCCAAATTATTCTACTTATAAGTATTATTTTTAAAGCCCAAATTTTTTAGCCCAAAATTTTAGCCCAACACTTTTAACCCAGATATTTTTCTTAGCCCAATACTTATACTTTTATTTGGGCCCAAGAAATTATTATTTTTGGCCCAATATAGTGGTCCAAACATTTTACCCTTATTTTTAGATTATCCATGAAAATAAATTTATTTTTAAAACCCATGGATAAATAAATGCATGCATAAATTAAATTTTATTGGGGGGATTGCATATGCATACATAAATATTTATGTTAACCTTTTTATGTGAATCGTTTGTGTTACATAACATTCTCACTCTAGTATTCGGCTTGACCTTGAGTCTTGACTTAGAAGCGTTAGCTTGAGACTAACTGTGCCTTAGTTTAGATCTTGATCGTCTATGCTTAGCATGCGCATAACTATTCTCTGCCTTTTTCCATAGATCTTCACCTAAACGATATATTATGACTTGTCGAGAAACCTAATGATGAAAACGATGAGTGCGTACATTGACACCCAACAGTATATACGATACTTTAAACACCGCATAGCTCAACTTGAAGCTAACCCACAACACTTCTGAAATTTAAGAGCGGCTGACTGTGAACGCATAAATAACCTAGAGACCCAATGTAATACCCGGGGTTTTTACAAAGCCCAAAGAAACGAAATAAAATTTATTTCCGAGAAGAAAATAATTTATTACAATAAATTATTGCTCTAAGATGGCGTGACCGATAAATTCAAAGAATTCGAACCCAAATTTTGGTCAAATCGAAATGGGATGAAAGAGGGAAAGGAAGCCCGAAGATATTCCATGGATTAATCCCAAAAGAATTGGAATTAAATTCAAGAAGGAAAAGAATTTTAATTCCAAGAACCTGTGAAGTCGGAAATAATTTAATTAGATAAATTATTGCACGGGAGCCAAAAGACGACGAATTCAAGATTTCGAATATGAAATTCATTGGAGTCGAAAAAAATTTAAGAAAGGAATCGTAACCCCAGAAATGAACCGAAAAGTCGAACCGAAAACGTAGAGGATAGAAACCCGATCGAGAAAACAAGAAAAGACCCGACGAACCACGCGGACCGCCGAACCGGCCGGTCCGGCCGGCCCGCGCTTGCCGCGCGCCGCCGCGCGGAAGGAGGAGACGCGTCTCCAGGATTGGTCGCGCGTGCTCCGCGCGGGCAAAGCTATGCGTGCGCATCACCAGCGCGCCAGAGGTGCAGAAGGTGTAAACTTTCCTTCTATGGTGATTTTCTTGCCAAAAATCCGTCCCCTATCGAGGGCAAGCGGATCAAAGCTTTTGGGAAGGCCATAAGATCAGTTTAGGGCGCCCCATTGAAGCTTTGAGGTAAAACCCGCTGCAATGCCCCCCGACAGCCTTTAAACTATAATCCTATAGGACTGTTAAAGAGTTTGCCTAATTTTTCCTACCGAAAGCGCACGGTATCAAGCTGCAGTATTTATTTTTATTGTCGGGATCGTTCATTAGAGAGTTACACAATAGAAGCTTTTTAATAGAATTATTAGTTCTAGAACTCGTTTCTGCTCTTGGTTTAAGGATGGTGTAATGATGATGACTAAGAATTAAATGTTGAACTGTAAATGCATAAAATTGTAAACAAACTAAAGAAAGCAATTGAAATGATGATGAGTGTTATGATTATGTTCATGAGTTTAAGATAGTGCGGACTAAAACAAATAAAAGAAATAAGAGTATGATGAGAATATCGTACTTCAATGGTTAAAAACAGAATGAAAGCTCATTGAGATAGACAAATCCTCTATGCAACTTAATCAAATCTTCATGTCTTAAATCACTTCCCAAGACAGGTACTTGTGATTCAGTGTCATGACAATCTAAGCACTGAAATCATGGGATACTGTTATCACAGGATGATCGGTCAGACTCATTCTGTAATAAAAGCTTTTAGAGCTGTCACTTAATCTATTTCTTTTGGACTCAGATTAAGCCTTTGACAACTCAAGGTCACATCTAAATCATCTTATATTCGTCTGAACTTGAAGTTATTCTTTTTATTACTCTGAATCAAACTGGTCTCATGACCCTATATTGGATGTCCTCTACAAGAAGTGAAAAAGCAAGTATTTAAATCTATCATCCAATGGTTTCATAAGACTTGACTCCTCAGAGTAATTCCATCAAGTAGTTGTAAGAAGTAATAGTCCTGTAAGTATATCAAGATGAAATTGCTATTCAAAATCCTTGACTTATCCAGACCACTCAGATTCATATAGATGCTTTAGCTTGAGAAATCTCGGTAAACAATTCCAATTACCCATGGCTTGACTCAGGATTAGTAAGATTGTAGAAAGAATATTTAATCTCCTACCCATAGCATATAGTGGAAACTATAAAGCTATAAACCCTGGAAATTAATCTTCTTAAAACTCCACTAATCATTGGGAGAAAAGATGGTTTTTGAAACACCTTTCCCTTTTAAACGACAGGTACTAAATGCCCAACTAAAGAACAAGTTAGTTCTTCATTACCCTGAGTAAATAATGATTGAGAAAACTTATATCATCATTGATAATGGCCAAAATTGACCATTATTTTCAATCCATTTCCGTGTCTGAGACGGACATTTTGATCGTGTTTCCATCTTATTGTAATAAGAAAGCAGTTGAATTTAACAGATTAATGCTAGTTTGTAAAAACATCGAGCCGGTAATAAAAAGACACAAAATATGCAATTTTAAATTGTATTTGTGTTAGAAAAATCCAAAAACATGAAAAAAAGGAAAAAGAAAAGAAAAAGGAATGAAAAGATGGGCAAAAGAATAATATAGCCCACAAAAATCCAAAAAGATGGGAAAAAGATTGAAAATTCCACAACTGAATTTTGGTCAAGTGTTGAAGCACAATTCGAATTATGCAATTCGAATTAATTCGAATTGCACACAATTCGAATTGCTGAAGAGAACAAGAAGTGGTTAAGTGTTGGGAAGGGATGCAGAAGAGCTAATTCGAATTGGCTTGAATAATTCGAATTAGGGAATGAAGAGAGAAGAAACCCAAAGGCAAGAAGAAGATGCAATTCGAATTGTCCAATTAGAATTAATTCGAACTGGCACAAACAATTCGAATTGCCAACAAATGCAAGAAAGCCAAGCAGAAACCCTCATCCAATTCGAGAAAAGACCAATTCGAATTCTTCACAACAATTCGAATTGATAACTGAAGGCCACATTTCCAGCTCAAGGAAGAGGTCTCACAATTCGAATTAATTCGAATTGATTGAGATAATTCGAACTTCACTCATTGAAGCTGTGGAGCATGAGCACATTGGTGGGCCTAGGGTTTCGAAAATTTGTCTATAAAAGCAGACCTTTCACAACAGAGCAAAGGAGATCAAGAATTTTAACCAAACAGCAGCTGGGACAAAAAAAAAAGAACAGCAGGAGGTTCCACACCCCTTAAGGGTTAGGTAGGTAGCTTAGTTTAGTTTAGTTTATTTTTCCTTGCAAGTAGTATAGTTTTTACATGCTTTGATCTTAGTATAGTGTAGAAGCAGTTTGTGTAACCCTTAGAGTAGCCATTTCCAAATTTTTACATGCTTTCTAGTTAGAATAAACCCTACCTTCAAGTTAATGATGGTTTTGGGTTCTTTATTTTGCTTTCAAAGTGTCAATACAAGAAAAATTTCCAGAAATGGTGTTATTCATGTGTTTGGCACTCTTTAAATGCTTTCTTTAGAAATAAATGCTTAGAGTGTTTGTTTGTTTCAACTAGGTTACATTTATTATGTCCTAGTTCACATTCAAACTTAATAAATGCATGTTTGGTGGGTTGTTAGCTTGATTTTGTGCCTTAGAGCTTCGAATAAGTGTTCTTAGGTTTTAGATGTTTTTAAGGTTTGTTAGTATTTATCTTTATGCCTTATTTTCCTGCCTTTATTTTTATTTTATGCTGCCTTAGATAACTTGAGTGTTCTTAGCTTTATTCACGCAGTTCTTGATTTACTAGATGTTTTAGGTTCTTTGATCTTTGATCCTTTGTTTGTAGAAATAGGGTTTGAATCTTGCCAATACCCACTGGACATGTGTTTGTTTATTTCTTGAAAACTTCACTAGGGTGGCTGTGAAGTGACATTGTGTAATACCCGTGAATTTTCCATCATAAAATAAAACCATAATTAAATAAATAAATAATAAATAAAATAAATACCATAAATAAATAAACGAATCCAGCAAATAAAGAAGTAAATAAAGATAAGGAAATGAGCAATGAGATTTTTACTTAAAAAGGAATCTAATTAAATAAAAGGATGGATTAAAGGTAAATAAATTGTACACCAAAACCCGACACTAATGAGCTCGAGTATTCGAGTCCAAAACATCTAATTAGACCCGAGCGAAAATTTAGAAAGGAAGTGGAGACCCGAAGATACCCCGGAAATCGGAATTCGGGAGCATAGAGGGATAGAAACCCGAAAGAGAGGCGGAAAAGCACGACGGATCGCACGACCCGCCCGGACCGAAGTCCAGGCGAGAGTCGCGCGGTGGCCGCGCGGTGAAGGGGGATTAGCGCGCCACGACCGCGCCACTTGACAGATTCGCCCGTTGCGTGAATCTCTCGCCCGAACGCGGATTTTTCGACTTTCGGTTGAACATCTCTCGACCCAAGACCCTTGGGGTCAGATTTTGGACGCCCTAGGTCTTAGATATCTATAAATAAGACCTTCTAGGAGCTCCGAATACTCTTACGAAACCCTACAACTCTCTACACATTCGAAACCCTAAATCCGGAGTCGTCGGAGGCACAAAACCAAGACGAACGCTGTTGGACGAAAATTCTAAGATCTCCATAGTCGTGGTAAGTCTCGATCCAATCCTTGTTCAATAAACGATTCGAAAACGAATCCTAATCTTCTTCTTTTCTCTTCTACACCTCGTATTGGATCTAGATCGTAGAACCCGACGAACGGAGAGGAGAAACGGTGGACTGGAAGCCACGCCTTCGAAATAGACGATCCCGGACGTTCACAACTCTGTAAGTTAACTCTTACATGGTTTTGGGATGAATTAAAACATTCAAACTAAAAGATTATCAAGAAATCGAAAATCTGTCAATCTAAACTTTCTACCGACGCAATAGATTTAATGAATTTTTCTGAACCTTAAAACGAACTCAAACGGAAAAACTTAAAACATGAAAAACGTTTCTAAGACTTAGTTCTAGCTACTGTAATTTTTTGAGAATTTTTGGAATTGATTTGATATGTGAAAACCCATTGAAACCGAGCTGTTGGAATCTAGATCTTGAAATCTTGGACAGAACTTAGGAATGATCTTGATCACGTTTTTGACATAGGATCTAGACTGTTTTAGATCTTTGGCCGAACATGAAAGTCGTAGATAATGGTCTTAAGATGATCTCTGTAAAATTTCATCAAATTTGGAGTTGAATTGCTATGGTAGAATTCGAAATCTTTAAACTGTGGTACATTAAATTCGGACAGAATTATTCTTCTACAAAATTGGTGATTTTGACCTGTTTAGGTATCTCGGATTGAAAAAGTTAAAACACAAAAGTTGTAGATCTTGACGTTTCGGAGTCAGTCGTGAAATTTTGGAATTTTTGGAATTAAATCTGATTTTAGACAAATTTTAGAGTAAACTGTGGTTTACCGGAAACGAAATCTTGAAATCTTGTTGAAACATGAAGTTAGCCTTTAAGGTGTAAATGATTGGGAATTCCTTTGAGATAAAATACACATGAATATCTTGCTTGCCGAAAGGCAATTGAAATATCCTGCTTGCCGAAAGGCAATTGAAATATCCTGCTTGCCGAAAGGCAATTGAAATATTGTGCTTGTCGAAAGGCAATTGAAATATAATGCTTGCCGAAAGGCAATTGAGATGTAACGCTTGCCGGAAGGCAATTGATAAATAAAACTTGTCGAATGGCGATTGAAATATAAACTTGAAACATGAGACATGAGATATGAAACTAGGAGACTCGAAAATTGTTCCTTTTGGATTATGCTTTTAAATTATGTCCTATAATTATATTGCTTCGCAAATTATATTTATGATCTTATGAAATCTCTATCCTTTAAATTATGCCATTTAATTATTGTTAGATAAATAAGTTAAATTATGTGGTGTTGTGCACATGTTTTCTTTAAATATTAAATAATGGCTTTGAAACCCCATAGTTATGTATGTGTTAACTTACTCAGGTAGTGCTGACCAAAACCATATTTTCTTTTTTCTTTTTCTTCCAGAGTTGAGAATTATGCATCGTCATATGCATACACGGGAAGCTTGGGATGATATATTATTTTGAATTTTTTTGTATTAGACTAGATCTTGCATGAACGGGCCAGTTTAACCCGTGATTAGGCCATGTTGGCCCTATATTTAAATTCCGCTGCGATACATATATGTAAATATTATTTTCCGCTGCAACTTGATGTATTATTTTTAAATTATATATAAATGGGCTGTTTGAATGTTTTAAATACTGAAAATCCATAGCCTTGCATCTCTTTAGTAAGCTCGGAGAAACCGTGTCTTGCTAGGGAGGTGTGGCGGTGACATCCCGACTTGGGTGACCAAAAACCGGGGTGTTACAAGTTGGTATCAGAGCCCGGATATTTTTAAGCTAGTATTTTTAAACTATTATTTTTAAACCATTATTATTTTTAAACTATTATTAATATTTTGACTAATATTTTAAATTTTAAAGTATTATTTCCATGGAGAAATTTTTATTTTAAAACCCATGGAAAAAAAAATATATATATATATAGTGCATTAAATTATTTTGGGGGGGATCATCATTTGCACTTGCATATTGCATCTCTTCTATGAACTTAGAATCTTGGCGAATTTGAACTTAGAATCTTGGCGAATTTGAACTTAGAATCTTGGCGAATTTAAACTCAGAATCTTGGCGAAATTGAACTTAGAATCTTGTCGAATATTAACTTAGATCTCTGCTTGCACTGGATAACATAGAGACTTGACATCAAATTAGAAACGCTCACTAGAGACTGATGTTGCCTTAGTTCTAGATCGCGTTCATCTAAGCGCACGCCTAAGCATAACAAATCTCGGCTCTAGCCATTCCTATCATGGTACGAACTAGAAAACTTCCTCATGTGGAACAATAAGAAAATCAAGTTTTATTAAAACACTTTTTATTCCAAAAATCTTGTTTGGAGTTCCAAACCACAAATCCGAAAAATTGAAATTAGAAATTTACGAAACGTCTTGTTCGAGCGAACTATCTAAACACTACACGTTATAACAGAAAATGGCACCTAGGAGGAAACCAAGGAAGGTGAGTCCAAACGGCACTGACGCTAACCTGTCCAACACGCCCAACAACAGCGAAAGTCCTCAGAACCTAGGAGAGCAAGTGCCTCAAGCGCCCAATAATATGGAAGCACGTTTAAAAACGATAGAGGGATTCCTAGTAGCATTAGGAAATGCGGAGGTGCATAGGACACCTGCAACAGTAACTCCGCCCGTAGCTCAAACCAACTATCTAGCGTTGGTGAATCCCTATCAACCACCAAGTTATGATGGGCAGGAGGATCCCGCCAAACTAGAGGGGTGGATCCGTACATTTGATAAGCTCTTGGATGCTATCAAATGTCCTGATGAGGCAAAGACACGAGTAGCAACCTACTACTTAGGAGGCGAAGCCGATGAGTGGTGGCAAGACCTCCAGAGGAATTTAGAGGAAGCTGAAGAAGCTTATTCGTGGACTAAACTTAAGGAGGATCTAAGGGATCGATTCTACCCCATGAGCATCAAGGCGGCAATGTACGAAGAGTTTTTATCACTGAAGCAAGAGGGACGGACGGTGCAGGAGTATTACACCCGGTTTAAGGAGTTTGTACGATTTGCTACGAGGATAGTACCAACCGACTCTGACAAGGCTCAGAAATTCGAGATGGGTCTGAACCTTAATATCCGGGAGATACTTGCAGTAGGACAATTCACGAACCTGCAGACGGTTTATGATCGTGCGGTAGCGGTTGCACGAGTCCAAGGACTGAAACGGAAACCGGTAGATGAGGCTAACCAAGGACCACAAGCCGAGTACAAGGTGGATAAGGACCATTTCGATGGAAACTCGAAAGGACAACATCAAAATGACAATGGGGAGAAAAAGGGGATAGTCTTCAACCATTGTGACTATGCGTCACCATGTCCAAAGTGTGGTAAACCGCATTATGCGAGAGGATGCCCTCAGCCTGGAGCATGCCTTCGATGTGGTCGACATGGTCATCAGCTGCGTGATTGCCGGACACGGAAAGAGAACATCGACAAGAGAGAGGATGTGACTACTCGACCTAAGCAACCACGAAACCCAGACGGTCAACGTGGCAACAACCAACGGCACCAGTACCATCAGAATAAAGACCAAAACCCGAAACCTCTCGAGAGTACTGAATAGGCAGTTATGGGGACATAACTGGAGTCCTAAGGGGGAGAGGATGTGATAACCCGTAATAAAGTAGTTGCATTATTTTGAGTTTGGCTCGGCAATATGTATTCCAAATAAATTGTTGAACTACGTTATGGCTTGATCCCTTTACCGGGTACGTAGGCAGCTTAGAAGTTTTAATTCTAAGTTCAGTCACAACATAATAAAACAAACACAAGACCTTTAGCACGAGAAAAGCCGAAACACAACTTCGAGGACGAAGTTGATTCTTAAGGAGGGTAGACTGTAATACCCGTGAATTTTCCATCATAAAATAAAACCATAATTAAATAAATAAATAATAAATAAAATAAATACCATAAATAAATAAACGAATCCAGCAAATAAAGAAGTAAATAAAGATAAGGAAATGAGCAATGAGATTTTTACTTAAAAAGGAATCTAATTAAATAAAAGGATGGATTAAAGGTAAATAAATTGTACACCAAAACCCGACACTAATGAGCTCGAGTATTCGAGTCCAAAACATCTAATTAGACCCGAGCGAAAATTTAGAAAGGAAGTGGAGACCCGAAGATACCCCGGAAATCGGAATTCGGGAGCATAGAGGGATAGAAACCCGAAAGAGAGGCGGAAAAGCACGACGGATCGCACGACCCGCCCGGACCGAAGTCCAGGCGAGAGTCGCGCGGTGGCCGCGCGGTGAAGGGGGATTAGCACGCCACGACCGCGCCACTTGACAGATTCGCCCGTTGCGTGAATCTCTCGCCCGAACGCGGATTTTTCGACTTTCGGTTGAACATCTCTCGACCCAAGACCCTTGGGGTCAGATTTTGGACGCCCTAGGTCTTAGATATCTATAAATAAGACCTTCTAGGAGCTCCGAATACTCTTACGAATCCCTACAACTCTCTACACATTCGAAACCCTAAATCCGGAGTCGTCGGAGGCACAAAACCAAGACGAACGCTGTTGGACGAAAATTCTAAGATCTCCATAGTCGTGGTAAGTCTCGATCCAATCCTTGTTCAATAAACGATTCGAAAACGAATCCTAATCTTCTTCTTTTCTCTTCTACACCTCGTATTGGATCTAGATCGTAGAACCCGACGAACGGAGAGGAGAAACGGTGGACTGGAAGCCACGCCTTCGAAATAGACGATCCCGGACGTTCACAACTCTGTAAGTTAACTCTTACATGGTTTTGGGATGAATTAAAACATTCAAACTAAAAGATTATCAAGAAATCGAAAATCTGTCAATCTAAACTTTCTACTGACGCAACAGATTTAATGAATTTTTCCGAACCTTAAAACGAACTCAAACAGAAAAAACTTAAAGCACGAAAAACGTTTCTAAGACTTAGTTCTAGCTACTGTAATTTTTTGAGAATTTTTGGAATTGATTTGATATGTGAAAACCCATTGAAACCGAGCTGTTGGAATCTAGATCTTGAAATCTTGGACAGAACTTAGGAATGATCTTGATCACGTTTTTGACATAGGATCTAGACTGTTTTAGATCTTTGGCCGAACATGGTCTTAAGATGACCTCTGTAAAATTTCATCAAATTTGGAGTTGAATTGCTATGGTAGAATTCGAAATCTTTAAACTGTGGTACATTAAATTCGGACAGAATTATTCTTCTACGAAATTGGTGATTTTGACCTGTTTAGGTATCTCGGATTGAAAAAGTTAAAACACGAAAGTTGTAGATCTTGATGTTTCGGAGTCAGTCGTGAAATTTTGGAATTTTTGGAATTAAATCTGATTTTAGACAAATTTTAGAGTAAACTGTGGTTTACCGGAAACGAAATCTTGAAATCTTGTTGAAACATGAAGTTAGCCTTTAAGGTGTAAATGATTGGGAATTCCTTTGAGATAAAATACACATGAATATCTTGCTTGCCGAAAGGCAATTGAAATATCCTGCTTGCCGAAAGGCAATTGAAATATCCTGCTTGCCGAAAGGCAATTGAAATATCTTGCTTGCCGAAAGGCAATTGAAATATCCTGCTTGCCGAAAGGCAATTGAAATATTGTGCTTGCCGAAAGGCAATTGAAATATAATGCTTGCCGAAAGGCAATTGAGATATAACGCTTGCCGGAAGGCAATTGATAAATAAAACTTGCCGAATGGCGATTGAAATATAAACTTGAAACATGAGACATGAGATATGAAACTGGGAGACTCGAAAATTGTTCCTTTTGGATTATGCTTTTAAATTATGTCCTATAATTATATTGCTTCGCAAATTATATTTATGATCTTATGAAATCTCTATCCTTTAAATTATGCCATTTAATTATTGTTAGATAAATAAGTTAAATTATGTGGTGTTGTGCACATGTTTCCTTTAAATATTAAATAATGGCTTTGAAACCCCATAGTTATGTATGTGTTAACTTACTCAGCACGTAGTGCTGACCAAAACCATATTTTCTTTTTTCTTTTTCTTCCAGAGTTGAGAATTATGCATCGTCATATGCATACACGGGAAGCTTGGGATGATATATTATTTTGAATTTTTTTGTATTAGACTAGATCTTGCATGAACGGGCCTGTTTAACCCGTGATTAGGCCATGTTGGCCCTATATTTAAATTCCGCTGCGATACATATATGTAAATATTATTTTCCGCTGCAACTTGATGTATTATTTTTAAATTATATATAAATGGGCTGTTTGAATGTTTTAAATACTGAAAAACCATAGCCTTGCATCTCTTTAGTAAGCTCGGAGAAACCGTGTCTTGCTAGGGAGGTGTGGCGGTGACATCCCGACCTGGGTGACCAAAAACCGGGGTGTTACACATTGATGTGAGATGAGGGATTTGGTAAATCTAATCCCATCATTACAGCACAGTGTACACCTAACCCATACTTGTGAGAACAAAAATTGTTATTGTGCGAAAATGTGTAATTCGAATTGAGGCAATTCGAATTATCTCGAATTGCCTAAGAGATTCGAATTGCACAACCAAAAATTTCCTTCATGTGGTTTCCAACCAATTCGAATTCTCTAATTCGAATTAATTCGAATTGGTTCACACAATTCGAATTGGCATGAGAAACCACATTGTATTGCATACCACCCATTCATGCCTTGGTTTATTACTTCATCTCTTACCAATTCGAATTGTCCAATTCGAATTAATTCGAATTGCTGGACAATTCGAATTCACCTTCCCCTTGAGGTAAATGCCTTAGTCAATTTGAGCAAGAAAAGGACTTCGCCAATTCGAGTTGTCCAATTCGAATTAATTCGAATTGGTCAATAATTCGAATTAGATGATGCTCCAATCTCTAGCAATGATCAATTGGGTAAGGCCATACTTCATTCTTCATGCATTCTCAATTCGAATTACCCCAAATAATTCGAATTGAACTATCCCTTCTATTTTGAAAATCTCAAAAAAATATTTTTCTTCCATGATTTGTGTAAGTTGCATGGGTGTATTGGGCCTCGGCCCAGTTCATCTGATTTCTATCCATTACACATTTCAACCCATTAGTGTCCACTTATTGTGTGCTTAACACCCACACAATACCAAAAATATTTTCTTACTTTTATGTTTTTCTCTTTCATTGTGTGTATGAACGGATAATGAGAAACGCACAGATTAATGTTGGTGAAAGGTCCCTTCATAGGGATATCGACTAACCCGTCTTCGGTGTGTCGATCATTATCTGTTATTTTGCATGATCTGGTTAGTGGTTGGTGGAAGCTTCGGCGAGCGTTCTCTTCAGTAAGAGTTTCGATTAGTCACTCAGCCAATTCCTAATCAGATACAGTTTTAATTTTCTTTATCTTAATTTCTCAACCTGAATTCAAGTTGCAATAGTATTAACTGATGCCGACCAACATCAGTTAAGACATATTACAGCAAGAAATATGTGGGTTTTTCTTCCACTCACAGACAAAAGAAAACTAAATGACGGCGGTCACCGTTGTTTGGGATTCTTTCTGTCTACAATCAATCATCTGGGAAAATTGGGAACCGGACAACAGATGTTTGCAGTCCGGAGAACACCAACTATCTCTGGCATTCCTTTTAGCCGATTTCTTCTCATCTCAGGCTAATCCACCTTTGTGTATCGCATTCTGTCTAACCCCATCATATATTTTGGGGGACCTTATTTTCCTTTTCATATACTTGTATGCATGATACTATTATGTAGATGTTCCGGTCATATCATTATTTTGGGGATCCTTCCCCTTGGACACAGAAGTCTTGATTTAAATCTGATGTTGCGTAATAAACTTCCAACAAACATTCCTTTATAAAATCTGGATCTGAGTAAGGGATAAATTCGACAGTTATGACTAATTCATCTTCCACTGGGGATTGATTTTGAGAGCTTAGAAGCAGAGTCAGCGATTAGGTCTCATCTAGACTGAAAGGATCTGTGTTTTAATTGAGAGTTTAGTACCTGTCTAGGGAATGATTTTCAAATATTCAATGGGTTTCTCGAAATTGCTGTGTGTTGGAAATCTGATATTAGATATCGCATTAAGTCAATATCCACTTGGGTGTAGATGAGATGTGATAAATAATACTAGAGGAACAACATATAGGCCTTGGTGAATTTCTAAGGTATGGTTGAGTATTCCTTCGACTACTATCTTCTTCTGCCAAAGTCTAGAATTGAGTCTTGAGTGAGTACATCCGGAATAGGTTCATTTATGGATCTGTTTCATTTAGTTTGTATCTCATAACTACCCAGATGTTGTAAGCCCTGTGGCTTATTGATATCTCGGGGGTTCTTGATCTGCATCTGGTCACCAAGACCAGGGGCTCTTTTATACTAACGGAAAGAGACGTTTTTAACGCTTCCGAGTGATAGATTTAAATGCTTTCTTTACAGCTTTCTTTACTGCTTTCCTTTAAATGCTTTCATAGAGGTCACTCGGAAGAATTAGGGGCTGTTCATCTGTTAAAAGGTTTGAGAGTTATGGAATGGTTTGGGGCTCGATTTGAAGCTTTGGGTGTGACATGGGGGAATGATAGGAGTACTTGGCATGTCAATTAATGAGGTGTCAGGTGTTGCTTATCCACTACAGATGAATAATACGCCTTAGCATGGCCATGTGAGGGCAGTTGTGAGTCTGTGGTATCTTAGAAATTGAGGTCATAAGAGCATGTAAATTCTCACCATAAGTACCTGTCTGTTAAAGGGAACATGGTGTAGAAAGCATGAGAGTTAGCTAACTAGAGGATTATCCCAAGCTAAGATCTGTGTATAAAAATGGAAGTTTAATTGTGTTTTATCTGAATCTTGTCCAATCTTTATTATTTCCTCCCTGTTCCTTCTGTCATATTTAAACCTGCTTTCTAGATAGTGTAGCATAATTTTATATTGCTTTCGTAGTATAGATTTAATTGCTTTCTTCGATCTAGTTTACCATGCTTTGTAGAATAATTTTTACTGCTTTCATGATCTGGATTTAAATTATGTCAAGTAGTTGATAGAAACCCTTGCAAAACTTGAAACGAGTAACCGAGTGGAAAATCTTAGTAAACGACGTGGGCCCTGCTTCCATCGCACATCCTCCAGTGAACGATCCGGTACTTACTATAAATTACTGCAATTTTTGACTCCGTGCGCTTTCAGGAGCACAGTTTCTTGACACGAGTAAATAAAAACACAATATTTTGGGAAAATACTCATATAGTGGGAAGATGTTCAAAAGCTTCATGGCAGGTATCTTCTTGACATGAAATTATGAGAAGTATCATGGCGCAGATACCAGGGACTTTCAGGGTGACAAACTGAAGGTCAATCCCGGTTGCACCGTGATATTTGTCAAAAGTTTCATGGCGGGGAGGACCACAGCGCCGTTTGAGATTAAAACACCCCACATGAGTAATAAAAAGGGAAATCTTAACATATCCTTAAACCCCTTCCCTACTTCATAACTCTTTTCATTTAATAAATCCACACTTGAGATTTCAGAAAATTACTCGTGTTAATGAAACTCATCAAAAGTTTCATGGCGCCGTTGCCGGGGAGGATGCAGCGCCGTTTACTAGGAGAATTACATTCCTGATTTACTCATAGATAGTTTTTGTGTATACTATCAAACCATCACTAACTTGGGGATTGTACAGGTATTGTCAAAATCTTGATACCAACTGCTTATGCAACGGAGGAGGAACACATTGCCGGAGCTACCATTCGATCTAGAAATAGAAAGGACCGCTCGCCAACTGAGGGCAGAAGCCAGAAGACGGAAAGAGCAGGAGCGTCGGACCCGCACTTCACCTGAAACATCGAGCAGCGATCTATCAGACATGGCAGATAACCAGAACATTCCCCCAATCTTACCCATAGACCAACCACCAAATAACCCTGGTAATGGAGCTGACGGAGGAATGGTAGAACATCCTAATCGTGCCAATGAAGAGGAGAATCTACCAAATCCCAATCAGCAACAATACCAGCAATTCCACCAACCACCACCACCACCCCTAAACCAATTTCACCAAAATCAAAACATACCAAACCAACAATACCAAAACCAAGCTTTCAATCCAGATCAGTTTCGGAACAACCCACAAGATCCACATAACTTCCAGCAATTTCCCAATTACCACCAACAGTACCAGAACCAAGCTGAACAAGGAAATCAACAACAGCAGCAAGCAGCAGCAGACTTCATGCAACCAATAGTAGAGCCCTATCTGGATGGACCTGGGAGAGCACACTTTCCTGCACGCAATTTCGAGCTCAAACCGGCACTCATTAATTTGGTGCAAAACAATCAGTTCTGCGGTGCAAATCATGAGGACCCTCATGATCATCTCCAGACCTTCCTGGAGCTCTGCGACACGATAAAAAAATCAGGGAGTCTCTCCTGATGCTATAAGGCTAATGTTGTTTCCATTTTCTTTATATAGTGGTGCCAGGGACTGGTATAAGTCATTGCCTATCAATCAGAGGAGCACTTGGGCAGACTTGGTGAGGAGCTTTTTGCTGAAGTATTTTCCAGAATCAAAGATTGAGGAAGGACGAGCTAAGATTGGAGATTTTAAAATGAAGCCAGACGAATCATTATATGATGCGAAAGAAAGATTCTTGGGCCTCATCAGGCGATGCCCCCAACACGGGTACGCACCATGGGAGCAATTGAGGAAATTCTACGGAGGACTCACCCATCCATGGAGAACAATGTTAGACGCTGCTGGCGGACGACATTTACTCCACCTGCCTATGGACCAAGCTTGGGAGAAGATTGAGACAATGTCTGTCAACAGATCCATCCTAAAAACAGATGATAGGAAGGAGGATCCTCCTAGAAAAGTCTTTGCTGTAAGTGAAGGGAAAACAGATTTTGAAAAATTGCAGGAACAGGTAGCTGCGATACAGCTGAGCCAGGATAAAGGGAAGGGAATAGACGCTTCTCAGGCAGGAACCTCATCAGACCAAGTTCAAACACAGCAATCGGGAGTTGTCTGTGGACTGTGTCAGGGACCTCATCCAACTGATACATGCCAACAGATAGCTACCGAGAGTTGTAATTATGCCGGGAACTACCAAAATCGCCATCCCAATCTCTCCTATTCCAACAACAATGCACTTAATGCGCATTTGTTGCAGCCAAACCAGCCCAACCAGTTCGCAAATCAAAACCCACAGCAAAACTTCAGACCTCAGAATCAAGGATTCGTCCAGCAAAGAGTGCAGAACTTTCAAAATCAGAATCAGAATTTCCAACCTCAGATCCAACAGAGGCCTAATCAGAACCAAGGCCAGAATTTCCAGTCCCAACCTGATCAGAATCAAGAATACAACCAAAGGCCACCATCTCGTCTGGAGAATCTGATGACTGAGTTTATAGCCAACCAGAAGGATATAAACTAACAACTGCAGTCATCAATCAAGAATGTGGAGACGCAAGTCACCCAATTGGCCAAGGAACTGCAGAATAGGGGTAAAGGAACACTTCCAAGCAGTACTGAAGCTAACCCGCAGTGTAAAGCAATCACATTGCGGGGAGGCAAGACTCTAAAAGGAATTGTTGGACATGGAAAAGAGACGGCCGAGGAGGAAAAGGATCCAGTGGAGGGTGAAAAAGAAAATGAAGGGATTGAAGGAGGAGACGGTATTGGACTGGTCGAGGACAAATCAGAAACAGTTATTCCGCAGGCTGAAGCTGCAAAGGGAGCTGAAAAGGGTAGGGTTGAAGGTACAACTCCCTTCTCTTTACCACCAAAAACAAACAATAATAAGTACATGCCAAGGGTGCCATACCCAGCACGTCTTAAAAATAAGGAACATGACCTTAAATTCAAGAAATTTCTAGAACGGTTAAGGTCTGTAGAGATAACCATTCCTCTCGTGGAAATGATTTCAGAAATGCCCACCTATGCTAAGTTCTTGAAAGAATTGATTTCAGGGAAAAGGCAGGTAGAGCAGGAGGAGGTGATTGTTCTCAACAGCACATGCAGTGCCATAGTTCAAAAGAAACTGCCCGAAAAGAAAGAAGACCCTGGATGTTGCACGCTACCAGTACAGATTGGGAAGGCCAAAGTGAGCATGGGGTTATGTGATCTAGGATCCAGCATTAATGTGATGCCCTTAGCCATGGCAATTCGCCTAAGGCTCGGGGAGATTGAACCAGTCAGGATGAAGTTGCAGCTTGCAGACAAATCAATCACAAAGCCCGTAGGAATCCTCAAGGATGTGGTAGTCAGAACCGGTCAAGTTCTTTTCCCGGTTGACTTCATTATCCTCGACATCGAAGAGGACTCTGAAATGCCACTTATCCTGGGACGCCCGTTTCTGGCCACTGGCGGTGCACTGATCGATGCCAAATCTGGAAGAGTCACATTGAGGGTCGATGACAAAGAAATCACCTTTGACATGGAACAGCTGCAGAAGTTTCCGAATGAGGGATCTTGTTCCATATTTGATGTAATAGAAAGTAGGAGTGAGGATGAGAGCATAATCTCTGTGACTGATGAGCCAAACAAAGTTTCAAAACAGGTACTGAAGCCTGAAGGTGCGGAGCAACCAAGGAGCTGCAACGCTGTCCACTTCGAGGACCCTATCTCTGGGGACCTTGAAGAATTCGATGGGGTTGAGTTCATCCCGGAGGAAGAGGAAAGCACTGCTGAGGAGGAAGTGGATCCTGTACTGACACAGGATCCTGAAGGTAAATCTGATCTCTCTCTCCCATTCATTTCTCGCAAACTACTGCCTTCCGTTGAATGCCCACCAGAGCTTGAACTTAAAATACTTCCGGATCATCTTAAGTACGTCTTTCTCGCTGAACATAAAAGATTACCGGTGATTGTGTCTGCCAAGCTGACACAAGAACAAGAAAAAGCTCTGGTAGACATTCTAAAGAAATATGTACATGCAATCGGATGGACCATTTCTGATATAAAAGGAATAAGCCCCGCTGTTTGCATGCACAGAATTTTAATGGAAGAGGAGTACAAGCCCTCAAGGCAACCACAAAGGCGTCTGAACCCCCATATGCAGGAAGTGGTAAGGAAAGAAGTTATCAGGCTCTTAGATGCTGGTATCATCTATCCTATCTCTGATAGCAAATGGGTTAGCCCAGTGCAGGTCGTACCTAAACGTGGGGGGATCTGTGTAACGACTAATGAGCAAGGAGAAGAAGTGGCGACGCGTCCAGTGACCGGTTGGAGAGTTTGCATCGACTACCGGAAGCTCAATACCGCTACCAGGAAGGACCATTTCCCCTTGCCATTCATTGATCAGATGCTAGAGCGGTTGGCCGGAAGGGAGTTCTATTGCTTTTTGGATGGGTACTCTGGCTATAATCAGATTATAATAGCTAGCGAGGATCACGACAAGACCACATTCACGTGCCCATATGGAACTTTTGCGTACAGGCGCATGCCTTTTGGACTTTGTAACGCGCCTGCCACATTTCAAAGATGCATGATGTCAATTTTCTCAGAATTTATCGAAAAATGCATTGAAGTTTTCATGGATGACTTCTCTGTGTATGGAGATACTTTTGATGAATGTTTGACTAATCTTGCACAAATTTTGAAAAGATGTGAGGACACCAACCTAGTTTTGAACTGGGAGAAGTGCCATTTCATGGTCACCGAAGGAATAGTGTTAGGTCACCGCATCTCGCGCGCAGGTATCGAAGTCGACAGGGCTAAGGTCTCAGTCATCTCAAACCTACCATTGCCTAATTCAATAAAAGCAGTTAGGAGTTTCTTAGGGCATGCCGGTTTCTACCGGAGATTCATTAAAGACTTTTCTAAAATTGCCAAGCCGCTCACTAACTTGCTTTGTAAAGAAAATCCTTTCGTAATAAATGAAGCGTGTGTTCAAGCCTTTGACACGCTCAAGGAGATGTTGATTTCTGCTCCAATAGTGCAACCACCCGATTGGTCAATGCCTTTCAAGGTAATGTGTGATGCAATTGATCTCGCCGTGGGTGCAGTTCTTGGGCAACATAAGGAAGGGAAGCATTGTGTAATTCATTACGCAAGTCATGCCCTGAATGAGGCCCAAATTAACTACACCACCACGGAGAAGGAGATGTATGTTGTGGTTTTTGCATTTGATAAATTCAGACAATATCTTATTGGTACGAAAACCACAGTGTACACAGATCACTCTGCACTGAGATACTTGTTTAGCAAACAAGACACCAAACCTCGATTAATCAGGTGGGTACTTTTGCTGCAAGAATTCAACATTATAATAAAAGATAGAAAAGGCAGAGACAATGGTGCTGCTGACCATTTGTCTCGACTAGAAAATGATAAAAATGAGCTAGCCGTAAATGAGAATTATCCGGACGAGCAACTGTTTGCCTTGCATCTTCATGATCAAGCTTGTCCGTGGTTTTCCGATATTGCTAACTTTTTAGCATGCGGAATAATTCCACCATTTCAAAGCAGGGGCCACAAAGCGAGGTTCAACCGAGATGTAGTTAACTACTTCTGGGAAGATCCTTATCTCTTCAAGCATTGTGCAGATTCGATTATTAGACGATGTGTAACGGAGCACGAGGCTTATCAAATCGCTAAGAAATGCCATGAGTCGGAATATGGAGGTCACCATGGCCCCACTCGAACAGCCCATAAGGTACTCGAGTGCGGTTTTTATTGGCCTACCATTTACGAGGATTGCAAAGCGTTTGTTAAAGCTTGCGACAGATGCCAAAGACTAGGGAATATCTCCAAGAAGGATGAGATGCCTCAACAAGGAATTCTCACTCTCGAAATTTTCGATGTATGGGGTATTGACATCATGGGACCATTCCCGACATCTGATGGGAACCATTACATCTTGGTAGCTGTCAATTACGTTTCCAAGTGGGTTGAGGCCGTTGCACTGCCAACCAATGATGGCAACCAGGTCGTCAAATTTTTGAAAAATAACATTATCAATAGATTTGGTGTACCCAGGGTGATCATATCAGATGGAGGAACCCATTTTGTTAATAAAGCATTTGCAAATCTTATGAGCAAAAATGGGATTCTCCACAAGATCGGCACGCCTTACCATCCCCAAACCAGTGGTCAAGTCGAGGTTTCAAACCGCGAAATCAAACACATACTCGAGGCCACTGTGGGGACAACTCGCAAAGATTGGTCACGTAAGCTCAATGATGCTTTATGGGCATACCGCACTGCATTCAAGACTCCCACTAGGGATGTCTCCATACAGACTCGTCTTCGGGAAGGCCTGTCATTTGCCCGTAGAACTAGAGCATAAGGCTTACTGGGCCGTACGAACGCTCAATTTTGACTCACGAGTTGCTCAGAGTAAGCGCAAGTTGGACCTCAATGAAATTGAGGAAATACGTGCGCAAGCTTATGAAAGCTCGAGGATTTATAAAGAGCGGACCCAGAAGTTACACGATCGTCGTATTAAGTCTAAACACTTCTATGTTGGCCAGAATGTCTTGTTATTCAATTCTAGGTTGAAGCTGTTCCCCGGAAAGCTTAAATTCAGATGGGAAGGGCCATACGAAGTGGTGCACGTGTTTGAAAGTGGAGCTGTCAGGATCCGAACTGACAAAGGAGAGCTGGTAGTGAATGGACACAGATTGAAGGAGTATCTTGGGCAGTTCGACCCCGAAAAAGAAGCTCGAATGACAACAGAACCGGCTTATGCTCAATAAATATTATACATATATTTACTTACTTATTTATTACTTGCTCCACCTATTTTTATTGGGATGAAGTATCCAAAAATCAATTGAACATTTAGAGTACTAAGACTCTAAATGTGAGGATGTTGATATTTGGAGAAAACCTAATGCTTTCTTATAATTGTTTTGCAGGAATTCGAGGAACCAACAAAAAGAAAGATAAAGCTTCCAAAAAACCAGGTTCCCGGTTGGGTTAATATCATATTTAATGGAGATTAATTTTGGAATTTAGAGAAGTCTAAAATCCAGAATAAATTCATAAAATAAAATCGTTAACCCAACCTAATTTATGCAAGCAATATGTTTTAGATTCTATTTCTGTGTATAAATGTTTGCTATTGAGTTCATCTTGATGAACATAAATTTTTGAAAACCTAAAATTTTTTTTCCTAAGTCTTGAATGCGATTTATTTTTCATTTCAAGAAAATTCGAATTAATTCGAATTGCTTGGAACAAACCACATAAGACATTTTGCCTTGGAAATTTTCACTCTCGGATTAGTTAATTCAAATTATGCAGGCAATACGAATTAATTCGAATTGACATGCAAATTCGAATTGGCACCCAAGGCAGGACTTTCGGATGTTTTATTTGGCCAAGTATTGCAATTCGAATTATAAGGCAATTCGAATTAATTCGAATTGCCTGACTAATTCGAATTAGCATACAAAAGGCATTCTCCTCAGCAAGTGAGCAATTCGAGTTATTCAAGCAATTTGAATTAATTCGAATTGGCCACAATAATTCGAATTAGCTCACTTAGGCACCTTGTGCAGTTTTTGCTCACAACCTCCAGTTCGAATTGTGAGTCAATTCGAATTAATTCGAATTGATCTCAGAATTCGAACTTGCTTTGTTTCTTTGTTTTTCAAGCCAATTCGAATTAATTCGAATTGGCCTGAATAACTCGCACCCCTCACAGAATGCATCAATTTGAATTAATTCGAATTGATGCATAATTCGAACCTCCTTTCCAAACTCTTTTTATATACCCCTGTTTCCCCCCACTTCCATCACTTTCACTTTTCACTCTTCCAAAACCTCCCGTGTTTTCTCTCGCGAAACCATTCGTCTTCGCGAAAACCAGTCGCACTTTTCGATCTTTCCTCCGTTCAAACTCATCGGAAATGGCGTCCTCGTCGTCTAATCCAAGTGGGAGCAGGGGGTGAGTGTTCTTTTTCGATTTCACGCTCGGTTTTACTTTACAGTTTTTGTCTCTTCATCTTCCTTGCGAAATCGGGGATGGGGGTGGAATGTGTTTTGTTTTTCATGTTGAAAATGGTCGGAATAGGGTCGGAATGAGTCACACTTGTGCGGGGATGACCTAGAACAGGGTAGGGCGGCGAACGAGGGCTTTTTCGTGCTTTAAGTTCAAACTGCCATTTTAGGGTTCGAAGGTTTCTGTGTCTTTAAGGGATGTTCATTTTGAAAATAGGGGTTGCAAAACCCCCAAACAAAAAAAAAAAATCTGTTTTTGTTGTTGTTGAGTAGTATTTTGATGTTTTACTCTTATTTTGTGTTCTTATGTGAGTAGGGGTAACACTGTGATTATGTTTCTTAGTCACTATGTTGTTTTGATAGATATTTGATGATGATGACTGAAAATGCATGTTAATGACACTTGCAAATCCATATCTGTATAGCATGAGTTCTGTTTGACAAAAAATTTTGAGCATTACAGTAGTAATTATGGACCAAAATTATTTTTGTTTGTCTGTCTTTATGTTTGCATGTGTTATATTATATGAGTATTTTAGTAATAAATGTTGTTGTTGAGTACCTGTACCCACACTTTGCAAACTCAACTCTAGAAGTTGATTTTTGCACATCCGGGAACATGGTATTACAGACAAAACCATGCCAAAATTTTTCCAACACTTTTGGCATGGCATTTATGTGTAAAAAGACAAAATGATAGATTGTTCTTTGCCTTAAAGTGTTTGATCTTTGTCAACTTGAGACAAGTGGGGAATGTTCACAAGGAATGTTTTGTTTATATTCCTTAAAAACCCACTTCCCAAAACAAAATCCAAATGGGGGACCACTCACACCCTCAATTTCATTTAATAAACAAGTCAACACTTTTCATAAAAAGCCAAAAATCACCTTTTGTATGTATGCATGTCTACTTTTACTTTCATTTTTATTCTTATTTTTAGTCATGGTCCATTGTTACATACTAGTAATTGCATAATTTTTATTCTTATTCTTATTTTTATCTCTCCTTTCTCTTATGATTTAAATCACTTGTTAAGTGATGAAAAAATCAAAATCCTTTCGTAGGCTCAATAACCTGCGAAATATTCTCTTTTTGGTCCTTCGACCACCCAAAAACAACTTAGACTATTTATAGTCCAAGAAATTTTTTTTTAGGATCCAAGATCCTTATATCTCTCTTGCTTTCCTTATTTCTGCTGCAATAAGAATAGATTTGATAATCTGACCCCTTGGACCTTCATAGTGTACCTCAAGTAAGGCAGGTGGTAACAAGCGAACTATACTTTGAGGTGGCTGAAGGTATAAGGCTGAGGGTTTCAGACCTAATCATTTCTCCATGTCTTTCCAGAGGCATCATTCCCCCAGTTCAAAATGAAGATCAAGAGGAGACGACCCAACTACTGGATCTGCCAGTAGAACTCTTAGGAGAGATTCTCTCCCGCATCGGAGAGGATTGCATCAAGAAAGTGTGGAGGGTCAGAGAAGTGTGTACCAAACTCAGGGATGCAGCTGATCTTCCCATTGTCTACAAGAGATGTGAAATGGAGACTACCATCGTCAAGATGTGGGAACAAAGGGTTGAACTGCAAAAGGAGGCACTCCTAGTCATGTGCGAAGAAGCTGGCAACTACAACCTCCAACTCATCCCAGCTCTGCAGGCATTCGGAGCAGGAAACGAAAATCTGGCTTGTGAGCTACTGAAGGAAGGAATTGAGGACAACCACAAGGCCTCAATCTTCGTCAGGGGGTACATGCTGCTCAGCAAGCTGGATAATGAACAGGTCCAGCAGGGGGTGTCAATGATAAACAAGATCATAACAAACAGGTTCATGATGACATATGTAGGGACAAATGTCTTCGCGTGGCTGGCTGAAAGCCTGGAGACCCCTGACCTGTTCGGTAATCAAGGACCAAGAGTCTACTGCACAAGGGTAATGGAGGAAGACGAAGAAGACATGGGAGATTACTGCGTACCTTGCAGCCTGACAAACTTTGTCCACTGGACCAGGATCTTTTTCCAAGGATAGAGGGGAAGGATGCTGATGGACTGAATCTGTAAAGATTCACTTTTGACTGGACTGACTGGAACCATATTTTGGTAATATTTTGACTGTTCTTTAATGCTAACTCATTCAAGTGTACAGCATCTCCTGTGATGTCTGGATGTGGTTAAGGTCGTGTACTATATAACGAACCTTGGATTTGTCTGTTATAATGGTTGTACAACGTATTCTAGTAGTCGTACATTTACTGCTTTCCAAAAGAGAATTTCGTCTTGAGTTCTCTATTATTTGAAAAAGATGTGTGGCAGTCCAAGATGAATAAGTGACTGTCACGCCAAAAACAAGCTGTGACATGCTTGCATGTTCACAGTGTCTTTTTACTGCTTTCAATTAAACAAACCGGCATAAAACAAGCATAAATCTGTCACCTAAATTCACATGTTGAATTTAGGCTAATGATGAAATCTTCAGACTATTACATTGGGATAAAACAATTAAAAATATGCATGACATGAATTCTCGAAGTTTTGAGCTATAAAAATCCAATGATATGATCACTTGAAAGAAAAACAAATCTTCATGTTGAGAATTTGATTGAATAAGCTGCAAGAAATTTTTCAAAGGTTAAATTTGAGAATGAGTGTATGACATGATCAAACCATACCATGTGAGATCTGAGCCGAGTCACTTTTACTCATTTCTTTCTTTGATTGTGTGAATCAATTCGATTAAAGGACACTAGAACTTGCGGTTGGGACCGATTCAAGACCATGCCATATTCCCAAAATCGAGCATATGATCGAGGCACTTAGACAAACCCAAAATTTTGGCTTTCGTTTGAATTCCAAACCCAAAAATACTTTCCCCTTAGGATTAACCAACTTGAGCCTTTAAGCCTAATTTTTCTTTGAAACCACTATATTATTCCCAGCCTTACAAAAAGACCAAGAAAATCAAACCCAAGTGTACATGAGCCATCCCATCAAGGCATTGTAATTTTTGATCATCAAATATGTATCAATCGGTATGCTATATACCGATTCAAAAAAAATAAAAAAAAATAAAAAAAAAATAAAAAAATAAAAATAAATAATAGTTGAGATCCATTCAACAAGAATAAATTGCAAATGACAAAGCAAATTAGACAAAGTCTAATGTCATGCAATAGAAAAGGAAAGAAAAACAAAAGAAAGAAAGAAATAACGATGATCATAAATTCTAAAAAAATGCCAAGTTATGGTGGAATGGTGTCGTCACTTTTTAGCCCAATATTTTTCCTTTCCTACCAAATGTTACAACCGTATGTCCCGTTATAACCTTGAATAAGACCTCGGGATCTCGATTTGAGGAAATGAGCCGGTGGCGAGTTGGTCCAGTCGCAAGCTTATGGGAGAATTTAATTGAATTGGATTTTGAGCGTTGATGATAAAAGCCAATCTTGAGAGTGAGTGAACTTTCCGATTCTACTATATGTGAGGCTCTGTTTCTATTAATCAATGATCATGTCATGCTTGAATTCAAGAAGTAAGCCAATGAATTTTTCTAAACACCTATTCAAGAAGAATTAACAATAATGATGGGTTTGTGTGTTCATGTAAGTGAGAAGTATCATTCCATTAAACACTGCAACCAAGAGAGTTTAATACTTGTAATTTTGATTGTCTTATCCCAATATAAGAAGAATGAAATTTCTGAGGCCACGCAAATGGATTGAATATGCAGAGTCCAAGCTCCTAGGAGCACTGACTCTGACTGCTCGGGGACGATCAGTATTAAATGTGAGGATGTTGATAATGGCCAAAATTGACCATTATTTTCAATCCATTTCCGTTTCTGAGACGGACGTTTTGATCGTGTTTCCATCTTATTGTAATAAGAAAGCAGTTGAATTTAACAGATTAATGCTAGTTTGTAAAAACATCGAGCCGGTAATAAAAAGACACAAAATATGCAATTTTAAATTGTATTTGTGTTAGAAAAATCCAAAAACATGAAAAAAAAAAAGGAAAAAGAAAAGAAAAAGGAATGAAAAGATGGGCAAAAGAATAATATAGCCCACAAAAATCCAAAAAGATGGGAAAAAGATTGAAAATCCCACAACTGAATTTTGGTCAAGTGTTGAAGCACAATTCAAATTATGCAATTCGAATTAATTCGAATTGCACACAATTCGAATTGCTGAAGAGAACAAGAAGTGGTTAAGTGTTGGGAAGGGATGCAGAAGAGCTAATTCGAATTGGCTTGAATAATTCGAATTAGGGAATGAAGAGAGAAGAAACTCAAAGGCAAGAAGAAGATGCAATTCGAATTGTCCAATTCGAATTAATTCGAACTGGCACAAACAATTCGAATTGCCAACAAATGCAAGAAAGCCAAGCAGAAACCCTCATCCAATTAGAGAAAAGACCAATTCGAATTCTTCACAACAATTCAAATTGATAACTGAAAGCCACATTTCCAGCTCAAGGAAGAGGTCTCACAATTCGAATTTATTCGAATTGATTGAGATAATTCGAACTTCACTCATTGAAGCTGTGGAGCATGAGCACAACATTGGTGGGCCTAGGGTTTCGAAAATTTGTCTATAAAAGCAGACCTTTCACAACAGAGCAAAGGAGATCAAGAATTTTAACCAAAAAGCAGCTGGGACAAAAAAAAAAGAACAGCAGGAGGTTCCACACCCCTTAAGGGTTAGGTAGGTAGCTTAGTTTAGTTTAGTTTATTTTTCCTTGCAAGTAGTATAGTTTTTACATGCTTTGATCTTAGTATAGTGTAGAAGCAGTTTGTGTAACCCTTAGAGTAGCCATTTCCAGATTTTTACATGCTTTCTAGTTAGAATAAACCCTACCTTCAAGTTAATGATGGTTTTGGGTTCTTTATTTTGCTTTCAAAGTGTCAATACAAGAAAAATTTCCAGAATTGTGTTATTCATGTGTTTGGCACTCTTTAAATGCTTTCTTTAGAAATAAATGCTTAGAGTGTTTGTTTGTTTCAACTAGGTTACATTTATTATGTCATAGTTGACATTCAAACTTAATAAATGCATGTTTGGTGGGCTGTTAGCTTGATTTTGTGCCTTAGAGCTTCAAATAAGTGTTCTTAGGTTTTAGATGTTTTTAAGGTTTGTTAGTATTTATCTTTATGCCTTATTTTCCTGCCTTTATTTTTATTTTATGCTGCCTTAGATAACTTGAGTGTTCTTAGCTTTATTCATGCAGTTCTTGATTTACGAGATGTTTTAGGTTCTTTGATCTTTGATCCTTTGTTTCTAGAAATAGGGTTTGAATCTTGCCAATACCCACTGGACATGTGTTTGTTTATTTCTTGAAAACTTCACTAGGGTGGCTGTGAAGTGACATTGATGTGAGATGAGGGATTTGGTAAATCTAAACCCATCATTACAACACAGTGTACACCTAACCCATACTTGTGAGAACAAAAATTGTTATTGTGCGAAAATGTGTAATTCGAATTGAGGCAATTCGAATTATCTCGAATTGCCTAAGAGATTCGAATTGCACAACCAAAAATTTCCTTCATGTGGTTTCCAACCAATTCGAATTCTCTAATTCGAATTAATTCGAATTGGTTCACACAATTCGAATTGGCATGAGAAACCACATTGTATTGCATACCACCCATTCATGCCTTGGTTTATTACTTCATCTCTTACCAATTCGAATTGTCCAATTCGAATTAATTCGAATTGCTGGACAATTCGAATTCACCTTCCCCTTGAGGTAAATGCCTTAGTCAATTTGAGCAAGAAAAGGACTTCGCCAATTCGAGTTGTCCAATTCGAATTAATTCGAATTGGTCAATAATTCGAATTAGATGATGCTCCAATCTCTAGCAATGATCAATTGGGTAAGGCCATACTTCATTCTTCATGCATTCTCAATTCGAATTACCCCAAATAATTCGAATTGAACTATCCCTTCTATTTTGAAAATCTCAAAAAAATATTTTTCTTCCATGATTTGTGTAAGTTGCATGGGTGTATTGGGCCTCGGCCCAGTTCATCTGATTTCTATCCATTACACATTTCAACCCATTAGTGTCCACTTATTGTGTGCTTAACACCCACACAATACCAAAAATATTTTCTTAATTTTATGTTTTTCTCTTTCATTGTGTGTATGAACGGATAATGAGAAACGCACAGATTAATGTTGGTGAAAGGTCCCTTCATAGGGATATCGACTAACCCGTCTTCGGTGTGTCGATCATTATCTGTTATTTTGCATGATCTGGTTAGTGGTTGGTGGAAGCTTCGGCGAGCGTTCTCTTCACTAAGAGTTTCGATTAGTCACTCAGCCAATTCCTAATCAGATACAGTTTTAATTTTCTTTATCTTAATTTCTCAACCTGAATTCAAGTTGCAATAGTATTAACTGATGCCGACCAACATCAGTTAAGACATATTACAGCAAGAAATATGTGGGTTTTTCTTCCACTCACAGACAAAAGAAAACTAAATGACGGCGGTCACCGTTGTTTGGGATTCTTTCTGTCTACAATCAATCATCTGGGAAAATTGGGAACCGGACAGCAGATGTTTGCAGTCCGGAGAACCCCAACTATCTCTGGCACTCCTTTTAGCCGATTTCTTCTCATCTCAGGCTAATCCACCTTTGTGTATCGCATTCTGTCTAACCCCACCATATATTTTGGGGGACCTTATTTTCCTTTTCATATACTTGTATGCATGATACTATTATGTAGATGTTCCGGTCATATCATTATTTTGGGGATCCTTCCCCTTGGACACAGAAGTCTTGATTTAAATCTGATGTTGCATAATAAACTTCCAACAAACATTCCTTTATAAAATCTGGATCTGAGTAAGGGATAAATTCGACAGTTATGACTAATTCATCTTCCACTGGGGATTGATTTTGAGAGCTTAGAAGCAGAGTCAGCGATTAGGTCTCATCTAGACTGAAAGGATCTGTGTTTTAATTGAGAGTTTAGTACCTGTCTAGGGAATGATTTTCAAATATTCAATGGGTTTCTCGAAATTGCTGTGTGTTGGAAATCTGATATTAGATATCGCATTAAGTCAATATCCACTTGGGTGTAGATGAGATGTGATAAATAATACTAGGGGAACAACATATAGGCCTTGGTGAATTTCTAAGGTATGGTTGAGTATTCCTTCGACTACTATCTTCTTCTGCCAAAGTCTAGAATTGAGTCTTGAGTGAGTACATCCGGAATAGGTTCATTTATGGATCTGTTTCATTTAGTTTGTATCTCATAACTACCCAGATGTTGTAAGCCCTGTGGCTTATTGATATCTCGGGGGTTCTTGATCTGCATCTGGTCACCAAGACCAGGGGCTCTTTTATACTAACGGAAAGAGACGTTTTTAACGCTTCCGAGTGATAGATTTAAATGCTTTCATTACAGCTTTCTTTACTGCTTTCCTTTAAATGCTTTCATAGAGGTCACTCGGAAGAATTAGGGGCTGTCCATCTGTTAAAAGGTTTGAGAGTTATGGAATGGTTTGGGGCTCGATTTGAAGCTTTGGGTGTGTCATGGGGGAATGATAGAAGTACTTGGCATGTCAACTAATGATGTGTCAGGTGTTGCTTATCCACCACAGATGAATAATACGCCTTAGCATGGCCATGTGAGGGCAGTTGTGAGTCTGTGGTATCTTAGAAATTGAGGTCATAAGAGCATGTAAATTCTCACCATAAGTACCTGTCTGTTAAAGGGAACATGGTGTAGAAAGCATGAGAGTTAGCTAACTAGAGGATTATCCCAAGCTAAGATCTGTGTATAAAAATGGAAGTTTAATTGTGTTTCATCTGAATCTTGTCCAATCTTTATTATTTCCTCCCTGTTCCTTCTGTCATATTTAAACCTGCTTTCTAGATAGTGTAGCATAATTTTATATTGCTTTCGTAGTATAGATTTAATTGCTTTCTTCGATCTAGTTTACCATGCTTTGTAGAATAATTTTTACTGCTTTCATGATCTGGATTTAAATTATGTCAAGTAGTTGATAGAAACCCTTGCAAAACTTGAAACGAGTAACCGAGTGGAAAATCTTAGTAAACGACGTGGGCCCTGCTTCCATCGCACATCCTCCAGTGAACGATCCGGTACTTACTATAAATTACTGCAATTTTTGACTCCGTGCGCTTTCGGGAGCACAGTTTCTTGACACGAGTAAATAAAAACACAATATTTTGGGAAAATACTCATATAGTGGGAAGATGTTCAAAAGCTTCATGGCAGGTATCTTCTTGACATGAAATTATGAGAAGTATCATGGCGCAGATACCAGGGACTTTCAGGGTGACAGACTGAAGGTCAATCCCGGTTGCACCGTGATATTTGTCAAAAGTTTCATGGCGGGGAGGACCACAGCGCCGTTTGAGATTAAAACACCCCACATGAGTAATAAAAAGGGAAATCTTAACATATCCTTAAACCCCTTCCCTACTTCATAACTCTTTTCATTTAATAAATCCACACTTGAGATTTCAGAAAATTACTCGTGTTAATGAAACTCGTCAAAAGTTTCATGGCGCCGTTGCCGGGGAGGATGCAGCGCCGTTTACTAGGAGAATTACATTCCTGATTTACTCATAGATAGTTTTTGTATATACTATCAAACCATCACTAACTTGGGGATTGTACAGGTACTGTCAAAATCTTGATACCAACTGCTTATGCAACGGAGGAGGAACACATTGCCGGAGCTACCGTTCGATCTAGAAATAGAAAGGACCGCTCGCCAACTGAGGGCAGAAGCCAGAAGACGGAAAGAGCAGGAGCGTCGGACCCGCACTTCACCTGAAACATCGAGCAGCGATCTATCAGACTTGGCAGATAACCAGAACATTCCCCCAATCTTACCCATAGACCAACCACCAAATAACCCTGGTAATGGAGCTGACGGAGGAATGGTAGAACATCCTAATCGTGCCAACGAAGAGGAGAATCTACCAAATCCCAATCAGCAACAATACCAGCAATTCCACCAACAACCACCACCACCCCTAAACCAATTTCACCAAAATCAAAACATACCAAACCAACTACTTTGGGTTTCAAACTATGAACATTCCAATTTTCCGCACGCTATGTCTGTACAGCGTGGAGGGAGTTATTGTTCAAAGAATGTTCCTCAGATTTTGTTTATACAAAGAACTGAATGCCTCGCAGTAATATCTGTAAGAATGCGGTGAGGTATCCAATTCCTACTTATAGAATAGGGGTTATATATGTATAAGAAGTGAGTAGTTGATGTCCCGAGAAATGGGAATCAATTCTGTTGTTATTATGAGTTGGTTCTCTCGCTTTGTCAAAATGACATCGCGAGAGTGTTGAAATAGCCTATCTTGAAACAAAGTTGTCTGAATAATTCCTCGCATCATCTTTTAGGATGAAGCGTGGTTTTATTCTTATGTGAAGTAAATGATCAAGTCCTATAACTATCATAACTACCTTCTGGAACTTTTATTCAGAAAATAATGAAAACAGAACCTTTCACATCCAAATTCGAGAATTTAAAGTTGTTAATTCTTAAAGATTATCATGTGATGATTAACACTACATGGGTCCTTCGGAACCTTTTAGAGTTCTGAACATTAATTTCTGTGGATTTCTTCCAAATTTGTGATCGAGGTATAGTATCAACAGAAAATCGAATGAATTCATAATTCTATCAGTTTCATACCTAACTCGGTTACAATATCCAAACTTCTTGCGCAATTAGAACAAACAAATTATGAATTAAAGATACGAAAGTATCATGATCTCGAGAATCAAATTATCAATGTGATGCAAATTCCAAAAAGTGAATATTGTATTCGAGGTTTATACTTGTTTGAAACAGAATTAAAAAAAAAAACATCAGATTTCTAATAAACCTTTGAAAATTGTAACCAGAAAGATAAGAAATGCACGATTTGATAACTGATCATTCTTCATGTATCTTGAATAACAAAGAATTAAAAACGAATACACCTGGAAATCTGATTGCAATCAGAATAATGTGAATTTGAACGAAGAAGTCGGAAACTAGATGGTGATCGTCGTAATGGATGAACAAAGCATTCCGAAAGCAATTCTTCTTCCAGGATATCCTCAAACTAATCTACTAAAATATTCCGAAGACAATCTACTGCGAAATTGAATTACAAATCTGAAGAACTTGAAGTAAATTGCAGTGAAAAGTAAACCCTAGCTAACCTACCTACTGAATTCTAAAAGTGAACTGGAGAGTAAAAATGAGCTATTCTCTTCAATCTCCCGCTACTTGAGCTGATCCCCCAAGGGTCTTATTTATAGATGAGCGTTGTAACTGCTTCAGCCTTGGATGATAACCGCTCGCATCAGAATAGCTCTCCTCTCGCTTTGTCCTGTTCCTTCAAAGCGAGAGCCAAAAATGTAATTGTCTTTCTTGACAAGGCGAGATCTCATAGTCTCTTCAAACAGTTTGCTTCTCGCCATAACATCTAAGGCTTCCTGTCTTGCACAAACTTCCTTTCCTCGCGATGTCAAACAATCATCGCGTGGACTTCAGGTTCTGAACATTTTTCCTTAGATCTTTCCTGATTTCGTATGTAAGTCCTCGCATTCCTCGCTATGTCTTTTTCCATCTCCCGCTGCTTTTCAACTTAACTTCCTGCTGAATGACAAAGCGTGAGTCAGTTCAAATAAGAATATAGCGTGCGAGACTTGCAATGAAAACTTAGAATTTCAAGCCATTTTCAATGTAATTCCAACTTCTTCACAATCTTGGTTCTTCTTCCATCTTTTCTCATCTTCCATGATTATTCATTAAAAACTAATGGAATTAAGAATAAAAGATCATCAATTAAGACACTAAATTGAACGCAAATGACAGTCATAAAAGACTGTCATCACCATCCTCACATTTAGAACCACTTGTCCTCAAGTGGTAGGAAACTTGTAAAGTTTCAAAGAATAAGTCCAATTAGTGGCTTCCAGGATTTAGATGTTCATGTAAGATTCTCCTGGGTCACTACCTTCTCTTTTCCAACTATCTCAAGCTCAACTCTTTCAACTGATTGATGCTTCATACATAACTTTAAGTTTACCAGATTTCATGAAAACATTAACAAAAGTGATTTGCATTTATGTGAATTATTGTTCTGCTCCTTAGTTAGTCAAATTTCTCTTCTCACGCTCAATCCTGTCCAACTCATGTGCATATCTTGTGCTTCTGAATCCTTACTCAAAAAGAATACACTAAAACACACTTTTTTTTTATATCAAGGGATGGCCTTCCGTGGCTTTCAATAGCTCGGTTTCACATAATTAGGAGGAGTCGCATGGCCTGACATTGCAGATGAAACTTCAACTCCCCTGCCCTTGATTTTGCTCTTTTAAAGTTTTTCAACTCATAAATCAGAGGGGCAGCTGTGCCAGCTACTTATATCCACATTATTTTACCACGTCTGTTTCTGAAATTTCCCTTGCTCTCTCTCTCTTTTTTTTTTTGGACTCTTACTTCACTCAATATGCACACTCATCTTCTAAGAGAGACTAGATTAGATCAATCCTTCTAACTTTGTGCAGTTGTTGTTTAGAGTATACAAATCACTAGAGTTAATATAATCATAACATCTTCAAACTGTTCATCTAGTAATGACATCAATCAATCTCAGAGTTTACAGCTTAAAATAGTTTTCAAGAGCGGCTCATGCTTGCAGTCAAAATCTATAAAGTAGATGTTTCCATAGTAGCCACTTTAAACCCATCTTCTATTCCTTCATCAGTTTACTGGCCTACTTGAGTTTGTGTTTTTTTTTTTTTTTTCAATCTCAACTTGAAATTCAATCTTATGATACAACTTCATATTAACTCTATTCTAAGTCATGTTCACAAATTGAGATAAATGGAAATAGAAAAGAAATAAAGAAAGAAAGACTGCAATAAAAGAAAGAGAAGGTTACAGAAAACTCCCTATGATCTCAGGATGGTCCTGCATCATTGTCTGGGTCTTTAGGTGGCATGGATGGAGACTTCTTTAGATCCGAGACCAGGTTAGCAAGAATGTCTACCAATCTCGTACTATTTTGCTGCTCCTGTCTCCTCAGCTCCATATCCCTTTCTCGTTCCTGTCTTCTCTCTTCAAGTTCTTCTTTTCTTAACCTTTCAAATCTTTCCATTTCTTCTCTTCTCATTCTCTCTTGCCTATCCCATTCTTCCTTCCTTATCTTTTCTTGTCTGTCTATCTCCTCTTTCCTGAGTTTTTCTTCAGTTTGAATCCTGGTATGCTCAAGTTCAATCATCTTCTGCTCCATTTCTCTTTGAATGTGCTTGTCCTCTGACATAGTTTTCACCAACAACTCCATGGACTGTGCAAAACTTTGAATTGAGGTACTCATATTCTGAGATTCATCCACAGACACTTTGTTCCTCATTGGTTGTTTCAAGGGTTGAGATGGTGCAGAAGTATTCTCAAACTCCTCATCTTCTGGAATAGGATTCAATGCAGGAGATGCTGCTGCAGTCTTTGTCCTTTTCACTGCGGCTCTTGATTGAGATGATCTTGAGTTTGAAGGAAGCTTGACCCTTTTTGTCTTAAGAGATGGTACCTTTGATCCTGATCCCTCGGAAGTTTGTTCCTCTAAATCTGGCATTTGGTAAACCAATTCTCCCCTCAAAGTGTCTACTGGTAATGGAATAGGAGGATCTATCTTTATGATCTCTGGTAAAAATGGTGTGATTGACACTCCTTGTTTCTCACAGAGTCTTCTGATTAAATTCGGATAGGCTAATGCTGCATCTTCTCCAACTTTTGACTTAATGACATTGAGAACATGGTGTGCAGCACTGCACTTCCTTCCTGACCATAATAGTGCAAATCCCTCAAAAGTTCCAGCTGAAGGTCCTTGAAAATTTGTGGTGGGTCTGAGCTTTGAATAGTAGAAATCAAGTGTTGGCAGATACTCAGGCTTCAAATTCTTCAATGGAATCTTATTCTGCTCAGTTCCTCTGTGTGTTGAACAGAATCCTAATGCCATTTTTCTAGCATTGGTAAG
The DNA here is from genome assembly GCA_030278955.1 of Hygrophila difformis. Taxonomy (NCBI): domain Eukaryota; kingdom Viridiplantae; phylum Streptophyta; class Magnoliopsida; order Lamiales; family Acanthaceae; genus Hygrophila; species Hygrophila difformis. The sequence continues at coordinate 47,760,665 of JAOANR010000008.1, forward strand.
CTTATTTCCTTGAGTTTTCTTTCTCAAAAGAACCTCAGACTTGACTTTTGGCTGTTCTAACAGAGGTGCTTGTATCAAATCATTTAAAGTTTCCACAGTGACTTGCACTGTTTTTCATCTAATCCATGTTGTTTCAGCCTCGACATCAAAGTTAGCATAGAACTCCCTGGTCAACTCCACATAACCACATTTTTTGTTATGTCTCATGAAAACATCCCATTCATTGATTCTCCTCCAGTAATTGATACATTTGTGATCCAACCACTTGGGATGAAATCCTTTGTGTGGAACAATCATTTTGGACATTCCCAGGTAGTTCTCTAATGCTTCCTTTCTTCCATTAAACTTAATCTTGATTTCTTCTTCTGTGAATTCAGTCCTCTTCTCAATGCTATCAGGGATTGATAGCCTCACCTTTGGACTATTCTTTCCCCAATAACTCAAAGGCAACAATTCTGGAATTTCTTTTCCTGGGGAAGATCCTTCAGAAGTGTCTGATTCATTTCCCTCAGACTCTTGTGCTTCTTCCTGCTCATTCCCAACATTCTCATTTCCTTCTTGCTCTGATTGACCTCTTTCTTGAGCAGGTTCTACATTTTCTTCCTGAACTTGTTCTGGGTTTTCTTCATGGACAGGTTCTGGATTTTCTTCTTGAACTTCATCAGCATCATTATGTTGTAGATTGCCTATGTATGAATCATGTATCAATGATGTGCTGGTATCTATCTTTTCATTGACTTCCAAACTGTGCTGGTTTAAGATCTCTGTGGGATCTTCCTGTACAGGTTCGTTTAATAGAAGAGGAATAGCAGTAGGTTCTGAATCTTCAAATCCTTTGGTTCTAAAATATTCATCTGCTTTCTTCTTCTGTTCTGCAACCCACTCAGATCATTCATCCTTGCAATTGCTCTCTGAGTTACCTCATCCCTAACTTGAGATGGTAGAACCCATTGATTCATTTGATCCTCAGCATTTGTCTGTGCTCCGAGATGTTGATTAACAGTATCTTCCACAAAATACTTTCTCTGTTGATCTTCTTGAATTTCATTTCTCTGCACTTCTTCTTCATAAGCTTGGATTGCTAATGGAGATGGCTCCACTGTTTGCTCAGAATTCATTTGTTGTTGAACTTTCTCCAATTCTGACTCAAGTTTAGCTGCATATTCACTTGCTTGTTCTACTGTGGTGCGTGCATTCCCTCCTTCCCTGGCCAATTTTCTGAACTTTTTGATCAATCCTTCCAAGGAATAAGTCATGTTCCCTACGGCAGTTCCATGCAAGTTCATATCTTCAAAATCTTGCAAATCTTCAAGTGACTGATCTTGAACTGTGTTCACCACTAATTTCTCCACTTGGTCTAGAAATTCTTGCTCATCTGCAGCTTGTTCTGGTGGTGAATCTTCAATTTCTTTTTCTGAAGATCATTGTAAATCGATCTGACTTTGGATAAGACCCTTGTTAACCTGAGCTTGTTGATCTTCATCCTGTCCTTCCAAATTATCTCTTTAAATAATCTGAGTCTGTTGAAGTTCAGTGGTCGGTTGAATTGATCCTTGTTCATCAGGTTGATGTTCATCGATACATGCTCTCCAGCCTTCCGGATCTATATCTCCCACTTCCAAATTACTATATGGAGTGAGTTCCTACCTCTCTGTATAGGGTACTACCCCTAAAGTTTGTTTGACTTTTTCTTCGTCAGAGCTGGTATCATGCACCACATACTTAGGCTTCCTAGCCTTCATCTTTATTCTGAACTTCTTAACAGTTTTTTCAGGTTCTTTTTCTTGTTGTTTTTCTCTCTCAGGAGTGATTCCTAGTTGTTCTACATTCTCAAGAGAAGATTCTTACTGCTTAGGTTCTTCAGGATTAGTCTCCTTCTGCTCAGAAAGTAACTTTTCTCTCCTTTTGTAAGTAAAAACTTCCTTCTTTTCTTGAGCTGGTTGTAGTATCTCATTATCTTCATCCATCAAATCCCTTGCTTCTGAAGTTCCTACCTTCAAGTCCAAAATTTCTTTGGTTGCTAGCTCATCTTCATTCTTCATCTTCTTTGGAATTTTGCTAGCTTTCTCAGACTTGCTTGTCTCCACCTTTCTCCCAGTCCTTTTCTTAGCTGAGGGTACTTCTTCTGAAGTGCTTGAACTAAGATTGTGTGACTTTCTCTTCCTGGAGGATACTTTCTTTTTACCTTTCTTATCTTGGGTTTTCATGAATTCCTCCCATTCACACTTTTCCTTTTGTCTGTTTGCATAATAATAATCCATACTCTCTTGCAGGATCGGATGGAGTTCATCATTTCCTTCATTCCCTTCTCCTACAATAGTTGTGACTTCATCCACTATTCTCATTTTCTCAATTCTTTGTTCATCATCTGTACTGTCTTCATCTGAATCATGTTTCTTGACATAAAAATTTTTACCCATTCCTTTCAACATAACATTCATTCCCTTTCTGTTCAGATATTTCTCATTCCATGCATCTCAATCATCAATGATTACCTGTTGAATTCTTCCTTGTGTTTGATCAGTATAGGCTCTATGCTCCTTGTATGTGTTTTCTCTGCACATACTATCATATCTGATATACTTCTCAATGAATTCTTTCTTTCTCTCCTGAACATATCCATGAACTTCTTGTTGGAGAGTTGGGGGTAATCTCTTCATGATCTTGTTAGGTCTGTCTGTAATGAGAAGATCTGCATCTGCTGGTGTTATTGATGGGGCTGAAACTTTCCTGAAATTCGTTTTAGGTTCCAGTCCTTCATTAACAACAGATTCTCTGAAAATGTTCTTGACTATATTCTGTGGTGTCTATTTTGCATCTGATCTCTGTTTCCTGTTTTTCCCTGATCTCTCAGCTTCTCTCTCCTCTGCATCCTTAACCCATGCTTGCTGTTCTGGTATCAAATCAGCAAACTCTTCTAATGAAAATTCCTCATCAGGTTTCCTTGTCACCCTGGTTTAAGAATCCTTCTCCTCAGATTTTCTCCCTTAGCCCACTCATTCATATGTCTGATCCAACTATTCCTAGCTTCCTGAATGGTTCTAAGGACATCTCTCCATACCATCTTGCCTTGTTTAGCTTTCTTAAAATAAGGCTCGAGGTCATGTCTCAAATTGATCCGAGCATCAATAATCCTGTCCAGGGCCAGATTTGTCAAGAAATTTTGTTCAATGGGTCCTTTATTGTTCAAGAATGTTGGAGGCATGTATGCAGGGAGTGCCTGCTGAGCATCATAGACTCTAGCATTTCGGATTTCTTGAAGTTTGCAGCAGTGTTTGGTGAGTCGTTTCACATATTTAGGTAGTGGTTGAGGATCAAAGTAATCCAACTCCAACCCTATTTGATCTTTTGGATTGATGATTCTGTAGCATTCCTGATTCCACTCAGCCATGCACTTCTTTTGCCTTTCCAAAAGTCTTTCAAGTCTGATTCCATTGGGAAGATGCTTATCATTAATGAGGAATATCATTTGGTCATCCCAAAATTTACTCATCTTGTCCCAGAATGCTTCTTCTAAATCAATCATCAATGATTCCTTTTCTTTATCTGGTATATGTTGAATCATCAATGGATCGACATAAAAGATTGTGGGTGAAATTTCCATCCCTAACCATCCACCGCTTTTCTGAATAGATTTCACCATTTTTGCTGTTCTCCTCATCATCAAGAATGATTTCTCTTTCTTATCTGATTCTATACCTCGAGCTTGAAGTTCTTCATAGGTCATCTTATGAATCCTTAAGAAAGAGATAAGAATAAACTGATTAACTCAGTGTCACCATACTCACATTTAGATGTGCATATCATAAAAGAAAACATAATATCAGTTTTTCCTTTTTATATTCATCATTCTTTGCATGATATCACCATACTCACATTTAGAGATTTGCTCTAAATGTGAAGATTTCAATGCTGACTAAGTCTACTTATTGCAAAACAAAAAAAAATAACAGAGAACTTAAAACATAATATAAGCAAACAAAACAGAATATAGAATTCATCAGATTCTTCCTAATATTACGGAATTCCAAAGCATGATGGTTTTTATGACATCCAATCTGTCAATTACAAATAAGGAGGCATCTCCCCATCAATTCCAAACCTGAGAAACAGATTACAGTGCTCAGAGACTAAACACCTCATGCAGTAAATTGAGGTAACTCCATAAGAGTTCCTTGAAGGGCCGTGATTATTATCATAATAGTTCCTAAGATTGCAAAATCTCTTCTTAGGTTGTCCTTGAAAAGGTGAAAGAAATTCCTCATAATTTGATAGCCACCCTCTAACTTGAAGCCGAAGATCTTTGAGCCTTCGTCTATTCTTACATAGAGTAGCAAAGAGCCAAATTCCTTTCTCTTGTTCTTCAACTTCATCCTTACTCAAGAGCATAAGAGCTTTTATGTAAATGGATGGGGGGATGATTATCAGTAATTGCTGGTTTTAAGAGATCAAATGTTGCTTGTTCATTCTTAACTTGAACAAACAAACGCAGTGCCTCCTGTAACTGGTACATCCAATTTCCTGCATTTCTACAGCTGTCAAGAAAATCTCTCTGTGTTTCTTCAAAAGTCCCCCATCCCCATGCAGAAAATTCTACAAGAGAAGCCTTTTTCAAGACTAAAGAATGATGGGTAGCTTCTTCAAACTCTTTGCAGACTAATTTACAATTAAAAACAGTCTCAAGGTGATCAAATGCCATTCTTGACAAAATATTTCCAAGAATCTCATAAGGAAGATATGTGATCTGAGTTTCCCCCGATCCAGATTTCTTTATTGAAGTCCTTGGTTGCTTTGAAGAGCTTCCAATTTCACAGCTGAGTAGGATTAAAACAATAGCCAAATTAAAAGCTAAGGAATGAAGTTCATTAATGCAAAAGGAATGTATAGATTAGGTCATCCAGAGAATTCATTGTTCAAAAAAAATAAGCACAAAGGATTACAAGCAAAAGAAAATATGAACTGCTTGATTACTACACTAGTCTAATTCTAGCAATTCATCTTCATTTTGCTCTTCTTCTTCATTGTTCCATTGCTCCCAGTCGAATAATATGCCTTGTTCTCCACTTGCTCTTCTGTATTGCTTGACATAGTCATATAATTCACATGGAATGCACTCCATCCTTTCAATGAAGGGTAATTTCTGTCGCTCTACAAGGGAGTGATTCTTACAGAAACTCCTTTCCTCTTGATCAAGGAATGGATTTGGAAACTTCTCATAGTAAAGAAGCCAGTGCAGAACACTTATTTTAAGGAAAGCTAATTCAAAGGGATCCTAGGTTACAGATTCAATCAATTGAATTCCTTCCTCATCCAGTTTTTGATCTTGTTTGGAAAGCAGTAGGAGACATCTTATGAAAACAGTTGGTTTGTGTTTATCATCTAATCCGGGCTTTAAGAGTTCATAGGCTTTTTCTTCATTTTTATCATCCACAAAGGCTATCAGTGCAGGTTCGATATTAAACATATAGTTCCCTGCATCCTGACATTCTCTAATAAATTTGACCTGATTACTGGGATAAGCATTTCCTCTCCAAATAGCACATGTTTCCAGATCAACTCTCTTTAGAGCTAATGATGATCTGTTTGCTGAGAGGAATTGCTTGCATATTTCGGATGCTCTAAAAAGTGTCTTTATGCTTTCCTTTCCTAGTCTCAACAGAATGTCTCCCAGTAACTCAGTTGGTAAATCAAATATTTGAGTTTCAAGGAGTTGTGGATTCCTAGCATTTCTGTTTCCAGAAAAGAATACAATGAGGAATACAGAAGAGAACTTTTTATTGAAAATGATGGAACTATCAATTCGAAAATGGGATTTCATTTCTATTACCAAGCTCCAATAATCTCATGTGGAAAATGCGTCAGTTATAAAATAAAGATTTCAGAAAGATACTCTCCAATTAAAACATTGTTTAAGTGAGTTTAAAGAAACGGCTTTTAGTTATGAGAAATCTAAATGTTTAGTTTTTTTTCGATTTCTATAGCCAGAATGAACTCATCGAGAATTCAGAATCATAAACCCTAGGTCTAATAGCGTAATCCGGAAACAAACATTGCAGAATAGAACAACAATGTGAAAGATAGGATAAACTAGATAGCTTACGGATTGTTCCCGGCCATTTTCTTCTTCGATTAGGTTTCTGAATGAACTTGCTACGAAAATGATTGAGAATGGAGGTATTGGTGTGTGACGATTTCTTCTCAGGAGAGAAAAAGAGAGAAAGACTGATGAAAAGTTTTGAAATGACAACTGAAAGGAATGACTGCAAGGATATAGCCGACCTATTTCTATCTAAGAAATGCAGGGGTCAAGATAGTAAATCTTGTCTCTGCAGGGAATAATGATTAAGCCTAAAATAAGCTTATTTGAAAAAAAAAATTATTTAAAATGACTAAGATAAAAAAAACTGGTGCAAAAGATAAGATCAAGTCATTATTCAACACAAGAAAATGAGGCGAGGAGTAAAGAAGACATATCATCATTAGAGGACTCAAAATTAAACAAAAATTAAGAGAATACATAATCATTTAATCAAAATCTGAATCAGTTTCTAATTCTGACTCAGATTCAATTACATGTTCATTGAAACTTCTCTTAATTCTCTAATCAAATTGGTAACCTCACAACACAAACAATCAATGTTTGTGGCACCATAATTATAGTGTGGAGACTCCCTAACTAAGTCTCTGCTGTGTGGAGCTATGTAATCACAGTAGTAACGATGCCCTTGTCCCAGGAAAGGGTTAGGCTCTTCTTCACTGTCGATAAAAACCCTGATGATCTTCTCCTTAATCTTGTGGATGTGCTCTTCCTCTTTAAGGATTGATCCAAGCAGATACAGTCCTTCATCAATCTCTTCAAGGCTCTCTGAACTCAGAAGAATGAAGGCCTTGATGAAGATTGAAGGGTGATGATTATCCTCAATTCCAGGCCTAAGGATTTCAAAAGCGGCTTCCATAAGCCCTGTGTTGTGGAAAGCCACGAGTGCAGGTTCAAGTTTGAGCATGAAGTTCCCTGCTTCTCTGCATTTTTCCATTATCTGTGCGTAGTGAGCATCATGCGTTCTCTCCGCAGTGATTCGCTTCACCACATTTGCTCTCCTCCATACTGCAGGTGCCTTACTTGCTCTAAAGAATTTCTTGCAAGTTGGGGCTGCTTTGGCTACATCTTTCATCTCTTCCTTTCCCAGTCTTGAAAGAATGTCTCCTAGAATTTCATCAGGGATATCTACGATGGAGGTTCTGGCATTAGGAGTTGCTGCGGCCATTTTGATTTCTGATGAAGGTTATAGGATAATTGTTCTAATGTGGGAATGTTTGAGATGAAAGGAGAGAAAGATTCGACTAGATTTTATAGCAGAAAAACTAAATTCTACCATAATTACAAGCGGTTGAAACGACGTGTGATGGTTAGTGCAGAGGAAGAAGAAGGGTCTGAAAAAGGGGTATTTTGGTCTTAAGAAGTTTGAAAATCTATCCGTTTAGTATTCCCAGACTCTCGCTTTGTTAATTGTCATCGGGTGGTTATAGAAACCGTCTCTCGCTTTGTAAACTACAAAGCGAGGGAGAATTCTTGTACAATTTTCAGAGAAAATGATCACGCTTTATATTTTGACAAAGCGTAGACATCAAATTCTTTAACATTTAGAAACAGATCAAATTTTCCTAAAAATGAGAACTTGAACTTATCACCTCGCTTTATAACTTTTACAAAGCGTGAATGAGTATAGTTCATCTTTAATCACTCTTTGTCAAATTAGCAAAAGCGTGGCCTCAGAATTTGTTCACACTTTATTTCCAAACACTTAATACTCATAACCTGGTTGAAGATCTCTTTCTCATCCCTCTTCAATCCATCACAACTTCATTTCTCGAATCCCTGAAAATAAAGAAAATAAGAATTAGAGATAAAACAAATATCAAAAGAAAGAGGGAAATACTACTCAGTTAACCTGGGTAGTATCCACCCCTTATATATATATATATATATATATATATATATATATATATATATATATATTAAACCAGAAAAACTAGGGGATATCCAAATATTCAGTTTGGATATTTAAATCTTGTTGACCAATATATTCTTTAAGCCTGTGTCCATTTACAGTCTTTTCTCCTTCACTGAGCATGATTGTGACTGCTCCATTGTCATGAACAGCTACAATGGTGAATGGTCCTGACCACCTTGATCTGAGCTTTCCTGGAAATAATTTCAAACGAGAATTATAAAGTAAAACCAATTGACCAACATAAAATTCCTTATGTTTAATTTTTGAATCATGAATTTTCTTGGTTCGATCTTTATAAATATTGCTGCTTTCATATGCTTCCAGTCTCATCTCTTCCAACTTAGACAGATCAAACTTCCTCTTGTCTTGTCCTGACTGAAGATCCATGTTAAGCATCTTAATGGCCCAATATGCTCTATGTTCTAGCTCACCTGGAAGATGGCAAGCTTTTCCAAAAATTAATCTGTAGGGAGACATTCCTATAGGAGTCTTGAAAGCAGTTCTGTATGCCCATAAAGCATCATCTAGTTTCTTTGACCAGTCTTTTCTTGTAATATTCACAGAAGCTTATAAAATATGCTTAATTTCCTTGTTAGATACCTCCACCTGTCCACTTGTCTGAGGATGATATGGTGATCCAACTTTATGATGAACATCATACTGTTTCAGCAACTTCTCAAAGAGTTTATTGACAAAGTGGGATCATCCATCAGATATAATGGCACGAGGGGCTCCAAACCTGGTAAAAATATTCTTTTGAAGAAATTTAGTAACTTGTTTAGCTTCATTATTGGGTAAAGCCACTGCTTCTACCCATTTTGAGACATAGTCAACAGCTACTAGAATGTAGTGATTACCAAATGATGGGGGAAAAGGTCCCATAAAATCAATTCCCCACACATCAAATATCTCTACTTCTAAAATTCCTTTCTGAGGCATTTCTTCTCTCATTGAAATGTTTCCCAATCTTTGGCATCTGTCACACATCTTTATAAGTTTCGGGCAATCCAAAAAGATAGTCGGCCAGAAGAAACCACGGTCTAGAACTTTTCTAGCAGTTCTAGCAGGTCCATGATGGCCTCCTAAAGGATTCTCATGACACTTTCTAACAATTTGAAAACCTTCCTTCTCATGAACACAGCGCTTAATAACCTGATCAGAACAAAACTTAAATAAAAAGGGGTCATCCCAATAGTATTTTTGAATTTCTCTAAAAAATCTTGACTTCTGATGAGAGTGTTTAAACTTTGGAACAATCTTGCAAGCTAGATAATTAGCAAAATCTGAAAACCAAGGACAATCAAATTGATGCAACTGCAAAGCATACAACTGTTCATCTGGAAATTTATCATTTACAACTTCCTCCTTTTCTGTTTTCTCTTCCAATCTAGAAAGATGATCTGCTACTCCATTGTCTTTTCCTTTCCTGTCTTTAATAATAATGTCAAACTCTTGTAAAAGTAAAACCCATCTTATCAGCCTAGGTTTGGCTTCTTGCTTTAAGAAGAGATATCTTAATGCAGTATGATCTGTGTAAACTATAGTATGAGCTCCAATAAGATACTGTCTGAACTTGTCAAAGGCAAAAACTACAGCATACATTTCCTTTTCTGTAGTTGTGTAGTTTATCTGAGCATCATTAAGAGTATGGCTAGCATAATAGATAACATGATGTTTGCCTTCTTTATGTTGCCCCAAAACTGCTCCTACTGCATTCTCACTTCCATCACACATAAGTTCAAAAGGTAGACTCCAATCAGGAGACTGAACTATAGGTGCAGTGATAAGTTTCTCCTTCAAGGTCTTAAAAGCAGTCAAGCAATCTTCATCAAAGCTAAATACCACATCCTTATGAAGAAGATTACATAAAGGTCTTGCTATTTTAGAAAAGTCCTTAATAAACCTTCTATAAAAACCAGCATGACCAAGAAAACTCCTTGCTGCCTAATCGTTTTAGGTGGTGGTAGATTTGCTATCACAGAAACCTTAGCTTTGTCTACTTCTATTCCTGCTCTAGATACTTTGTGTCCTAGGGCAATTCCTTCCTGAACCATGAAATGACACTTTTCCCAGTTTAGAACCAGGTTAGTGTCCTCACATCTCTGCAAAATTTTTGACAAATTTTTTAAAGAATCTTCAAAGTCAGTTCCATGAACGGTAAAATCATCCATAAACACTTCAATGCATTTTTCAATAAAATCAGAGAAAATACTCATCATGCATCTTTGAAAAGTAGCATGAGCATTACATAATCTAAAAGGCATTCTTCTATAAGCAAATGTTCCATATGGGCAAGTAAAAGTTTTCTCATGATCTTCACTAGCAATAACTATTTGATTATAACCAGAATAACCATCTAAGAAGCTGTAAAATGGTTTACCTGACAGTCTTTCTAACATTTGATCAATAAAGAGTAAAGGAAAATGATCTTTTCTTGTGGCAGTATTTAGTTTTCTATAATCAATGCAAACTCTCCAACCAGTTACTGGGTCTTGTTGCTACTTCATCACCATGTTCATTAGTCACAATGCAAATCCCACCCTTTTTGGGTACAACTTGTGTTGGACTTACCCATTTACTATCAGAAATAGGATAGATTATACCTGCATCAAGTAGTTTAATTACCTCCTTCTTGACAACTTCTTGCATTGGTGGATTTAGTGTAACACCCCGGTTTTTGATAACCCAGGTCGGAGTGTCACCGCCACACCTCCCTAGTAAGACACAGTTTCTTCGGCTTACTAAAGAGATGCAAGGCTAGGTATTGCAGTATTTAAAACATTTAAAGCATTCAAAACAGCCCATACAATATAGTTCGAAAATAATAATGTCATGGCGCAGCGGAAATAATATTTAAGTATAGTATTGCAGCGGAAAATGTAAATAGGGCCAACATGGCCTAATCACGGGTTAGACAGGCCCGTTCATGCAAGATCTAGTCTAATACAAAAATTCGAAATAATATATCATCCCAAGCTTCCCGTGTATGCATATGACGATGCATAATTCTCAACTCTGGAAGAAAAAGAAATGAAAATGGTTTGGTCAGCACTACGTGCTGAGTAAGTTAACACAAACATGATTAAGGGGTTTCAAAGCCATTATTTAGATTTTGAGAAAACATGCACACAACACCACATCATTTAACTTATTTATCTAACAATAATTAAATGGCATAATTTAAAGGATAGAGATTTCATAAGATCATAAATATAATTCGCAAAGTAAAACAATTGCAAGACATACTTTAAGGCATAATCTAAAAGGAACAATTTTTCGAGTCTTCTAGTTTCATATCTCATGTCTCGTGTTTCAAGTTTATATTTCAATCGCCATTCGGCAAGTTTTATTTATCAATTGCCTTCCGGCAAGCGTTATATCTCAATTGCCTTTCGGCAAGCATTATATTTCAATTGCCTTTCGGCAAACACTATATTTCAATTGCCTTTCGGCAAGCAGGATATTTCAATTGCCTTTCGGCCAGCAGGATATTTCAATTGCCTTTCGGCAACAGGATATTTCAATTGCCTTTCGGCAAGCAGGATATTGCAGGATATTTCAATTGCCTTTCGGCAAGCAAGATATTTCAATTGCCTTTCGGCAAGCAGTATATTTCAATGTGTATTTTATTTCAAGGAATTCCCAATCATTTAAACCTTAAAGGTTACTTTCATGTTTCGACAAGATTTCAAGATTTGACTTCCGGTAAACCACTGTTGACTCTAAAATTCGTCAAAATTCAGATTTAATTCCAAAAATTCCAAAATTTCATGACTGACTCAGAAACTTCGAGATCTACAACTTTTGTGTTTTAACTTTTTCAATCCACCGAAATAGGTCAAAACCACCAATTTTCGCAGAAACTCAAATTTGTCCGAATTTTATATGTCACAGTTTAAAGATTTCAAATTCTACCATAGCAAATCAACTCCAAATTTAATGAAATTTTACAGAGACCCTCTTAGGACGTTTATCTACAACTTTCATGTTCGGCCAAAGATCTAAATCGGTCTGGAACCTATGTCAAAAACGTGATTAAGATCAGACCTAAGTTCTGTCAAGAATTTCAAGATCCACATACTAGCAGTTCGGTTTTGGGTGGATTTCATATATCAAATCATCACGAAAAATTCTGAAAATTTATGGAGGTGTTCTTAACGCATAGATCTACAACTCTTATGTTCAACGCCAAGCCTAGATCGGTCTAGATCTAAGGTAGAAATCACCAACAAGTTCGAACTAAAGTTCTGTCACCGTTTCAAGATCTAAACCCAAGACAGGTCTGTTCGTGGTCGTTTTTGGATATCAAAACACGATGAAAAATTATGAAAATTTTTCAGCGGATAGATCTATGTCTTAAAAACGTTTTTCGTGTTTTACGTTTTTCCGTTTGAAGTCGTTTCAAGGTTCGGAAAAATTAGACAAAACTGTTGCGCCGTTAGAAATCACATGTTGACAGATTTACGAAAGTTTTGATTAAGTTTCTAGATTTAAATATTTTAAATACTCCCAAAACCGTGTAAGCGTTAACTTACTGATCTATGGACGTCTCGGCTCGATGATTCGGAGGCGTGGCTTCCACGTTCTTCGTTCTCCTTCCGAGATCCTTCGTTTTTCCTCAACGCGTCCGGATCGGGGTTTAGAATAGAAAAGAGGTTTAACTAAGATTGGTTTTCGAATCACAAATGGTAAGGAAGGGAGCAGATCTTACCACGATGACAGGAGTCTTTGGATTTTTGTCCAACTCAGTCTCCTCTCTTGCCTTCGTGCCTCCGACGACTCCGGGATTAGGGTTTCAACGTATAGAGAGATTTCGTAGGGTTTCCAACGTATTCGGAGCTTTTAGGAGGTCTTCTATGCGCCCGTTTTATGATCTTCAGGGTCTCTTAGGTTTCTACTTTCTCTCTAAGTTTTTTACTCGGGTCTAATTGGACGTTTGGACTCGAATTCTCGAGTTCATTGGTGTCGTGTTCCGGTGTATAATTTATTTACCTTTACTACATCCTTTTTATTTAATTAAATTCCTTTAATTCCCTTTTTAAGTAAAATCTCATTTCTCATTTCCTTATCTTTATTTATTTATTTATTTGATGGATTTATTTATTTATGGTATTTATTTTATTAATTGTTTTATTTTATTAATTATTGTTTTATTTTATGTTGGAAAATTCTCGGGTATTACAGTCTACCCTCCTTAAGAATCAACTTCGTCCTCGAAGTTGTGTTACGGCCTTTCTCGTGCTAAGGTCTTTTGTTTGTTTTGTTATTTTGTGACTGAACTTAGAATTAAAACTTCTAACCTGCCTACGTACCCTATGAAGGGATCAAGCCATAACGTAGTTCAAAAATTTATTTGGGATACATATTGCCGAGCCAAACTAAAATAATGCAACTACTTTATTACGGGGTATCACATCCTCTCCCCCTTAGGACTCCAGTTATGTCCCCATAACTGCCTATTCAGTACTCTCGAGAGGTTTCGGGTTTTGGTCTTTATTCTGATGGTACTGGTGCCGTTGGTTGTTGCCACCTTGACCGTCTGGGTTTCGTGGTTGCTTAAGTCGAGTAGTCACATCCTCTCTCTTGTCGATGTTCTCTTTCCGTGTCCGGCAATCATGCAGCTGATGACCATGTCGACCACATCGAAGGCATGCTCAAGGCTGAGGGCATCCTCTCGCATAATGCGGTTTACCACACTTTGGACATGGTGACGCATAGTCCCCATGGTTCAAGACTATCCCCTTTTTCTCTCCATTGTCATTTTGATGTTGTCCTTTCGAGTTTCCATCGAAATGGTCCTTATCCACCTTGTATTCTCCTTGTGGTCCTTGGTTAGCCTCATCTACTGGTTTCCGTTTCAGTCCTTTGACTCGTGCAACCGCTACCGCACGATCATAAACCGTCTGCAGGTTCGTGAATTGTCCTACTGCAAGTATCTCCCTGATACTAAGGTTCAGACCCATCTCAAATTTCTGAGCCTTGTCAGAGTCGGTTGGCACTAGCCTCGTAGCAAATCGTACCAACTCCTTAAACCGGGTGTAATACTCCTGCACCGTCCGTCCCTCTTGCTTCAGTGATAAAAACTCTTCGTACATTGCCGCCTTGGTGCTCATGGGGTAGAATCGGTCCCTTAGGCCCTCCTTAAGTTCATTCCACGAATAAGTTTCTTCAGCTTCCTCTAAATTCCTCTGGAGGTTTTGCCACCACTCATCGGCTTCGCCTCCTAAGTAGTAGGTTGCTACTCGTGTCCTTGCCTCATCAGGACATTTGATAGCATCCAAGAGCTTATCAAATGTACGGATCCACCCCTCTAGTTTGGCGGGATCCTCCCGCCCATCATAATGTGGTGGTTGATAGGGATTCACCAACGCTAGATAGTTGGTTTGAGCTACGGGCGGAGGTACTACAGCAGGTGTCCTATGCACCTCCGCATTTCCTAATGCGACTAGGAATCCCTCTATCGTTTTTAAACGTGCTTCCATATTATTGGGCGCTTGAGGCACTTGCTCCCCTAGGTTCTGAGGACTTTCACTGTTGTTGGGCGTGTTGGAAAGGTTAGCGTCAGTGCCGTTTGGACTCACCTTCCTTGGTTTCCTCCTAGGCGCCATTTTCTGTTATAACGTGTACAGATTAGCTTATCTTGGTTTAGATAGATCGCTCGCACAAGACGTTTCGTAAATTTCTAATTTCAAATTTTTGGATTTGTTGTTTGGAAATCCAAACAAGATTTTTGGAATAAAGAGTGTTTTAATAAAACTTGATTTTCTTATTGCTCCACATGAGGAAGTTTTCTAGTTCGTATCAGGATAGGAATGGCTGAAGCCGAGATTTGTTATGCTTAGGCGTGCGCTTAGATGAACGCGATCTAGAACTAAGGCGACATCAGTCTCTAGTGAGCGTTTCTAATTTGATGTCAAGCGTCTAAGCCATCTAGTGCAAGCAAAAGATCTAAGTTAATATTCGCCCAGATTCTAGGTTAAACTTCGCCAAGATTCTAAGTTCAAATTCGCCAAGATTCTAAGTTCAAATTCGCCAAGATTCTAAGTTATCTAGGTGTAGCAAGAGATGCAACACGCAAATGCAAATGATGATCCCCCCAAAAATAATTTACTGCACCATATATATATATATATATATATTTTCCATTGGTTTTAAAAATAACAATTTCTCCATGGAAATAATACTTTAAAATTTAAAGTAATAATCGAAACATTAATAATAGTTTAAAATATAATAATGGTTTAAAAATAATAGTTTAAAAATAGCGGGGCTCTGATACCAACTTGTAACACCCCGGTTTTTGATAACCCAGGTCGGGGTGTCACCGCCACACCTCCCTAGTAAGACACGGTTTCTCCGGCTTACTAAAGAGATGCAAGGCTAGGTATTGCAGTATTTAAAACATTTAAAGCATTCAAAACAGCCCATACAATATAGTTCGAAAATAATAATCTCATAGCGCAGCGGAAATAATATTTAAGTATAGTATTGCAGCGGAAAATGTAAATAGGGCCAACATGGCCTAATCACGG
Source organism: Hygrophila difformis (assembly GCA_030278955.1). Taxonomy (NCBI): domain Eukaryota; kingdom Viridiplantae; phylum Streptophyta; class Magnoliopsida; order Lamiales; family Acanthaceae; genus Hygrophila; species Hygrophila difformis. The sequence goes on from JAOANR010000008.1 coordinate 47,776,209, forward strand.
GTTAGACAGGCCCGTTCATGCAAGATCTAGTCTAATACAAAAATTCAAAATAATATATCATCCCAAGCTTCCCGTGTATGCATATGACGATGCATAATTGTCAACTCTGGAAGAAAAAGAAATGAAAATGGTTTGGTCAGCACTACGTGCTGAGTAAGTTAACACAAACATGATTAAGGGGTTTCAAAGCCATTATTTAGATTTTGAGAAAACATGCACACAACACCACATCATTTAACTTGTTTATCTAACAATAATTAAATGGCATAATTTAAAGGATAGAGATTTCATAAGATCATAAATATAATTCGCAAAGTAAAACAATTGCAAGACATACTTTAAGGCATAATCTAAAAGGAACAATTTTTCGAGTCTTCTAGTTTCATATCTCATGTCTCATGTTTCAAGTTTATATTTCAATCGCCATTCGGCAAGTTTTATTTATCAATTGCCTTCCGGCAAGCGTTATATCTCAATTGCCTTTCGGCAAGCATTATATTTTAATTGCCTTTCGGCAAGCACTATATTTCAATTGCCTTTCGGCAAGAAGGATATTTCAATTGCCTTTCGGCCAGCAGGATATTTCAATTGCCTTTCGGCAAGCAGGATATTTCAATTTCCTTTCGGCAAGCAGTATATTTCAATGTGTATTTTATTTCAAGGAATTCCCAATCATTTAAACCTTAAAGGTTACTTTCATGTTTCGACAAGATTTCAAGATTTGACTTCCGGTAAACCACTGTTTACTCTAAAATTCGTCTAAATTCAGATTTAATTTCAAAAATTCCGAAATTTCATGACTGACTCAGAAACGTCGAGATCTACAACTTTCGTGTTTTAACTTTTTCAATATGAGACACCAAAATAGGTCAAAACCACCAATTTTCGCAGAAACTCAAATCTGTCCGAATTTTATATGTCACAGTTTAAAGATTTCAAATTCTATCATAGCAAATCAACTCCAAATTTAATGAAATTGTACAGAGACCATCTTAAGACGTTTATCTACAACTTTCATGTTCGGCCAAAGATCTAAATCAGTCTGGAACCTATGTCAAAAACGTGATTAAGATCAGACCTAAGTTCTGTCAAGAATTTCAAGATCCAGATACTAGCAGTTCGGTTTCGGGTGGATTTCATATATCAAATCATCACGAAAAATTCTGAAAATTTACGGAGATGTTCTTAACGCATAGATCTACAACTCTTATGTTCAACGCCAAGCCTAGATCGGTCTAGATCTAAGGTAGAAATCACCAACAAGTTCGAACTAAAGTTCTGTCACCGTTTCAAGATCTAAACCCAAGGCAGGTCTGTTCGTGGTCATTTTTGGATATCAAAACACGATGAAAAATCATGAAAATTTTACAGTTGATAGATCTATGTCTTAAGAACGTTTTTCGTGTTTTAAGTTTTTCCGTTTGAAGTCGTTTCAAGGTTCGGAAAAATTAGACAAAACTGTTGCGCCGTTAGAAATCACATGTTGACAGATTTACGAAAGTTTTGATTAAGTTTCTGGATTTAAATATTTTAAATACTCCCAAAACCGTGTAAGCGTTAACTTACTGATCTATGGATGTCTCGGCTCGATGATTCGGAGGCGTGGCTTCCACGTTCTTCGTTCTCCTTCCGAGATCCTTCGTTTTTCCTCAACGCGTCCGGATCGGGGTTTAGAATAGAAAAGAGGTTTAATTAAGATTTGTTTTCGAATCACAAATGGTAAGGAAGGGAGCAGATCTTACCACGATGATGGGAGTCTTTGGATTTTCGTCCAACTCAGTCTCCTCTCTTGCCTTCGTGCCTCCGACGACTCCGGGATTAGGGTTTCAACGTATAGAGAGATTTCGTAGGGTTTCCAACGTATTCGGAGCTTTTAGGAGGTCTTATTTATAGATAACTAAGGCCTAGGGCGTCCAAGATCTGACTCTAAGAGTCTAGAGTCGAAAGATGTTCAGCCGAAAGTCGAAAAATCCGGATTCGGGCGAGAGAATCGCGGAACGGCCGATTCTGTCATGTGGCGCGCTCTTGGCGCGGTTTTCTCCCATTGGGCGCGCGGCCACCGCGCCATCCTGGCCTGGACTTCGGTCTGGGCCGGGTCGTGCGATCCGTGGTGCTTTCCCTCCTCTCTTTCGGACTTCTATCCCTCTATGCTCTCGTTTTATGATCTTCGGGGTCTCTTCGGGTTTCTACTTTCTCTCTAAGTTTTTTACTCGGGTCTAATTGGACGTTTGGACTCGAATTCTCGAGTTCATTGGTGTCGTGTTCCGGTGTATAATTTATTTACCTTTAATCCATCCTTTTTATTTAATTAAATTCCTTTAATTCCTTTTTTAAGTAAAATCTCATTTCTCATTTCCTTATCTTTATTTATTTATTTATTTGCTGGATTTATTTATTTATGGTATTTATTTTATTTATTGTTTTATTTTATTATTTATTGTTTTATTTTATGTTGGAAAATTCTCCGGTATTACATTTAGCCTCCTCTGTGGTTGTCTGGATGGTTTGTATTCATCCTCCATCAGGATCCTATGCATACAAATGTGTGGACTGATGCCTTTGATATTTGCTATAGTCCAAGCAATTGCCTGAATATGATTTTTAAGAGTACCTACTAGAGCTCGTTCTTGTTATTACCGGAAGCTTCTTTTTGTCTGCCAGAAAGGCATACTTAAGATGTTCTGGTAATACTTTAAGTTCAAGCTCTGGTGGGTTTTCTATTGATGGAATTAATTTGCTTCGAGTTTGCACTTCCATCTTTAAATCAGATCCTTCTTTAGAAGGATCTGTTTTATCAATGTCATCCTCAGATTGTTCTGAAGATGTCATATCCTCACTTTCTGATCCATCCTTGATTTCACCAGTCTCAGGATCAGCGAATCTAACCGCGCACAAGTAAGCAAAAGCAGCATCTTCAGCATTTGTGAGTGGGGTGAGATTGTTCTCAATTACATCAGTGGTAAAGAGATTATAGTAATCAAAAAGATTTCCCCCCTCCATAGTACTAGAATCTAATCCCTTTCCCGCTACATTGGTTTCAAAAGCATTAAAAGGATATGTTGCCATCTTCATCATGTCAAAAGTAACTTCCTGATCATCAACCTGAAGTTTTACTATGCCATTCTTTGCATCAATCATGGCTCCTGCAGTCACCAGGAAAGGCCTTCCTAGTATGATAGGAATTCTGACATTTTCATCGATATCAAGAATGACAAAGTCAGCTGGAAAACAAAGGCCTCCTGTCTTTACTAAAACATCTTCAATGATCCCTTCTGGTCTGGTGCTCGATTGGTCAGCAAAGAAGAGAGTCATATTAACTGGCCTCATCTTCCCCAAGTCCAAACGTCTAGCCATAGCAAGTGGCATTACATTGATACTGCTTCCTAAGTCACAGAGCCCTCGCCCAGCTTCTTTACAGTTGATAATCAGGGGTAAAGTAAAACTCCCTGGATCTTCAAGCTTTGGAGGAATCCGTTGTTGAAGAACCAAGCTACAATTCTGATTTAAGACCACCATTTGCTGCTCTCCCGCACTTCGTTTCCTTGAAATCAATTCTTTCAGAAACTTAGCGTAAGTGGGCATTTCAGCAATTAATTCAACCAAAGGGATTGATATTTCAATGGCCTTAATCTTTTCAAGAAATTTCTTAAATTTAATTTCTTGAAGATCATTTTTGAGTCTCCCAGGATATGGTATCCTGGGCATGTGTTCATCCAGTGAATCCTTTTTGTTACCTGTAGAGTTAGGGATATCATTACCTCCCTCTTTTTTCCTTTGGAAAGGAGTGTCCTGAGACATTCTTTTCCAAACCCTTATCCTCAAGTATCTGCCTTTGTTCAAGCTGATCATCTTCTTCCATTGTCTGAACATCTTTGAACTTTTTCTGCTGCAGCAACCTATCTCGTTTCTTTTCAAATTCGGGATCAACAACTTCTTTCCCTCCCCTCAACGTAACTGCCTTACATTGTGGGTTTATTTCAGAAGAACTTGGTAGTTTTCCTTTTTCTCTTTGCTGTAATAACTTGGCCATCTCTGTTACTGAATTTTCAACATTCTTAATTGAAGCCTGCAGTTGGTTGTTCGTCTCTGTCTGCTTAACAATAAACTCCTTCAGAGCATTCTCCACCTTTAAAGAATAAGTGTTATCCTGAACAACAGGATAAGGACCTAGTGGCACTGGTTGCTGTGGAAAATTTGCATGCATTGGTGCAAACTGTCCATATGGTCTATTCTGTTGATTCATTTGTTGAGGAGGTCTCTGAGGGTACATTTGCTGCTGAGGATAAAATGGTTGTTGAGGACGAAACTGCTGCTGATTCTGTTGAGGTGGATTCAGGAGATGTGCATTCTGTGCATTTTGAGTGTTACCATAGCTCAAGTTTGGATGCTTGTTCTGGAATCCAGTGTAATTACAGCTCTCATCTTGTTTTGGTGCTTCCTGGAGTTGTGGACATTGATCATTATGATGTGCCCCAGAACATATTCCACATTGATAAACTGGTTCCATTGGAGTAGGTTGAAGGATCATCACAGGTTGTTGTTGTTGTTGATGCTGAACTTGTTGACTTGTTTGCTGAGCTAGCTGTAACTCAGCAATCTGTTTAGTAAGTGCTGCAAATTTTTCTTCATTTTTGTCTGTGTGGATGACAAGACTCTTTCTTGTAGGAGATGGTGGGTCATCATCTTGGAGGACTGCTCTGCTAGCTGTCATGGTGTCTATTGTTGACCACGCTCTATCAAGTGGCATCTGAAGTAATTGTTCCCTCCAGTAGCATTAATCATCATCTGCCAAGTGTGAGTGAGTCCAGTAAAAAAGATCTTCAAAAGTCTTCTTTCTGTGATACCATGTTGCGGGCATCTTTTAAGCATATCGAAGAATCTGTCTCGAGCATCCTTCAAAGATTCTCCTTTTCTCATCTTAAAGCTATAAATCTTATCTACCCATTCATCTACTTTACTTTCTGGAAAATATTTGAGCAAGAAGTTTCTGACTAGTTCTGGCCAAGTAGCCTTCTGTTGAGCATTCAATGAATCATACCATTCTTTCGCAGAACCATCCAAAGAGAATGGGAACATTGCTAGTTGAATGGTTTCTCTTGATGCTCTACCCTTCTTCACTGTCTTACTCAGTTCAACAAACTTTTTGAGATGTAAGTGTGGATCTTCAGCACTCAACCCATAAAAAGCTCTGGAAGATGCCAAGTTTAATATACCAGGTGGTATATCAACCTCTTCATCTGTTCCAGCCAAATACTGATCAACGTTTGGCTGCCATGGTTGATATTGTTCTTCTTGAGGATTTGGAGCTGGATTAGCAAAATTTGGTGGAAAGTAATGCTGATGAACAAATTGTGGTGCAGCAGCCCTCTGTGGTGCTTGAACATGTCCTCGAAGTGGTACGTTTTGCTGATTTTCTGGTTGTCCATTTGGTAAGTTTCCAGGTTCGTCATTTTGTCCATTGTTAGCCATCCTAGTTATTGTTGAAAGATTCCCTTCTACAAGATCTCTTTGTCTCCTTCTAGCGCTTGCTCTGATCAGCCTTGCTGTTCTTTCAAGTTCACAATTAAAAGGAAGCAAAGGTTGCCTTGAAGATCAAGTTGTTCATTCGCTCATAAACTGTTGAGACTTCTCTGTGAACAAAATGAAAGAATTAATGAATTTATTATGGTATAAAGTAAATAATTACAATTAAACCAAAGAGTATCTACAGTTCTGAAATTCATAACGCTACACCCTCCCCGGCCACGGCGCCATGAAGCTTTGAGGTAAAACCCGCTGCAATGCCCCCCGACGGCCTTTAAACTATAATCCTATAGGACTGTTAAAGAGCTTGCCTAATTTTTCCTACCGAAAGCACACGGTATCAAGCTGCAGTATTTATTTTTATTGTCGGGATCGTTCATTAGAGAGTTACACGATAGAAGCGTTTTAATAGAATTATTAGTTCTAGAACTCGTTTCTGTTCTTGGTTTAAGGATGGTGTAATGATGATGACTAAGAATTAAATGTTGAACAGTAAATGCATAAAACTGTATACAACACTAAAGAAAGCAATTGAAATGATGATGAGTGTTATGATTATGTTCATGAGTTTAAGATAGTGCGGACCAAAACAAATAAAAGAAATAAGAGTATGATGAGAATATCGTACTTCAATGGTTAAAAACAGAATGAAGCTCATTGAGATAGACAAATCCTCTATGCAACTTAATCAAATCTTCATGTCTTAAATCACTTCCCAAGACAGGTACTTGTGATTCAGTGTCATGACAATCTAAGCACTGAAATCATGGGTACTGTTATCACAGGATGATCGGTCAGACTCATTCTGTAATAAAAGCTTTTAGAGCTGTCACTTAATCTATTTCTTTCGGACTCAGATTAAGCCTTTGACAACTCAAGGTCACATCTAAATCATCTTATATTCATCTGAACTTGAAGTTATTCTTTTTATTACTCTGAATCAAACTGATCTCATGACCCTATATTGGATGTCCTCTACAAGAAGTGAAAAAGCAAGTATTTAAATCTATCATCCAATGGTTTCATAAGACTTGACTCCTCAGAGTAATTCCTTCAAGTAGTTGTAAGAAGTAATAGTCCTGTAAGTATATCAAGATGAAATTGCTATTCAAAATCCTTGACTTATCCAGACCACTCAGATTCATATAGATGCTTTCGCTTGAGAAATCTCTGTAAACAATTCCAATTACCCATGGCTTGACTCATGATTAGTAAGACTGTAGAAAGAATATTTAATCTCCTACCCATAACATATAGTGGAAACTATAAAGCTATGAACCCTGGAAATTAATCTTCTTAAAACTCCACTAATTATTGGGACAAAAGATGGTTTTTGAAACACCTTTCCCTTTTAAACGACAGGTACTAAATGCCCAACTAAAGAACAAGTTTGTTCTTCATTACCCTGAGTAAATAATGATTGAGAAAACTTATATAATCATCTTCCTCAATGTATTAATGTAAATATTAATATGAATTACAAATATGAATTATGAGTCTGTATTTGTGAAGTAAGATTACTCATCATAAACTGGAAAATATCCCAAAATATCATATGTATAGGTAGTATTATATGTATAAGGAAACGATGAGGGTTCTGACTCCTCTTAATCAAAATGCTAGAGTGTTTCCAAAATATAAACTGGAAACTAGACAGAATTAGGAAATCACTTTCCTATGAAAAAGATTTAAGAAATAATTCTGCAAAATAAATGTCCAAGATAGCTCGCAAGTAACTACTTTGGGTTTCAAACTATGAACATTCCAATTTTCCGCACGCTATGTCTATACAGCGTGGTGGGAGTTATTGTTCAAAGAATGTTCCTCTGATTTTGTTTATACAAAGAACTGAATGCCTCGCAGTAATATCTGTAAGAATGCGGTGAGGTATCCAATTCCAACTTATAGAATAGGGGTTATATATGTATAAGAAGTGAGTAGTTGATGTCCCGAGAAATGGGAATCAATTCTGTTGTTATTATGAGTTGGTTCTCTCGCTTTGTCAAAATGACATCGCGAGAGTGTTGAAATTCAAACTCGACGGATTCAAGATTTCGAATATGAAATTCATTGGAGTCGAAATAAATTTAAGAAAGGAATCGTAACCCCAGAAATGAACCGAAAAAGTCGAACTGAAAACGTAGAGGATAGAAACCCGATCGAGAAAAGAAGAAAAGACCCGACGAACCACGCGGACCGCCGAACCGGCCGGTCTGGCCGGCCCACGCTCGCCGCGCGGCCACCGCGCGGAAGGAGGAGACGCGTCTCCAGGACTGGTCGCGCGTGCTCCGCGCGAGCAAAGCTATACGTGCGCGTCACCGGCGCGCCAGAGGTGCAGAAGGTGTAAACTTTCCTTCTATGGCGATTTTCTTGCCAAAAATCCGTCCCCTATCGAGGGCAAGCGGATCAAAGCTTTTGGGAAGGCCATAAGATCAGTTTAGGGCGCCCCATATCCATAGTTTTCAGAAAAAACACACTTTATACTCCCTCAATTTCCTCTCCAAGCCAAAATCTCATCGACTCCACTTTCCGGCGAGTATTCCGGCGACGACGAGGCAAACGGGACGAAGCCTCTACCCTCTAGAACCTTGGTAAGTAGTATTACAGTGTTTGAGTCGTCCATAAGTTTTAAAAAAAACTCGAAATCTAACCATCTTCCTTTGCTACGATTTCATGTCGGGGAACGAACAAAAAGCGATCGGAGAAGTTGGCCGTTCGTCGCGACCTTAGGACATCCGAAAATCCCTTCCAACGACCCTACTCTCTAACTAAGTAAGTTAAGACCTTACTCACAAATTGTTGTGGTTTATTGTTGTTTAAAACTCGAGATCTAGACCCGTAACAAAAATCGATTTTCAAAAACCCTATTTTCGTCCAATTTCAAAAACTCGCCTAAAACTCGACCTTCGGGAATTCAAACCGAAAACTTTTCAACATAGATTTTGTTCCTAAGACTTTAATCTATCTTGTTTCCAAATTTCAGCCATTGACATTAAGATTTGCTATTCCAAATCTTGCCGTAAACTTTCTGTGACAAACCGAACGTTTGAAACTGTTGACAGATTTTCTTATTCGACTTGATGCATGTTTTTCACCCGTTTTTAGAATGATTCAACTTTGCATTTCTAAATAAAAGTTGTAGATAATTATGTCTAGATTATGCATATAAAATTTAATGGATTTTGAAGTTCATTTGGTATGTCAAATTGGTCGAATTCAGGAACTGTTTTAAAACCCCTTTGGAGTCCGCGCGTGAACAGTGTGTTGTGGTCAATTTTTGAGCATCTAAAATTCATTATTTCCAAATTCTTAAAACATGAAAGTTGTTCCTTAATGTGTTGAGCATTTCCTGTAAAAAGTTTGGATCAATTGGCTTTGAAATGAATTTTTAATCGGCGTCGCATGAACCTGTGACGAAATCAGTTTTTGAGACAGAAATTATCTTTTGTAAAGAACTCAAATTTTGACTCACTTCGAAACCTTATTTCCAAAAACTTAAAACATGAAAGTTGTTCGTGAGTGTGTTTTTGAGCTACTGTGCAAATTTCAGAATTTTTAGTGTAAAGATGAATTTTTAATTAAGAAAGGCGTAAACTGCGTCGAATCGGATTTTTCGAACTTGAGAAAACTCGAACTACGAAACGCGATATCAAATATTATGATAACATTGAAATACGAACTTTCGAAAAATCCCGTTCACTAGGCTGAGCCGATCTTCATGCTATCATTATCTTTGAGACTGCCTCGTTAGTGGTCTCCCTTTATTTGGACTGCCTCGTTAGTGGTCCTACGATTTTTGAGACTACCTCGTTAGTGGTCTCCTTACTATGCCAAAACGGCAGTTGTGCACATGGCCTGCCAAATCGGCAGTGGGAAATACACGGCCTGCTCGAGTGGCAGTGAAACCGCTTGAAAGGCCTGTCAAACGACAGTTGATATACATGCATGTCCAATTGACGGTAGATATACATGGCTAGCCAAAACGGCAGTCAATACTGATATGGTTGCGGCCGCCGGTTCACCGGCTAACTGATTATGATTTTTGAGATTGCCTCGTTAGTGATCTCCCTTGTGTGGTGTCCTCTTCTTAGTTGCGGGATAAAACTTAAAAGACTTGTGTGCGTATTTAATTAAGCTGCAATTATTTATCACGTTTTTAAATTTTGCTTCTAAATTACGTTTTTAAACTATGCTTTTAAAATTTCGCCTTTAAATTAAGTCCCTAAATTATGTATTCTCGTCTTGAATAAATTAATCATATTTTTCCGCTGCAAGTAAACTATGAGTTTTAAATTAATTTCGTAACGCATGAAAAGTGTAATTTTTAATTAAACACATGTAACCCCTTAAATTGTTTTGTTAGGGATTAACTTACTCAGTATTTTATATACTGATAAAACCCGTTGTTCATTTTTCCATTACAGAGTACGGAGCATGATCATGCATCGGGGGATCACTTTGGGCATTTAATTATTTGTTTTACATGACTTGCATACGGGCTTGTTAACCCGAGTTTTGGCCATGTCGGCCCTGTATTTTAATTTCCACTGCAACCTATTATTCTTATTATCATGTATGGATGATATTACATTATTATTTTTAAGTAATTCTGGACTTGCTTTTAAAACTTTTTTTTTCCAACACCTATAGCCTTGCATCTCTTTAGCAAGCTCGGAGAAACCGTGTCTTGCTAGGGAGGTGTGGCGGTGGCACCCCGACCTGGGTTATCAAATCCGGGGTGTTACACCCAAGTTCAAAAACTTACCGAACGAAACGAAGCAATGATAGATAGGATCGAAGCCCAAGGGATGGATCTGCTCCACCTTACCGACATCCTAATACCATTCAATCCCGTGGAGAATCATTTGGCAGAGCCGAACCCAGTCCTGAGCCCAACGGAGGAAGACCCAACCAATGAGGCTTATGGAGATTGAAGATTATAAACGCTATCTATCTGCTTTCGCCTAGTTATTCCTTTTCGGGAAATAGAAGTACTATTTCATCTCCTATCCTTGTACAAAAATTCCTCATATGGAGAAATAAAATGCAAGTCCCTATATATTATTACAACACTCTTATTATTCCAAAAATCTTTAGGGAAATCTTATTAAACCCGACACCCTACTACGCCACGTCCAAGCAACAAAACCTTAAACTCTAAACACCGCACCATATACCACATTACATAATACACTCTAAACCACTCCTATTAACACCATTTGATTCAATAAATTATTATTTTTCCAACACTCTATTAAATCCTTAGAATCAAATCCTTATACGTTGTAACAGAATGGCACCAAGGGGAAGACCGAGAAACCAACCTGCACCCCAAACCACTAATGAAATACCACCGAACACAACGGAGCCAGCTCAACCAGTAAGGGCTCAGAACCAAGGTGCGCAAGACGCCCCCGCACTGAACAATGTGGGCGATCGTCTCTTGACGATAGAGGAGGTTCTAATAGCGCTAGGGAACGTGCAAGTGAACCAAGGGCAAGTCGCGGCGGTGCCTCTGCCCCAGGCTCGCGTCAATTACCTGACTATGGTAAAACCCTACCAGCCACCACATTACGCTGGTGATGAGGATCCTGCCAAATTAGAGGAATGGATAAGGACGTTCGAAAAACTGTTCAACGCAATGAAGTGCCCGGAAGGGTAGAAAGTACGCGTCGCCTCATACTACTTGGGAGGCGAAGCGGACGGCTGGTGGCAGACCACCCAAGGAAAACTTACTGAGGAGGAAGAGCCTTATACGTGGGCAGAATTCATGGAGCTGCTCAGGGATCAATTCTATCCTATGAGCACGAACGCTGCAATGTACGAAGAATTCCTATCATTAAAACAAGGAGGTCAAACGGTGCAGGAATACTACACCCGCTTTAAGGAATTGGTGCGATTTGTGCCAAGGTTGGTGCCAACCGATGTAGAAAAGGCCCAGAAGTTTGAGATGGGGTTAAACCTGGCCATTAGGGAAGTGATCACGGGTGTGCACTACTCTGACCTACAAGCTGTTTATGATCGTGTGGTAGTGGTTGCACGAGTTCAAGGACTGAAGCGGAAGGCGATAGGTGAGACTAGCCGAGGTCCCCAAGGACAAGACAAGAGAGGTAAGGACCGCGGAGCTGATAATGACTCGAGTAGGAATAATCTTCACGAAGGCCCAAATGGACCAGCCCAAGGCAACAATGGAGGCAACAATAGAAGGATTTTCAACCGTAAAGGCTACGTACCGTGATGCCCAAGCTGTAACCAACCTCATCTGGTGAGGGGATGCCCTCAACCCGACACATGCTTCCGATATGGTCGACGTGGACATCGGATGAAAGAGTGTCAAACCCAGATTAAGAATATCACCAAAAGAGAGGATCTGGTCGCCGGACCTGACCAGCCACGGAACCCAGACGGTCAAAATGACAACAATCAAGGGCATCAACTCCAACATCAATACCCTCAACAGAACCTGAACCAAAACCAAAATCGGGACCAACAGAATAATCAAGGGAGACCCATGGGACGTTGAAAGTGATAAATCAAGCGGACATACCTTTGCAAGGCGACGATACTCGAACCTTCTTGAGAATAATGTGTAGGCAGTTATCGGGACATAACTGAAGTCCTAAGGGGGAGAGGATGTGATACCCCGTAATATTGTATAGGCATTTATTTTTTAGTTCGATTTGGCAACATGTATCCCAAATCAATAATAAAAAAATTCAAATTGTTTTGAAATACGTAATGACTTGATCCTTTCACAGGATACGTAGGCAACTTGGAAATAAAAATTCTAAGTTCAGTCACTATCATGATATAAGAAATAAAAACGACATGACCCTAGTTCCGAGCTCGCGAGAAGCTAACACGCAACTTTGAGGACGAAGTTGATTTCTAAGGAGGGTAGACTGTAATACCCGAGATTTTTATCGGCGTCCAAAGGAATAAAATTTATTTCTCGATCCGATCAAGGCCGAAATATTTCCGAAAAGAAGAAAATAATTCATTATTGCTCGGAAATGAATTACAGATAAATACAAAATTTAAAATGGAACAAAAGAGGGAAAGGAAGCCCGAAGATATTCAATGGATTGAGCCTAAAGAATTGGAATTAAATTAAAGAAGGAAAAGAATTTTAATTCCAAGAACCCGTGAAGTCAAAAATAATTTAATTAGATAAATTATTACACGGGAGCCAAAAGTCGACGAACCAAAAGCCGATGAATTCAAACCCGACGGATTCAAGATTTTGGACACGAAATAATCTCGAGTCGAAATGAATTTAAAAGTAGGAATTATAACCCGAGAATGACCCGAAAAATCGAGCCCGGGAACGTAGGAGGACAGAAGCCCAAAAGAGAGGAGAAAAGGCCCGACGGATCGCACGATCCGGCCCCAGCCCAGGCCGGGAGCCGCGCGGTCTCCACGCGGTCTGGGGTGATACCGCGCCAATACCGCGGGGGAACACAGGGAAACGGCAATAACGCGTTCCGACGATTTTCTTGCCATATTTTCGACCCCCGACTATGGAAACTCAATCACAATCAAGGGAGGGAGATATGGGACGAATTGAGAAGATCCTATACCCTATAATCAGATTATCTAACTCTAATTCACCCCTCCAAACCACCTCCCATTCTCTCTAAAGCTCTCCAAAACCGAAAACCCCAAAATCCCTTGTGTTCTTGAGTTTCCGACGACCAAATCCGAGCAAGGAGGCGAGTGGAGCAATGATTCAAGGATTGCAAATTGTTGGTAAGTGTTCTTAAGTTTTCCTACACCTTTTAGAATCCAAAAATTCAATCTAACCACGGATTATTCCTTACGATTTCGGTTCATGGCCAAATGAGGAAGAAATCGGGTTGAGGAGGTCCGTTCGTGGCAATCCGAAGGCGCCGGGCGACCCTGTGACATCCTAGATCTCACCCACTGTAAGATAATGCCTTACATATCAATATCGGTGGCTTAGGATCATTCATACCACTAGATTCAATCAAAACATTAAAATCGGACTTAAAAGATACACCTTTACGCATTTTCTGAAATCTAACGAAACTCCTATTTGAGAATCCGAAACGAAAAACTCCAAACTAGATAATTGTTCCTAACATCTTAATCTACATTGTGTCAAATTTTCACGTATTTTCATCAAGATTTAATGCCCCAAATCCCGTCTGGTATTTTCTGAAGTTTTTAAACAAAATCGAAAAGTTGACAAATTTGAGTGTTAGACTTCTTTGGTGTTTTTCTTATGGATTATTTCAAAACCAAACTTTGAAGTAAACATGAAAGTTGTGGATAATTTAATCAAGAATGTGTGGTTAAAATTTTGTGAATTTTCATTAACGTTTGAGTTGCCAAAACCGATCTAAACAGTCTGCATTTTTTAAATAAAATTTTGACAGATCTCATGTCCGAACTTTATGAATTAATCTGACTTAATCCGCTATGTTTTCAGACAAAATGCCTCAAATAAAACTTGTTTATTTTTGTGTCTTGTATATGCCTGAAAAATTTCATAAATTTTGGAATTCGTTTGCTAGGTCAAAAACCAGTTTAAAGATTAGTGCGTCGATTCTGAAATTTAGACAGATTTCACATTTTGAAAAGATTGCAAAATTTGACGTGTTTCCTTACCTAAGTTCGAGAAACTTAAAACACAAAAAATGTTCGATAGCATGTTTTTGAAGTGCTGTATAAATTTCAAGTCGATTGCTTTTAAATTGAATTTTTAAACTGAAATGGCGTAAACTGTGGCAACAACTTTAGTTGATATGTTGAAAAACTCAACTTTTTGAAAACACACGATTTGTGAGCTATATCTAAATGATAAAAACATTTTTCAAAAACCTGTTAATCTAGGCTGAGCTAGATCTCCACGTGAAGTAGGGGGTGAGTGCTCTGCAGGGAACTCATGCCTGAATGGACGATTTGAAATATTGCCAAAACGGCCAATGAAAACTAGTCTACACTCTCGTGTGTATCCGTATGGGTTACTCGAGGCTCCGGACTGCTAATGTGTATGGCGCGATAAGTGGATTGCTTCGGCGATTCTGAAATTGATACTTGAGAAATGCGATACTTGAGAAACTTGGTTGTGGCGTCCTCTTCTTAGTTAACGGGGAAAATTAAAAGACTTTATCTTTCCTTTAAATTATGTCTTTACTCATGTTATTAAATTATCTATCATGTCATGTTTTAAAATTATGTCTATGCCTTAATTTATCATTTTTAAATTTAATTTATTGTGAATTAAATTATTGTCTAAAAGTTGGTCAAATTCATGTTTTAAATATGCATGCTTAGAAATGTATTTTTATTTATTAAAATTTAAAACCCCATATTATTGCTACGTTAGGGATTATCGTACTCAGTAGGGGTGTAAATGAGACTGATAGGCTCGTAAAATATTCGGGCTCGACTCGATCAAAACTCGACCAAAGCTCGACTCGAAAAGGCTAGACTCGAGTTCGAGATCGGCTCGGAAGGTTAATGAGCCCGAGCCGAGCTAACCAATACTCGGCTCGAAAGCTCGATAATAGGCTCGAATATATATATATATATATATATATATATATATATACACACACATATCAATTATACATAGTAAGTGCATAATCTATTTATTAATCCTATAAATTTTCTTTTCTATTTTTTCTTTTTTTAATGGTTAGAAGTAGGAACTAGGAATAGTTTAATATATTGAATCTATTAAACTTCAATCATTCAAGTTTTTAAGTTCATTATTTAATAATTTGACAATTATTCTTATTTTATATCGGGCTTAGTTTGGGAATGGAGACCTGGTCCAGTGGTAATGTCCCATCTATCCATCTTTTTAACTTGTGTGATTTGAGCCCCTACACATATTTATTAACATATGAGTGTCAATGTTAAAAAAAAACAAAACAAAAAAAAAGAAAAATCTCGAGCTTTATTCAAGCCTCGAGTCGAGCTCGAACTCGGCTTTTTTATGTCGAGCTCGAGCTGAGCTCAATTTTTTAAAGCTCGTCGAGCTTCGAGCTCGAGCCGAGCCGAATTTTTCCTTAATCGAGCCGAGCCGAGCCGAGCCGAGCCAGGCTCGAGCTCGGCTCGGCTCGTTTACACCCCTAGTACTCAGTATTCTTTTATACTGATAAATGTTGTTTATATTTTTTTCCATTACAAAGTACGGAGCATGATCATACATTTGGGGGATCATTTTGGACCTTTACTTTATGAATTGCATACGAGCCTGTTAACCCATGTTTTGGCCATGTCGGCCCTTTATTTTATTTTCGCTGCATAAACTTTATTATTATCGTACATGGATGATTACTACTCTATTTTAAATTTAAGTACTTCCGGACTTGTTTATTTTTAAATCATTTTTGAAATACCTTTAGCATTGCATCTCTCAAGTGAGCTCGAATGAAGTCGTGTCTTGCTTGGGAGGTGTGGCGGTGGCATCCCGGCCTGGGTTATTAAATCCGGGGTGTTATAGGAAAAATTTTGGCAGCATAAACCCCTCAAATTAGATACGTAAAATTACCAAATGGAAGATGTTTCCAAATGGTGAGGGGTGAATCTCAAGGCCAAACTCAAATAAGATAAACAAAAAAAATATTTTTGGAAAAATGGCCAAGAACTTCAAAAATTCATAGAAATTGATTTCCTTGGCCAAATTTTTCGAATTTTATATGCATCTCTATGTAATCGAATTTTATACCACTGAAACCTCCCGGGCTTGTATTATAGAATCTATCATGAAACGGCCTCTCCATTTCTGCCCACGTATTAACCAATCCTGGTGGTAGATTAATGTACCACTCAAAAGCTGGATCAATGAGTGATAAGCTGAACAATATCAGCTTATGGAAGTCGTGTTGAGCGATCCTAGTGCACTGAGCCGTAAATCGGTCGATATGTTCTATAGTGGATCTCCATACTTCCCCCAAAAATCAGGTTCCTTAACTCCTCTAGGTTGAGGATACTGCTCTTCGATGTAATCCGGATAAGGCTTCCTATACATCGGTTGATTATCCTGGCCGATCAAGTTTCCGAACTGAGTTCGGATTCCGCTATGAGCTCTCTGTCAACCAGCTGTGGCTAATTCTGCTGAGGCGGTGCTATATTTGGTTGTGCATATTGTTGCTGAATGATCGGAACAGTTTGCGAATGGTAAGGCTGCTGTTCGTACCTACCCTGTGGTGGTACATAAGGACGCATTCCATGCCCTCCTGGCGGCCGATCGGCCTGCTCAGAATAGTTTAGCTGGACACAAAGTGGATTTGGGATCATAGGAGGTGGATTCTGCACCGCTTGCGCATTCTGAGCTCCAAACGGATATAAATTTCGAGCTAGTTTGGCTCTGAACATAGTTGGCATAGACGCCAGTATACTTCCTTTAATCTGGCGAACCGAAGTAACCGCCGCTTCAACCATGAACTGCATTGATCGCAAAATCGTGGTGTTAAATTGTCATGTGCATTAAAATCCACCGGACCAGCAAATCTTGGATGATAATCTCCTGGATTGACCGGGCGTTCTTCATGTATAGGCGGCAAATCAGTCCTCGCTGTTGTGTTTACTGCCGGAGTAGCGTGTGGATCAACTGCCGCTGCAAAATTGTGTCCCACTGGGCGTGCCACTGTTTGGCCATCGGTTATGGCCAAGGACCTTTTTCTCCTCAAGGGAGGCTATCGGAAAATGATCAAACTGGTTACGGGTCCGAATAACAATAATGCGCCCAAAACTCGACTGAAATTGAATCGAACTCAATGGCAAAACAGAAAACAATGGAAAATCTATCAGTTGCTAAGAAACAACGGCTGGTTGTTCTAAAATAGCTATCAAAATCTACCTGTTGTTAAGAAACAACGGCTGACTCAAGGAAGTAACCACCACAAACTTGGCTAAATCTTGGAATGCTTGTAAAAGAAAGCAGTAAAAGATACAGGAAAATAAATTGACATGATAGGAAATTTGGGGTGGATTGATCTCTCTGATTTCAGTGGCCGCACCCCCTATTTATAGATGGAAAAGTGGAGCTGGATAACCGCTCCTCAACTGTCTCTAGAGCCGATTAGCTTTTCCCTCCTTCGGCCGAACTCGCTTCCACCTGTTTCGGCCGAATCCAACCTTTATCCTTGTTCTGATCTCATTACTTCGGCTCTCATGAACTCGGGCCTTAACAAATATTTTTCCTTTTTTTCTTTGGCACACAAATGCTTATTTCCCTTGGCCCAATTATTTGGCCCAATTTTGACCCACCAACTTGGGTGGTCACAACAGTTATCCGAGATATTGGGTACGCGTTGGACTGATTGTCTATGTTTCGATAAAATGATCAATGTGACTTTTATGGACCACAATTTTGCTAATTAATTGTGTTAGTCGACAAGGCCTTCCCCAACCCTCTATCCCAAAAAGCAGGTATTTTGATTGCCACATCAGCGCCACCTCAAAAGTAAAATACCTGTACCTTTAAAACAAAACTCCTCCCCAATCTTCTACCTCAAAAGTAAGGTATTTAGGGGACCCACTTCATTTTATTTAATTATCATTTATTTTATCAACTATAAGAATTGAACCAAAATTCATTTATTTAGAGGTATTGAATTTTCTCCGGAGCTAGAAAAATTGAACCCAAAATTCATCCAGGAATCTTTATCCATTTTTTTTGGATGAATAGAAAATAAAAGTAACAATCAAATAAGAAATTTTGATATTTGGAAGAGAAAATAATGTAAGAGAAAAATAGAGTGAAGGATGTATTTATAGTGGTATTTAATAAAAAATAAATAAAAATATATTACAATGGTACATTTGCAACAGCTATGTAAATAATTAAAATATTAAATTAGAATGGTACATTTGCAACGGTCATGTGAATAATTAATAAAAAAAAATTAAAATAGTTTGCAACAGTAAATTAATGAAAACTTTAAAAAATGAAAGAGAATAGAAATATTTATGTAGTTAGTCAATAATTAAACTTAATTATTTAATAAAATAATTAAGGAAAAAATAAAAATTTATTAAAATAGTGAATATAAAAAAATTAAGAAATAATTAGTCGAAATCTAATACTCATTGTTATGAGAATATGCTACTTTTTTATTAGGAATTTCTGAAATCTAATTAAATATTTAGATTCATTTCATTGAGTAGATAGATTTTCATACAAAGAACACTGAAGTCCGAGTTCGTATGAGAAAGTTAGAGCCATTTGAAGTTCATTGCGATTTTCAACGACGGAGCTTATGGAATTCAGCGACAGGTCCTATATAATTCAGAAACGGAACCTATGGAATTCAGCGACAAGAATAATAGAATTCAACGACGTAACTTATGAATTTCAGCGGCAAAGCCAATACAACAAAGCCAACGCAACAAACTTCGAGTGACTCTAACTTTCTCATATGAACTCGGATTTGGACGTTCTATATATGCAAATCCATCTACTCGATACAAGGAATCTAAATATCCTATCAAATTTTATAAAAATTTATTAAAATAGTGTATAAAAAATTAAGAAATAATTAGTCAAAATCTAATACTCATTGTTATGAGAATATGCTATTTTCCTATTAGGAATTTCTGAAATCTAATTGAATATTTAGATTCCTTTTATTGAGTAGATAGATTTTCATATAAAGAACACCGAAATCCGAATTTGTATGAATAAGTTAGAGCCATTTGAAGTTCATTGCGATTTTCAGCGACGGAGCTTATGGAATTCAGCGACATGTCCTATATAATTCAGCGACGGAGCCTATGGTATTTAGCGACGGGAACAATAGAATTCAACGACGTAATACAACAAAGCCAATACAACAAACTTCGAATGGTTCTAACTTTCTCATATGAAATCGGATTTAGACGTTCTTTATATGCAAATCCGTCTACTCGATACAAGGAATTTAAATATGCTATCAAATTTTATAAAATCCAAATAAATAAATTGCAGTACATCTGGACACGAGATAGAATTGGCCATTTATTCTATTTTTAACCTTTCAAAATGTCTGCATATCCACATGACCGCATAGCAACATATGTGTTTATTTAATTTTCAAAATCAATCATATACAATAAAATTTTTAAATTATTTAATTTAATAAATATAAAAAATAAAACAAAAAATATAATCGGATGCTAATAATAGCTAATTTGATTCAACAAATTAAAGAGAATTGCTAATAATAGCTATTTTCATTTTTTAAAAGAAATGGAGATTTTACTGCAAGTGGGTCCCATTTCACGCGCGTGAGGCCACGTTTCGTCCTTCTTCAGGCGTGTGATCCACGCTGTAATACCCAAGATTTTATTCAGCATCCAAAAGAATAAAATTAGTTTCTTAATCCGATCAAGGTCGAAATATCTCCGAGAAGAAGAAAATAATTTATCACAATAAATTATTGCTCGGAAATGAAATGCCGATAGATTCAAAAATTCAAAATGGAATAAAAGAGGGAAAGGAAGCCCGAAGACATTCCATGAATCGAGTCAAAAGAATTGGAATTAAATTCAAGAAAGTAAAGAATTTTAATTCCAAGAACCGTGAAGTCGAAAATGATTTAAATAAATAAATCATTGCACGGGAATCGAAGGTCGACGGATTCGAAGCCGACGAATCCAAACTCGACGGATTTAAGATTTCAAATACGAAATCAATTTAAGTCGAAATAAATTTAGGATAGAAATCGTAACCCGAGAATGACCCAAAAAATCGAGCACGAAAACATAGGAGGATAGGAGCCCGAAAGAGAGGAGGAAAGGCCCGAAGGATCGCCCGGCCCAGCCCAGACCGTAGCCCAGGGCGGAGCCGCGCGCTCTCCGCACGGTATTGATGGAAACCGCGCCATCATCGCGCCGTGGGACAGCCTACGATCATCTTGCGCGTTTTCGAGATTTCTTGCCATATTTTCGACCCCCGACTATGGAAACACAATCACCATTGAGGGAAGGATATTAGGGATGAAATTAAGTGATCCTATACCCTATAATCAGATCACACAACCCTGATTCATTCCTCTTTACTCTCATTTTCTCTCCCAACTCATTCAAACCAAAAAACCACAAATCCTCTTGTGTTCTTGAAATCCCGACGACGAAATCCAAGCAAGGAGGCGTGTGGAGCAAGGTTTCAAGATTTTAAATTGTTGGTGAGTGTTTATTTAGGTTCCCTACACCTTTTTGAATCCAAAAATTCGATCTAACTATAGATTTTTACTTTTGATTTCGATTCGTCGCCAAGGGGAAGAGGATACCGTGTTGAGGAGATCCATTCGTAGCCATCCGTAGATTCCGGACGACCCGAGGGCTGTTTAGAACTCGTATTATGTCAGTTAATTCTTACATACGGTTTTTGGTGGCTAAAAATCGACCAAACAAAAGATTCAACTCAAGAAATTAATAAAATCTGTCAATAGAGGTTCCACACGTGCGCAGCGTTTTTGGATGAATTTTTCGAACCCTTAAACGTCTTCAAACAAAAAAACTCAAAACATAAAAAGTGTTCCTAAGACATAGATCTACATGCTGTGAAATTTTCAAAATTTTTCGTAAAGGTTGGTTGCCCAAAAACCGAATCTGAACACCTCTGCATATTTTTCGAACATAGAACTTTGGCAGATTTAGCCCTCGATCTTGTTAGCCATTTTGACCTCTGATTTAGGCCGAATTAGGACTTGAGCTAAACATGAAATTTGTAGATCTATGAGTCGTGAATACCGCTCTAAAATTTCATAAAGTTTCATCAAGATTTGGTACCCCAAAACGCATTGTACATTTTCTGAGTTGCATGACTTGTTCGAAAAACTTGACAGTTTTCATAGTCGAACTTGATGAGCATTTTTCTATCACTTCTGATAAAAACTAATCTTTGGTGAAAACATGAAAGTTATAGATAATTTTCTTACAATCATGTCTGTAAATTTCGTGCATTTTCATTAATTTTTGATAGTCAAAACCCGTTTTGAACACACTGTGTCCGTGAGGAAAAAAAAAGTCGACAGATTTTAAGTCCGAAATTAGTGAATTAATCTGACTTAATCCGTAATGATTTTTTATAAATTGCCTCTAATAAAACTTGCTTATTTTGGTGTCTTTTAAGTGCATGTAAAATTTCATAAATTTTGGAGGTCGTTTGCTAGGTCAAAAACTCTTTTGAAAATCAGTGCACTGTTTAGAAAAAGTTGGCAGATTTTGTATTCTGCAAAGAATGTAAAATCTCACTCGTTTCCTCACCTATTTTTGAAAAACTTAAAACTTGAAAGTTATTCGTTAGCGTGTTTTTGAGCTACTGTAGAAATTTCAAGTCGATTGCCTTTGAAATGAATTTTTAAACTGAGATGGCGTAAACTGTGGCAATGGCTTGGTTGAAATGTTGAAAAACTCGACTTTTGAGAAACACATGATTTGTGAGATATGTCTAAATAATAAAAACATTCTTTTCTAAATTCTTTGAAACATTGGGATTTATGACTAAACTGGATGCTATCAATATTGACGATGTGGCTTGTGGACATAAGTGCCCAAGGGTATGTCTAGTGGACGTAAGAGCCCTAGCGAAATATTGATCGTATGGCTAGCGGACGTAATAACCCTATTAAAATATTGACCATGATGCTTGTGGACGTAAGAGCCCGAGTGTACGGCTGGCGGACATAAGTGCCCTAGCGAATGGTGATCTGTAAAAGAAATGAAACGAGAAATTTATAAGAGATTTAATTAAATCTTTGTTGAATTCTGGTTAGATTATGTCAAATTATTTAATCACCTTGCAAGTTATATCTATGATCATTTGGGATTCATACCTTTGATTTATACAATTAAATTCTGTGATTTAGTCGAGCTAATTTATATAGAGCATGCAATCGTGCTAAATGTAAGTCAATTCTTTCTTAAATAATTAAAGGCTTTGAAACCCCATTATTGTATGCTAGGGGTTAACTTACTCAGCATGTTTATGCTGACAAAACCGTTGCTCTCTTTTTCTTTTCAGAGTATGAGGCTTACACATGAGCATATCATGCATTGGAATTTTGGGAACATTTACTCTCGTTTTAATACATGACTTGCATAACGGGCCTGTATAACCTGTGATTTGGCCGTGTTGGCCCTATTTATATTTCCGCTGCTATATCTATATTTAAATATTACATTCCGCTGCAACTTATATAATACTATGTAATGATTTTTGCTATATATTTACAAATGGGCTGTTTGAAATGTTTTAAATTCTGAAAAACTATAGCCTTGCATCTCTCTAGCAAATTCGAAAAAGTCGTGTCTTGCTTGGAAGGTGTGGCGGTGGCACCCCGGCCTGGGTTATCTAATCCGGGGTGTTACAGAATGGTATCAGAGACCGGAATATTTTTAAACAACTATTTTTAATTATTACTTTTAAAGCTATTATTTTTAAGCTAATATCTGATAACAGAGTGGTATCAGAGCCCGGAATATTTTTAAAGCTAGTATTATTATTTTTAAACTATTATTTTAAAAACTAGTATTATTTTTTTAAAACCATTATTTTAACTATAATTATTATTTTGAGCTCAAGTTTTTGGCCCAATCATTTTACTTATTATTAAAATCCTAAATTTTTTTTAGCCCAAAATTTTTACTTAGCCCAATATTTTTCTTTAGCCCAAATATTTATTATTTTTGGCCCAATATAGTGGTCCAAATATTTTATCCTTGTCTTTAAATTATCCATGGCATAAATTTTTTTTTTAAATCAATGGATAAATAAATGCATGCATAAATTAAATTTTATTGGGGGGATTGCATATGCATACATACATAATTGCACTAACTCTTTTTATGTGAATTATCGGCGTTAAGAAACACTCCTATATTAGAATTCGACATGACTTTGACTTAGGAGCGCTTGCTAAAGACTAACTTTGTCTTAGTCCTAGATCTTGATCACTTATATTTAGCGTGCCCACATCTACTAACGGCCGTTACGGATCTATCTTTCAATTTTTCCTGACTCCTAACGTTCCTTAGATTAGAAACTCATCTTCGCGTGCGTAATAACAGAAAATGGCACCTAGAAGAAACCCGAGGAAGGTAAGCCCAAACAACACTGACACTGACCTCCCCAACATGCCCAACAACAATGGGACTCCTCAGAATCTAGGAAAACGAGTGCCTCCTGTGCCCAACAATATGGATGAACGTTTAAAGACTATAGAGGAAGTTCTAGTAGCATTAGGAAATGCTGAAGTGCATAGGGCACAACCAGCAGTACCTCCGCCCGTAGCTCGAATCAACTAGCTAGCATTAGTGAATCCTTATCAACCACCATACCATGATGGGCAAGAGGATCCTGCCAATCTAGACGGGTGGATCCGTACCTTTGATAAACTTTTGAACGCTATCAAATGCCCTGACGAGGAGAAGATACGTGTAGCGACCTACTACTTAGGAGGCGAAGCTGATGAGTGGTGGCAAAACCTTCAAACGAATTCAGAGGAAGACGAAGAAGCCTACACCTGGGAAGAACTTAAGAAAGCCTTGAGAGAAAGATTCTACCCACTGAGCACCAAGACTGCGAAGTACGAGGAATTCATCAACCTCAGACAAGGTGCGCAAAATAGTACTACACCAAATTCAAGGAGCTAGTACGATTTGCTACGAGGCTAGTACCAACCGACTCTGACAAGGCTCAGAAATTCGAGATGGGTCTGAACCTTAGTATCCGGGAGATACTTGCAGTAGGACAATTCACGAACCTGCAGACGATTTATGATCGCGCTGTAGCAATTGCTCGAATCCAGCAATTGAAGCGTAAGGAAAACGGTGAGTCGAGCAAGGACTCGCAAGGACTTGAGAAGAAGGATCGGAAAGACAACAATAACAACTCTAGGAAAGGCAATGGGTCCCGGAGGGAAGAAAATAAAGGTCTCGACAATGAGGGAGATGACGACCGTGGTGCGTTCATACCACGCTGTCCACGATGCAACCATGCACATCTGGTGCGCCGGTGCCCGAAGCCTGGAGCCTGCTATAAATGCGGCAAGTTTGGTCACAAGGCTAGGGGATGTCGAATGCCAGAGGAGAAGATCGAAAAGAGAATAGACCTGATGAACCTTCAGCAAGGAGAGGGTGGCAAGGAACAAGATTAAAACCCGAACCTTCTTGAGAATAGTACATAGGCAGTTATGGGGACATAACTGTAATCTTAAGGGGGGGATGTAACAACCCGAATATTATGTATCCCAAATCAATAAATAAACAAATTCAAATTGTTTTGAACTACGTAATGACTTGATCCCTTCACAGAGTATGTAGGCAACATGGAAATTTTAATTCTGCGTTCAGTCAAACAACAAACAATCAACAATCAAACAATAATACACAACAACACAGCAACACAATATCACAAAAATGAAATGAACGAGAGAACCTTAGTTCTAAGCTCGCGAAAAGCTAACACGCAATTTCGGGGACGAAGTTGATTTTTAAAGGGGGTAGACTGTAATACCCGAGATTTTATTCGGCGTCCAAAAGAATAAAATTAGTTTCTTAATTCAATCAAGGTCGAAATATCTCCGAGAAGAAGAAAATAATTTATCACAATAAATTATTGCTCGGAAATGAAACGCCGAAAGATTCAAAAATTCAAAATGGAATAAAAGAGGGAAAGGAAGCCCGAAGACATTCCATGAATCGAGTCAAAAGAATTGGAATTAAATTCAAGAAAGAAAATAATTTTAATTCCAAGAACCGTGAAGTCGAAAATGATTTAAATAAATAAATCATTGCACGGAAATCGAAGTTCGACGGATTCGAAGCCGACGAATCCAAACTCGACGGATTTAAGATTTCAAATACGAAATCAATTTAAGTCGAAATAAATTTAGGATAGAAATCGTAATCCGAGAATGACCCAAAAAATCGAGCTCGAAAACGTAGCAGGATAGGAGCCCGAAAGAGAGGAGGAAACGCCCGAGGATCGCACGGCCCGGCCCTGACCGGAGCCGCGCGGTCTCCGCGCGGTATTGATGGAAACCGCGCCACCACCGCGCTGTGGGACAGCCTACGATCATCTTGCGCATTTTCGAGATTTCTTGCCATATTTTCGACCCCCGACTATGGAAACACAATCACCATTGAGGGAAGGATATTAGGGACAAAATTAAGTGATCCTATACCCTATAATCAGATCATACAACCCTAATTCATTCCTCTTTACTCTCATATTCTCTCCCAACTCATTCAAACCGAAAAACCACAAATCCTCTTATGTTCTTGAAATCCCGACGACGAAATCCAAGGAAGGAGGCGTGTGGAGCAAGGTTTCAAGATTTTAAATTGTTGGTGAGTGTTTATTTAGGTTCCCTACACCTTTTTAAATCCAAAAATTCGATCTAACTATAGATTTTTACTTTCGAGTTCGATTCGTCGCCAAGGGGAAGAGCATACCGTGTTGAGGAGATCCGTTCGTAGCCATCCGTAGATTCTGGACGACGCAAGTGTAATACCCGAGAAATCGACATCGGAAATTAAATCCAAATATTAAAGAATCGAATTTAATTATCGAAACCGAAATAATTCCGAGAGAGCGGAATTAAATATTTTCGGACGATAGCAACTCGAAGAGAGTTATCGGATTATCCAACGATTTCGGTTAATTCATAAAATCATAATAATATTAAAAAAAAAGGGGGAAACCCGCGCAGCAGGAGGCCGCGCGGCGGCGGCGCGTGGTCGCGTGAAGCCCGCGTCGGCGGCGGCAGGCGGCGGTTCCAAGCGCTGCACGCGTTTTTGCTCCAATTTTCGAGGATGGATGACTCCAACCGATCCAAATCCGTTTATCAGATATTAGGGGATGTTTTGGGACTCCTTTCGATGATTTTTGGATATATTAAACCTTCCTACAACTTGGAGTAAGAAGGATACATGTACAATTAGTAATTCAT
This sequence comes from Hygrophila difformis, assembly GCA_030278955.1. NCBI lineage: Eukaryota > Viridiplantae > Streptophyta > Magnoliopsida > Lamiales > Acanthaceae > Hygrophila > Hygrophila difformis. The sequence continues at coordinate 47,802,647 of JAOANR010000008.1, forward strand.
TGAACCATGTTGGGAAGTGGGGTGAATAGGGAGTAATGGGAGGCTCCAAATTCGAATTTTTGACTGTCATAATACTCCCTACACTTCCAAGGTTCATTAAGGTTCTATTTGGGACTCCAAAACATCCTATTCCAATCTTTAATAATCCACCAAACCATCCCCATTCCCTATTCCGAATTTCAGATTTCCATTGGAGAGTGGGTGAGATTGTGTGGGTTCTTCTTCTTGTTCTTGAGGCCTTGGACAAATTGGGAGGTCCTAATCCTTTCTTCTACGAGTTGGTAAGGTTTCTAATCCAAATCCTTAATCTTAGAGTCAGATTTCAAGCCCTAACATCAAGTGCTCTCCTTTCAACCCCCAAAATAGGATTCATTCGGTAGACTGTGGAAGCGTGGGGCTGTGTTGGTCGATTTTGGAGCAATCAAGAAGGAGGATTTCGATCTAATCTCACCAAGGGTAAGTTAGTATTGTGCATTTCAAGTTTTAGAGGTTTTGGTGGAGAATCCATCAAGTTCTTATTCGATTTCTATCCTATGCCAAATCTGCCATCTAGGGTTTCCATCCATGTAGTCCATGTTGTTCTGCGTTTTTCACTTAGATCTGTCTGTTTTTGGGAAATCCTTCCTAAATGACAAATGTTCCTAACATCTTTAATATGCTCTCTGTAAATTTTCATAATTTTTGAACATGATTTGGGCGTCGAAAATGGATCTGGTTTTCTGAGATCTTGTGCTGTCAGTTTTGGTGTTAATTTGTAATCAGTTTTTGTTGTCCGATTTCCTCTCACCTATGACCGTTTTCATTGGTTGTTGTCTTCATGAAAGTTGTTCCTTTATGTGTCTAGATCATTCCTGTAAAATTTCATAATTGTTGGAGCATGTTTGGAATTGATATGGATTTTTAAATGGACTGTGGTCGGATGAACAGTAGAGTTTTAACCCCTTGAGAAAGTTGGTTCTGAAATCTTTTTTTTTAGGTCACTTAGAATCCGATTTTGAAGAAACCTATTTCTAAGAAACATGTTCATTGGGTGTGTTCTAGCTCCTGTAAAAATTTCGGAATTTTTGAAAATGTTTTGCCAAGTTTCCATATGCGATTTCTGAAACTGCCAGAAAGATTATTTTCGTCGGTAAATCGTACTTTGTGTATTTTGATGATTTACGAGTCGAATGGCTCATTTTTGGGAATATGAGAAATCTGGAATCGTGTGATCTTGTAAAGTGATAAAATTATGGTTCTGAAACTTTGTAAGTTTTGATCGAGTGGCATGTCCAATATTTAGAGGGTAAGTGCACTTGGCGTGAGCTCGTTGGGCCGCCCCTCTCTTGTGGCAAAAACGGCGCATATGATATTATGGTTTCGTGATTGTAAGAGTCTATACTCCTAGGTGTATCCGTATGTGTAATACACGAGAATTTTACAACATAAAATAAACAAATAATAAAGAGAACATAATAAATAAATAAAGATAAGGAAATGAGAAATGAGATTTTAACTTAAAAAGGAATTAAAGGAATTTAATTAAATAAAAAGAATTGATTAAGGATAAATAAATTGCACACCGAAACCCGACACTAATGAACTCGAGGATTCGAGTCCAAAACATCCAATTAGACCCGAGTGGAAATTTAGAGAGAAAGTAGAAACCCGAATATACCCCGGGAATCGGAATTCGGGAGCATAGAGGGATAGAAACCCGAAAGAGAGGCGGAAAAGCACGACGGATCGCACGACCCGCCCGGACCGAAGTCCAGGCGAGAGTCGCGCGGTGGCCGCGCGGTGAAGAGGGAAAACCGCGCCACGACCGCACCACTTGACAGATTCGCCCGTTGCGTGAATCTCTCGCCCGAACGCAGATTTTTCGACTTTCGGTTGAACGTCTCTCGACCCAAGACCTTTAGGTCAGATGTTGGACGCCCTAGGACTTGGGAAATCTATAAATAAAGCCCTTGGGAGCCCCGAACAAGTTTACAAAACCCTACAACATTCTATACGTTCGAAACCCTAAATCCGGAGTCGTCGGAGGCACGAAACCAAGACGAACGCTGTTGGACGAGTTTCTCTACAGATCTCCATAGTCGTGGTAAGTCTCGGTCCAATCTTTATTCAATAAACGATTCGAAAACGAATCCTAATCATCTCCTTTTTCTTTCTACACCTCGAATTGGATCTAGATCGTAGAACCCGACGAACGGAGAGGAGGAACGGTAGACGGGAAGCCACGCCTTCGAATAGACGATCCCCGACGTTCATAAACTCAGTAAGTTAACGCTTACACGGTTTTGGGAGTAGTTAAAATATTTAAATCTAGAAACTAAATCAAATCTTTCGTAAATCTGTCAATATGTGATTTCTAACGGCGCAACAGTTTTGTCTAGTTTTTCCAAACCTTAAAACGACTTCAAACGGAAAAACATAAAACACAAAAAACGTTCCTAAGACATAGAACTAGCTACTGTAAAATTTTCATAATTTTTCATCGTGTTTTGATACCTGAAACCGATCACAAACGAGCCTGCTTTAGATTTAGATCTTGAAACAATGATAGATTCTTTATCCGAACTTGTTGATGATTTTTACCTTAGATCTAGACCGAATTAGGATTGGTGTTTAACATAAGAGTTGTAGATCTATATGTTAAGAACACCTCCGTAAAACTTCAGAATTTTTCGTGATGATTTGATATATGAAATCTACCCGAAACCGAACTGCTAGGATGTGGATCTTGAAATTCTTGACAGAACTTAGGACCGATCTTGATCACGTTTTGACATAGGTTCCAGACCGATTTAGATCTTTGGCCGAACATAAAAGTTGTAGATAATTGTCTTAAGATGATCTCTGTAAAATTTCATTAAATTTGGAGTTGGATTGCTATGGTAGAATTCGAAATCGTTAAACGGAGTTATATGAAATTCGGACAGAATAGTACTTCTGTGAAAATTAGTGTTTTTGACCTATTTTGGTATCTCGGATTGAAAAAGGTAAAACACGAAAGTCGTAGATCTCGACATTTTGGAGTCAGTCGTGAAATTTCGGAATTTTTGAAGTTAAATCTGATTTTTAACGAATTTTAGAGTAAACTGTGGTTGACCGAGTCAAAACTTGAAATCTTGTGGAAACGGTGAAATTAACCTTTGAGGTTGAAACGGATAGAAATACTTTGAAATACGATACACGAAACAAGAAGATTAAAATATTGTGGGTTATGACTAAGCTAGATACTGTCAATGTTCTCTGCGGCTTGGGACATAAGAGCCCAAGTGTATGTCTAGGTTGACGTAAGAGCCCTAGCGAAACACTGATCGTATGGCTAGCGGACGGATTAACTCTAATTAAAAGATCGACCATGATACCTGTGGACATAAGAGCCCAGGCGTAAGGCTGGCGGACATAAGAGCCCTAGCGGTGGTGATCTATAAAAGAATCAAAACGAGACGTCGATAAGGGAATCTAATCAAGTCCTTGATAATTTGTGTTTGTAAATTTATGGCAACTTATTTAATTACGTTGCAAGCTATATTGATGATCTTATGAATCCATGTCTTCTAAATTATGCGATTACATGAATTGTTTAAATTATGCACATGTTTTCATTAAATTTAAATAAAGGCTTTGAAACCTCATAATCTTGTATGTGTTAACTTACTCAGCACGTAGTGCTGACCAAAACCGTTTTTTTTTTCCCTGTTTCTTTCAGAGCCGAAGAATATGCATCATCATATGCATTCATGGGAATTTTGGGGAAATGCTTTATTTGTAAATGATACGTTAGACTAGAAATTGCATGAACGGGCCTGTTTAACCCGTATTCTGGCCGTGTTGGCTATATTTAAATTCCGCTGCATTATACTTATGTAAATATTATTTTCCGCTGCAACTTTAATGTACTATTTTTAAATTATATATAAACGGGCTGTTTGAATGTTTAAATTCTGAAAAACCATAGCCTTGCATCTCTTTAGCAAGCTCGGAGAAACCGTGTCTTGCTAGGGAGGTGTGGCGGTGACATCCCGACCTGGGTGACCAAAAACCGGGGTGTTACAAGTTGGTATCAGGGCCCAGACTTTTTTAAAGCTATCTATTTTAAAGAAAATATCTAATACCAAAGTTGGTATCAAAGCCCGACTTATTTTTAAATTAGTATTTTTAAACTTATTATTATTATTCTTAAACTATTATTTTTAAACCATTATTACTTTTAAATTATTATTGAAGCCCAAATTATTATTTTGAAAGTTTCCTAGCCCAAATCATTTTTGAGCCCAAATGATAATTATTTTTGACCCAATATAGATGTCCAAGAATTTTAACTAATATTTTAAATTTTTTTTAAGCATTAGTTCCATGGAATAAATTTTTAATTTTAAAACCCATGGAAATTAGAAAATATATATATATATAGTGCATGAATTATTTTGGGGGGGAATCATCATCTGCATGTGCATACCACATTTTTTTTCTGTACCTTAGAGAACCTAGAAGCGATATGTTCTAACTTAGACATTTTGCTTGCACTAGATGACTTAGACGCTTGACATCAAATTAGGAGCGCTAACTAGAGACTGATCTTGCCTTAGTTCTAGATCGCGTTCATCTAAGCGCACGCCTAAGCATAACAAATCTCGGCCTTAGCCATTCTTGTCCTTGTACGAATTAAACAATTCTCTTATGCTGAGAAATAAAAATCGAATCTTTATTAAAACACTCTCTATCCCAAAAATCTTGTTTGGATTTCCAAACAACAAATCCGAAAATTTGAAGTTTGAAATTTACGAAACGTCTTGTTCGAGCGATCTATCTAAACTCTACACGTTATAACAGAAAATGGCGCCTAGGAGGAAACCAAGGAAGGTGAGTCCAAACGGCACTGACGCTAACATTTCCAACACGCCCAACAACAGTGGAAGTCCTCAGAACCTAGGAGAGCAAGTGCCTCAAGCGCCCAATAATATGGAAGCACGTTTAAAATCTGTAGAGGAACTCCTTGTAGCATTGGGAAATGCCGAGGTGCATAGGACACAAACAGTACCTCCGCCAGTAGCCCGAGTCAACTACTTGGCATTAGTGAACCCTTACCACCCACCCCATTATGACGGCCAAGAGGATCCAGCCAAGTTGGAAGGATGGATCCGTACCTTTGATAAGCTCTTGAATGCTATCAAGTGCCCTGATGAGGAGAAGATACACGTAGTGACCTACTACCTAGGAGGCGAAGCCGATGAGTGGTGGCAAAATCTCCAAGCGAATTCAGTGGAAGACGAAGAAGCCTACACCTGGGAAGAACTTAAGGAAGCTTTGAGGGAAAGATTCTACCCACTGAGCACCAAGACTGCGAAGTACGAGGAATTCATCAACCTAAAGCAAGGTGCACAAACCGTGCAAGAGTACTACAGCAAATTCAAGGAGCTAGTACGATTCGCTGCGAGGATAGTACCAATCGACTCTGACAAGGCTCAGAAATTCGAGATGGGTCTGAACCTTAGTATCCGGGAGATACTTGTAGTAGGACAATTCACGAACCTGCAGACGATATATGATCGCGCCGTATCGATTGCTCGAATCCAGCAATTGAAGCGTAAGGAACATGGTGAGTCGAGCAAGGACTCGCAAGGACTTGAGAAGAAGGATCGGAAAGACAACAATAACAATTCTAGGAAAGACAATGGATCCCGAAAGAAAGGAAATAAAGGTCTCAACAATGGGGGAGACGACAACCGTGGTGCGTTTATACCACGTTGCCCACGATGCAACCATGCACATCTGGTGCGCCAATGCCCGAAGCCTGGAACCTGCCGTAGGTGCGGCAAGCTTGGTCACAAGGCTAGTGGATGTCGAACGCCAGAGGAGGCGATCGAAAAAAGAGTAGATTTGGTGAACCTTCAGCAAGGGGAGAGTGACGAGGAACAAGACCAAAACCCGAACCCTCTTGAGAATAATGAATAGGCAGTTATGGGGACATAACTGAAATCCTAAGGGGGAGAGGATGTGATACCCCGTAATTATTTATTTTGGAGTTCGACTCGATATCATGTATCCCAAATCATAAATAAACAAATTCAAATTGTTTTGAACTACGTTATGGCTTGATCCCTTCACCGGGTACGTAGGCAGCTTAGAAGTTTTAATTCTAAGTTCAGTCACAAAAAAAAAAAACAAACAAACAAAAGACCTTAGCACGAGAAAAGCCGAAACACAACTTCGAGGACGAAGTTGATTCTTAAGGAGGGTAGACTGTAATACCCGAGAATTTTACAACATAAAATAAACAAATAATAAAGAGAACATAATAAATAAATAAAGATAAGGAAATGAGAAATGAGATTTTAACTTAAAAAGGAATTAAAGGAATTTAATTAAATAAAAAGAATTGATTAAGGATAAATAAATTGCACACCGAAACCCGACACTAATGAACTCGAGGATTCGAGTCCAAAACATCCAATTAGACCCGAGTGGAAATTTAGAAAGAAAGTAGAAACCCGAATATACCCCGGGAATCGGAATTCGGGAGCATAGAGGGATAGAAACCCGAAAGAGAGGCGGAAAAGCACGACGGATCGCACGACCCGCCCGGACCGAAGTCCAGGCGAGAGTCGCGCGGTGGCCGCGCGGTGAAGAGGGAAAACCGCGCCACTTGACAGATTCGCCCGTTGCGTGAATCTCTCGCCCGAACGCGGATTTTTCGACTTTCGGTTGAACGTCTCTCGACCCAAGACCTTTAGGTTAGATGTTGGACGCCCTAGGACTTGGGAAATCTATAAATAAAGCCCTTGGGAGCCCCGAACAAGTTTACAAAACCCTACAACATTCTATACGTTCGAAACCCTAAATCCGGAGTCGTCGGAGGCACGAAACCAAGACGAACGCTGTTGGACGAGTTTCTCTACAGATCTCCATAGTCGTGGTAAGTCTCGGTCCAATCTTTATTCAATAAACGATTCGAAAACGAATCCTAATCATCTCCTTTTTCTTTCTACACCTCGAATTGGATCTAGATCGTAGAACCCGACGAACGGAGAGGAGGAATGGTAGACGGGAAGCCACGCCTTCGAATAGACGATCCCCGACGTTCATAAACTCAGTAAGTTAACGCTTACACGGTTTTGGGAGTAGTTAAAATATTCAAATCTAGAAACTAAATCAAATCTTTCGTAAATCTGTCAATATGTGATTTCTAACGGCGCAACAGTTTTGTCTAATTTTTCCAAACCTTAAAACGACTTCAAACGGAAAAACTTAAAACACGAAAAACGTTCCTAAGACATAGATCTAGCTACAGTAAAATTTTCATAATTTTTCATCGTGTTTTGATACCCGAAACTGATCGCAAACGAGCCTGCTTTAGATTTAGATCTTGAAACGATGATAGATTCTTTATTCGAACTTGTTGATGATTTTTACCTTAGATCTAGACCGAATTAGGATTGGTGTTCAACATAAGAGTTGTAGATCTATATGTTAAGAACACCTCCGTAAAATTTCAGAATTTTTCGTGATGATTTGATATATGAAATCTACCCGAAACCGAACTGCTAGGATGTGGATCTTGAAATTCTTGACAGAACTTAGGACCGATCTTGATCACGTTTTGACATAGGTTCCAGACCGATTTAGATCTTTGGCCGAACATAAAAGTTGTAGATAATTTTCTTAAGATGATCTCTGTAAAATTTCATTAAATTTGGAGTTGGGTTGCTATGGTAGAATTCGAAATTTTTAAACGGAGTTATATGAAATTCGGACAGAACAGTACTTCTGTGAAAATTAGTGTTTTTGACCTATTTTGGTATCTCGGATTGAAAACGTTAAAACACGAAAGTCGTAGATCTCGACGTTTTGGAGTCAGTCGTGAAATTTCGGAATTTTTGAAGTTAAATCTGATTTTTAACGAATTTTAGAGTAAACTGTGGTTGACCGAGTCAAAACTTGAAATCTTGTGGAAACGGTGAAATTAACCTTTGAGGTTGAAACGGATAGAAATACTTTGAAATATGATACACGAAACAAGAAGATTAAAATATTGTGGGTTATGACTAAGCTAGATACTGTCAATGTTCTCTGCGGCTTGGGACATAAGAGCCCAAGTGTATGTCTAGGTTGACGTAAGAGCCCTAGCGAAACACTGATCGTATGGCTAGCGGACGGATTAACTCTAATTAAAAGATCGACCATGATACCTGTGGACATAAGAGCCCAGGCGTAAGGCTGGCGGACATAAGAGCCCTAGCGGTGGTGATCTATAAAAGAATCAAAACGAGACGTCGATAAGGGAATCTAATCAAGTCCTTGATAATTTGTGTTTGTAAATTTATGGCAACTTATTTAATTACGTTGCAAGCTATATTGATGATCTTATGAATCCATGTCTTCTAAATTATGCGATTACATGAATTGTTTAAATTATGCACATGTTTTCATTAAATTTAAATAAAGGCTTTGAAACCTCATAATCTTGTATGTGTTAACTTACTCAGCACGTAGTGCTGACCAAAACCGTTTTTTTTTTCCCTGTTTCTTTCAGAGCCGAAGAATATGCATCATCATATGCATTCATGGGAATTTTGGGGAAATGCTTTATTTGTAAATGATACGTTAGACTAGAAATTGCATGAACGGGCCTGTTTAACCCGTATTCTGGCCGTGTTGGCTATATTTAAATTCCGCTGCATTATACTTATGTAAATATTATTTTCCGCTGCAACTTTAATGTACTATTTTTAAATTATATAGAAACGGGTTGTTTGAATGTTTAAATTCTGAAAAACCATAGCCTTGCATCTCTTTAGCAAGCTCGGAGAAACCGTGTCTTGCTAGGGAGGTGTGGCGGTGACATCCCGACCTGGGTGACCAAAAACCGGGGTCACTGCTTTCACATCCCTCGTGGGTACGAGTCCCAGAGGTGGGTTGATTCCAAGGGTACGTCCCTAGAATCGTTATTATATATTGGAGTTCTTGTGGGTATAAATCCCAAGGGCTTAATTGGTGTCCTCGATCAAAATGCACATCGGTAATTTATTCGTGTGGCAAAGTGTAAGAATTTCCGTGAATTATTTTTACTCGCTTATTTTAAAATTAAAATCCTATCTTTTTGTACTCTTCTAAAAACTCTAAAATTCGTTATGCTATATATTAACTTACGCAGTACCTTTTGTACTGATAAATTGTTGTTTTCCATTTTTCGCAGAGTAAGCAAATGCACGATGGGATGGGATTTCGCAAATAAAGACTTATCGCATTTATTTTTAATTGTATTTTCCGCATTGGACTTGGACTTTGGACTTTGGTTTTTGGCCGCTTGTTTTGGCCTTGTTTTTGCTTCCGCACTGCTTATTATTATGCATGTCATACTCTGATTTTATTTCGGGTGTAATTGAATGGTTTTAAATTATTTTAAAGTTTGATACAACTTAGCCTTAGCATCTTTCTAGATAAGCTCGATTTGGATCGCGTCTTATTTAGAAAGATGTGGCGGTAGCGTCCCGGCCTGGGTGATCAAATCCGGGGTTTTACAAAGTGGTATCAAAGCCCGAAAATTTTTAAAGCTATTATTTTTCGGCCCACTATAGAGGCCCAAATTATTTCATATTATTTTTAAGCATTTTAAATATTATTTCCATGGACAAGGAATTTTATTTTAAAACCCATGGAAAATATATCTCGAAATTTCGGCAAGTCTCAAACTATTATTTTTTTTTTGGGGGGGGGGGGGGGGGAATGCATGTGCATTAACATACTATTTTTTTTTAAATGTGCCAAACCCCTTAATGTAAAACTTGTATGATTAGATGGACGATCCGAGGTTGCAAGACTCTATCATGCGCTTACTGTGTTCCATGTCTGATATCACGCACGAGCTGCGTCACATTCGTAGGGATGCCGAAAACGACATGAATCATATTTGGTCCTTGGAAGAGAAGATTGAGGCATTGACCATAAAAAAATAATCAGGTTAATGCACGCCAGACCACTTTGGAGACTGAGTTTGATGACCTTCGTCATCATGTCCACATGTTGCATGGCGGATTTCAAATCATAGATCTGATAACGATTGGTATGATTGACGATATCCTAGCCCCTAGTCCATTAGGGATGTGGTGGAGGAAGACCCTCAATTACATGCCAATGTTGAGAACGAGAACTTTGTTATCACAAATGAGGAAGTGGGGGAGGACCCTCCAACATGTCTTGACACTGATGAAGGAAAGGAAGTGGACAGTTGGCTGCTTGACTCATCTAGTCCTATGAAGTAGATTGACCCATTTTATTTCTGCTTATCCAACCACATCTTGATGTAGTTATCTCTATGAGATCGAAAATCTTTGCTATTTAATGAAATCTAAGCATTTATTTTCCTACCAGTGCCCTTTTATACTTAGAGCTTGAGATCGGATTCTGATCACTTTCTGACTTGCTTCCTAACCTACCTTAGATTAGAATCTTATCTCTGCGTGCACTTACTTTGACCTGAGAACATTAACTTAGGAATCCAATTACCATCGGGGAAGGTGGTATCGTGCTCCAAACGATACGACGGAATCCCGATAGTAATCAAAAACACCGAATTTTTCGCGAATCTCATAGAATTTGACCTTAAGGACTTCGACATCATTCTGGGAATGGACTGGCTGACTCAATACAAGGCTGTCATTGAGTGCCAAAAGTAGAAGATCTCTTTGGCAAAGAGTCGAGGGAAGAAGGTCATTTACTACATGCAGCCTCAAAAGAAGAGTGCCAAAGTGGTAAATGCTATGAAATTTTGCAATCTCATGCAAAAGGGATATCAGCTGTATGCATGCTACGTGCATAACCTGAAAGACAAAGAAAGCAAGATCGACCAAATCCCAGTTGTGAAGGAATACCCTGACGTCTTTCCTGAAGATATCCCAGGAATGCCACCTGAGCGTGAAGTCGAGTTCACGATCGATCTGGTACCCGGAATCGAACCAGTATCGAAGGCACCATATCGTATGGCGCCTTCTGAAATGAAAGAGCTGAAGGAACAACTCGAGGAGTTGTTATCAAAAGGTTACATTCGACCGAGCACATCACCGTGGGGAGCACCAGTCCTGTTCGTGAAGAAGAAGGAAGGCGGACTTCGATTGTGCATAGACTACAGAGGTCTTAATCAAGTGACGATTAAGAACAAGTACCCGCTGCCTAGGATCGAAGATCTCTTCGATCGGCTGAAAGGAGCGTCGGTATTTTCAAAGGTTGACCTGAGATCGGGATACCATCAGTGGCGTATCGCCGAGAAGGACATACCGAAGACAACATTTCGCACGAGATACGGGCACTACGAATTCACCGTAATGTCCTTTGGTCTGACGAATGCTCCCGCAGTATTCATGAACCTCATGAATAGTGTGTTCCGAGAGCTACTAGACTCTTGTGTCGTCGTATTTATCGATGATATTCTAGTCTACTCGAGGGATGAGGAGGAGCATACAAAACATCTTCATCAAGTGCTTCAAACATTGAGGAAGAACCAAATATGCAAAGCTGTCAAAGTGCGAATTTTGGATGAAGGAAGTTGCATTTTTGGGACACATAGTATCGGCTAAAGGAGTGTCGGTTGACCCGGCGAAGATATCTGTAGTGATTGATTGGCCAGCGCCAACTAGTCAGACAGAGATACGAAGTTTCCTTGGACTAGCCGGATACTACAGAAGGTTCGTGAAGGATTTTTCGAAGATTGCAAGACCGATAACCCAATTGCTGAAGAAAAGGTTAAAGTTCGAATGGACAGCTGATTGTGAGGCATCATTTCAAGAACTCAAGAAAAGACTCACAACAGCACCGGTCTTAGCATTGCCATCGGAGACTGAGGATTTTGAAGTGTACAGCGACGCTTCAAAAGAAGGTCTTGGTTGCGTGCTTATGCAAAACCAAAGGGTTATCGCTTACGCATCGCACCAACTTAAACCGCACGAGGAGAACTATCCGACACATGATCTGGAATTGGCTGTTGTAGTGTTTGCACTCAAGATTTGGCAACACTACTTATATGGACGAACCTGTCGGATGTTCACGGACCATAAAAGCTTCAAGTACATATTTACTCAGAAGGAGTTAAATATGAGATAGAGGAGATGGCTCGAGCTGATCAAGGACTATGACTTGGACATAGCCTATCATGAGGGCAAAGCGAACGTCGTGGCAGATGCACTGAGTCGGAAAACGAAGCATATGGCAAACACCCTCATTTTACCTTCGGAACTGTATATGGACTTAGCAAAGTTGGATACCGAACTAGTCCATTATGGAACCGTGGTAGAGACGGTGAATGCCATAGAAATTGAGCCTACCGTGTTCGATGAGATTCGAAAAGCTCAACCCGATGATGAGAACCTTCAGAGGATCAAAGAGAAAATTGGTGAAGGTAAAGCGGTAGGATTTATGATCCACGAAGACGGGAGTATCCGCTTCAAAGGAAGATGGTGCGTTCCTCACAAGTGTGAGGACTTGAAGCGGAAACTGATGGAAGAAGGCCATAACACACCTTATTCAGTGCACCCAGGAGGTGATAAGCTGTATAAGGATCTGAAGAAAATTTATTGGTGGCCGCGAATGAAACAAGATGTTGCTGACTTCATGGCTAAGTGCCTAACTTGCCAGAAAGTGAAGGCGGTGCGGCAAAAGCCATTGGGATTGGTGAAGCCATTGGAGATCCCAAGCTGCAAATGGGACAGCATATCTATGGATTTCGTCTCGGGGTTACCAAGATCTCCTCGGGGTATGAATAAAATTTGGGTAATAGTTGATCGGTTATGTAACACCCCGGATTTGATAACCCAGGCCGGGATGCCACCGCCACACCTCCCTAGCAAGACACGGATTCTCCGAGCTTGCTAAAGAGATGCAAGGCTATCGGTATTGCAAAAAGGTTTAAAAACAAGTCCGGAATTTATTTAAAAATAATAATAATAATAATAATTCATCCACACGTAGCAAAACCGGAAAGTAAAATATCGCAGCGGAAATGTAAAGCGGCCGACATGGCCAAAACTCGGGTTATACAGGCCCGATATGCAAGTGTCAATAAAAGCGATAAAAATAAAGTTTTAAAGTTTTTCTCCCCCAATGCATATGCTCATGCATTATCTCCATACTCTGAAAAGAAAAGAGAAAACAACAATTTTATCAGTATATAAAATACTGAGTAAGTCGATCCTAACATAGCAATAAAGGGATTTAATTAGATAATTAAAATTTCACTCCTAAACATGCATTTACAAATTTAAAGGAAATAATATTTTAATTGTGTACTTGATCATGCATTTAATCCACAATAACAATTTAGTCATGATATGAAATTTAAAGACATAATTTAAACGCATAATTTAAAGACATGCATAAATAAATAAATACTTAAAAATATTAAATCTTTTATTTCCCCGTTACGTAACCATTTCTCAATATTTTGTATAGCCGGTGATCCGGCGGCCGCAGCCATGTCGTAAGTATCTTGTATAGCCGGTGATCCGGCGGCCGCAGCCGTATCTGCCATACCCAGTAACACTCCGGAGCCTCGGGAAATCCATACGGACAATCCCGAGAGAGTAGGCCATGTATCTCCCGCCGATTGGCGTAATATCTCATCTAAATTCTCTCGTCCATTATAGGCCCGAAGAGAAAGGCTAGAGGGGCACCCTGCAGAGCACTCACCCTCCACCAAAGTATCTCATGTATCATTTCAATTTAATGTATCGGGGTTTTTCAAAAGTATAGATGTATCGTATTTCAAGTCTTTGATCGTTTGCTACGAAATTTCAAAATCTCTCGATTTAAAAGTCTCTTGGCGTCACAGTTTACGCCTTTTTAATTTAAAAATACATTTCAAGTCCGAAAAATCTATAATTTTCACAGTATATCAAAAACATCCTAACGAATAACTTTTGTGTTTTAACTTTTTCGAAATAAGTTGAGGAAACATGTCATAAATCGAGTTTATTACGCAAGCAGAATTCTGTCCGGACTCAAGTTTGACACAGTTCAAATTTTCGACTTTTTAACATATCAAATGGACTCCACAAATTCTGAAATTTTATATGCACAAACTAGACATGATTACCTACAACTTTTATTTAGATTGCAAAGATCAAATCGGACTAGAAAATATAGAAACATGCTCATCAAGTTCGAATATGATCACTGTCAGTTTTCGAAAAAGTCCTAGTAAAACAGTTTATGTCCGGTGCGATTTGAAATAGCAAACGTTAACGAAAATGTCTGAAATTTTTACACGACCTATATTTATGTGTTAGGATTAAAAGTCTAGTTTTGAATTTCTCGGATTGAATCCTCGAAATATGAGTTTTAGGCCAATTTCAGAAACTGTGCGTGTTGGGGTTTTTAATTTCAATTTTTACGTTTCGTTATGTTACGACTACTTCGGACGCCCCTAAACCCCCCGTATTGACATGGAAGGCTCAACTTACTGTAATGGTGTTCTTGAGTCGTCCTAGGGTCGCTCGGCTCGTCCAAACTCCTATGAAACGGATCTACGCCACGCAAAGTTCCCGACTTTGGCCACGAACGTATTTGAAATCAACAAATCAAGAGTTAGATTGGGGATTCGAGAGGAAAAACGAGATTGAGAATCTGAGATACTACTTACCAATGATTTAAGGACTGTGATCTTAGATCTACATGTCTCTACGGTCGTCGTTGGTCGTTGGAAGGTCACCGGAAGTTCGTCGGAAGTTCGTCGGAGGAGTGTTTGGCTTTGAGAGTGTTTTGGGAGAGTAGAGGGGGTTTGGAGGCTGACAAATGGGGTGGAGCTCAACCCTAATTCGTCCTAATACTCCTTCCCATGTTCAAAATCTTCTTTCCATAGTCGGGGGGTCGAATTATGGCAAGAAATCGCCGAAAATGCGTCATTTGCACGAATCTGGGGACTCACGCAGGGTTGGCGCGCTTAAAGGCCGAACCCCGCGCGGCCAGCGCGCGGCTCCCGCCTGGACTGCGGTCCGGGCGGGTCCGTGCGATCCGATCCGTCGGGTCTTTTCCTCCTCTCTTTCGGACTTCTATCCTTCCACGTTTTTGCGCTCGATTTTCCGGGTCATTTTCGGATTATGCTTCTCATCATAAGTTTATTCCGATTCCATTTGATTTCATGTGTTCGTGTTCGTCGGCTTCTAAATCGTCGTCTTTTGATTTCCGTGCATTTCCGATTTTACGGGTTCTCGGAACGAGACTTTCTTTCCTATTGGATTAATTCCTATTTTTATATTCTAAAAATTACGGGTATTACAGTCTACCCCCCTTAAGAACCAGCTTCGTCCTTGAAGTTGCGCTTCATCCTCTCGCGAGTTCGGGAATTGTTTGATTAAGCGATTGTATTATTGTGTGTTGTTGTTTGTTATTATTTGACTGAACCCCGATTTGAAATTTCCGAGTTGCCTACGTACCCCGTGAAGGGATCAAGTCATTACGTAGTTCAAAACAATTTGAATTTGTTTATTTGGGGTACAAAATATTCGGACAAAATATCCAGAAATATTCGGGTCGTCACATCCTCCCCCTCTTAAGATTACAGTTATGTCCCCATAACTATTGTTGCATTGTCTTGGAATAGGGTTGGGTAACGATCCTTCATGTCCGCCTCTAGCTCCCACGTTGCCGTCTCGGCTTCGTGGTTAGACCAAAGAACCTTAACCATTCTCACGGTCTTATTCCTTGTTACCCTCTCCTTCATGTCGAGTATTCGCACCGGAATTTCTTCGTAGCTTAAGTCATCGTTCAGCTCAATCTCCTCCGGTTGGAGTACATGGGTCGGATCGTGGACGTATTTCTTCAATTGTGAGACGTGGAACACGTCGTGGGCACGGGCAAATTGTGGTGGTAGTGCTAGTCGGTATGCAAGATTTCCCACTCTTTCTAGGATCTCGTATGGTCCTATGTACCGTGGGCTCAATTTCCCCCGCTTGCCAAAGCGCATCACACCCTTCATCGGTGATACCTTTAACATGACCTTATCGCCTATTTGGAATTCCAAATCTTGCCGTCTCACGTCGGCATAGCTCTTCTGCTGGTCTTGCGCAGCTCTCATCTTTCCTTGGATTATTGGGACTTGTTGAGCCATGTCCTCAATAAGTTGCGGTCCAATTACCATAGTCCTATCGCTCTCTTCCCAGCTCAATGGACTTCGGCATTTGCGTCCATATAGTGCATCCATATCTTTAAAGCGAACACGACTGCGGCTAGTTCCAAGTCGTGCGTCGGATAGTTCTCTTCGTGTGGCTTTAGTTGACGTGATGCGTGTGCTATAACCCTTTGATCTTGCATTAGCACGCATCTCAATCCTTCCTTCGAGGCGTCCTGTACACCTCGAAGTCTCCATCTCCGATGGTAGTGCCAATACCGGCGCAATGGTAAGTCGTTTCTTGAATTCTTAGAATGCGGAATCACACTCACTGGTCCAGTCATATAGAGTGAAGCAGAGGAGGAGTAAATAAATAGGGAAAGAAAATCGAAAAAAAAATTTCATTTTTCGCGACCCGCGCAGGGTTCGCTCGGGGTTGGTGGCTTTAGCGCCCGGCCACCGCGCGGTGCCACCAGGGTGAAGAAATAGGGCTCGCGCCCCGCGCGAGCCATTTCGTCCCTCTCACTTCCGAAATTCCTCCCAACTTCCTCTCAATTTCGTTCTTCCGTGCTCAGATTCTTCCGGTTTCGACGTTGATTTCTCTTTGTAAGGTATGTATCTTCTATTTTAGCTTGCCAATTTCAATTTTTATGCCTTGATTTGTTAGAATTTGGGTAGATTGCGAAATTAGGGTTTTGGCATACAAATTGGGGATTTGAAAATTTCGGCTTGATTCTTGCGAATTTGTGAGTTTATATAGTACTTTGGTGCCATTTCTATTGTTTAGGAAGTATTGGTGTGATAATATATGCCTAGGTTGTGGGATTTCTTGTTAGAATTTGGATTTTTGGGGAAAATATGAAGTTTTTGATTTTGTCGGTATTATAGGTATGAAAGTGGGTGCATTGGTATTGTTTGTTGACACTTTGTGATTATGAGTCGTTGTTTAAATAGTTGTTTGGTTTTGTGGTTAATTGCCATTTGTTTACAAGCAATTTTTGAACTTAATTTATTCCGCATATAAGGTGTCCGACGAGATGCCACAATGGGTTTTTGAATTTATTTGGGCACATTCCTTGGTTTGGTTATCTTCTGATATGTATTGGTAACCATTGAGTTCGAAGCTCTCTTAGATTTCTCCCGTTGGAACTATGTATATATTTGATGTTGTTTCGTGTGTGGGACATTAGCCTTACAATTGGTATTGGGTGTTCGCAGGATATTGCTTTTCCTGTGGTTCATCTTGGCGTTCCTTATGGTCCTTCCGGGGGCCAAGAGACGTGCTACTCGACGTGATGCAGCCGGTCCTAGTACTGCCGTTCCGGTGATGCCGGATAGTGACGACAGTGAGTCCGAGGAGGACGAGGAGCGGGAGCCGAGGCTCAGAGGTCTCCCTGACGAGGTGCGTCCTTGCCGGCATGATCGGTTCCGTTTCTCGACGATGGCTGCCCAGGACTTCTATTTCGACGAGCTTCGTCGAACCAGGGCTTATGTTCCTGAGCGAGGCTTGTTCCCCGATCATATGGGCGATGACCGGATCAGTGCCCTTTTGGGGCATCTCCAGTGGACCGGTCTTGCACGTCATCCCGAGGGCGTTGCCTCCGGCTATCGAGCTATGGAGGTTATCGCCAACATCAGCGGTCTTGGGGTAGACGACGACCTTTCTCGAGTCTGGGTTCGCGGTCGCTACCTAGACTTCAGTGCCCGGGCGATCAACATCTATTTTGGTTTGCCCGACGATGGCGCGTTCCGCCCACAGCCAGAGGGCCGGGTTTATGCTCCGGCCTGGGGTGTCTTGTGTACCGAGGTACCCCAGCAGACTGGGTACCCCCACGAGTTGCGGCTGAAGTCTTTGGATGCTCCTTGGCGTGTACTTGCTCAGCTTTGGTTAGGACGCGTTCGGCCGATCACCCGGAGTCATATCGTCATAGATCATGTCTTTGAGACTGTTTGCTTTATCGCCCGAGGCGGTAGAGTGAATGTGGGAGCTTGCATTGCGGACAACTTGAGGGGCTTACGACGAGGGCGAGGGAGTAGGGTGATTACTCACGCACACCTCATTTGTGGGTTATGTGCTGCCCAGGGGATCCGTACGTCTCCCGAGACGGACCCCTATCCTTTTGTGGCGGGCGAGCACTACCGTATTCCGACTTACACCGCTCGACGCAGTGCCTTGCGTCGTGGAGCACTTCGGGCTATACTGCGCCCGCAGCCTGAGGATGGTGGTTTGATTTTAGTTGTCCCTTCAGAGCAGCCACCTCCTCCTCCTGTGGTCCCACAGCAGGGTGTGGTTCCGCCGCAGGGTCAGGACATGACGCAGATGCTCCAGATGATGCAGGAGATTCGTATCGGTATGGACGCCGGGTTTGCAGCTGGGCAGGCTCGTTACGACGCCTTGGATGCTAGGATGGATCTCTATCAGGATCGTATGGACACGCTCACTATGAGACAGGCGGAGCAGCAGGCCACCATGACTGACATGTATGCCTACATGCGTCAGATGGACGACTACATGCGTCGCCAGTTTCCACCTCCTGATCAGTGACCCATTGTCTTTACGGTATTCTTAGGGTGCGTGGTAGAAGCAGTTTGTTTTGTTGTTTCCTTATGGGACTGTATGACGATGATTTCCATTTCCGTGTTTCGTAGTTTGTGCTTTCGTTGTGTTACTCCCTAGTTATCTATTTTGGTTGTTAACTCTAGAATTGTGGTTAATTGATGACTTGGGGTGTCAGGGTTCAGGGTTCGAGGTACTCCCGTTTGATCGACATTTATATGTGTTGTTTGCTTATTAATACTTTGTACCTTTGTTTTGTTGAGTCCTCCACCATACGTTTGGATATGGAAGGCGGTTTTAAATATGTACACATATATATATATATGGGCACTATGGATAATGGAAGTAGAATATAATATAAATGCTTGTATTTTATTGCTCAATAGAAAACGTTATTTGATACAAGCTGTAGGAATCACAAAGATAGGAATAGTTCGGAAAATAGGAACGGTAATAGTAGAAATAATATGATAAAGATCCCTAAGCGGAGGGAGTGTAGGTGGTTGGGTCCTCTATGGGATCATCCTCATCACTCGACTCCTCAATGGTACCCCAGCCAAGGGGTCCATGGAATACTGGGCTTGCTGGCCAATTGGGCCCAGCAGCCGGGGCAGGATCAACGACAACAACTGGATTTTGGACGGCTGTAGGGACAGCGACAGGATCAACAACGGGGCTAGCTGCAGGAGGAGTTCCCGGGTCTAGAGGGGCAGGTGGAAGTAGATCATCCTTCAGATGATGCAGTTGATGTCCCAAGACCCCTACTTGGGTCTCTACGTCGTCAATCTGGGTCCGAAGTTCAGTCTCGCGGGTCTGGAGTTGGTTGATTTGGATTTGGAGTTGGGTTATATCTTGATGTCCTGCTTGGCCTAGATCAGTTAGGTGGCCCAGGTTAGCTTCCATTTGTTCTACCCTTAGTCTGAAGTTGTTCACGTTTTGAGGAGATTCGAGGTATGCTTCAATCAACCTCATTAGTAGGTTGATTATGTTCACGTTTGGGGCGGCCATCTAATGTCAACAAGGAGGTTAGAGTTAGAGTATGTTTCGAATAAAAAGGCAAGATATGCAGGAATTTAAATCTACATGAATATGCATATGCAATCCCCCCAAAAATTAATTTAATCTGTTTTTAATTTAAATAAGTAATTTAAAAAGTTGGGCCTCTATATTGGATTCTCCGAGCTTGCTAAAGAGATGCAAGGCTATCGGTATTGCAAAAAGGTTTAAAAATAAGTCCGGAATTTATTTAAAAATAATAATAATAATAATAATAATAATAATAATAATAATAATAATAATAATAATAATAATAATAATAATAATAATAATAATAATTCATCCACACGTAGCAAAACCGGAAAGTAAAATATCGCAGCGGAAATGTAAAGGGGCCGACATGGCCAAAACTCGGGTTATACAGGCCCGATATGCAAGTGTCAATAAAAGCGATAAAAATAAAGTTTTAAAGTTTTTCTCCCCCAATGCATATGCTCATGCATTATCTCCATATTCTGAAAAGAAAAGAGAAAACAACAATTTTATCAGTATATAAAATACTGAGTAAGTCGATCCTAACATAGCAATAAAGGGATTTAATTAGATAATTAAAATTTCACTCCTAAACATACATTTACAAATTTAAAGGAAATAATATTTTAATTGTGTACTTGATCATGCATTTAATCCACAATAACAATTTAGTCATGATATGAAATTTAAAGACATAATTTAAACGCATAATTTAAAGACATGCATAAATAAATAAATACTTAAAAATATTAAATCTTTTATTTCCCCGTTACGTAACCATTTCTCAATAGTTTGTATAGCCGGTGATCCGGCGGCCGCAGCCGTGTCGTAAGTATCTTGTATAGCCGGTGATCCGGCGGCCGCAGCCGTATCTGCCATACCCAGTAACACTCCGGAGCCTCGGGAAATCCATGCGGACAATCCCGAGAGAGTAGGCCATGTATCTCCCGCCGATTGGCGTAATATCTCATCTAAATTCTCTCGTCCATTATAGGCCCGAAGAGAAAGGCTAGAGGGGCACCCTGCAGAGCACTCACCCTCCACCAAAGTATCTCATGTATCGTTTCAATTTAATGTATCGGGGTTTTTCAAAAGTATAGATGTATCGTATTTCAAGTCTTTGATCGTTTGCTACGAAATTTCAAAATCTCTCGATTTAAAAGTCTCTTGGCGTCACAGTTTACGCCTTTTTAATTTAAAATTCATTTCAAATCCAAAAAATTTGAAATTTTCACAGTATATCAAAAACATCCTAACGAATAACTTTTGTGTTTTAATTTCTTCGAAATAAGTTGAGGAAACATGTCATAAATCGAGTTTATTACGCAAGCAGAATTCTGTCCGGACTCAGGTTTGACACAGTTTAAATTTTCGACTTTTTAACATATCAAATGGACTCCACAAATTCTGAAATTTTATATGCACAAACTAGACATGATTACCTACAACTTTTATTTAGATTGCAAAGATCAAATCGGACTAGAAAATATAGAAACATGCTCATCAAGTTCGAATATGATCACTGTCAGTTTTCGAAAAAGTCCTAGTAAAACAGTTTATGTCCGGTGCGATTTGAAATAGCAAACGTTAACGAAAATGTCTGAAATTTTTACACGACCTAGATTTATGTGTTAGGATTAAAAGTCTAGTTTTGAATTTCTCGGATTGAATCCTCGAAATATGAGTTTTAGGCTGATTTCAGAAACTGTGCGTGTTGGGGTTTTTAATTTCGATTTTTACGTTTCGTTATGTTACGACTACTTCGGACGCCCCTAAACCCCCCGTATTGACATGGAAGGCTCAACTTACTGTAATGGTGTTCTTGAGTCGTCCTAGGGTCGCTCGGCTCGTCCAAACTCCTACGAAACGGATCTACGCCACGCAAAGTTCCCGACTTGGGCCACGAACGTATTTGAAATCAACGAATCAAGAGTTAGATTGGGGATTCGAGAGGAAAAACGAGATTGAGAATCTGAGATACTACTTACCAATGATTTAAGGACTGTGATCCTAGATCTACATGTCTCTACGGTCGTCGTTGGTCGTTGGAAGGTCACCGGAAGTTCGTCGGAAGTTCGTCGGAGGAGTGTTTGGCTTTGAGAGTGTTTTGGGAGAGTAGAGGGGGTTTGGAGGCTGACAAATGGGGTGGAGCTCAACCCTAATTCGTCCTAATACTCCTTCCCATGTTCAAAATCTTCTTTCCATAGTCGGGGGGTCGAATTATGGCAAGAAATCGCCGATAATGCGTCATTTGCACGAATCTGGGGACTCACACGGGGTTGGCGCGCTGAAAGGCCAAACCCCGCGCGGCCAGCGCGCGGCTCCCGCCTGGACTGCGGTCCGGGCGGGTCCGTGCGATCCGATCCGTCGGGTCTTTTCCTCCTCTCTTTCGGACTTCTATCCTTCCACGTTTTTGCGCTCGATTTTCCGGGTCATTTTCGGATTATGCTTCTCATCATAAGTTTATTCCGATTCCATTTGATTTCATGTGTTCGTGTTCGCCGGCTTCTAAATCGTCGTCTTTTGATTTCCGTGCATTTCCGATTTTACGGGTTCTCGGAACGAGACTTTCTTTCCTATTGGATTAATTCCTATTTTTATATTCTAAAATTTACGGGTATTACAGGTTAACGAAGACAGCCATCTTTATACCAATGAAGAGAAATTGGTCAATGGATCAACTAGCCAAGGCATACATCGAGAATGTAGTCCGAAGGCGTGGAGTGCCTCACGGCATCATCTCGGACCGAGACAAGAGATTTGTCTCGAACTTCTGGACCAAATTGCAAGAAGCCTTGGGAACCCAAATTAAGATGAGCACGGCTTTTCATCCAATGACTGACAGTCAAACTGAGTGGACAATTCAGACGCTCGAAGACATGCATAGAGCGTGTGTACTAGAATTCAAGGGAAGTTGGGAAAACCACTTACCGCTAATTGAATTCTCGTATAACAACAGTTACCATGCTAGCATTGGCATGGCACCGTTCGAAGCTCTTTACGGACGCAAGTGCCGCAGTCCGTTGTGCTGGGCAAAGGATGATAACTCCGTGGTTGTTGGACCTCAGCTTGTTGAAGACATGAGCAAGCAAATCAAGGTGGTTCAGCAAAAGATGAAGGCCGCACAAGACAGGCAAAAGAGCTATGCCGACACGAGACGACAAGAGCTAGAATTCCAAGTGGGAGACAAGGTTATGCTAAAAGTGTCACCAATGAAGGGGGTGATGCGTTTTGGCAAACGAGGAAAGCTGAGTCCTCGCTATATAGGTCTATACGAGATTTTAGATCGTGTGGGTACCTTGGCATATTGTTTGGCTCTTCCACCGGAATTATCGCGTGTGCACAACGTGTTCCACGTTTCTCAATTGAAGAAATATGTGCACGATCCAACTCCCGTCTTACAACCCGACGTGATCGAACTGGATGACGACCTGACATATGAGGAGTATCCGATCGAGATACTCGATATCAAAGAAAGGGTCACGAGGAATAGGACCGTGAGAATGGTGAAGATTCTATGGTCAAACCATGGCACTGAGGAAGCAACGTGGGAATTGGAAGCGGATATGAAGCAGAGATATCCCAACCTTTTTCAAAGGGACTCAGGAGCAGTCATGGGGACATAACTGCAGTCCTAAGGGGGAGAGGATGTGACACCCTGCACAAGTCGTCACGCACCGAGGTAAGAATTTAAATTTCCAAGCCTCAATAATTTCTGCGTGCCAATTATCTCATCGTTTATTTTTCCGAAGTGCGACCCAACTTCGAGGAAGAAGTTGATTTCTAAGGAGGGTAGATTGTAATACCCGAGAAATCGACATCGGAAATTAAATCCAAATATTAAAGAATCGGATTTAATTATCGAAACTGAAATAATTCCGAGAGAGCGGAATTAAATATTTTCGGACGATAGCAACTCGAAGAGAGTTATCGGATTATCCAACGATTTCGGATAATTCATATTATGATTTTTAAAATTAAAAATCATAATAATATTTTTAAAAAAAAGGGGAAAACCCGCGCAGCAGGAGGCCGCGCGGCGGCGGCGCGTGGCCGCGAGAAGCCCGCTTCGGCGGCAGCAGGCGGCGGTTCCAAGCGCTGCACGCGTTTTTGCTCCATTTTTCGAGGATGGATGACTCCAACCGATCCAAATCCGTTTATCAGATATTAGGAGATGTTTTGGACTCCTTTGGATGATTTTTGTATATATTAAACCTTCCTACAACTTGGAGTAAGAAGGATACATGTACAATTAGTCATTCATTGAACCATGTTGGGAAGTGGGGTGAATAGGGAGTAATGGGAGGCTCCAAATTCAAATTTTTGACTGTCATAATACGCCCTACACTTCCAAGGTTCATTAAGGTTCTATTTGGGACTCCAACACATCATATTCCAATCTTTAATCATCCACCAAACCACCCCCATTCCCTATTCCGAATTTCAGATTTCCATTGGAGAGTGGGTGAGATTGTGTGGGTTCTTCTTCTTGTTCTTGAGGCCTTGGACGAATTGGGAGGTCCTAATCCTTTCTTCTACGAGTTGGTAAGGTTTCTAATCCAAATCCTTAATCTTAAAGTCGGATTTCAAGCCCTAACATCAAGTGCTCTCCTTTCAACCCCCAAAATAGGATTCATTCGGTAGACTGTGGAAGCGTGGGGCTGTGTTGGTCGATTTTGGAGCAATCAAGAAGGAGGATTTCGATCTAATCTCACCAAGGGTAAGTTAATATTGTGCATTTCAAGTTTTAGGGGTTTTGGTGGAGAATCCATCAAGTTCTTATGCCAAATCTGCCATCTAGGGTTTCCATCCGTGTAGTCCATGTTGTTCTGCATTTTTCACTTAGATGCGTCTGTTTTTGGAGAATCCTTCCTAAATAAAAAATGTTCCTAACATCTTTAATATGCTCTCTGTAAATTTTCATAATTTTTTAACATGATTTGGGCATCGAAAACGGATCTGGTTTTCTGAGATCTTGTGCTGTCAGTTTTGGTGTTAATGTGTAATCAGTTTTTGTTGTCCGATTTGCTCTCACCTATGACCGTTTTTATTGGTTGTTGTCTTCATGAAAGTTATTCCTTTATGTGTTTAGATCATCTCTGTAAAATTTCATTATTTTTGGAGCATGTTTGGAATTGATATGGATTTTTAAATGGACTGTGGTCGGATGAACAGTAGAGTTTTAACCCCTTGAGAAAGTTGGTTCTGAAATCTTTTTTTTAGGTCACTTAGAGTCTGATTTTGAAGAAGCCTATTTCTAAGAAAAATGTTCATTTGGGTGTGTTCTAGCTCCTGTAAAAATTTCGGAATTTTTGAAAATGTTTTGCTAAGTTTCCATATGCAATATCTGAAACTGCCAGAAATATTATTTTCGTCGGTAAATCGTACTTTGTGTATTTTGATGATTTACGAGTCGAATGGCTCTCATTTTTGGGAATATGTGAAATCTGGAATCGTGTGATCTTGTAAAGTGTTAAAATTATGGTTTTGAAACTTTGTAAGTTTTGACCGAGTGTGATGCCCAATGTTTAGAGGGTAAGTGTACTTAGCGTGAGCTCGTTGGGCCGCCCCCTCTCTTGTGGCCAAAACGGCGCATATGATATTGTGGTTTCGTGATTGTAAGAGTCTATACTCCTAGGTGTATCCGTATGGATTATCTAGGGCTTCAGAGCGATCTGTATAGGGTCACTGCTTTCACATCCCTCGTGGGTACGAGTCCCAGAGGTGGGTTGATTCCAAGGGTACGTCCCTAGAATCGTTATTATATATTGGAGTTCTTGTGGGTATAAATCCCAAGGGCTTAATTGGTGTTCTCGATCAAAATGAACATCGGTAATTTATTCTTGTGGCAAAGTATAAGAATTTCCGTGAATTATTTTTACTCGCTTATTTTAAAATTAAAATCCTATCTTTTTGTACTCTTCTAAAAACTCTAAAATTCGTTATGCTATATATTAACTTACGCAGTACCTTTTGTACTGATAAATTATTGTTTTCCATTTTTCGCAGAGTAAGCAAATGCACAATGGGATGGGACTTCGCAAATAAAGACTTGTCGCATTTATTTTTAATTTTAGTTTCCGCACTGGACTTGGACTTTGGACTTCGGTTTTTGGCCGCTTGTTTTGGCCTTGTTTTTGCTTCCGCACTGCTTATTATTATGCATGTCATACTCTGGTTTTATTTCGGGCGTAACAAAATGGTTTTAAATTATTTTAAAGTTTGATACAACTTACCCTTAGCATCTTTCTAGATAAGCTCGATTTGGATCGCGTCTTATTTAGATAGGTGTGGCGGTAGCGTCCCGGCCTGGGTGATCAAATCCGGGGTGTTACACCAAGCTATTTAGAACTCATATTATGTAAGTTAATTCTTACATACGGTTTTTGGTGGCTAAAAATCGACCAAACATAAGATTCAACTCAAGAAATTAATAAAATCTGTCAATAGAGGTTTCACACGCGCGCAACATTTATGGATGAATTTTTCGAAACCTTAAAGTCTTCAAACGAGAAAACTCAAAACATAAAAAGTGTTCCTAAGACATAGATATACATGCTGTAAAATATTCGAAATTTTTCGTTAAGTTTGGATGCCCGAAAACCGATTCTGAACACCTCTACATATTTTTCGAAAATAGAACTTTGGCAGATTTGGCCCTCGATCTTGTTAGCCATTTTAACCTCTGATTTAGGCCGAATTAGGACTTGAGTTAAACATAAAATTTGTAGATCTATGAGTTTTGAATACCCGTGTAAAATTTCATAAAGTTTCATCAAGATTTGATACCCGAAAACGCGTTGTACATTTTCTGAGTTGCATGACTTGTTCGAAAAACTTGACAGTTTTCATAGTCGAACTTGATGTGCATTTTTCTATCACTTGTGGTCAAAACTAATCTTTGGTGAAAACATAAAAGTTGTATATAATTGTCTTAAGATCATGCGTGTAAAATATTGTGCATTTTCATTAACTTTTGGATAGTCAAAACCCATTATGAACACACTGTGTCTGTGAGGAAAAAAGTCGACAGATTTTAAGTTCGAACTTAGTGAATTAATATGACTTAATCCATAATGATTTTGCATAAATTGCCTCTAATAAAACTTGTTTATTTTGGTGTCTTTAAGTGTTTGTAAAATTTCATAAATTTTGGAGGTCTTGCTAGGTCAAAAACTCTTTTGAAAATCAGTGCGCTGTTTAGAAAAAGTTGGCAGATTTTGTATTCTACAAAGATTGTAAAATTTCACTCGTTTCCTCATCTATTTTCGAAAAACTTAAAACTTGAAAGTTATTTGTTAGCGTGTTTTTGAGCTACTGTAGAAATTTCAAGTCGATTGCCTTTGAAATGAATTTTTAAACTGAGATGGCGTAAACTGTGGCAATGGCTTGGTTGAAATGTTGAAAAACTCGACTTTTGAGAAACACATGATTTGTGAGATATGTCTAAACAATAAAAACATTCTTTTCTAAATTCTTTGAAACATTGGGATTTATGACTAAACTGGATGCTATCAATATTGACGATGTGGCTTGTGGACATAAGTGCCCAAGCGTATGTCTAGTGGGATTTATGACCAGAATATTTTTAAACTACTATTTTTAATTATTAATTTTAAAGCTATTATTTTTAAGCTAAGATCTGATATCAGAGTGATATCAGAGCCCGGAATATTTTTAAAGCTAGTATTATTATTTTTAAACTATTATTTTTAAAACTAGTATTATTTTTTTAAAACCATTATCTTTAACTATCATTATTATTTTGAGCCCAAGTTTTTGGCTCAATCATTTTACTTATTATTAAAATCCTAAATTTTTTTAGCCCAAAATTTTTACTTAGCACAATATTTTTCTTTAGCCCAAAGATTTATTATTTTTGGCCCAATATAGTGGTCTAAATATTTTATCCTTGTCTTTAATTATCCATGGCATAATTTTTTTTTAAAAAAAATCCATGGATAAATAAATGCATGCATAAATTAAATTTTATTGGGGGATTGCATATGCATACATACATAATTGCACTAACTCTTTTTATGTGAATTATCGGCGTGAAGAAACACTCCTATATTAGAATTCGACATGACTTTGACTTAGGAGCGCTTGCTAAAGACTAACTTTGCCTTAGTCCTAGATATTGATCACTTATATTTAGCGTGCCCACATCTGTTAATGGCCGTTACGGATCTATCTCTCAAATTTTCCTGACTCCTAACATTCCTTAGATTAGAAACTTATCTTCGCGTGCGTAATAACATAAAATGGCACCTAGGAGAAACCCGAGGAAGGTAAGCCCAAACGACACTGACACTGACCTCCCCAACATGCCCAACAACAATGGGATTCCTCAGAACCTAGGAAAACGAGTGCCTCCTGTGCCCAACAATATGGAGGAACATTTAAAGACTATAGAGGAAGTTCTTGCAGCATTAGGAAATGCTGAGGTGCATAGGGCACAAGCAGCAGTACCTTCGCCTGTAGCTCGAATCAACTACCTAGCATTAGTGAATCCTTATCAACCACCATAGCATGATGGGCAAGAGGATCCTGCCAATCTAGAGGGGTGGATCCGTACCTTTGATAAACTTTTGAACGCTATCAAATGCCCTGACGAGGAGAAGATACGTGTTGCGACCTACTACTTAGGAGGCGAAGCCGATGAGTGGTGGCAAAACCTTCAAACGAATTCAGAGGAAGACGAAGAAGCCTACACCTGGGAAGAACTTAAGGAAGCCTTGAGAGAAAGATTCTACCCACTGAGCACCAAGACTGCGAAGTACGAGGAATTCATCAACCTCAGACAAGGTGCGCAAACAGTGCAAGAGTACTACACAAAATTCAAGGAGCTAGTACGATTTGCTACGAGGCTAGTACCAACCGACTCTGACAAGGCTCAGAAATTCGAGATGGGTCTGAACCTTTGTATCCGGGAGATACTTGCAGTAGGACAATTCACGAACCTGCAGACGATTTATGATCGCGGTGTAGCAATTGCTCGAATCCAGCAATTGAAGCGTAAGGAAAATGGTGAGTCGAGCAAGGACTCGCAAGGACTTGAGAAGAAGGATCGGAAAGACAACAATAACAACTATAGGAAAGGCAATGGGTCCCGGAGGGAAGAAAATAAAGGTCTCGACAATGAGGGAGATGACGACCGTGGTGCGTTCATGCCACGCTGTCCACGATGCAACCATGCACATCTGGTGCGCCGGTGCCCGAAGCCTGGAGCCTGCTATAAATGCAGCAAGTTTGGTCACAAGGCTAGGGGATGTCGAACGCCAGAGGAGGTGATCGAAAAGAGAATAGACCTGATGAACCTTCAGCAAGGAGAGGGTGACAAGGAACAAGATTAAAACCCGAACCTTCTTGAGAATAGTACATAGGCAGTTATGGGGACATAACTGTAATCTTAAGGAGGGAGGATGTAACAACCCGAATATTATGTATCCCAAATCAATAAATAAACAAATTTAAATTGTTTGAACTACGTAATCACTTGATCCCTTCACATGGTACGTAGGCAACTTGGAAATTTCAATTCTGGGTTCAGTCAAACAACAAACAATCAACAATCAAACAATAATACACAACAACATAGCAACACAATATCACAAAAATGAAATGAACGATAGAACCTTAGTTCTAAGCTCGCGAAAAGCTAATACACAACTTCGGGGACGAAGTTGATTTTTAAGGGGGGTAGATTGTAATACCCGAGATTTTATTCGGCGTCCAAAAGAATAAAATTAGTTTCTTAATCCGATCAAGGTCGAAATATCTCCGAGAAGAAGAAAATAATTTATCACAATAAATTATTGCTCGGAAATGAAACGCCGATAGATTCAAAAATTCAAAATGGAATAAAAGAGGGAAAGGAAGCCCGAAGACATTGCATGAATCGAGTCAAAAGAATTGGAATTAAATTCAAGAAAGAAAAGAATTTTAATTCCAAGAACCGTGAAGTCGAAAATGATTTAAATAAATAAATCTTTGCACGGGAATCGAAGGTCGACGGATTCGAAGCCTACGAATCCAAACTCGACGGATTTAAGATTTCAAATACAAAATCAATTTAAGTCGAAATAAATTTAGGATAGAAATCGTAATCCGAGAATGACCCGAAAAATCGAGCCCGAAAACGTAGGAGGATAGGAGCCCGAAAGAGAGGAGGAAAGGCCCGACGGATTGCACGGCTTGGCCCAGACCGGAGTCGTGCGGTCTCCGTGCGGTATTGATGGAAACCGCGCCACCACCGCGCCGTGGAACAACCTACGATCATCTTGCGCGTTTTCGAGATTTCTTGCCATATTTTCGACCCCCGACTATGGAAACACAATCACCATTGAGGGAAGGATATTAGGGACGAAATTAAGTGATCATATACCCTATAATCAGATCACACAACCCTAATTCATTCCTATTTACTCTCATATTCTCTCCCAACTCATTCAAACTGAAAAACCACAAATCCTCTTGTGTTCTTGAAATCCCGACGACGAAATCCAAGCAAGAAGGCGTGTGGAGCAAGGTTTCAAGATTTTAAATTGTTGGTGAGTGTTTATTTAGGTTCCCTACACCTTTTTGAATCCAAAAATTCGATCTAACTATAGATTTTTACTTACGATTTCGATTCGCCGCCAAGGGGAAGAGGATACCGTGTTGAGGAGATTCGTTCGTAGCCATCCGTAGATTCCGGATGACCCAAGGGCTGTTTAGAAATCATATTATGTAAGTTAATTCTTACATACGGTTTTTTGTGGCTAAAAATCGACCAAACATAAGATTCAACTCAAGAAATTAATAAAATCTGCCAATAGAGGTTTCACACGCGCTATTTTTGGATGAATTTTTCGAACCCTTAAAAGTCTTCAAACGAGAAAATTCAAAATATAAAATGTATTCCTAAGACATAGATCTACATTCTGAAAATATTCAAAATTTTTCATTATGGTTGAATGCCCGAAAACCGAATCTGAACACCTCTGCATATTTTTCGAACATAGAACTTTGGCAGATTTGGCCCTTGATCTTGTTAGCCATTTTGACCTCTGATTTAGACCGAATTAGGACTTGAGTTAAACATAAAATTTGTAGATCTATGAGTCAAATACCCCTGTAAAATTTCATAAAGTTTCATCAAGATTTGATACCCCAAAACGCGTTGTACATTTTCTGAGTTGCATGACTTGTTCGAAAAACTTGACAGTTTTCATAGTCGAACTTGATGTGCATTTTTCTATCACTTGTGATCAAAACTAATCTTTGGTGAAAACATAAAAGTTGTGGATAATTGTCTTAAGATCATGCCTGTAAAAGTTCGTGCATTTTCATTAATTTTTGGATAGTCAAAACCCATTTTGAACACACTGTGTCTGTGAGGAAAAAAGTCGACATATTTTAAGTCCGAACTTAGTGAATTAATATGACTTAATCCATAATGATTTAGCATAAATTTCATCTAATAAAACTTGTTTATTTTGGTGTCTTTTAAGTGTTTGTAAAATTTCATAAATTTTGGAGGTCGTTTGCTAGGTCAAAAACTCTTTTGAAAATCAGTGCGATGTTTAGAAAAAGTTGGCAGATTTTGTATTCTGCAAAGATTGTAAAATTTCACTCGTTTCCTCACCTATTTCCGAAAAATTTAAAACTTGAAAGTTATTCCTTAGCGTGTTTTTAAGCTACTGTATAAATTTCAAGTCGATTGCCTTTGAAATGAATTTTTAAACTGAGTTGGCATAAACTGTGGCAATGGCTTGGTTGAAATGTTGAAAACTCGACTTTTGAGAAACACATGATTTGTGAGATATGTCTAAACAATAAAAACATTCTTTTCTAAATTCTTTGAAACATTGGGATTTATGACTAAACTGGATGCTATCAATATTGACGATGTGGCTTGTGGACATAAGTGCCAAAGCGTATGTCTAGTGGATGTAAGTGTAATACCCATAAATTTTAGGATATAAAATAAGAATTTAATCCGATGAGAAAAGAGGTCTTGTTTCCGAGAACCCGTAAAGTCGAAAATGCACGGAAGTCGAAAGACGACGATTTAGGAACCGACAAACACAAAACCGACGGACCTAAGATTTCAAACATGAAATCAATTAAGTCGGAATAAATTTAGGATGGGAACCGTAATCCGAGAATGACCCGGAAAATCGAACCCGAAAACACGGAAGGATAGAAGTCCGAAAGAGAGGATGAAAAGACCCGACGGATCGGATCACACGGACCCGCCCGGACCGAGGTCCAGGCGGAGGCCGCGCGCTGGCCGCGTGGGGTTTGGCCTTCCAGCGCGCCAATCCCGCGTGCCACCCCAGAATGCGGCCATTCGCGCGATCATGGCAATTTCGTGCCAAAATTACAACACCCGACAATGGAAAGTAGATTTTGGACGGGGGAAGGAGTATTAGGACGACCTAGGGTTAATTCCCACCCCATTTTTCAGCCTCCAAACCTCCTCTACTCTCCCAAAACACTCCCAAAGCCAAACACTCTTCCGACGAACTTCCGACGAACTTTCGGCGACTCCCGGCGACCAACGACGACCGTAGGAACGTGTAGATCGAGGTTTATATCCCTTAGATCATTGGTAAGAAGTATTCAGATTCCTTTTCTCGTTTTTATCTCCAATCCTTAATCTAACTTTCGAATATTGGACTTGTAAACACGTTCGTGACCGAAGGAGGACTAGAACGTGTGCAAGGATCCGCTCGTAGTAGCTTTGGACGAGCCGAGCGACCCTAGGACGACTCAAGAACACCATTGCAGTAAGTTGATACCTTTCATATCAATACTGGTGGCTTAGGGGCGTCCGATTTAGTGACTTCGTAACAAAACGTAAAAATCAAACCTAAAAACCCTATCTTGCGCAATTTCTGAAATCCGGTTAAAACTCATATTTTGAGGATCCAATCCGAGAAACACAAAACTAGACTTTTGATCTTAACACAATAATCTACGTTGTATAAAAATTTCAGACATTTTCGTCAACGTTTGCTATTTCAAATCGCATCGAACATAAACTGCCTTGTTAAAACTTTTTGAAAAACTGACAGTGAACATGTCCGAACTTGATGAGCGTGTTTCTATATTTTCTAGGCCGAATTGATCTTTGCAATATGAATGAAAGTTGTAGATAATCATGTCTAGTATGTGCATATAAAATTTCAGAATTTTTAGAATCTATTTGGTACGTCAAAACGTCAATTTTTCGAACTGTGGTAAACCTGAAACCCGACAGTGCATATGTTGTGCAATAAACTCGATTTTTGACATGTTTCCTCAACTTATTTCGAAATCGTTAAAACACGAAAGTTGTTCGTTATGGTGTTTTTGATATACTGTACAAATTTCAGATTTTTCGGAATTGAAATGAATTTTTAAATTAAAAAGGCGTAAACTGTGACGCAAAATGATTTAAAATCGAAGAGATTTGAAATTTTGAAATAAACGGTCGAGACCTTGAAGTACGATACATCCATACTTTAAAAAATCCCGTTACACTAAATTGAAACGATACATGATATACTTTGGTGGAGGGTGAGTGTTCTGCAGGGTGCCCCTCTAGCCTTTCTCTTCGGGCCTATAATGGATGAGAGAATTTAGATGAGATACTACGCCAAACGGCGGGAGATACATGGCCTACACTCTCGGGATTATCCGTATGGGTTTCCTGAGGCTCCGGAGTGTTTTGGGTATGGCAGATACGGCTGCGGCCGCCGGATTACCGGCTACACAAGAAACTTACGAAACGGCTGCGGGCGCCGGATGACCGGCTACACTAAATATTGAGAAACGGTGACGTAACGGGGAAAATTAAAAGACTTAATACTTCTTACGTATTTATTTATTTATTCTTGTCTTTAAATTTTGCATTTAAATTTATGTCTTAAATTTTATAACATGTTAAATTATTATTTATGAATTTAATGCACGTTCAAGTATATAATTAAATTATTTATTTTTAAATTGGTAAATAGAATATTTTTGTATGCATGCCTAGGAGTAAAACTTAATTATTTAATTAAACCCCTTTATTGCTATGTTAGGATCGACTTACTCAGTATTTTATATACTGATAAAATTATTGTTTTTCTCTTTCTTTCAGAGTACGGAGATAATGCATAGCATGTGCATTGGGGGATGGAATCATTAAACATTGTTTTATCGCTTTTTATGATACTTGCATATCGGGCATGTAAATCCCGAGTTTTGGCCATGTCGGCCCACTTTATATTTTCCGCTGCGATATATTATTATTAATATTCTTATGTGTGTGGATGAGACTTATTATATTTTAAATAAATTTCGGACTTGTTTTTAAAACTCTTTGCAATACCTATAGCCTTGCATCTCTTTAGCAAGCTCAGAGAACCCGTGTCTTGCTAGGGAGGTGTGGCGGTGACATCCCGGCCTGGGTTATCAAATCCGGGGAGTTACAGTAAGAGCCCTGGCGAAATATTGATCGTATGGCTAGCGGACGTAATAACCCTATTAAAATATTGACTATGATGCTTGTGGACGTAAGAGCCCGAGTGTACGGCTGGCGGGCATAAGTGCCCTAGCGAATGGTGATCTGTAGAAGAAATGAAACGAGAAATTTATAAGAGATTTAATTAAATCCTTGTTGAATTGTGGTCAGATTATGTCAAATTATTTAATCACCTTGCAAGTTATATCTGTGATCATTTGAGATTCATACCTTTGATTTATACAATTAAATTTCGTGATTTAGTCGAGCTAATTTATATAGAGCATGCAATCGTGCTAAATGTAAGTCAGTTCTTTCTTAAATAATTAAAGGCTTTGAAACCTCATTATTGTATGCTAGGGGTTAACTTACTCAGCATGTTTATGCTGACAAAACCGTTGTTCTCTTTTTCTTTTCAGAGTATGAGGCTTACACATGAGCATAGCATGCATTGGGATTTTGGGAACGTTTACTATCGTTTTTATACATGACTTACATAACGGGCCTGTATAACCCGTGATTTGGCCTTGTTGGCCCTATTTATATTTCCGCTGCTATATCTATATTTAAATATTATATTCCCTGCAACTTAGATAATA
This sequence comes from Hygrophila difformis, assembly GCA_030278955.1. Classification (NCBI taxonomy): domain Eukaryota; kingdom Viridiplantae; phylum Streptophyta; class Magnoliopsida; order Lamiales; family Acanthaceae; genus Hygrophila; species Hygrophila difformis. The sequence continues at coordinate 47,837,398 of JAOANR010000008.1, forward strand.
CTATGTAATGATTTTTACTATATATTTACTAATGGGCTGTTTGAAATGTTTTAAATTCTGAAAAACCATAACCTTGCATCTATCAAGCAAGCTCGAAGAAGTGGTGTCTTGCTTGGGACGTGTGGCGATGGCACCCCGGCTTGGGTTATCAAATCCTCGAATAAGTCGTGTCTTGCTTGGGAGGTGTGGCGGTGGCACTCGGCCTGGAGGTGTGACGGTGGGCACTCAGCCTGGGTTATCAAATCCGGAATGGTACACACGCCCCCAACACCTCAAAGTTGTCTATCCTTTCTCTACCTCAGCTCTTTTCTCCCTCCCTCCCACAATGCTATCTTCCTTGATTTTAGGATATAAAACTTGACACCTCACCCGTTTCTACCTTCCATTGGGGAAGGCCTTAAGGTAGAGGATTAAGATTTTTTACTTTTTATTTTTTGGCTGGAAATGGAGGATTAAGATCGATCTAATTAAATAGAGGATTGAAAGATTAACCTTATTCTCAGCTCCATCCGAACTCATCTCAGTTCTGCCACTGAAATGGGATACCTGCATTCTTCTATAATTTCTTTTTTGAATCTCTATCAGGATTTCCTTTTGGGATCGATTTGCTGGTTTCAATGAGGGATATTTTGCAATTTGAGTTTTATTTGGTTTACATTTTATCTTGAATGGAAATCATGCAGTTTCGCGTTGCAATGGGATCTTCTTTTGATTGAGCTGCTGAATTTCCAGCGGGAATCGAGGAGCGCGAAGCCCTTGTTTTGAGGATTTTGACATAGCTTAAGTGGATATGCGAGAGGTAAAACCCTAAATCCCATTTGTTTTTTGTTTTTATTTTTCCCTTTCAATTTTTGCTTTTTATGCGTGTGAAGGCAGCGTTTTTTGTAGTATTATTTTCATGGTTTATATGCTCTGGCTTTGTTAATTTTGTTGTTTCTTTTTCTTTTTTTAATTTACATTTTTATGTTCCTTTTCATGTTAATTTTGATTGGATGAGAATTTTGTGTTTCAAATAAAGCTGGGCCTGTGTCTATATTTATAACTGGGGTTCAAAAACCATGAAATTTATCCTACATTGATAGTACTTTCATTGTTGAATGAAATTGATGACATGAGGATAAATAAAGCTTGGAATATGGAGGATACAAAGCTGTAAATTAGTACCCAGTTGAAAAACCTCTGAAGCCTGGGCAATGCAAAGTTATAGATGAGGTCCTAGCCAATTTGCATTTGAGGATGGGTTACACTTTAAAAGGGATTAGTACTCAATACTAATCAACATTAAGCATGGTGGATTAATCGTCAGGGGATATTTATCAGTTATGCTGTAAAGATCCATGTGCAGACTTAATGAGGGTTGCATTAAAATATCCATTATCTTTGGGTCAGGAAATTTGAATGCTGTATGGTTTCATTTGAATTGCAGTGAGCGTTGAATTCTCCACGGTGGACTAGGATGAACAGTTATTTTGTGAGCATGTTTGCAGGCTTGAATTTGTAACTAGCTTTTATTGGTATATGTTCCAGCTGGGAGCTTTATCAAATTACATTGTCTTTGACTGATGGTAATGTTTATTGCATACAAAACTTACCTGTCTTTACTCTACATGTAGTACTTATTTAGTTTATAATTTTGCTTGACTTCTTCTGATCCAAACATTCAAAGAAGATACCTGTCTAGTTAATGTGGTTGTCATAGTTTGGTGAGTTTGTTAAGTTAGTGTTTTGAGAATGTGACATGTAAATTTAGTCCATTGGAGGGATTTAGCCTTCTCTATCATACTAACAATTACAGCAGTGTTTTTGGGGTAATAGAAATGCAAGCTAATACCTGTAATTCTTTAATGTTATGATTGCAGATAAGGAAATGAATAGAGAGGACTTAGGACATATCATGACGGTCAGGGTGAAACCTGCTGGTCTGGTTGTTGCAAGAAGCAACGGTCACTGGGCTGATGATGGACCATCTAAGATGGAACCACATGTTGGCTTAGAATTTGATTCAGCTGAAGAGGCGCAGGAATTTTACAGTGCCTATGCAACGGAGATGGGTTTCCAAATTAGAATTGGGCAGCTGTATAGATCCAGAGTTGATGGTTCAGTTATTTCTAGGCGATTTGTCTGTTCAAAAGAGGGGTTTCAGACGAATTCGAGAACTGGTTGTTCAGCTTTCATAAGAGTACAAAAGGGTGATTCTGGGAAATGGGTTTTGGCCAATATAAAGAAGGAACATAACCATGAATTTGAATCCTCCGGGGAATTTGGTCCACCTAGAATACAAAGGAAAAGCTTTCCTACTCCAAAACCTTCATCTGGTGGGGCTAGTCGGACAGGAATCAGATCGCATGAGGATGATAGTCTAGCTGGTGTTGTTGATATGAAACGTCTCAAAAAGGAAGAAATGGATGGAATGGTAGGGCCTGTAGGCGAACCTTATAAAGGACTTGAATTTAATTCCGCCAATGAAGCATACAAATTCTTCCACACATATGCAGCTCATACAGGGTTCAGGATCAGGATAGGTCAGCTATTCCGTTCCAAACATGATGGATCAATTACATCTCGAAGATTTGTATGCTCGAAGGAAGGGCATCAGCATCCGTCCAGAGTTGGATGTGGAGCATATATGAGAATACAAAGACAAGAATCAGGAAGATGGGTGGTTGATCGACTTCAAAAAGAACATAATCATGAATATGATAGTTCAATTGATCCTAGTAGAATTGTGCTTGATCTTCAAAAGGGTTATAGAGAGGAAGGAAGCAGTGTGTTCGAAAACCTGGATTTAGTTGAAACAAATGGAGGTCTCAGTCTGGTCAAACGAGTCCATGAAAGTAATATTAGTAATGATTGGTACAATATGCTACTTGAGTACTTCCAATCTCGGCAAGCTGAAGGTACGGGATTCTTTTATGGAGTGGAAATGCGTGATGGTAAAGGCATGAATTTGTTTTGGGCTGATGCACGGTCTAGGTTTTCATGCACCCAGTTTGGAGATACCATTGTATTTGACACAATGTACCGGAGAGGTAGTTATACAGTGCCATTTGCTTCATTCATCGGTATTAATCATCATCGGCAACCTGTGCTGCTTGGTTGTGCTCTAGTTGCTGATGAATCTGAGGAGTCATTCACTTGGATATTCCATACTTGGCTTAGGGCAATGTCAGGGCACCACCCTGTGTCCATAATAGCTGATCAGGACCAGGCTATTCAGCACTCAATTGCTCTGGTTTTTCCCGGTACACACCATCGATTTTCTCCTTGGCAAATTCATGCAAAAGAACAGGAGATCTTGGGTGCTTTGCTCTCAATGAATGCGGAGTTTAAATATGAGTACGAGACTTGTATTTTCCAGACTCAGACAGCTAGTGAATTTGATTCTGCATGGAATATGCTTATAAGTAAATATAACCTGAGAGAGAATGATTGGTTCAAAGAGATGTATAGAATGCGCAAAAGTTGGATTCCTTTGCACATTAAAGGAACCTTCTTTGCTGGAATCCCTGTTGATGGAAGTTTAAAGTCATATTTCAGCCCTGTTTTAACTCCCCAGATTCCGATCAACGAATTTATTTTAAGATATGAGAAAGCTCTGGAACAACGTAGAGAAGAGGAGAGGAAAGAAGACTTTAACTCTTTTAATCTCCAAGCAGTTTTGCACACAAAGGACCCAATTGAAGAACAATGTAGAAGACTCTACACAATAACTATGTTCAAAGTTTTCCAGAAGGAGCTGTTGGAGTGCTATAGCTATGTTGGGATTAAGTTAAATGTTGAAGGAGCCATTAGTAGATATATGGTGCAGAAGTGCGGAAATGGTGAAGAGAGGAAAACAATAGCCTTCAATACTACTAATCTGAATATCAGTTGTAGTTGTAAAATGTTTGAATTTGAAGGCGTTCTCTGCAGGCATGCACTGAAGGTCTTCCAAATAATGAACATACAGGAGCTTCCATCTCACTATATCTTGCACCGCTGGACCAAAAATGCCAAATATGGCATACTCGGGGACACCGAGTCAGGAGGTGGTGCACAAGACTTCAAGGCCTTGATGTTATGGAGTTTGAGAGAAGAAGCATGGAATTACATTGAGGCTGGTGCAGCATCTTTCGAAAGATACAAACTCGCCTTTGAGATCATGCAAGAGGGCAGAAGGAACCTCTGCTGGCAAAACTAGGAGGTAGTTTCCTATTAGATCTTTATCTTGTTATCTTGATTAAAGGTTCTTCTATGGCTACTTTTTCCTATTCCGGCCATGTAATTAAATTGCATTGCATTTTTCTATGGCTTCACTGAAATTGTAGTTGCTATGGAACCCAACTTGACGTATCTGTTTAACATATAAATGAAAAGAGTGCTCAAATTGCTGTTCCCATGCTACTTGTGGTGTTTGTTCATTTATATATGGAACTGGCATTTTAGGTGAGATATATCTCTGAACAAGTGCCATAAAATAAATTATAAAATATTCAGATACATGGCCTTTGGCTGTATATGAACTGCGGGTATAAATGGGTCAACTTGTCTGTCGACAGCTGCTCCATTTGAACTTGGTGAAAAAAAGCTTATCTGAAGATGGGATTGATTTAAACACATTCATCCACATGTTTAATTGTTTTTCAAAACTTCTACGATAGATACAGGAGTTGTGTGATGTCACTGTATGAATCTACAAATCTGTTGCTTCTTTGCATTTCATCTGATTATGTTTAGAGCTCAAGAAATGAAATGGGCTTCTGTTGGCACAAAAAACTGCAGTTAGAGGAATTGAATTATGTTTCTTTAGTAGGAGTATATTTCTAGACTCTAGTTAACCGTTGTAATAAACCTGTCTTTGCAATTAGTGTGCTTTGCATGCAGGGGAGAGAATTTTATGCATCCATATATCTAGAAGACTAGAATGAGCTTCTGGTTCGTTGTAGGAAATAAATAAACGTGTATGCACCCACCTACCCTAGGTACTCTGTAATGCCCTCACCCATGTACACTATTGTTGCACCGGTGAACTTAAACTAATGGTACTGAATTTATAACTAACCAATACACGGTAAGATGAAATACATTTGCATCTAAATAACCCAAGGGGTTTAGAAATTTGAATTATATTCCTTCACTTTTGGAGAACTGAAAGGAATAAATGCCAAAATGGTCCTTTATCTTTGCTAAAAAAATCAAAATAGTCCTTTATGTTTCAAAATACCCAAATGGTCCTCTACATATGCATAAAATGACCAAAATAGTCCTTTTGTATTATTAAAATGGGCTAGTGGACATCCGCACTTTTATATTTAACCCCAAACTTTCAAAACCTTTCATTAAGGCCCTAGGAAGATTTGACTTTGTACAAAAAGGTTCTCTTTCAAACCTTAAATAATTTTATTGTCCATATGACTTCGGATCCGTATGAAAATTAGTATCAGAGCCTAGGTTTTATTGAAGAATATATTAATTATATTATTTATAATATTTTATCTCTTAGTGGTGAAGATTTAATTATTTTATGGATTCAAATAATTTGAAACCTACGAGTTATTTCCAAACTTTGGAAATAAAAAATAGAAATTTCTAGAGGAAATTCTTGAACTTGTCTGAGAGACAAGATATCATTAAAACTGATTTCTTTCATAAAACTGAGAGGAACTGACTGGAAAGAAATTGATCCGGATAGCTCTAAGTTTTGACAAGACTTAAGAGAAATCCAAAAGACGATTCAAGATTATGGTAACCGGGTATTAATTATACCCGGAAAAATAGATAACTTGAATCAGTCAACAGAAGAGATCTTGAAATTATTTCAAGATCTAAAGAAAGAGATTTTGAATCTGAAATTTGACATTTCAGATATCAAGAAAAGGCAGAAGGATATTCCTGGATCTTTCAAGAATAACCAAGCAAATATTAGAGATGCATTTGGACCGGTACAAGCTTTACACAAAAAAGGTAAAGCAACCATGCCCAAAGCAGAAATCACAAGAAGAATTGATGATCGATCTCCTGAAAACAGTCGAATGAGTGTTTCCAGGGCAGATCTATCAGATCTACAAGAACTAGCAGAATCATTTTCCCAACTCGGGATTATGGATCTAGTCAATGTAAAACCCAATGAAGTTCTTCAATTGGGTTATGCGGAAGAATCAGGATCCAACGTGACTCACGATGGACCGCCTGACATCCCAATGAGGGAAAGTACAGACTTCCACATAAACAGGTATCCTGAGGTGCATATCAATGCAAGACGAAACCCAGGACGGAACCCAAGTAGAGCACCAGAATCCACACCGTGGGCCAAGATGATGTTACAACCATTAAATCCATATGGCATAACACTGAACCTCGACGTTATCGACTTCTGAAACATCGAAGATCTGATCGACGAATGGGTAGCTTAAATGAAGATTGCATCAACCACCCTGGATCTCGATAAAGAAAACTTTGTCAGATTAATAGAGCTAAGTCTCGAAGGATCGGCAAAGTTGGGCTGGAAAAACTCCACGGCGGCTTTAAAGGAGCAAATACTTGAAGGAGAATCCAAAAGCACAATCTGCGAAAAATTTGGCATCATATTCAAAATCCATTTTGTAGGAGATGATTATTTTGAAAAACAGAGAACCGAAAAAATCAAAGTCTATACCCAGGCACTATTGGGTATGGAGCTAAAAAGTATTTGCGCAGTAGACGAATATCTACTGGATTCGTAAATACTATTTTCGGAGTAAGATCACAGCTGAAGTAGCATGTCCCATGTTCTTTGCAAAGATTTGCAGCCCATGGAGAGAGATGTTGATCCAATCATACACTGTACCTCCTGGTACGGTGGACTCAATAGCTCGAAGAATGCCCTTTCTAAAGGATAAGCTCAGAGAATGGTGTCAACAGGCAGCAGCCCAAAAGAACATCAAAAGACTAAGAGGTAAAATAAAAAGAACCCCTCTTTGCTGTGAGAATAATGTTTTTCCTACAATTATAGGAGAATCAGAAGAAAAGAGAAGAAAAAAGAAGAGCCGAGGCTCATACAGCAGGAGTTTCAGAAGACCCCCATTCCGAAGAAGGAGAGCATGGTGGTCCAAGAGCAAGGCCAGAACATACAAAACTGGACAAAGAACGGGGACGACGAAGAATTCATCCCAAAGCTCAACTAGCTCAGCAGCAAGAAGCACAGGGAGAACAACGTCAAAAAGAACGTTCAGACGAGCCCATACCCGAGCCAACGAAAGTTTTCAAAGACTGCAACTGTTGGAAGTGTGGAGCCAGAGGTCATATCTCACCCGATTGCCCTCAGAATCGTGAGATACGAATATACGAAGTCACGGAGGATATCGTGGAAGCGGTCTACCATGGAAAGCTGGTACCAGTCTATCAGTTTGAAGACATCCCCTCGGATGAAAGCATCTACGAGGAAGAACTAAGAAGCGACTCAGAATCATATTCAGATGGATCTTCAACCGAGTCTGACTGAAGAAGACAGGATTCAGACCACTGAAAACCTGTCTGGATTCTTTTCAAGGATGACGATCTCGAATCGAACCATTGAAAGAATAATGCGACAAGATTCCAACCTCAGCCCATATGACGGATTCAGAATTGGCGGGATTGGACGAGTTCTTAATCAGATAGGACTCAACCAGAGAAGGCATAATGTCATCTACAAGGTAAGTGCAGGTGAATTTGCAATTCCTATGGAGCTTACTTGCAATGTTATGGATATGCAATTAATTCCTAAAGAAGAAATTCTTGAGGAATTAAGCATAATGAAGGAGGAAATTGCTATTGCTATGAAATGGATCCATATATGAGCCATCAAAGTAGTAATTAAGGCAACCTTCAAAGAAGGCATTGATTCTGAATTACATCTATTAGTCACTGATAGAAGAATCAATAACCTTAGAGATGGTCTTTTTGGGACTATGGTAGGAAATTTATATGCAGGGAAGCTAATGTTTGACATTCTTCCCCGAATTTCCTATAACTTAGCCAACCAAGATTTTAGCAGAGTGCTAACCCTTCATCAGGATTTCAAAAGAAAAGATCTGATGAAAGAATGGAATATGCCATATTCTATAACTTATAGAATTTCTTATGCACTTTCCAATAGTCATCATTCTGACTTATTTCTGAGGAAAAAGTATATAGAAATTCCTAGAATTTTCAAGGAGTTTGCTAAAGTCATGACTCCAAATCCTACCCAGATTCCAAGGTTAGAAGGAGTAAACATACAAATAAAAGATCATCCAATTCTAGACAGATCAACGAGTGCTAGACTTGAGTATGCAAGCCGTATGTCTTTTTCAGAAGACAGAATTATGGCATATAAAGGAAAGGAGTTCATCAAAGATCTAACTCCTCAATCGATTGGGGTAGATAATATAAAGATTAAATGCCCTGAAGGAGGGAAAGAAATACGAGTAATGTTTGACATCACTGTAAAGATTAACTGTTTTCCATGTGATGACTTATACTACTTGCAGCAGCCATCAATTGGAACCTATGAAGGAACAATTGAAATTGCAGGGCACGAGATCAGAGTCTTAGGCACCGCCGGAAAAGACAACGGGGTTATGATTTTGGGATTAAGTTTTCTCGAAAGTCATAAACCATGGGTAAGGAAGGATAATGAAATAGAATTTAATCTGAAGGGTCATACCATCAGAATTAAATGACAAGTCCATTTTCCATTTATATCTCAGTAGGGATAATATACGAAAATATAAGTCGGAATATTTTGCAGCTTATATTGATTTAGGTTCAGGTATTTGCACGGCAAAACCAGGAGTTTTCCCTAGAGAAGCTATGGAATTATTACCCATTATTGCAGGAAGAGATTTTTCCCAAAAAATCTTAGTACTAAATAAGGGTATTCGACAGGCCAATATCATGATTGGAGGAGCATTTGGTACACCTTGGTATAAGGTAAAAACACCTCCTATTTACTTTCATGATACATGAACGGATATTTTGTTAGGTAATAATTTCATACAATCTTTTACAAAATATGTTCAAGATAACAAAAGAAATTTGTTAATATTTACCACAAATTGTGGATATGAGATACAGGTGTTGCACAGAGAAAAGGCATTCAACAGGTTGATGTCTATATCATTTCGCAGCAAACGTGGTGATAATGATGCCAAACTAACTGAAGCTTTTAGGTAAATCCTGCAACAATACTCTCGACAGTCTGTAAACTATAATCCCATAGGATTGTTAAAGAGCTTGCCTAATTTTCCTACCGAAAGCGCACGGTATCAAGCTGCAGTATTTATTTTTATTGTCGGGATCGTTCATTAGAGAGTTACACGATAGAAGCGTTTTGATAGTATTACAAATTTTTAGAACTCAACACTCTTCTTAGGTTCATGAATGGTGTAATGATGTTGTAAAATCAACTAATGCTGTAAAGAACAAAAAGTAAATTGCATAAAAGCTATAATGAATCTATTACCAAACTATTACCGAGGTGTATGCATGTAGATGGAATTATGATTCATGAGTTAAAAGTAATGTGGACTAAGACAAACAAATGAAATAGGAATATGATGAGATTATCATACTTCAATGATTAAAAATAAGATGAAAGCTCATTGAGATAAACAAATCCTCTACGCAGTTAATCAAATCTTCATGTCTTAAATCACTTCCCAAGACAGGTACTTGTGATTCAGTGTCATGACATTCTAAGCACTGAAATCATGGGATACTATTATCATAGAATGATCGGTCAGACTCATTTCTGTGGCAAAAGCTTTTAGAACTGTCACTTAATCTGTCTCTTTCGGATTCAGATTAAGCCTTTGAAAACTCAAGGTCACTCCTAAGTCATCTTATATTCATCTGAACTTGAAGTTGTTCTCTTTATTACTCTGAGTTAAGTTAGAAATCACATGACCCTATATTGGATGTCCTCTACAAGAAATGGAAAAGCAAGTATTTAAATCTATCATCCAATGGTTTCATAAGACTCAACTCCTCAGAGTAATTCTTTCAAGTAGTTGTAAGAAGTAATGGTCTTGTAAGTATATCAAGATGAGATTGCTATTCAAAATCCTTGACTTATCAAGACCACCCAGATTCATATAGATGCTTTAGCATGAGAAATCTCTGTAAACAACTCCAATTACCCATGACTTGACTCAGGATTAGTAAGACTTAGAAAGAATGCTTAATCTCCTACCCATAGCATATAGTGCTCACCATAAAGCTATGAACCCTGGAAATTAACCTTCTTAAATTTCTTACTAATTATTGGGACAAAAGATGGTTTTTGAAACATCTTTCCCTTTTAAACGACATGTACTAAATGCCCAACTAAGGAACAAGTTTGTTCTTCATTACCCTGAGTAAATAATGATTGAGAAAACTTATATCATCATTTTCTCAATGTGCTAGTGAAAATATTAACATGAATTCAAAATATGAATTATGAGTTTATATTTGAGAAGTAGGAGTACTCATCATAAACAGGGAAATATCCCAAAATATCATAGGTAAAAGTAGTATTATATGTATAAAGAAACGGTGAGGATTCTGAGTCCTCTTAATCAAAATGCTAGGGTACTCCAAGAATATAAGCTGGAGCTAGACAGAATTAGGAAAATTGCTTTCCTATGAAAAAAGATTTGAGAAACAATTCTGCAAAATAAATGTCCAAGATAGCTCGCAGTAACTATCTTAGGTTTCAAACTATGAACATTCTCATTTTCCGCGCGCTATATCTGTACAGCGTGGAGGGAGCTATTATCAAAGAATGTTCCCCAGATTTAACTAATACAAAGAACTGAATGCCTCGCAGTAATATCTGTGAAGAATGCGGCGAGGATATTCAATTCCTATTTATAGAATAGGGGTTATATACTTATATTGAATATTTATTTGGCTTCCCAAAAGTGGAAACCAATTCCAACGCTATATCAGAATTATCTCCTCGCTTTGTCAAAAAGAACAAAGCGAGAATACTGAGATAACTTGTAATTGATTATAGTGTTGAGAAATTTCCTCGCATCATTCTAATAAGAATGTGGCAAGGATAATTCTCTATATGAAAGTAGATTATAAAATATTGTAACTCTTCCTTACTTCATCCCCTTGAGAATGCAGCGAGGAAAAAGATTTGAACCTCTTGAAAGGTTAAGTATTTGTATTGCTTAGTTCTCAAAGATTATCACGCCATGATCAACACTGCATGGGTCTTTTAGAACTTCAATTAACGACTAACACTGATCTTTATCGGTTGCATTTAAAAATTAAGATCAAAGTATATCAACAGCTGACTTATTTCTAAGTTCATTAATTCTGCTAAGAACAAAACCTAACTCGATCATAACATTCAAATTTCACAGAATCTTATGGTTAATCGATCATAGATTTAGAAAAGTATTTCAAACACCATTTTGCAGATCTGACAAACATTTTCAATTTGTTATTAAAATATGAACATTAAAGTTGAGGTCTATTCTACTCCAAACAGAATCAAAGAAATATAACTTCCAACTGTAATCATTCAAAATCGCAACTCTAAAGATGAAAACAAGAGATTCAAGAACAAATCTTCTTTCATATATCATGATTTGCATAGAAAATAAAAACAAGTACACCTGGACGTCTGGTTCGAATCAGAATATCGCGAATTAGGGCGGAGAAGTCGGAAATCTAAACGGCGATCGTCATGATGGATGAACAAAAGCATTCCGATGGCAAATCTTCCTTTCCAGAGTACTATAAAACTAATCTACTAACTAATTTGAAGAAATCTAATTGCAAAATCAAAATTACAATCCGAAGAACACGAAAATATTTGCAGAAAAGTAACCCTAACTACCTACCTAAGAAAACTTTAAACTGAACGGGAGAGTAAAGTTGAGCTAAACTCTGCGTCCTTCCAGTTGTTCTGAGCTGATCTCCCAGAGGTCTTATTTATAGATGTGCGCGAATAACTTCCATCCTCCTGGAAAATAACCGCTCGCGTCAGAGTAGCTCTCCTCACGCCTTGTCCCGATCCTTCAAAGCGTGAGTTAAAATGAAGTTAACTTTCTCATCAAGGCGAGGCAATATTACTCTTCCTTCTTTCTCTCGCCTTGACTCTTGCAACTTCCTGGGCTTGCATGACTTTCTCCCACGCGATGTTGGTTTGAGTTGTCGCGTGGCCTTCAACTGTATATCTTCACTCGATCTTTGTACAGATTCCGCCTTAAGGTTCTCGCTTCCTTTCTATTCTTCCCTCGCGACATCTACCGCGAGCTTGCACTTGTATCCTGCTTAATAACAAAGCAAGGATTATTTGCGGATAAAACATAGCGAGAAATTCTTATGGAAAAATCTAAAACTTCCGAGCTATTTCTATGCATTTCCCAGACATTTCCTTAATCTACATTTTCCAAGATCTTTTCATTAATTTTCCATTTTACATCAACAATCTAGGAAAAATGTGATCAAACATTGTTCTTAAAGACACAAAATTGGACAGAAATGACAGTCAAAAGTGACTGTCATCACCATCCTCACATTTAGAACCACTTGTCCTCAAGTGGTAAGAAACTTGTAAAGTTTCAAAGAACAAGTCCAATTTGTGGCTTTCAAGATTAAAGGTTTATGTAAGACTTTTCTTGAATCATCACCTTCCCTGTTCCAACTATTTCAAGCTCAACTTTTCAAACTGATTGATGTTTCATACATGACTTAAATTCACCAGATTTCATAAGAATATTAACAAAAGTGATTTGCATTTCTGTGAGCTATTGTTCTACCCTTCAGTTAGTCAAATTTCTCCTTTCACGCTCAATCCTATCCAACTCATGTGCATACCTTGTGCTTCTGAATCCTTAGCCAAAAAGAATGAGAGAATATGTTTTTTTTTTTTTTTCTCAAGGGGTGGTCTTTCGTGGCTTTCAATAGCTCGGTTTCACATTATTAGGAGGAGTCGCATGACCTGACATTGCAGATGAAACTTCAACTCCCCTGCCCTTGACTTTGCTCTTTTAGAGTCCTTCAACTCATAAATCAGAGGGGCAGCTGTGCCAGCTACTTATATCCACATTATTTTACCACGTTTGTTTCTAAAGTTCCCTTGCTTTTGGCTTTGGACTCATACTTCACTTGATATGCACACTCATCTTCTAAGAGAGACTAGATTAGATCAATTCTTCTAACCTTAGTGTAGTTATTGTTTATGGTATGCAACTCACTAAAGTCAATACAATTACAAAATCTTCAAACCATTTATCTAGTAATAACATCAATCAATCTTTAAGTTCACAGCTCTCAACAGTTGTCAAGGGCGGCTCTGTATACAATCAAAGTCTTTAGAGTAAGTATTTCTGTGGTCAGCCAATCAGACTAGTCTTCTAATTCTTCACTAGTTTCTACTCCACTTGAGATTCTAGTCCCAATTATGAAAACTAATACTACATCATGCAGTTCAAGCTTACAATATAAACAAAAACTCTACTCTAGACAGATATGAAATAAAGAAAATTCAAAGAATAAGAAAGACTAAAAGAAAACTAAGAAGAATATTAGGCAGAAAGTAAAAGGTTCCAGAAAACTCCCCTGTGATCTCAGGATGGACCTGCATCACTGCTCGGATCCTTTGGTGGAATGGAGGGTGATTTCTTCAAATCTGAAACTAGGTTGGCAAGAATTTCTACCAGCCTTTTTGCTGTTCTGTTGCTCCTGTTTCCTTATCTCCATGTCCCTATCTCTCTCCTGCCTTCTTTCTTCGAGTTCTTCTTTCCTCAGTCTTTCAAACCTTTCCATCTCTTCTTTTCTCATTCTTTCTTGCCTATCCCACTCTTCCTTCCTTATCTTCTCCTGTCTTTCCATCTCCTCCTTTCTGAGCTTCTCATCGGTTTGAATTCTAGTGTGCTCAAGTTCAATCCTCTTTTGCTCCATCTCTCTTTGAATATGCTTGTCTTCTGACATGGTTTTCACCAACATCTCCATGGATTGTGCAAAACTTTAGATTGAAGTACTCATGTTCTGAGATTTATCTACTGATACTGTATTCCTCAATGGTTGCCTTAAAGGTTGAGATGGTGCAGAAGTGTTTTCATACTCTTCATCTTCAGGAATAGGATTCAATGCAGGAGATGCTGATGATATCTTTTTCCTTTTGACTGCAGCTCTGGATTGAGATGATTTTGATTTTAAAGGAAGCTTAGCTTGTTTCTCCTTAGGAGATGGTGTAACACCCCGGATTTGATAACCCAGGCCGGGATGTCACCGCCACACCTCCCTAGCAAGACACGGTTTCTCCGAGCTTGCTAAAGAGATGCAAGGCTATGGTTTTTCAGAATTTAAAATATTCAAACAGCCCATTACAATATAATTTAAAAATCATAATATCAAAGTTGCAGCGGAAAGTAATATTTACATATGTATAATGCAGCGGAACTTAAGTATAGGGCCGACATGGCCAAAACACGGGTTAAACAGGCCCGTTCATGCAAGTTGTAATTAAATGTAGGAATTTAAAAATAGAGTTTTTCCCGGATGTCCCATGTATGCATATGATGATGCTTAATCCTTATACTCTGAAAGAAAAAGGAAAGAAAATATGGTTTGGTCAGCAAAACGTGCTGAGTAAGTTAACACCTACTATGATCAAGGGGTTTCAAAATCTTTAATTACATTTAAGAAAAACATGTGCATACAAGACATGATTTAAATTTTATTCGTCTAATAATAATTTAATTACATATTTGAAAAGACAAGGATTTCCACAAGATCATAATTTAACACACGTATAAAGAGGTTTAATTAAATAATTAAATTTTTACTCCGAGGCATGCATACAAACAACTCATCTATCAATTTAAAATTAATAATTTAATTATGTACTTGAACATGCATTTAATCCATAATAACAATTTAGTCATGACATGAAAATTTAAGGAGATAATTTTAAATGCATAATTTAAAGACGGGCATAAATAAATAAATACTTAAAAACATTAAATCTTTTATTTCCCCGTTACGTAACCATTTCTCAATATTTTGTATAGCCGGTGATCCGGCGGCCGCAGCCGTGTCGTAAGTATCTTGTATAGCCGGTGATCCGGCGGCCGCAGCCGTGTCGTATTTCAAGTATTTCATTGGCCGTTTTGGCACAGTTTCTCATAACATTCACCCTCGGCCGTTTTGACACAGTTTCTCATAACATTCACCCTCGGCCGTTTTGGCACGAAGCGAAAAGCTAGGGGGCGTTCTATTGAGCATTTCCCCCTACTTCGGTACTCTCGGCCGTTTTGGCGCGAAGTGAAAAGCTAGAGGGGCACTCCATCGAGCACTCACCCCCTAAATAGGTCACACTCGTCCGTCTAGGCACGATGCGAAAAGCTAGAGGGGCACTCTATCGAGCACTCACCCCCTACATAGCCAAGTATCTCATAGGTTTTAATTTAGTGTAACGAGATTTTTCAAAAGTATAGATATATCGTATTTCAAGGTCTCGACCGTTTGTTTCGATATTTCAAAATCTCTTCGATTTAAAATCATTTGACGTCACCGTTTACGCCTTTTTAATTCAAAAATTCATTTCAAGTCGGAAAAATCTGAAATTTTCACAGTAAATCAAAAACGTCCTAACGAACAACTTTCGTGTTTTAACTTTTTCGAAATAAGTTAAGGAGACATGTCAAAAATCGAGTTTATTACGCAAGCAGAATTCTGTCCGGACTCAGGTTTGTCACAGTTCAAAGTTTCGACTTTTTAACATATCAAATGGACTCCAAAAATTCTGAAATTTTATATGCACATACTAGACATGATTATCTACAATTTCCATTTAGATTGCAAAGATCAAATCGGACTAGAAAATATAGAAACATGCTCATCAAGTTCGGACATGTACACAGTCAGATTTCGAAAAGTCTTATCAAGGCAGTTTATGTTTGATGCGATTTGAACTAGCAAACATTGACGAAAATGTCTGAAATTTTTACACAACCTAGATTTATGTGTTAGGATTAAAAGTCTAGTTTTGAGTTTTCCGGTTTGAACTCTCGAAATAGGGGTTTTGATTCGATTTCAAATCTGTCCCAGTTTCAAGTTCGAATCTCAAGTCAGGTTGGTTCTCGGCCATTTTCGGATATCAAAACGCAATGAAAAATTATGAAAATTTTACATGAACTAGATCTATGTCTTAGGAACGTTTTTCATGTTTTAAGTTTTTCCGTTTGAGCAGTTTTAAGGGTTCGAAAAATTCACACAAAATTGTTGCGCCGAGGGTTTTTTTGTGTTGACAGATTTTAGAGTTATTAAATCCACACGTTTGGTTGCATTTTAAGTCACCCAAAACCAAGTAAGTATTAACTTACAGTGGGGATGATGTCTAAGAGGTCACGTGGTCGTCCGGAATCCACGGGATGTCACGAACGAATCTCCTCAAGTCGATTTTCTCTTCCAACGTCCACAATCCGAATCCGAAAGCAAAAGTCCAAGGTTAGATCGGATTTTCGGGCATCGAAAACTTAAAAAAAAACCTATGGACGACTTACCAATGATTCAAGGACTGTAATCGATGATCTACACTCTTCCTTGGTCATCGTCGGTCTCCGGAAGCTCGTCGGAAGGTCGCCGGAAAGTCGTCGGGTGGGTGTTTTTGCTTTTGGGAGAGTTTGAGAGTGTTTTTGGGGTTGCTAGGGTTAGAGTCTCAAAATGATTAGCCATATGACCTCCAAAACCGACCCTATACACCTTCCATCAACCGGGATTGAGTTTCCAAAGTCGGGACACAAAAATATGGTAAGAAAATCGCCAAAACGCGTCCTTTGGCAGCTGCTGCTGCACTGGCGCGCGGTTGGCGCGGTTTGTAGCCAAAAACCGCCCGGAGGGCGCGCGGCCTTGTCTGGGCCGTGCGTCCGGACTGGGCCGTGCGATCCCGTCGGGCCTTTTCTCCTCTCTTTCGGACTTTTGTCCCCCTACGTTTTCGGGCTCGGTTTTTCGGGTCATTCTCGGATCATAAATTCTTATCTTAAATTTATCTCGACTCAAATGAATTTTATGTTTGAAATCTTAAGTCCGTCGGTCTCAGGTTCGTCGGCTTCCAATTCGTCGTCTTTTGACTCCCGTGCAATAACTTGTGTAATTAAATTTCTTCCGACTTCACGGGTTCTTGGAATTAGAATTATTTTCCTTCTTGAATTTAATTCCAATTATTTTGACTCAATTCATGGAATGTCTTCGGGCTTCCTTTCCCTCTTTTATTCCATTTTGAATTTTGAATCTATCGGCGTTTCATTTCCGAGCAATAATTTATTGTGATAAATTATTTTCTTCTTCTCGGAGATATTTCGACATTGCTCGGAATAAATTTTATTCCTTTGGACGTTGATAAAAATCTGAGGTATTACAGTCTACCCCCCTTAAGAATCAACTTCGTCCTCGAAGTTGTGTTCCGGCTTTTCTCGCGCTAAGAGTTAGGGTCCTTTTGTTTATTTTATTATTTTGCGATATTGTGTTATTGAATTATTGTTCGATTGTTGGTTGTTTGTTGTTTGATTATTGTTTGACTGAACCCAGAATTGAAATTTCCGAGTTGCCTACGTACCCTGTGAAGGGATCAAGCCATGACGTAGTTCAAAACAATTTTCAATTTGTTTATTCGGGATACAAAATATTCGGGTTCCAAAAATAAATGCTTATGCATTATTACGGGGTATTACATCCTCTCCCCCTTAAGATTACAGTTATGTCCCCATAACTGCCTGCACATTATTCCCACGAAGGTTCGAGTATCGTCGCCTAGCACATGTATGTCCGCTTCTTTTACCACATTTAACGTCCCATGAGTCCCCCTTGGTTATTTGTGGCTAGTTAGGTCCAGCGACCAGATCATCTCTTTTGGTTATATTCTTAATCTGGGTTCGACATTCTTTCATCCGATGTCCACGTCGACCACATCGGAAGCATGTGTCGGGTTGAGGGCATCCCCTCACCAGATGAGGTTGGTTACAGCTTAGGCACCGGGGCACGTAGCCTTTACGGGTGAAAATTCTTCTATTATTGCCTCCATCGTCGCCTAGGGCTGGTCCATTTGGGCCTTTGCGAAGGTTATTCCTATCCGAGTCTTTATCAGCTCCGCGGTCCTTACCTCTCTTGTCTTGTGCTTGGGGACCTTGGCTAGACTCATCTATCGCCTTCCGCTTCAGTCCCTGAACTCGTGCAACCGCTACCGCGCGATCATAAACAGCTTGTGGGTCAGAGTAGTGTACCCCCGTGATTACTTCCCTAATGGCCAGGTTTAACCCCATCTCAAATTTCTGAGCCTTGTCGGAGTCAGTTGGTACTAGCCTCGTAGCAAATCGTACTAGCTCCTTGAATTTGGTGTAGTACTCTTGCACTGTCTGTGCGCCTTGCTTTAGGTTGATGAATTCCTCATACTTCGCCGCTTTTATGCTTAACGGGTAGAACCTCTCCCTCAGAACTTCCTTAAAATCTTCCCAAGTGTAGGCTTTCTCGTCTTCCACTACTTTCCTCTGGAGGTTTTGCCACCACTCATCGGCTTCACCTCCTAGGTAGTAAGTTGCTGCATGTATCTTTTTCTCATTAGGGCATTTGATAGCGTTTAAGAGTTTATCGAACGTACGGATCCACTCCTCTAGTTTGGCGGGATCTTCCTCCCCATCATAGTGTGGCGGTTGATAAGGATTTACTAAATCTAGATAGTTATTTCGAGCTACTGGCGGAGGTATTGCCGCTTGTGCCCTATGCACCTCGGCGTTTCCTAATACTACGAGTACTTCTTCTACCATCCTTAAACGTTCATCCATGTTGTTGGGAAGATGAGGCGCTCGATCTCCTATGTTCGGAGGAATCTCATTGTTGTTAGGTGCGTTTGGGAAGTTAGCGGCAGTGCCGTTTGGACTTACCTTCCTCGACTTTCCCCTAGGTGCCATTTTCTGTTATTAAGCACGCGAAGATGAGTTCCTAAGTGAATCCAGATCTAGGACTAAGGCAACGTTAGTCTTAAGTTAGCGCTTCTAAGTCAAGACTCAAGGTCATGTCGAACACTAGAGTGAGAAGGTTATGTATCACAAACGATTCACATAAAAAGGTTAGCACAAATATTTATGTATGCATATGCATATGTAATCCCCCCAATAAAAATTTAATGCATGCGTTTATTTATCCATGGGTTTTAAAAATAAATTTATTCCATGGATAGTTTAAAATAAGGATAAAAGGTTTGGGCCACTATATTGGGCCGAAAGAAATAATTTATTTGGGCTTTAAGTAAAAACAAAGTTATTGGGCCAAAATAATTGGGCCATCATAGTAATTAAATATTGGGCTAAAGATTTGGGCTAGGAAAAATAAATTTTGGGCTCAAAAGGTTTGGGATTTAAAATAAAAAATTTGGGCTAAAAGTTAGGGCCTAGAAAAAAAATTTGGGCTGAAAAATGTTAGTTTAAAAATAATAATGGATTTTTAAATATAATACTAGTTTAAAAATAATAATAGTTTAAAAATAATAATACTAGTTTTAAAAACAGTCCGGGCTCTTTAAAATAATAGCTTTAAAATATTCCGGGCTCTGATACCACTTTGTAACACCCCGGATTTGATAACCCAGGCCGGGATGTCACCGCCACACCTCCCTAGCAAGACACGGTTTCTCCGAGCTTGCTAAAGAGATGCAAGGCTATGGTTTTTCAGAATTTAAAATATTCAAACAGCCCATTACAATATAATTTAAAAATCATAATATCAAAGTTGCAGTGAGAAAGTAATCTTTACATATGTATAATGCAGCGGAACTTAAGTATAGGGCCGACATGGCCAAAACACGGGTTAAACAGGCCCGTTCATGCAAGTTGTAATTAAATGTAGGAATTTAAAAATAGAGTTTTTCCCGAATGTCCCATGTATGCATATGATGATGCTTAATCCTCATACTCTGAAAGAAAAAGGAAAGAAAATATGGTTTGGTCAGCAAAACGTGCTGAGTAAGTTAACACCTACTATGATCAAGGGGTTTCAAAATCTTTAATTACATTTAAGAAAAACATGTGCATACAAGACATGATTTAAATTTTATTCGTCTAATAATAATTTAATTACATATTTGAAAAGACAAGGATTTCCACAAGATCATAATTTAACACACGTATAAAGAGGTTTAATTAAATAATTAAATTTTTACTCCGAGGCATGCATACAAACAACTCATCTATCAATTTAAAATTAATAATTTAATTGTGTACTTGAACATGCATTTAATCCATAATAACAATTTAGTCATGACATGAAAATTTAAGGACATAATTTTAAATGCATAATTTAAAGACGGGCATAAATAAATAAATACTTAAAAACATTAAATCTTTTATTTCCCCGTTACGTAACCATTTCTCAATATTTTGTATAGCCGGTGATCCGGCGGCCGCAGCCATGTCGTAAGTATCTTGTATAGCCGGTGATCCGGCGGCCGCAGCCGTGTCGTATTTCAAGTATTTCATTGGCCGTTGTGGCACAGTTTCTCATAACATTCACCCTCGGCCGTTTTGGCACAGTTTCTCATAACATTCACCCTCGGCCGTTTTGACACGAAGCGAAAAGCTAGGGGGCGTTCTATTGAGCATTTCCCCCTACGTCGGTCACTCTCGGCCGTTTTGGCGCGAAGCGAAAAGCTAGAGGGGCACTCCATCGAGCACTCACCCCCTACATAGGTCACACTCGTCCGTCTAGGCACGATGCGAAAAGCTAGAGGGGCACTCTATCGAGCACTCACCCCCTACATAGCCAAGTATCTCATAGGTTTTAACGGGATTTTTCAAAAGTATAGATATATCGTATTTCAAGGTCTCGACCGTTTGTTTCGATATTTCAAAATCTCTTCGATTTAAAATCATTTGACGTCACCGTTTACGCCTTTTTAATTCAAAAATTCATTTCAAGTCGGAAAAATCTGAAATTTTCACAGTAAATCAAAACCGTCCTAACGAACAACTTTCGTGTTTTAACTTTTTCGAAATAAGTTGAGGAGACATGTCAAAAATCGAGTTTATTACGCAAGCAGAATTCTGTCCGGACTCAGGTTTGTCACAGTTCAAAGTTTCGACTTTTTAACATATCAAATGGACTCCAAAAATTCTGAAATTTTATATGCACATACTAGACATGATTATCTACAATTTCTATTTAGATTTCAAAGATCAAATCGGACTAGAAAATATAGAAACATGCTCATCAAGTTCAGACATGTACACAGTCAGATTTCGAAAAGTCTTATCAAGGCAGTTTATGTTTGATGCGATTTGAACTAGCAAACATTGATGAAAATGTCTGAAATTTTTACACAACCTAGATTTATGTGTTAGGATTAAAAGTCTAGTTTTGAGTTTTCCGGTTTGAACTCTCGAAATAGGGGTTTTGATTCGATTTCAAATCTGTCCCAGTTTCAAGTTCGAATCTCAAGGCAGGTTGGTTCTGGGCCATTTTCGGATATCAAAATGCAATGAAAAATTATGAAAATTTTACATAAACTAGACCTATGTCTTAGGAACGTTTTTCATGTTTTAAGTTTTTCCGTTTGAGCAGTTTTAAGGGTTCGAAAAATTCACACAAAATTGTTGCGCCGAGGGTTTTTTGTGTTGACAGATTTTAGAGTTATTAAATCCACACGTTTGGTTGCATTTTAAGTCACCCAAAACCAAGTAAGTATTAACTTACAGTGGGGATGATGTCTAAGAGGTCACGGGGTCGTCCGGAATCCACGGGATGTCACGAACGAATCTCCTCAAGTCGATTTTCTCTTCCAACGTCCACAATCCGAATCCGAAAGCAAAAGTCCAAGGTTAGATCGGATTTTCGGGCATCGAAAACTTAAACAAAAACCTATGGACGACTTACCAATGATTCAAGGACTGTAATCGATGATCTACACTCTTCCTTGGTCGTCGTCGGTCTCCGGAAGCTCGTCGGAAGGTCGCCGGAAAGTCGTCGGGTGGGTGTTTTTGCTTTTGGGAGAGTTTGAGAGTGTTTTTGGGGTTGCTAGGGTTAGAGTCTCGAAATGATCAGCCATATGACCTCCAAAACCGACCCTATACACCTTCCATCAACCGGGATTGAGTTTCCAAAGTCGGGACACGAAAATATGGTAAGAAAATCGCCAAAACGCGTCCTTTGGCAGCTGCTGCTGCACTGGCGCGCGGTTGGCGCGGTTTGTAGCCAAAAACCGCCCGGAGGGTGCGTGGCCTTGTCTGGGCCGTGCGATCCCGTCGGGCCTTTTCTCCTCTCTTTCGGACTTCTGTCCCCCTACGTTTTCGGGCTCGGTTTTTCGGGTCATTCTCGGATCATAAATTCTTATCTTAAATTTATCTCGACTCAAATGAATTTCATGTTTGAAATCTTAAGTCCGTCGGTCTCGGGTTCGTCGGCTTCCAATTCGTCGTCTTTTGACTCCCGTGCAATAACTTGTGTAATTAAATTTCTTCCGACTTCACGGGTTCTTGGAATTAGAATTATTTTCCTTCTTGAATTTAATTCCAATTATTTTGACTCAATTCATGGAATGTCTTCGGGCTTCCTTTCCCTCTTTTATTCCATTTTGAATTTTGAATCTATCGGCGTTTCATTTCCGAGCAATAATTTATTGTGATAAATTATTTTCTTCTTCTCGGAGATATTTCGACATTGCTCGGAATAAATTTTATTCCTTTGGACGTTGATAAAAATCTGGGGTATTACAGATGGTACTTTCGATCCTGATCCTTCATAAAGTTGTTCCTCCAGATCTGGCATTTGATAAACCAACTCTCCCCTTAGAGTGTCTATTGGTAGTGGAATAGGAGGGTCTATCCTTATGATTTCTGTCAGAAATGGTGTCATTGATACTCCTTGCTTCTCACAAAGCCTTCTTATGAGATTTGGGTAAGCCAATGCATCTTCCCGAACTCTTGACTTGATGACACTGAGTACATGGTGTGCAGCACTACACTTCTTTCCTGACCATAATAGAGCAAATCCCTCAAAGGTTCCGGCAGATGGCCCTTGAAAATTAGTAGTGGGTCTGAGCTTTGAGTAGTAGAAATCAAGTGTTGGCAAATACTCAGGTTTCAGATTCTTCAAAGGAATCTTATTCTGCTCAATTCCTCTATGTGTTGAACAGAATCCTAATTCCATTTTCCTTGCATTAGTCAGTTTAACCCATTGAGTCTTTTTCCTCAGAAGAATCTCGGACCTGACTTCTGGTTGCTCGGTAGAGGTGCCTGAATCAAATCATTCAGAGTCTCCACAGTGACTTGCACTGTTTTACCCCTAATCCATGTTGACTCAGCCTCTACATCAAAGTTGGCATAGAAGTCCCTGGTCAACTCTACATAACCACATTTGTTGTTATGCCTCATGAAGGTGTCCCATTCATTGATCCTTCTCCAATAATTGATTCTTTTGTGACTCAAGTATTTAGGATGAAATCCCTTGTCTGGAACAATCATTTTGGACATTGCCAGGTAGTTCTCCAGTGCTTCTTTTCTTCCATTAAACTTGACCTTAATTTCTTCCTCAGTGAACTCAGTTTTCTTTTCAATGCTATCAGGGATTGATAACTTAACTTTTGGACTATTCTTTCCCCAATAACTCAAAGGCAATAACTCTGGAACTTCTCTTCCTGGTGAAGATCTTTCAGAAGTGTCTGATTCACTTCCTTCAGACTCTTGTGCTCCTTCTTGGTCATTTCCAACATTTTCATCACCTTCACCCTCAGCTTGATTTCCCTCTTGAGCAGGCTCTGCATTATCATCCTGAGCATGTTCTGAGTTTTCCTCTTGAACTTCCTCAGGTTCATTGTATTGAGGATTACCTATATCTGACTCAAGAAGTACTGAAGTGCTTGTATCTATCTTTTCAGTGACCTCTAAGCTTTGCTGGTTCAGAGTTTCTGTAAGTTCAACCTGTATGGGTTCATTCAATAGAAATAAGAGAGCAGGAGATTCTAAATCATCAATTCCCTGAATTCCAAAATGCTCTTCTGCTTTCTTCTTCTGTTCTGCAATCCAATCAGGATCATTCATTCTAAAAACTGCTCTTTGTAGCACCTCATTTCTGATCTGAGGTGGAAGAACCCATGGATTTTGTCTGATTCCCAGCACTTGCTTGTGTCTCACTCTGTTGGTTAAGATTCTGCTCACCCAGGTACTCTTTTTGTTGTGTCTTTTTAGTGCTCTCTTGAAACAAAACCATTTGTTTTTCCTGATTCTCTTGAATCTCATTTCTCTGAATCTCTTCTCTATAAGCTTGGAGTGTTAATGGACTTGGTTCCATTTCTTGCTCAGAGTTCAACTATTGCTTCACTTTCTCCAATTCCAACTCAAGCTTATCTGCATATTCATTTGCTTGCTCTGCTGAAGTATGTACATTTCCCCCTTCTCTGGCTAATTTTCTGAACTTCTTAATTGATCCTTCCAGAGATAGAGACATGTTTCCTACAGTAGTCCCATGCAAATTCATATCCTCGAAATCTTGGAGATCCTTGGAAAATCCTTCTTGAATTATACTTTCCACCATTTCATTAACTTGTTCAAAAACTTCATTATCATTAATGTCTTGCTTTGGTGGTGAATTGTGTCCAGACTGTTCTGCTGCCTTAAAAAGCTTGTCGATTTCCTTAGAGGGATCTTCTAGAGTTTGTTGTTCAACTCCTTTTTCTGGTGATCCTTCTAAAGTAATCTGACTCTGAATAAAGGTTTGATTAACTTGAGCTTGCTGATCTTCAGTCTGTTCCTCCAAATCTTTATCTGTAGTAGCCTGAGTCTGGTGGGGTCCAGTGATTGTGAGAATTGATCCTTATGGTTCAGGTTGATGTTCATCAATACATGTTCTCCAGCCTTCTGGATCAATGTCTCCCACCTCCATATTGCTATAAAGTGTGGGCTGAAGTACTCCTGTATAAGGTACTACTTCCAAAGTTGGTTCAACCTTTTCTTCATCAGAGCTGCTGTCTTGTACCACATACCTTGATTTCCTAGCCATCATCTTTATTCTGTATTTCTTAACAGGTTGCTCAGGCTCTTTCTTTTGTTGAATCACCTTCTAAGAATTAGGTCCTTGCTGTGCAGATTCCTCTGGAATACTTTCCTGATCCTTAGGCTTCTCTGGATTAGATTCTTGTTGCTTGGCACGCAACTTTCCTCTCCTTTGATACTTGACAATTTCCTTCTCTACCTGAGATGGCTGCATCAACTCCTTATTCTCATCCAACAACTTCTTTGTTTCTGGAGTTCCTTCCATTGAACCCATAATTTCCTCAAGTGTTGGTTCTTCATTGTGTTTCCTCTTTTTAGAAGGCTGACTAGTCTTTCCAGCCTCCTGTTTCTTAACCTTACTCCTACTCCCTCTTTTCCTTATGGCTAAGGGTACTTCATCCGAGGAACTCGATTTAGGAGTAACTGGCTTTCTGTTGCGTGTAGACACTTTCTTCTTACTCTTTTCCTTTTCTTCTTCGGCCTGAATAAATTCTTCCCATTCTTGGTCTCTCTCTTTCCAGTTTTTGTTAGTTTCATCAACAAAAGCCTGAAGGTCATCATCTGTGCTAACCTCTTCAGGTTCTTCTTTGATACGGAAATTCATACCCAAACCTTTAAGTAATGCATCCCAATCATCGATGATTACCTGCTGAATCCTTCCCTGTGCCTGATCAGTGTAAGCTCTATGTTCCTTATATGCATTTTCACTGCACATACTGTCATATCGCCTATACTTCTGAATGAATTCCTTCTTCCTCTCCTGAACAAATCCATGAACTTCTCGTTGGAGAGGTTGTGGTAATTTCTTCATAACCTTGTTTGGTCTATCAGTGATGAGAAGATCTGCATGTGCATCTGTTATTGCTGGGGCTGAGACCTTCCTGAAATTCTTTATAGGCTCCAAGCTCTCATTAACAACAGATTCTCTGAAAATATTTCTCACTATGTTCTGCGGTGTCTGCTTTGCATATGATCTTTGCTTCCTGTTCTTCCCTGATCTCTCAGCTTCTCTTTCTTGTGCATCCTTAACCCATGCATGTTGTTCTGGCATTAAATCAGCAAAATTTTCTAATGGAAATTCTTCATCAGGTTTCCTTTTTAGCCCTGGTCTAAGAATTCTCCTCTTGAGGTTCTCCCCTTTAGCCCATTCATTCATAAGTCTGATCTAGGGGTGATTAACGAGTAGTGCTACTCGAACTCGACTCGGGACTCGGCTCGAAAAAAACTCGACTCGTACTCGAAAAATTCGAGTCGAGTCGAGTAGTCGAGTAGCGCACTCGAGTATCGAGCTCGAGCTCGAGTCCGTGTATATGATACTCGAACTCGAGTCGAGTACTCGAGTCAAGTCGAGTATCGAGTACTCGACCCATTTTCTTTTTTTTTTGTAAATTTTAAAAGAAAAATAAAAAAAATTAAAAAAAAATACTCGATAAGCTCGAGTACTCGACTCGAGCTCGAGCTCGAGAAGGAAAGAAATTTTAAAAAAAATAATCGAGCTACTCGAGCTCGAACTCGAACTCGAGTCGAGTCGAGCTCGAGCTTGAGCTCAACTACTCGACTCGAGCTCGAGCTCGAGCTCGAGTAGCTCAAAAATGCCATCAAGTCAAGCTCGAGTACCCCACTACTCGAGTACCCCACTACTCGAGCTCGACTCGACTCGTTATCACCCCTAGTCTGATCCAGTTATTCCTAGCTTCCTGAATAGTTCTGAGGACATCTCTCCATACCATCTCGCCTTTTTTAGCTTTCTGGAAGTAAGGCTCAAGGGCATGTCTCAGATTAATCCGAGCATCAATAATCCTATCCAAAGCCAGATTTGTCAGAAAATTCTGTTCAATAGGACCCTTCTTATTCAAGAATGCTGGAGGCATGTATGCAGGAAGTGCCTGTTGAGGATCATAAACTCTAGCATTTCGGATTTCTTGAAGTTTGCAGCAGTATTTGGTGAGTCGTTTCACATATTTAGGTAGTGGCTGAGGATCAAAATAATCCAGCTCCAACCCTGTTTGATCTTTTGGATTGATGTTTTTATAGCATTTCTGGTTCCACTCAGCCATACATTTCTTCTCCCTCTCCAAAAGTCTTTCAAGTTTGATTCCACTGGGAAGATGCTTATCATTAATGAGAAATACTATTTGGTCTTCCCAAAATTTAATCATCTTGTCCCAGAATGCTTCTTCTAAATCAATCATCAATGATTCCTTTTCTTTCTCTGGTATGTGTTGAATCATCATTGGCATGATATAAAAGATTGGAGGTGAAATTTCCATCCCTAACCATCCACAGCTTTTCTGAATCTGCTTCACTATCTCAGTTGTTCTCCTGCTTTTCATCAAGGATTTATCTCTTTTGTCTGATTCAATACCTCACACTTTTAGTTCTTCATACGTCATCTTATGGATCCTTTAAGAAAAATGAAAGGAACTGATTAAATCAGGATTATCATCCTCACATTTAGAGCTTTGCTCTAAATGTGAAGGCGTGCAAAGAAAATTCAATATTAAACTTTCCATTTTCTACGCATATCTATTTTAATATCACCATACTCACATTTAGAGATTTGCTCTAAATGTGAAAATTAAAGTGTTGACTGAATGTTAGAAAGAAATTAACACCACAATAATATTGATAAGGCATTGTCAAAACAGAACATATTACAAAAACATCATTCATCATACTATTGCAGAAATTAGCAAATTACAAAATTCAGCAATTATGTCAACTCCCTC
Source organism: Hygrophila difformis (assembly GCA_030278955.1). NCBI lineage: Eukaryota > Viridiplantae > Streptophyta > Magnoliopsida > Lamiales > Acanthaceae > Hygrophila > Hygrophila difformis. Next base: position 47,865,086 of record JAOANR010000008.1, read on the forward strand.
TTGATATTCAAAGGGGAGGAGCTTCTCCGTGAGCACCAAATCGGGTAAACAAGTTACAATGCTCAGCAGCTAGACATCTCATACAGTAAATTGAGGTAACCCCATAAAAGTTCATTGAACAACTATGATTGTTGTCAAAGTAATTTCGATAGTTGCAGAATCTTTTCTTGGGTTGCCCTTGGAATGGTGAAATGAATTCATCTTGATTTGATAGCCATCCTCTGACTTGGAGTTGGAGATCCTTCAGCCTTTGCCTATTCTTGCAAAGAGTAGCAAAGAGCCAAATTCCCTTCTCCTGCTCTTCAGTTTCATCCTTACTTAAGAGCATAAATGCTTTTATGTAAATTGATGGAGGATGGTTATCAGCAATAGCTGGATTCAATAGGTCAAAAGCTGCTTGTTCATTCTTATCTTTGACAAACAGGCGTAATGCCTCATGCAATTGGAACATCCAGTTCCCTGCATTTCTGCAGCCTTCAATGAATTCTATTAATGATTCCTCAAGTGTTGCCCATCCCCAAGCAGAAAATTCTTCAAGAGTAGCCCTCTTTAAAATTGAAGGATGCTTGGAAGCCTCATTTAGCACTTTACAAGTTAACTTGCAGTTGAACACGGTTTCAAGATGATCAAATGCCAATCTTGACAGGATGTTCCCAAGAATCTCATAAGGAAGATCTGTGATCTGAGTTTCCCCTGATCCAGATTCCTTTGATGAAGTTTTTGGTTTCTTTGAGGAGCTTCCAATTTCAACACTGAGTAATGTTTGAAAAAGATAATGGAATTGAATTAAGAAAAAGAGCATAAAGAAATGAGAATACAAAATTATAGGACGACAAATAGAAATGTATTAAGCAAGTAGTTCCAAAAGAAATTACAAACCAAGGTTTCTAAAAACACAAAAGTTTTAATAGTAGTTCTCCAATCTAGAAAATACTGGACTACTCAAGGGTTGACAATTTCTTCTTCATCAGAATCACTCCACAGCAGTTCATCAGGGAAAACTTCACCACATAATATCCTGAATTGCCTAACTATGTCAAAGAACTGACAAGGAATGCAGTCCATTCTGACATATGGAGGTAAAAGTGCTCGATCCTGCAATGTATGATCCTTACAATAACTCCTTTCTTCTTGACCTTGGAAGGGGTTTGGGATTCTCAAAAAGTGGAGCAACCAATGGTAAAGATAGAGCTTAATGAAGACAACATCTAAGACATTCGAAGCTACTGTTTTTATCAAATTAAGACCCGCTTCAATTAGTTTATCATCTTGTTTTGTTAAGAGGAGCAAAGTTCTGAAGAGAATGGTGGGTTGATGTTCATCATCTAATCCTGGCTTGAGAAGATCAAAAGCTTTCTTTTCATCACGCTCATCCACGAATGCTATGAGTGCAGGTTCAAATTTGAACATATAATTCCCTGCATTCTGACATTCTTGTATGAACCTTCTCTGATTATCAGGATAGACATTCTCCCTCCATCTCATATATGTCTCCAAAGTTACTCTCTTATACATCAGAGGGGTTTTGCTTGCTTGGTGAAATAATGGAGAGATCTCTAAAACTCTAAAGAGTTCTCTCACACTGATTTTTCCCAGTCTTGACATGATGTCCCCCAGCAACTCAATAGGTAAGTCAGATAACTGAGTTTCCAAGAGTTGTGGATTTCTAGCATTTATGCTTCCAGAAAAGAATACAATAAGGAATGCAGAAGAAGACTTTTTATTAAAAGTAATGAAACTGACAATTTGAAAGTAAGATTTTATTACTATTGCCATATTGCCTTACAAAATACAGACCACTAAGGCCATCTGATCATCATTAAGCTTACAACAAAATCATTCTTCTGCTTCTTCATCAGAAAAATTTCCAGAAGAGTTATGAATATACAAGATTTCTTTTGCCCATAGCCTAAAATTTGCTACTATTCTAGTTACCTCACAACAAAGACAGTCAACTAGATCAGCATGATAGTTAAATAAAGGTGGCCCATGTACAATTTCCCAGTCATGTACTTCAAACTTACAAAATTCTCTCTTTGCTTGTCCTAAGAACGGATTTGGAACAGTTTCCCATTCTGAGATCAGAGTAAGAAAATTATACCTAAAATCATAACTATTAAGTCTATCATTCAATATTGGACTCATTAAATAGAGGCCCTTATCAAATTCTCTCTGAGTAGCCTTACTAAGATAACACAAAGCTTTTATGTACTGGGAATACTTATGATTATCATAGATTCCATCATCCAAAATGTGAAAAGCTTCAGTTTCTTCACCCTGAACGAATAGCTCCAATGCTCTCTGCAGATTCATAGAGTGATTACGAGCCAATGCACAGGAATGCAAGAAACTGATCTTCTATGGAGACTCGGTAGAAATACTTTTAAAATCAGCATCTTCTAAATTGATCCTCCGGAAAACAATAGGATGATAGGAAGCGATTCTGAATATTGTACAAAGTGATTTACAGTTGAGCAAGTCTCTGAAGCTGCTCCGCCCTACTCGTGACAAAATCTCTCCAATAACATCATGTGGAAGATCCGTCAGTTGTAGTGCAGAGGCCTCAGAAGGATGCTCTCCATTTTTAATGCTGTTTAAGCGAGTTTTAGAAAAAGCTTTTAGTTATACAAAGTCTAAGTGTTAAACTCTAGGATTTCTAAAGCAAGAACGAACTCATCGAGAATTCAGAATCATAAACCCTAGGTCTAATGGCTTAATCCGAAGACAAACATTGCAGACTTAAAACAACAATGTGAGAGAAATAGAATGAACTAAAGAGCTTACGGATTGTTTTCTGCCATTTCTTCTCCGATCAAAGTTCTGAAAGAAATTGCTACGAGAATGGTTGAGAGCGAAAGTTTTGGTTTGTGACGGTTTCTTCTCGGGAGAGAAAAAGAGAGAGAGAACTGATGAAAAGTTTGGAAATGACAACTGAGAGAAATATTTGCAAAGATATAGCCGACCTATCTCTAGCCAAGAGATGCAAGGGTTAAAATGGTAAATCCTGTTTCTGAAGGGAGTAATGATTAAGCCTAAGATTTTACCTATTAGAGAATCTGGCTTATTAATAATGATTGAGATAACTTCTGGTGCAAAAGAAAGGAGTAATACGTCATCCAATACAAAAGAATAAAGCAAGGAGTAAGGAAAACATAACATAAACATAAGACTTAGAATTAAACAAAAATTAAGAGAATACATAATCATTCAATCAATATCTGAATCAATTTCTAATTCTGATTCAGATTCAATTACATGTTCATTAAAAGCTTCTCTTAATTCTCTAACCAAATTGGTAACCTCACAACACAAACAAACAATGTTTGTGGCACCATAGTTATAGTGTGGAGGCTCCCTAACTAAGTCTCTGCTATGTGGAGCTATGTAATCACAATAGTAACGATGCCCCTGTCCCAGGAAAGGATTAGGTTCTTCTTCACTTTCGACGAAGACCCTGCTGATCTTCTCCTTGATCTTGTGGATGTGCTCTTCCTCTTTAAGGATTGATCCAAGCAAATACAGTCCTTCATCAATCTCCTCAAGGCTTTCTGAACTTAGCAGAATGAAAGCCTTGATGAAGATTGAAGGGTGATGATCATCCTCTATTCCAGGCCTAAGGACTTCAAAAGCAGCTTCCATGAGTCCTGTGTTGCGGAATGCGATGAGAGCAGGTTCAAGTTTGAGCATGAAATTTCCTGCTTCTCTGCATCTTTCCATAATCTGCCTGTAGTGGCTATCATGCATTCTCTCCGCAGTGATTCGCTTCACTACATTTGCTCTCCTCCAGACCGCAGGCGCCTTACTTGCTCTAAAGAATTTCTTGCAAGTTGGGGCTATTCTGGCCACGTCTTTCATCTCCTCCTTCCCTAATCTCGAAAGGATGTCTCCCAGAATTTCATCAGGGATATCTAGGATGGAGGTTCTAGCATTGGGGGCTGCTGCGGCCATTCTATTTTCTGATGAAGATTATAGGGTGATTGTTCTGATGTGGAAGTGTTTGAGAGTAAAGAGAGAAAGAATCGAATAGATTTTATAGCAGAAAAGTTGAGTTCTGCCATAATTACAGGCGGTTGAAACGACGTGTGATGGTTAGTGCAGAGGAAGAAGAAGAAGAGTCTGAAAAGGGTATTATGGTCTTGAGAAGTTTGAAAAATCTATCCGTTTAGTATTCCCACACTCTCGCTTTGTTACTTGTTGTCGCGTGATTATGTAAACTGTCTCTTGCTTTGTAAATTACAAGGCGAGAGAGAGTTCTTGTATATTCTCCAGAGAAAATGGTCACACTTCACGCTTCAACAAAGCGTAGACATAAAATTCTTGATATTTATGATCAAAATAGGATAGAATTAATAAAGATGAAACAGATCAAATTTTTCATAATAATGAGAACTTCAACTTATCACCTCGCTTTGTAATTTTGACAAAGCGTGAATGAATGTAGTTCATCTTTAACCACGCTTTGTCAAATAGCAAAAGCGTGAGCTCAGAATTCGTTCATACTTTATTTCCAAACACTTAATACTCAAAACCTGGTTGAAGATTTCCTTCTTATCCCTCTTCAATCCATCACAGCTTCATTTCTCGAGTTCCTGAAAATAAATAAAAAAAATTAGAGATAAAACAAAGATCAAAAGAAAAAGGGAAATACTACTCAGTTAACCTGGGTAGTATCCACCCCCTATATATATATATATAATATATATTTTAGAGCATAAAACTAGGGATTATCCAAGTATTCAGTCTGGATGTTTAAATCTTTTTGACCAATATATTCTTTAAGCCTGTGCCCATTTATAGTCTTTTCTCCTTCACTGAGCTTGTGACTGCTCCATTGTCATGAACAGCTACAATGGGGAATGGGCCTGTCCACCTTGATCTGAGCTTACCTAGAAACAATTTCAAACGAGAATTATAAAGTAAAACCAATTGACCAACATAAAATTCCTTATGTTTAATTTTTGAATCATGAATTTTCTTGGTTCGATCTTTATAAATCTTGCTGCTTTCATAGGCTTCCGGTCTCATTTCTTCCAATCTTGACAGATCAAACTTTCTCTTCTCTTGTCCCGATTGAGCATCCATGTTGAGCATCTTAATGGCCCAATATGCTCTATGCTCTAATTCAACTGGAAGATGGCAAGCTTTACCAAAAACTAATCTATAAGGAGACATTCTTATTGGAGTCTTAAAAGCAGTTCTATATGCCCATAAAGCATCATCCAGCTTCTTGGACCAGTCTTTTCTTGTAGTATTCACAGAAGCTTGCAAAATGTGCTTGATTTCTCTGTTGGATACCTCAACTTGACCACTTGTTTGAGGATGATAAGGTGATCCAACTTTATGATGTACTCCATACTGCTTGAGTAGCTTCTCAAAAAGCTTATTTACAAAGTGAGATCCCCAATCTGAAATTATGGCACGTGGAGCTCCAAACCTTGTGAAAATATTCTTTTGAAGAAACTTGGTCACTTGCTTAGCCTCATTATTGGGTAAGGCTACTGCTTCAACCCATTTCGAGACATAGTCCACTGCTACTAAAATGTAATGATTGCCATATGAAGGGGGAAAGGGTCCCATAAAATCAATTCCCCATACATCAAATATTTCTACTTCCAAGATTCCTTTTTGTGGCATCTCTTCCCTTATTGAAACATTTCCCAATCTTTGGCACCTATCACACATCTTAATAAGTTTCTGACAATCCAAAAAGATAGTTGGCCAGAAGAAACCACAATCTAAAACCTTTCTTGCAGTTCTTGCTGGGCCATGATGACCTCCTAAAGGATTCTCATGGCATTTCCTAACAATTTGAAATCCTTCTTTTTCATGAACACAGCGTCTAATGACTTGATCTGAACAAAACATAAATAAGAAAGGATCATCCCAGTAGTACTTCTGAATTTCTCTAAAGAATTTAGACTTCTGATGAGAGTCTTTGAACTTGGGAATAATTTTACAAGCCAAATAATTGGCAAAATCATAAAACCAGGGACAATCAAATTGATGTAGCTGCAAAGCATATAATTGTTCATCTGGGAATTTGTCATTCACAGCTTCTTCTTTTTCTGTTCGTTCTTCCAATCTTGAAAGATGATCTGTTACTCCATTATCTTTCCCTTTTCTATCTTTGATAACAATATCAAACTCTTGCAAAAGTAAAACCTATCTTATCAGCCTTGGCTTAGCTTCTTGCTTTGAGAAGAGATACCTTAGTGCAGAATGATCTGTGTAAACTATAGTTTGAGCTCCAATGAGATATTGTCTAAACTTATCAAAGGCAAAAACTACAGCATACATTTCCTTCTCCGTTGTGGTGTAGTTGATCTGTGCATCATTAAGAGTGTGGCTTGCATAATATATAACATGATGTTTGCCTTCTTTATGCTGCCCTAAAACTGCACCTACAACATTATCACTGGAATCACACATAAGTTCAAATGGTAAACTCCAATCAGGAGATTGAACTATAGGTGCAGTGATAAGCTTGTCCTTTAGAGTTTTAAAAGCATCTAAACAATCTTCATCAAAGCTTAATGGTACATCCTTATGGAGAAGGTTACATAGAGGTCTTGCTATTTTAGAAAAATCCTTAATGAACCTTCTGTAAAAACCAGCATGTCCAAGAAAACTCCTTACTACTTTAAGTGTCTTAGGAGGTGGTAGATTTGCTATAACAGAAACTTTGGCTCTGTCAACTTCTATTCCTGCTCTGGATACTTTGTGTCCTAATACAATGCCTTCTTGAACCATAAAATGACACTTCTCCCAATTAAGAACCAGGTTAGTGTCTTCACATCTCTGCAAAATTTTTGACAGATGTTCCATATGGACAAGTAAAAGTTGTTTTCTCATGATCTTCACTAGCAATTACTATTTGATTATAACCAGAATATCCATCCAAAAAGCTATAAAATGGTTTACCTGAAAGTCTTTCTAACATTTGATCAATAAAGGGTAATGGAAAATGATCTTTTCTTGTGGCAGTGTTTAATTTTCTATAATCAATGCAAACTCTCCAACCAGTTACTGGTCTTGTAGCTACTTCCTCACCATGCTCATTAGTTACAATACAAATTCCTCCCTTTTAGGTACAACTTGTGTTGGACTTACCCATTTGCTATCAGAAATAGGATAGCTTATACCTGAATCAAGTAGCTTGATTACCTCCTTTCTGACAACTTCTTGCATTGGTGGATTCAGCCTTCTCTGTGGTTGTCTGGATGGTTTGTATTCATCTTCCATCAAAATCCTGTGCATACAAGTATGAGGACTAATGCCTTTAATATCAGCTATAGTCCAAGCAATTGCTTGAATATGACTCTTAAGCATGCACACTAGAGCTTGTTCTTGTTTTTCATTCAATTTGGATGAAATTATTACCAGAAGCTTCTTTTTATCTGCCAAAAAGGCATACTTAAGATGTTCTGGTAATACTTTAAGTTCAAGCTCTGGTGGATTTTCTATAGATGGAATCAGTTTACTACGAGTTTGTACTTCCCAATTTTAAATCAGATCCTTCTTCCAAAGGATCTGTTTTGTCAGTGTCATCCTCAGGTTGCTCTGAAGATGTCACATCCTCACTTTTTGATCCGTCTTTGACTTCACCAGTCTCAGGATCAGCGAATCTAACCGCGCACAAGTAAGCAAAAGTAGCATCTTCAGCATTTGTGAGTGGGGTGAGAATGTTCTCAGTTACATCAGTAGAAAAGAAATTAAAAGGATATGCTGCCATTTTCATCATGTCAAAAGTAACCTCCTGATCGTCCACATGTAGCTTGACAATGCCGTTTTTAGTATCAATCATGGCTCCTGCAGTAACCAGGAATTGCCTCCCCAGAATGATGGGAATTCTAACGTCTTCATCAATATCCAAGATAACAAAATCAGCTGGAAAACATAAGCCTCCGGTTCTCACTAGGACGTCCTCAATGATTCCTTCTGGTCTGGTGCTCGATTGATCAGTAAAGAAAAGAGTCATGTTAACTGGTCTCATTCTTCCAAGATCCAATCTTCTGGCCATAGCAAGTGGCATAACATTGATGCTGCTGCCTAGATCATAGAGCCCTCGTCCAGCTTCTTTGTGATTGATAATCAGAGGCAAGGTGAAGCTCCCTGGATCTTCAAGCTTTGGGGGAATTCTTCGTTGTAAGACCATGCTGCAATTCTGGTTCATGATCACCATTTGTTGCTCTCTCGCGCTTCGTTTCCCTGAAATCAATTCTTTCAGAAACTTAGCGTAATTGGGCATTTCAGCAATTAATTCAACCAAAGGGATTGATATTTCAATGGCCTTAATCTTTTCAAGAAATTTCTTAAATTTAATTTCTTGAAGATCATTTTTGAGTCTCCCAGGATATGGCACCCTGGGCATGTGTTCATCCAGTAGGTCCTTTTTGTTACCTGTAAAGTTAGGGATAATATTACCTCCCTCTTTTTCCTTTGGAAAAGAGTGTTCTGAGACATTCTTTTCCAGACCCTTATCTTCAAGAACTCCTCCTTCCTCATACTGATCATCTTCTTCCATAGTTTGGACATCTTTGAATTTCTTTTGCTGTAGCAACTTTTCTCTTTTCTTTTCAAACTCAGGATCAAGAACTTCTTTTCCTCCCCTTAGTGTAACTGCTTTAAATTGTAGATTAGTTTCAGAAGAACTTGGTAATTTCCCCTTTTCCCTTTGCTGTAACAGCTTTGCCATTTCTGTAACTGAACTCTCAATACTTTTTATTGAAGCCTGCAGCTGATTATTTGTCTCAGTTTGCTTAGCAATAAATTCCTTCAAAGAATTCTCAACTTTTACAGCGTAAGCATTATCCTGAACAGCAGGATAAACTACTGGTGGATTTGGTTGAGGTTGGAAGTTTGCAGGCATTGGTACAAAAGGTACAAATTGTCTGCTTTGCGGATTAATTTGTTGAGGGGGTCTCTGTGGGTACATTTGCTGCTGAGGATAAAACTGTTGTTGTGGATGAAATTGCTGCTGGTTCTGTTGAGGAGGATTCAGAAGATGGGCATTCTGTACATTTTGAGTGTTACCATAGCTCAAGTTTGGATGTTTGTTCTGAAATCCAGTGTAATTACAGCTTTCATCTTGCTTAGGTGCCTCTTGAAGCTGTGGACATTGATCATTATGATGAGGTTCAGAACAAATTCCACACTGATAAACTTGTTCCATGGCAGTAGGTTGAATAATCACCATTGGTTGTTGCTGTTGCTGCATTTGTTGATTTGCCTTCTGAGCCAGCTGTAAATCCGAAATCTGTTTAGTGAGTGCTGCAAATTTATCCTCATTTTTATCTGTATGAATGACAAGACTCTTTCTTGTAGGTGATTGAGGATCATCATCTTGGAGGACTCCTCTGCTGGCAGTCATAGTATCTATGGTCGACCAAGCCTTATCAATTGGCATTTGAAGTATTTGTTCCCCACCAGTGCCGTTGATCATCATTTGCCATGTGGAAGAAAGGCATGTGAAGAAAATTTTTAGAAGTCTTCTTTCTGTGATACCATGCTGCGGGCATCTTTTCAACATATCAAAGAACCTATCCCTAGCATCCTTCAATGATTCTCCTTTTCTCATCTTGAAACCAGAGATTTTGTCTACCCATTCATCTACTTTACTTTCTGGAAAGTACTTGAGCAAGAAATTCTTAACTAACTCTGGCCAGGTAGCCTTCTGTTGAGCATTCAATGAATCATACCATTCTTTTGCAGATCCATCCAAAGAAAATGGAAACATTGCCAATTGAATGTCCTCTCTTGAAGCTCTCCCTTTCTTGACCGTCTTACTCAATTCAACAAACTTCTTCAGATGCAAATGTGGATCCTCAGCACTCAAATAGTAGAAAGCTCTGGAGGATGCTAAATTTAATATACCAGGTGGTATATCAACTTCTTCATCCGTCCCTGCCAAATATTGATCAACATTAGGTTGCCAAGGTTGATATTGCTCTTCTTGAGGATTTGGAGCAGGATTAACAAAGTTAGGAGGAAAATAATGCTGATGAATGAATTGTGGCGCTGCATCCCTTTGAACATGTCCTCTTGGTCGTATATTATTCTGATTCCCAGGCTGTCCGTTTGGTAAGTTTCCAGGTCCGTCATTTTGCCCATTGTTAGCCATCTCAGTTATTGCTGAAAGTGTTCCTTCCACAAGTTCTTTCTGCCTCCTTCTTGCGTTCGTTCTGATCAGCCTTGCTGTTCTCTCAAGTTCACAATTAAAAGGGAGCAAAGGTTGTCTTGAGGATCTGGTTATTCTTTCGGTCATAAACTGTTGAGATTTCTGATATAGACAAAATGAAAGAATCAGAGGAATTAAAGAGTAAATAGATAATAATTACAAATGAACCAAAGAATAAATGTAGTTCTAAAATTCATAACGCTACACCCTCGCCGGCAACGGCGCCATGAAGCTTTTAGGTAAATCCTGCTACAATACTCTCGACAGTCTGTAAACTATAATCCCATAGGACTGTTAAAGAGCTTGCCTAATTTTCCTACCGAAAGCGCACGGTATCAAGCTGCAGTATTTATTTTATTGTCGGGATCGTTCATTAGAGAGTTACACGATAGAAGTGTTTTGATAGTATTACAAATTTTTAGAACTCAACACTCTTCTTAGGTTCATGAATGGTGTAATGATGTTGTAAAATCAACTAATGCTGTAAAGAACAAAAAGAAAATTGCATAAAAGCTATAAAGAATCTATTACCAAACTATTACTGAGGTGTATGCATGTAGATGGAATTATGATTCATGAGTTAAAGGTAATGTGGACTAAGACAAACAAATGAAATAGGAATATGATGAGATTATCATACTTCAATGATTAAAAATAAGATGAAAGCTCATTGAGATAAACAAATCCTCTATGCAGTTAATCAAATCTTCATGTCTTAAATCACTTCCCAAGACAGGTACTTGTGATTCAGTGTCATGACATTCTAAGCACTGAAATCATGGGATACTATTATCATAGAATGATCGGTCAGACTCATTTCTGTGGCAAAAACTTTTAGAACTGTCACTTAATCTCTCTCTTTCGGATTCAGATTAAGCCTTTGAAAACTCAAGGTCACTCCTAAGTCATCTTATATTCATCTGAACTTGAAGGTGTTCTCTTTATTACTCTGAGTTAAGTTAGAAATCACATGACCCTATATTGGATGTCCTCTACAAGAAATGGAAAAGCAAGTATTTAAATCTATCATCCAATGGTTTCATAAGACTCAACTCCTCAGAGTAATTCCTTCAAGTAGTTGTAAGAAGTAATGGTCTTGTAAGTATATCAAGATGAGATTGCTATTCAAAATCCTTGACTTATCCAGACCACTCAGATTCATACAGATGCTTTAGCATGAGAAATCTCTGTAAACAACTCCAATTACCCATGACTTGACTTAGGATTAGTAAGACTTAGAAAGAATGCTTAATCTCCTACCCGTAGCATATAGTGCTCACCATAAAGCTATGAACCCTGGAAATTAACCTTCTTAAATTTCTTACTAATTATTGGGACAAAAGATGGTTTTTGAAACATCTTTCCCTTATAAACGACAGGTACTAAATGCCCAACTAAAGAACAAGTTTGTTCTTCATTATCCTGAGTAAATAATGATTGAGAAAACTTATATCATCATTTTTCTCAATGTGCTAGTGAAAATATTAACATGAATTCAAAATATGAATTATGAGTTTATATTTGAGAAGTAGGAGTACTCATCATAAACAGGGAAATATCCCAAAATATCATAGGTAAAAGTAGTATTATATGTATAAAGAAACGGTGAGGGTTCTGAGTCCTCTTAATCAAAATGCTAGGGTACTCCAAGAATATAAGCTGGAGCTAGACAGAATTAGGAAAATTGCTTTCCTATAAAAAAGATTTGAGAAACAATTCTGCAAAATAAATGTCCAAGATAGCTCGCAGTAACTATCTTAGGTTTCAAACTATGAACATTCTCATTTTCCGCGCGCTATATCTGTACAGCGTGGAGGGAGCTATTATTCAAAGAATGTTCCCCAGATTTAACTAATACAAAGAACTGAATGCCTTGCAGTAATATCTGTGAAGAATGCGGCGAGGATATTCAATTCCTATTTATAGAATAGGGGTTATATACTTATATTGAATATTTATTTGGCTTCCCAAAAGTGGGAACAAATTCCAACGCTATATCAGAATTATCTCCACGCTTTGTCAAAAAGAACAAAGCGAGAATACTGAGATAACTTGTTATAGTGTTGAGAAATTTCCTCGCGTCATTCTAATAAGAATGTGGCGAGGATAATTCTCTATATGAAAGTAGATTATAAAATATTGTAACTCTTCCTTACTTCATCCCCTTGAGAATGCAGCGAGGAAAAAGATTTGAACCTTTTGAAAGGTAAAGTATTTGTATTGCTTAGTTCTCAAAGATTATCACGCCATGATCAACTGTAATACCCCGGATTTGATAACCCAGGCCGGGATGTCATCGCCACACCTCCCTAGCAAGACGCGGTTTCTCCGAGCTTGTTAGAGAGATGCAAGGTTATGGTTTTCCAGAATTTAAAACATTTCAAATAGCCCATTTATAAATATATAACAAAAATCATTACATAGTATTATCTAAGTTGCAGCGGAAAGTAATATTTAAATATAGATATAGCAGCAGAAATATAAATAGGGCCAACACGGCCAAAACACGGGTTATACAGGCCCGTTATGCAAGTCATGTATAAAAACGAGAGTAAACGTTCCCAAAATCCCAATGCATGCTATGCTCATGTGTAAGCCTCATACTCTGAAAAGAAAAAAGAGAGCAACGGTTTGTCAGCATAAACATGCTGAGTAAGTTAACCCCTAGCATACAATAATGGGGTTTCAAAGCCTTTAATTATTTAAGAAAGAATTGACTTACATTTAGCATGATCGCAGGCACTATATAAATTAACTCGTCAAGATAATGGAATTTAATTGTAGAAATCAAAGGTATGCATGCCAAATGATCACATATATAACTCGCAAGGCGACTAAATAAATTGATATAAACCCAAACACAATTTAGTAAGGATTTAATTAAATTTCTTATAAATTTCTCGTTTCGTTTCTTTTATATATCACCATCGCTAGGGCTCTTATGTCCACTAGCCTCATGGTCAATATTTCACTAGGGCCCTTACGTCCGCTAGTCATACGCTTGGGCCCTTATGTCCACAAGCCACATAATCAATATCGCGCGAGGGCTCTTACGTCCTCTAGACATACGCTTGGGCCCTTATGTCCACAAGACACATAGTCAATATTGATAGTATCTAACTTGGTTGCAAATCACCAATGTTTCAAAAGAATTTAGAAAATTTTTTTTTATTTGTTTGGACATATCTCGCAAATCACGTGTTTCTCAAAAGACGAGTTTTTCAACATTTCAACCAAGCCATTTCTACACTTTACGCCATCTCAGTTTAAAAATTCATTTCATAGCAAATCGACTTGAAATTTCTACAGTAGCTAGATCAAAAACATGATAACGAACAACTTTCGTGTTTTAAGTTTTTCGAAATTATTTGAGGAAACGGGTGAAATTTTACAATCTTTGCCAAGTATAAAATCTGCCAATTTTTCTAAAACAGCGCACTGATTTTCAAAAGAGTTTTTGACATAGCAAACGAGCTCCAAAAATTATGAAATTTTACTGGCACTTAAAAGACACCAAAATAAACAGTTTTATTAGAGGCAAATTATGCAAATTCATAACGGATTAAGTCAGATTAATCCACAAAGTTCGGTTTAAAAATCTGTCGACTTTTCATTCTCATACACAGTGTATTGAAAACGGATTTTGACTATCCAAACCTTAATGAAAATGCACAAACTTTTACAGGTATGTTCTCAAGACATTTATCTAAAACTTTTATGTTTTCACCAAAGATTAGTTTTGACCACAAGTGATAGACAAATGCACATCAAGTTCGATCATATAATCTGTCTTAGTTTTCAAAAGGTTCGTGCACAACAGAATATGCTCGACTCGGTTTAGGGTAGCAAATCTTAATTAAAATACATGAAATTTTACAGAGGTATTCAAGACTCATAGATCTACAAATTTCATGTTTAGCACAAGTCCTAATTCGGCCTAGATCCAAGGTCAAAATGGCTAACAAGATCGAGAGTGAAATCTGCCAAGTTCTAAGTGCGAAAATAATTTCAGAGGTGTTCAGACTCGGATTTCGGGCATCAAACTTTAACAAAAAAATTATGAAAATTTTACAGCATGTATATCTATGTCTTAGGAACACTTCTTATGTTTTGAGTTTTCTCGTTTGAAGACTTTTAAGGGTTCAAGAAATTCATCCAAAAATGCTGCGCGCGTATGAAACCTATTTTGACAGATTTTATTAATTTCTTGAGTTGAATCTTATGCTTGGTCGATTTTTAACCACCAAAAACCGTATGTAAGAATTAACTTACTTAATATGAGTTCTAAACAGCCCTTGGGTCGTCCGGAATCTACGGATGGCTACGAACGGATCTCCTCAACACGGTATCCTCTTCCCCTTGGCGACGAATCGAAATCGAAAGTGAAAATCTATAGTTAGATCGAATTTTTTGATTCAAAAAGGTGTAGGGAACCTAAATAAACACTCACCAACAATTTAAAATCTTGAAACCTTGCTCCACACGCCTCCTTGCTTGGATTTCGTCGTCGGGATTTCAAGAACACAAGAGGATTTGTGGTTTTTCGGTTTGAATGAGTTGGGAGGGAATATGAGAGTAAAGAGGAGTGAATTAGGGTTGTGTGATCTGATTATAGGGTATAGGATCACTTAATTTCGTCCCTAATATCCTTCCCTCCATGGTGATTGTGTTTCCATAGTCGGGGGTTGAAAATATGGCAAGAAATCTCGAAAACGCGCAAGATGATCGTAGGCTGTCCCACGGCGTGGTGGTGGCGCGGTGTAAGGCCAAACACCGTTCGGAGGGCGCGCGGCCTGTTCTGGGCCGTGCGTCCGGACTGGGCCGTGCGATCCCGTCGGGCCTTTTCTCCTCTCTTTCGGGTTTCTATCCTCCTACATTTCCGGGCTCGATTATTCTGGGTCATTCTCGGAGCATGATTCCTATCTTAAATCTATTTCGACTTGAAATTGATTTCATGTTTGAAATCTTAAGTCCGTCGGTTTCGGATTTGTCGACTTCTAATTCGTCGTCTTTTGGCTCCCGTGCAATAATTTATTTAATTAAATTATTTTCGACTTCACGGGTTCTTGGATATTTAATTCCTTCTTGAATTAAATTTCATTTCTCATTTCATCTTTTGGAATTAAATCCCATTTCTCATTTTATCTTTAAATTATTTATTTTATTTATATATTGTATTTATTTATTTATTTATGTTACAAAATTCTCGGGTATTACATCAACACTGCATGGGTCTTTTAGAACTTCAATTAACGACTAACACTGATCTTTATCGGTTGCATTTAAAAATTAAGATCAAAGTATATCAACAGCTGACTTATTTCTAAGTTCATTAATTCTGCTAAGAACAAAACCTAACTCGATCATAACATTCAAATTTCACATAATCTTATGGTTAATCGATCATAGATTTAGAAAAGTATTTCAAACACCATTCTGCAGATCTGACTAACATTTTCAATTTGTTATTAAAATCTGAACATTAAAGTTGAGGTCTATTCTACTCCAAACAGAATCAAAGAAATATAACTTCCAACTGTAATCATTCAAAATCGCAACTCTAAAGATGAAAACAAGAGATTCAAGAACAAATCTTCTTTCATATATCATGATTTTCATAGAAAATAAAAACAAGTACACCTGGACGTCTGGTTCGAATCAGAATATCACGAATTAGGGCGGAGAAGTCGGAAATCTAAACAGCGATCGTCATGGTGGATGAACAAAAGCATTCCGATGGCAAATCTTCCTTTCCAGAGTACTATAAAACTAATCTACTAACTAATTTGAAGAAATCTAATTGCAGAATCAAAATTACAATCCGAAGAACACGAAAATATTTGCAGAAAAGTAACCCTAACTACCTACCTAAGAAAACTCTAAACTGAACGGGAGAGGAAAGTTGAGCTAAACTCTGCGTCCTTCCAGTTGTTCTGAGCTGATCTCCCAGAGGTCTTATTTATAGATGTGCGCGAATAACTTCCATCCTCCTGGAAAATAACCGCTCGCGTCAGAGTAGCTCTCCTCACGCCTTGTCCCGATCCTTCAAAGCGTGAGTTAAAATGAAGTTAACTTTCTCATCAAGGCGAGGCAATATTACTCTTCCTTCTTTCTCTCGCCTTGACTCTTGCAACTTCCTGGGCTTGCATGACTTTCTCCCACGCGATGTTGGTTTGAGTTGTTGCGTGGCCTTCAACTGTATATCTTCACTCGATCTTTGTACAGATTCCGCCTTAAGGTTCTCGCTTCCTTTCCATTCTTCCCTCGCGACATCTACCGCGAGCTTGCACTTGTATCCTGCTTAATAACAAAGCAAGGATTATTTGCGGATAAAACATAGCGAGAAATTCTTATGGAAAAACCTAAAACTTCCGAGCTATTTCTATGCATTTCCCAGACATTTCCTTAATCTACATTTTCCAAGATCTTTTCATTACTTTTCCATTTTACATCAACAATCTAGGAAAAATGTGATCAAACATTGTTCTTAAAGACACAAAATTGGACAGAAATGACAGTCAAAAGTGACTGTCATCACTAACCCATCCAAAAATGCAGGATAAAAGAAAGTTTGGTAAGGCTTTGTTGTCTTTTAGACAGCAAGGATTCGATGAAGCTTCTATTGAGGAAATTATAACCCTCAAAGAAGCGATGCAGGAAATGAAGTCATTGAATATAACTTCATTAGACATTGATGAGGAAACTAAATTGTCCCTCGAAAATGTCAAAAGGCTCATCCAGAGAAACTTTAACGAAGATCCTCTGGCATGGTGGGATAAAAACAAGATCGAAGCTACGCTACAGGTAAAAGAACAATATAAATATGAGTATGTTCGATACAAACCCATGTTAATGAATATGCAGGATAAGAAAGATATGCAACAAATTATCAAGGAGCATATCGATCTTAAACTCATCGAGCCTGGAGTCTCAACTTATAGTAGCCATGGATTCTTGGTAAGAAACCATGGTGAAATAAAAAGAGGTAAACCCAGGTTGGTAATAAATTATCAAGGTATTAATAAAATAATACAATTTGATGGTTATTACATTCCGAGTAGAGAATACTTAATTGATTGCATTAAAGGTGCTAAAGTGTTTTCTAAATTCGATTGCAAATCTGGTTTCTATCAGATTAAGATGGAGAGTGAGTCGAAGAAATTCACAGCATTCTCCACCCCACAGGGGCAATATATTTGGAATGTTATGCCAATGGGGCTTTACCCCTCAAATATTCTAAAGAAAGATGGATAATCTATTTAAGGATTAATTAGAGTTTATGTTCGTCTACATAGATGACATTCTGATTGCATCTCGAAATATTAAAGAGCATATTAAACATCTTGAAATATTTTCATATGCATGTCATAGGGAAGGTCTAGTTCTCTCTGAGAAAAAGGCTACCATCGCTGCTAACAAAATTGAATTCTTAGGAGTTCAAATTAATGAAGCAGGGATAGGGTTATAGGAACACATTGTGGAAAAAATCCGCAATTTTCCTGATATATTGAAGGACAAGAAACAACTTCAAAGTTTCTTGGGAATTGTAAATTTTGTAGGTATGTTTATAAAAGACCTTGCAAAATATAGAAAGGATTTTAGACCACTCCTGAGAGAGACTGAAAGCTCTAGATGGAAATGAGAAGAACTCCATACAAAGAGAATTCGCGAACTAAAGCAAGTCTGTAATAGCTTGCCAAAACTCGCGATACCTCAAGATGAGGACGAGCTGGTAGTCTATACAGACGCCAATGATTTTCGATGGGCGGGAGTGCTCATGAGAAAACAACTACAGGACAAGAACCCTATAGATACAAAGGAGGGTTGTTCACTGAACAACAAGCCAAACTTTGGCACATTAACGAAAAGGAATTCTTTGCAGTATGGAAAACATTTAAAAAATGACTTTTATTCTTACTTGCAAAGAAATTTATTTTAAAGGTTGATAATATCAATGTTAGAGCTTTTTTAAAAAATAAACTTGAATCAAAAATTGAAAAAGCTCGTATTATCAGATGGCAAGCTGAATGTCAGTATTATACTTATGATATTGATGTTATAAAATCTCATGAAAATGTTCTTGCAGATTTCTTGACAAGAGATGAAAGCATTTGAAGCAGATTCCATCATTACGAGATTCAGGCACTTTTTGGACAGCTGGATATCAATGCAAAGATAGCTCGCCAAATACAGCAGAGTGATGTGGACATGGTCCGCAATGATATTCGAACCTCCCATATTGTAATGGCAATGCTATGGGAATCGGTACTAGAGCCAATCAGGAAAGCGTCGGCTTCCCAGGTAAACAAAGAGAAATGTGCCCAAAAAGCTAAAGTGGTCACATATGAAGAAGCAGATTCAAGCACTGCTTCAAAAGAACCATTGTCGGATACCAACAAAAATGTTGAGCAAGAGGAAAGTCACATTTCCGAAAGTTCAAGTCAACCCACTGCCTCTGGGGTAAAAGAGGAAGAAATTAACCTTAGGCCAATGACAGACACTTCTAAGGTTAATTCAGAAGAAAAGGTCCTTTCTACAGCCTGGCTGGACTACCAAGGAAAGTTGGAACAACTGGTTTCCAAAAGGGAAATTAACCCTAGCAAGACGGTGATCGAAACATCCAGAAGATACAACATGGTCTGGATGCTCAAAGGATCGAAGCCAGAAGAGGTTCGAAAGTGGTATGATTTTGGATCATTAGCATCTGTTCATACTACATCACCAGGATTCTCAGAAATAGAAAAACTTCCAGGATGGATAAGTAGTGCGGTGCATGAATTATGGCAGAACAACCCGCACCTCCATAAAGAGGAGATATTCTGGAGCTTAAGTTCATCTCAGCAGCACCAGAAATCATTGGAAAAGGTTCATACCCGGTCTTTCATTTTATTAAATTACAAAGGCCTGATATGATAGCTTTCAACATAGTCAAGTCCATTGATGACAAGGCACCATTGGTATCTTCCATCAGTGAAGATGAGATATCCACCAGACGAGCATGGGGATTCTGGGTCTGTCTTACAAAGATGGAAAAGGTCAAAATATCCATTTAAAATCTTTTCCAATAATTTAAATGGATCGTTCCTGGTTAATTCTTTAACAGGAAAAAGCACCGAGTTTGCGGAAACCTCTTTCGAAAAAAAAAGGTTACTTATTTGGGAGAATAAGTTGCCAGCAACCGAGTCTACCAGAAAGAAAGCATGCAATATGATGCATGTTGGCCAATGGGAAAACCACATATGCCCATATTGCACAGAACAGGAAAAACCCTTATTCGGCACAAAGATTCGGGTAACTCAGAAGAAATCCGGATCCGAACAAAAAGGGGAATAAACGTCCAAAAAACTTTCACAAGCCAAAGTGAGAACAGCTGGATGTAAGAGGAAAAGAGGTGCCGGCAATACACTATAATTAAAGGCCGACAAAGCAAGTCTGGAGTAGTTGGTAGTTAGTGGCCGACAAAGAAAGGTGGAAAGTTGACAAAAGATGCCACCCATGATAAATACTTCTAACCAGCTGGAATCCAAAGCGTGTGACGAATGAAGTGACGTCACAATGCATTAGAGAAAATTTGGAATCCGCAATTGAAGTCCGGGGGCGCCTATAAATATAGACATTTGAAGCAGATGGAAGGCATCGAAAATCCTCCCAACTCTTCAAAATATTTGTAATATTTTCTTTCTGCAAAAATTTCCTTTGTGTCTGTAATAGTATGGGGTGCATCCCCAAGAGTCCAGTATCCTCTGCTATGAGAAGCTAAGTGTTTGTCTTATCCATTAGGAGAAATTATGTTTGAGTAATATTTTTAATATTTCTTCAATAAAATTCAGGCTTCCTATATCTATAATCTTCCAAAAGTAGAATTAAACTCTTTTTCCCCAAACCTCGCTACGTCCTAAGCTAGGAAACAAAATAGGACTGTGCTGACTGTTGCTGAAGGAGCCCAGAGCCGGTGAACCATTGGCTACGGTCATGTGGTTGGAAGTAGTCCGTAAAATCCCAGAGCTCGGAACACCAGGCAACAAGGCGGTCAAACCCGAGGTATGAGGTTTTTGTTTAATTTTTCATACGGAAGCATGTTGGGCATTTATTTGATGTATGGATTAATTAAAATCACTATTTAAAGTTTTGGGGCTAAAATGAAATAGTTTGAAAGGTTGGTGGTCAATTTAATATAAAAGAGTGTCAAGTGGAGATTATTTTATACAAAAAGGACTAAAATGAACATTAAGGTAAAAGGTAGATGACTAATTGAGTATAAAAATAGATAAATGACTGATTTGACAAAAATGGAAAGAAAAAAGGACTAATTGGGCATTTATTCCAGAACTGAAAATTATTCCACAATAGTTATCTTATCATAAGGAAATTTCATGCCAAATTTGATTCAGTTTCTCCAAGTGGAAGAAGGCTTTCAAATCAAATGTCCACTTTTATATTAAGATAGATGCATAACTACTCCCAACAATTCTCCAATGTTTTTCAACAACTCATTATACTTCAAACCTCCCAACATCAAAATATACTTCCTGAAGGGTTTGCCGAATTAAAGATTAATACATGATCATCCTAACAAGTTAACACCAACGAATCGGCCAATTATACTTCAAGTCACCAACAATATTCAATAATGTATACAAAATCTCCCCAGAAAGCTTAAGATACTCCATATGCACAATTGTCAATTGGAAGCATTTATACATGTTAAAGATCGGTATCTAATAAATATTTGTACCAGTTTAGATTATTGTTGAATATATATTTGTCTCTGTACGTAAAGACATTGCCAACTTGAAAAGATCATCAAATTTAAACAAGTCAGTATATAAGAAAAAGAACACTTAAAATTGAAAAACGCTCTTGTTCTTATGAATCAATTGAAACTCCAGAAACAATAATAGATTTGGCTTTTGGTAGCACCACTTAATACTAGTACACGGTTTCCTCTTAACATCGGTCGTCCATCAAAGTAAATCTGTACCTTTATTTTGTTTCTTTTTTTACAGATGCATTAAGATGGGACAACGCATAATGTGTGATCTATTTTAAGAGCTTAACAAAGCAATTCAGCATATCATTATGGGCCTCAGTTGCGCTTCGCACAGCTTGTTCATCTGTGTCGTTGTATCGTAATGTCCATCCATGTGGAACATTTGGATACACCTTCACAAAGTTTTCCACCGGCCATTCAACAAATGCTACTTTCTTAATATACATACATCATACACGGCTTCATTTATGTTCTAAATAATTTTTCTTAATATGATGTTTATTCATCCTAGCAATTGAATTTAGGGTCCGTTCTGCACGTGGAGCTGTAGCTGCGTGTAATACCCGAGAAATCAACTTCGAGTATTAAATCCGAAAAATTAATTAATTGAATTAATTAATTGGATTTAACTATCGCAATCGAAATAATTCCGGAAGAGCGGAATTAAATATTTTCGGACGATAGCAACTCGAAGAGAGTTATCGGAGTATCCAACAATCACGGATAATCCATATATGATTTTTTTAAAAAAAAAAAAGATCAAAAATCATATTAAAAAAAAAAAAGAAAAATTCGCTACCTGGGGTGGCGCGGTGGCCGCGCGGTGGCGCGCCACCAGCGCGCCACCACCCCAGTAGCAGCGTTTCAAAACGCTGCTACGCGTTTCAAGCTTGATATGGCATTTAGTTCGATTTTGGATGCTTTGAATCTATCCCAACTTCTTCCCAGATGTTTGTGAATGTATTGAGACACCATTGGACGAACCTAGAAGCTTCTAGAATCCCTACATTGCTGGAAGTGAAGAGGAATACATGAACTTATTGGATAAGTAGTGTTAGGGAATGGATTGAGTTTGGAGGGGTGATGGCTGCATATTTTCGAGGTAGACCACCATTAACTTATTCCCTACTTTCCCTAGGTCCATTATGAGTTCTTTGGAAGTGGTAGCACAGCCCTAATAAGCCTCATTCAACCCCCAAACCTTCCCATTTGCACCATTCCGAAAATCAGACTTCCTTGGAGAGTTGAGAGTTCTTTGAGAGTGTTCTTCTTGTTCCTGAGTTCTTGGACGAGTTGGAAGCATTCCAATCTCTTCTCCTACGTCTAGGTAAGGTTTCTATACCAATCCCTTGCTCTTTACTTCGGATTCTAGGCCCTAACATCAAGTTTTTCTCCAAACACCTCAAATTAGGATTCATTCGGTAGATCTTGGAGGTGAGAGGCTGTTCCGGACGAATTTGGGAGTATAACCCAAGAGGATTTCGACACTATACTCTTGAGAAGTAAGTTAATGATGTGCATACCAATTTTTAGAGTTTTTGGTTGAGTATTCGTTGAGTTAGAGTTCGATTTCCATCCTACGCTAAAACTGTCAATTAGGGTTTTTATCCGAGTAGTTTTAATTGTTCAGCGTTTTTCATCAAGATCCGTTCATTTTTGGTAAAACATGTCTAAATGAAAAATGTTCCTAACACTTTAAAGATGATCCCTGTAAAGTTTCATAATTTTTGGACTTGAATTGGTCGTCGAAAACAGATCTGGTATTTTCTGCTGTACATGTTGACAGATTTCAATTTCTAGCATGTTCGGTTTTGTAGTTCATATTTCTCCTAGCTATAGTCGTTTTTGATGGTTAGTTTCTTCATGAAAATTGTTCATCTATGTGTCTAGTTTACTCCTGTGAAATTTCAGAATTTTTGGGTCAACTTTCGAATTGTTATGGATTTTTAAGTAAACTGTGGTCGGATGAACAGTGACCTATGCACCCTTTTGAAAACAAGTTTCTGAAATGATTTTTTTTGAGCAACTTAGAGTCCGAATTTGCTAAGGCCCATTTCTGAGTAAAATGTTTATTTTGATGTCTCCTAGCACCTGTAAAATTTTCAGAATTTTCCACAAAGTTTTACTACATTTCCTAATACGATTTTGAAAACTGCCACAGTGTAGTCTTACCGGTAAATCTTGTTTTCGTACGCTTTGATGGTTATTGAGTCGATTGCTACTCTTTGATGAATCCTATGAATTCTGGAAATGTAGATATATGTTGTAATGATTAAAATGTGGTTTTTGAAACTTTGTGAGTTTTGATCGAGTTAGATGTTCAATTTGGAGGGTAAGTGCACTTGGCGTGGGCTCGTTGGGCCGCCCCCTCTTTTTGGTGGCCAAAACGGCGCCAAAGAAATATTATTATGTTGCGTGATTGTATGAGTCTATACTCCTAGGTGTATCCGTAGGGGTTACCTAGGGCTCCGGAGTGTGTCTGTATAGGGTCCGCTGCTCTCACATTGTGGATACCGTCGGCTTGTGGACATAAGCGCCCAAGCGGGTAATTGATCCCAAAACGGCTAAGGCCCTGGATCGTTGATACCGGCAGCTTGTGGACATAAGCGCCCAAGCGGGTAATGTTCGGATGTCCTCGATCAAAATGAACATTGGTGTGGTAAAGCGTATAAAAAAAAATCCCCGTAAATTATTTTTTTACTCGTTCGTTAAATTAAATTTCCCAACTTTTTATTACTCTTCTAAATCTTTAAATTTTGTTATGCTATACATTAACTTACTCAGTACCGTTTGTACTGATAAATTGTTATTTCCTATTTTTCGCAGAGTAAGTGATGGCGTATTGGGATGGGATTCTCAAAAAAATAAAGACTTGTCGCATTTTACTGTTGTTTTAAATTTCTGCACTGGACTTTGATACTGGACTTTGGACTTTGGTTTTTGGCCGTCTGTTTGGCCCTCATTTTTATTTGTTTTTAGCTTCCGCACTGATTATTACTGTGATGCATGAGATACTCTGATTTTAGTTCGGGCATGATTGAATGGTTTTTAAATTGTTTTGAAAAATTGATACAACTTAGCCTTAGCATTTTTCTAGATGAGCTCGACTTGGGTCGGGTCTTGTTTAGAAAAGTGTGGCGGTAATGCCCTGGCCTGGGAAATCAAATCCGGGGTGTTACAAAGTGGTATCAGAGCCCGAAAATTTTAAAGCTATTATTTT
Source organism: Hygrophila difformis (assembly GCA_030278955.1). Lineage (NCBI taxonomy): Eukaryota > Viridiplantae > Streptophyta > Magnoliopsida > Lamiales > Acanthaceae > Hygrophila > Hygrophila difformis. The sequence goes on from JAOANR010000008.1 coordinate 47,889,254, forward strand.
TCGGCCCACTATAGAGGCCCAAATTATTCAATATTATTTTTAAGCATTTTGATTATTATTTCCATGGAAAAAGGGAATTTTATTTTAAAAACCCATGGAAAAGTATATCTTGCAAAATTCGACAAGTCTTAAAAACATAGTACTATTTTTTTGGGGGGAAGCATGTGCATTAACAAAATTATTTTTATGTGTGGCATATCGCTTAATGTAAAAATTTGCATGATTAGATGGCCGACCCGAGGTTACAAGATTCCATTATGCGTTTATTGTGCTCCATGTCGGATATCACGCACGAACTTCGCCATATCTCTAGGGATGCCGCAAACGATAGAAATAGGATTGTGGCTATAGAGGAGAGGATGGAAGCTATGACCATTAGGAGTACCCAGATGGCTGCTCGCCATGATGCTCTTGCAGCCGAGTTCGAGGATTGCCGACACCACGTGCATATGTTGCAGGGACGCATCTTTGCGTTGGAGGAGGTCATTGTTGGGCTGCAAAACCAGCTTAACCCCGAGCCAGAGATGGAGGAGGAGGAGGAGTTTGACCCCGATGAGTTCATCAACGTGGAGGAAGAGGACCCCGAGGAGGTTGTGGATAACCCTCCACTGCCTCTTGATACCGACGAGGAGGTAGAGGCCGACCGTAGGATGCTCGGCTACTCTCCGGACTATTTGCTTTAGGGGTTGTGTGTGGTTCCTGTGATGGACTCCGTTACTTGTTTTTAGATTTCTGATTTCCGTATTTTGCGTATTCGTATATTCACATTTTGTTACCATATAGTTATCACATTTTACGTAGTGATAACTTAGTAAGTATATCATGATGTAACCCTCGCTGTTAAAGCATTTTATCTAGTGGAATTTCGTATTTAGTATTTTTCTTTCCTTCCTTGCCCATTTCAGTGGTCTTTAGCACTTAGAACCTATGAGATTGAGTTCTGCCCATAGTCTAACTCGACTATTAACTTTCATCTAACTGCGAATCTAACCTCTGCGTGCTTGATCATCAGAATGCCGCCCAGAGGGAGACCTAGAGCTGAGATCCCAGTGAATGAGAACGTTAATGCCCCAGCCGATGCGAACCCGCAGAATCCGGGAGTTCAAGCTAACCCTGTTCCCAACGCACTTGATGAGAGGTTGAGGACAGTTGAGCAAGTCCTCGTTGCTCTAGGGAACGCTGAAGTCAACCGAGCTCAAGCAGCAGTACCACCCCCAGCAGCTCGAATAAATTATCTGGCGATGGTAAACCCTTACCAGCCGCCTCATTACGAGGGACAGGAGGATCCCGCGAAGTTGGAGGATTGGCTGAGGACTTTTGACAAACTGCTTACTGCCATCAGGTGTCCCGCGAATGAGAAGGTTGGTGTGGCTGTGTACTACTTGAGGGGAGAAGCTGACGAATGGTGGCAACACCACCAAGAAGGACTTGCTGATGGTGAACATGCCTACTTCTGGGAAGAGTTTAAGGAGATGATGAGGGAAAGGTTCTATCCCCTCAGCACAAAGACTGCTAAGTATGAGGAATTCATAAATCTCCGACAAGGCACCCAGACAGTTCAAGAATACTATGCGAAGTTTAAAGAGCTCGTCCGATTCGCTCCAAGGCTGGTACTAACCGATGCTGATAAAGCCCAGAAATTCGAGATGGGGCTGAATCTCAGCATCAGAGAGATCTTGGTTGGCGGACAACACACTACTCTGCAAGCCGTTTACGATCGTGCAGTGGCAATTGCACGAGTACAACAGCTGAAGCGCAAGGATCATGGAGAGGCGAGCAAGGGCCTAAACAATTTCGACAAAAAGAACCGGAACAACAACTCTGGAAATCACTTCAGAAGGGGGAATGACCAAGGAAGGAATGATGGTCAAAGGAAGCCGGATAACAGAGAACTCAACCGAGGAGGCCAAGGAGGTTGGAGGCCGGATAACCAGGGCGCCTTCATACCCAGATGCCGGGAATGCAACATTCCGCACTTGGTGCGTGAATGCCCAAGACCGGGGCATTGCTACCGGTGTGGCCGAGAAGGTCACATGAAGAAGGAATGCCGGACGAGGGAGGACCGCATTGAAAAGAGGTTGGATCTGATAAACCGTCCTCAGGGCAACAGGCCAGCCGGGCCAAACCAGCAGGACAACCAAGGGCAGAGATTCCCGCAGGCACAGAGGCCACCTCAGAATCCAAACCAGCATGGAAATCAAGGGAGACCAGTAGGACGCCTGAACGTGATAAACCAAGCCGACTTAGCTGCTCAAGGCGATGTGATCGAAGGTACGTTTACTGCTTTAAGCGTACCTGTCAAGGTCTTATTTGACTCAGGAGCGAGTTGCTCTTTGATTTCCACGAGAATTATATATGCGTTAGATCTACCAGCGCCGAATAACATTAACTTAGGAATCCAATTACCATCGGGTAAGGTAGTATCGTGTTCCAAACGATATGACGGGATCCCGATAGTAATCAAGAACACTGAATTCTTTGCGAATCTCATAGAATTTGACCTTAAGGATTTCGACATCATTTTGGGAATGGACTGGTTGACGAGGTACAAGGCTATCATCGAGTGCCAGAAGCAGAAGATCTCATTGGCGAAGAGTCGCGGAAAGAAGGTCATTTACTATATGCAGCCTCAGAAGAAGGGTGCCAAGATAGTAAATGCAGTAAAGTTCTGCAATCTCATGCAGAAGGGATACCAACTGTACGCGTGCTACGTGCATAATCTGGAAGGCGAGGAGAGCAAGATCGATAGTATCCCCGTCGTGAATGAATACCCAGATGTCTTCCCGGAAGATATCCCAGGAATGCCTCCTGAGCGAGAAGTGGAGTTCACGATCGATCTCGTGCCCGGAATCGAACCGGTGTCCAAGGCACCATATCGCATGGCGCCTGCTGAGATGAAGGAGCTGAAAGAACAACTCGAGGAGTTGTTATCAAAGGGGTATATTCGGCCGAGCACATCACCATGGGGAGCTCCAGTCCTGTTCGTGAAAAAGGACGGCGGACTCCGATTGTGCATCGACTACCGAGGTCTTAATCAAGTGACGATTAAGAACAAGTACCCGCTACCTAGGATCGAAGATCTCTTCGATCAACTGAAAGGAGCGTCGGTATTTTCAAAGGTTGATCTAAGGTCGGGATACCACCAATTGCGTATCGCCGAGAACGATATACCCAAGACAGCATTCCGAACGAGATATGGACACTACGAATTCACCGTAATGTCCTTCGGTCTGACTAATGCTCCCGCAGTATTCATGAACCTCATGAATAGCGTTTTCCGAGAGTTACTAGACACATGTGTAGTCGTATTCATCGACGACATCCTAGTTTACTCGAGGAATGAGGAAGAGCATAGTAGTCATTTGCACCAAGTACTCGGACTTTTGAGGAAGAATCAACTCTACGCGAAGCTGTCTAAGTGCGAGTTTTGGAAGAATAAAGTCGCTTTTCTAGGTCATATAGTATCGGCTAAAGGAGTATCAGTCGACCCGGCGAAGATATCAGCAGTGTCTGATTGGCCGGCACCAACAAACCAGACCGAGGTAAGAAGTTTCCTAGGTCTAGCCGGATACTACCGAAGATTCATGAAGGACTTTAATAAAATTGCGAGACCGATGACCCAATTGCTGAAGAAAGGATTGAAGTTTGATTGGACAGCTGAGTGTGAGCAGTCATTCCGTGAGCTTAAGGGGAGACTCACATCAGCACCGATTTTAGCGTTGCCATCAGAGACTGAGGATTATGAGGTGTATAGCGACGCCTCGAAGGAAGGTCTCGGTTGCGTGCTAATGCAAAACCATAGAGTGATTGCTTATGCATCAAGGCAACTCAAGACGCACGAGGTAAACTACCCGACACATGATCTGGAACTAGCAGCGGTAGTGTTCGCTCTTAAGATCTGGCGACACTATCTATATGGACGAACTTGTCGGATGTTTACAGATCACAAGAGCCTCAAGTATATATTTACTCAGAAAGAGTTAAATATGAGGCAGAGGAGATGGCTCGAGCTGATCAAGGATTACGATCTGGATATAGCCTACCATGAAGGCAAAGCGAACGTCGTAGCGGATGCGTTGAGTCGCAAGACGAGGCACACGGCGAACACGCTCATTCTACCTGCGGGACTGTATATGGACCTAGCTAAGTTAGATACTGAACTAGTCCATTATGGAACCGTGGTGGAGACAGTGAACGCCATAACAGCTGAATCTACCGTATTTGACGAGATTCGAGAAGCCCAACCGGACGACGAGAATCTCCAGAGGATCAAAGGAAGAATTGGTGAAGGTAAGGCGGTAGGATTCGTGATCCATGAAGACGGAAGTGTCCGTTTTAAAGGAAGATGGTGCGTTCCTCATAAGTGCGAGGAATTGAAGAGGAAGCTCATGGAAGAAGGCCACAGTACACCTTATTCAGTCCACCCTGGTGGGGATAAGTTGTACAAGGACTTAAAGAAAATCTATTGGTGGCCGCGGATGAAGAAGGATGTTGCCGACTTTGTGGCCAAGTGTATAACCTGCCAGAAGGTGAAGGCAGTGAGGCAAAAACCGTTAGGGTTGGTAAAGCCATTGGAGATCCCAAGCTGGAAGTGGGACAGCATCTCCATGGATTTTGTTTCGGGGTTGCCAAGATCTCCCCGAGGAATGAATAAGATTTGGGTGATAGTTGACCGGTTAACGAAGACCGCCATTTTCATACCAATGAAGGAAAATTGGTCGATGGATCAACTAGCTAAGGCATACATCGAGAACGTGGTCCGAAGGCACGGAGTACCGCACGATATTATCTCAGACCGAGATAGTAGATTCGTCTCCAACTTCTGGACTAAATTACAAGAAGCCTTAGGAACCCAAATCAAGATGAGCACATCATTTCATCCAATGACGGACGGTCAAACTGAGCGCACGATTCAGACGCTCGAAGACATGCTAAGAGCGTGTGTACTCGAATTCAAGGGAAGTTGGGAAGACCACTTGCCGTTGATTGAATTCTCGTACAACAACAGTCATCACGCTAGCATAGGCATGGCACCGTTCGAAGCGCTTTACGAACGGAAGTGTCGTAGTCCGTTGTGCTGGACGAAGGATGATGATTCGGTAGTTGTTGGACCGCAGCTCATTGAGGATATGAATAGCAAGATCAAGGTGGTTCAACAGAAAATGAAAGCCGCGCAAGATAGGCAGAAGAGCTACGCCGACACTAGGCGGCAAGAGTTGGAATTTGAGGTGGGAGACAAGGTCATGCTGAAAGTATCGCCCATGAAAGGGGTGATGCGATTCGGTAAACGAGGAAAGCTAAGTCCTCGCTACATCGGTCCGTACGAGATTTTGGATCGTGTAGGTACCTTGGCTTATCGTTTGGCACTTCCACCAGAATTGTCGCGAGTGCACAACGTATTTCACGTTTCTCAATTAAAGAAATATGTGCACGACCCAACTCACGTGTTGCAACCCGACGTGATTGAGCTAGATGATGACTTGACATACGAGGAGTATCCGATCGAGGTACTTGATGTCAAGGAAAGGGTCACAAGAAACAAGACTGTGAGGATGGTGAAGATCCTATGGTCAAATCATGGCACTGAGGAAGCAACGTGGGAATTGGAAACGGATATGAAGCAGAGATATCCCAACCTTTTCCGAAGCGACTCAGGAGCAGTTATGGGGGCATAACTGCAGTCCTAAGGGGGAGAGGATGTGACACCCCGCGCAAAGTCGTCGCGAGCTGAGGTAAGAATTTTAAATTGCAAGCCTCAATAATTTCTGCGCCAATTATTATTTTTCCGAAGTGCGACCCAACTTCGAGGACGAAGTTGATTTCTAAGGAGGGTAGACTGTAATACCCGAGAAATCAACATCGAGTATTAAATCCGAAAAATTAATTAATTGAATTAATTAATTGGATTTAACTATCGCAATCGAAATAATTCCGGAAGAGCGGAATTAAATATTTTCGGACGATAGCAACTCGAAAAGAGTTATCGGAGTATCCAACAATCACGGATAATCCATATATGATTTTTTTTTAAAAAAAAAAGATCAAAAATCATATTAAAAAAAAAAAAAAGAAAAATTCGCTACCTGGGGTGGCGCGGTGGCCGCGCGGTGGCGCGCCACCAGCGCGCCACCACCCCAGTAGCAGCGTTTCAAAACGCTGCTACGCGTTTCAAGCTTGATATGGCATTTAGTTCGATTTTGGATGCTTTGAATCTATCCCAACTTCTTCCCAGATGTTTGTGAATGTATTGAGACACCATTGGACGAACCTAGAAGCTTCTAGAATCCCTACATTGCTGGAAGTGAAGAGGAATACATGAACTTATTGGATAAGTAGTGTTAGGGAATGGATTGAGTTTGGAGGGGTGATGGCTGCATATTTTCGAGGTAGACCACCATTAACTTATTCCCTACTTTCCCTAGGTCCATTATGAGTTCTTTGGAAGTGGTAGCACAGCCCTAATAAGCCTCATTCAACCCCCAAACCTTCCCATTTGCACCATTCCGAAAATCAGACTTCCTTGGAGAGTTGAGAGTTCTTTGAGAGTGTTCTTCTTGTTCCTGAGTTCTTGGACGAGTTGGAAGCATTCCAATCTCTTCTCCTACGTCTAGGTAAGGTTTCTATACCAATCCCTTGCTCTTTACTTCGGATTCTAGGCCCTAACATCAAGTTTTTCTCCAAACATCTCAAATTAGGATTCATTCGGTAGATCTTGGAGGTGAGAGGCTGTTCCGGACGAATTTGGGAGTATAACCCAAGAGGATTTCGACACTATACTCTTGAGAAGTAAGTTAATGATGTGCATACCAATTTTTAGAGTTTTTGGTTGAGTATTCGTTGAGTTAGAGTTCGATTTCCATCCTACGCTAAAACTGTCAATTAGGGTTTTTATCCGAGTAGTTTTAATTGTTCAGCGTTTTTCATCAAGATCCGTTCATTTTTGGTAAAACATGTCTAAATGAAAAATGTTCCTAACACTTTAAAGATGATCCCTGTAAATTTTCATAATTTTTGGACTTGAATTGGTCATCGAAAACAGATCTGGTATTTTCTGCTGTACATGTTGACAGATTTCAATTTCTAGCATGTTCGGTTTTGTAGTTCATATTTCTCCTAGCTATAGTCGTTTTTGATGGTTAGTTTCTTCATGAAAATTGTTCATCTATGTGTCTAGTTTACTCCTGTGAAATTTCAGAATTTTTGGGTCAACTTTCGAATTGTTATGGATTTTTAAGTAAACTGTGGTCGGATGAACAGTGACCTATGCACCCTTTTGAAAACAAGTTTCTGAAATGATTTTTTTTGAGCAACTTAGAGTCCGAATTTGCTAAGGCCCATTTCTGAGTAAAATGTTTATTTTGATGTCTCCTAGCACCTGTAAAATTTTCAGAATTTTCCACAAAGTTTTACTACATTTCCTAATACGATTTTGAAAACTGCCACAGTGTAGTCTTACCGGTAAATCTTGTTTTCGTACGCTTTGATGGTTATTGAGTCGATTGCTACTCTTTGATGAATCCTATGAATTCTGGAAATGTAGATATATGTTATAATGATTAAAATGTGGTTTTTGAAACTTTGTGAGTTTTGATCGAGTTAGATGTTCAATTTGGAGGGTAAGTGCACTTGGCGTGGGCTCGTTGGGCCGTCCCCTCTTTTTGGTGGCCAAAACGGCGCCAAAGAAATATTATTATGTTGCGTGATTGTATGAGTCTATACTCCTAGGTGTATCCGTAGGGGTTACCTAGGGCTCCGGAGTGTGTCTGTATAGGGTCCGCTGCTCTCACATTGTGGATACCGTCGGCTTGTGGACATAAGCGCCCAAGCGGGTAATTGATCCCAAAACGGCTAAGGCCCTGGATCGTTGATACCGGCAGCTTGTGGACATAAGCGCCCAAGCGGGTAATGTTCGGATGTCCTCGATCAAAATGAACATTGGTGTGGTAAAGCGTATAAAAAAAAATCCCCGTAAATTATTTTTTTACTCGTTCGTTAAATTAAATTTCCCAACTTTTTATTACTCTTCTAAATCTTTAAATTTTGTTATGCTATACATTAACTTACTCAGTACCGTTTGTACTGATAAATTGTTATTTCCTATTTTTCGCCAAGTAAGTGATGGGATGGGATTCTCAAAAAAATAAAGACTTGTCGCATTTTACTGTTGTTTTAAATTTCTGCACTGGACTTTGATACTGGACTTTGGACTTTGGTTTTTGGCCGTCTGTTTGGCCCTCATTTTTATTTGTTTTTAGCTTCCGCACTGATTATTACTGTGATGCATGAGATACTCTGATTTTAGTTCGGGCATGATTGAATGGTTTTTAAATTGTTTTGAAAAATTGATACAACTTAGCCTTAGCATTTTTCTAGATGAGCTCGACTTGGGTCGGGTCTTGTTTAGAAAAGTGTGGCGGTAATGCCCTGGCCTGGAAAATCAAATCCGGGGTGTTACACTGCGAGCTACAGCTGTAGGGTTAGCTGTTCGGAGCTGTGAGAGCTGTTGCTTTTGCATAAGTGTTGGGTACAAGTAGCTGTAGCTGTCAAAAATTATAATTTGAAGAGAAAAATTAATTAAATTCGGAAAGTAGCTTACGAAAACTCCCAAAAGCTACTGAGCGTAGCTTCTGATTGTAGAGCTTTTCGAAGCTGTAATTCGCAGCTAAAGCAGAACGGGGCTATTGTTTCGAAATAAAAATTAAAGCTCCTCAAAGCTCCCAAAAGCTTCCAGAAGCTACGTACAGAACAGACCCATAATCAAGAGCGAAAATTTTGGTTTCTTACCCCATTTGTATTCAAAATATCTTCATATTGTTTTTAGGAGAGTTGGTGGAGTCATCGTATCGTTCTCTCCTCCAAGAATAGCAGTCGGAACTTTAACTTCTTTAATAATTAATAGTGTTTACGTCAGTTCATCTAACAATATAATTAACAAGTATCTTGGCGTTATATAATTACAACGAATAAATCTATATCTCACTTTTAATATCTTCAGTGCTTGTGTATGTTGGATGCAGCAGCACGCCAGCTTTAATCCAATCGATAGTATTCAACATGTCGAGAGCAACCTTGCCTAAAATGAAACTGGATTTATACATATATGGTGCGAAAGAAGCTTGGATTGTCAATAGAACTTCAGAAATTATATATGACTAACCTCCCCAACAGAAACCAGCAACTCCAGCCCTTACTTTTTATAGCATTGAGTGATACCCCGCTGGTATTATGAACTTTTTTCCTGCATAAACATATGTTAACTTACCCAAAATGGAAGATAAATTTGGACAAAATGGGGAAGGGTGGAAACATGAGAGATTGAAGGAACTTACAGGTCTATGTTTGCCAAACCAATCGGTAAAATTACTTCCGGATATGAATGGATTCTCCATTCATGAAATATGGGACGACAGAATAAAATCCAGCAGCAGCAACTTTATCCGCAATCATTCTTTACATGTTCAAAAAAAGGCATTGTTGTCACATGTGCACACTTGCATTTTATTGTTTTTAAGTTCATAAACGAGAATTTTGCAAGGAATAGAATTCAATAGATTCTCCAAGAGTGTTGTTTGTTAGGCTCGGAAGTCTTAGCAGCTAAATAGTTCAGAGGCTATTTTGTCTAAATTATTCAGAAAGCTAATTCAAATAAAGTACAAACTAGCATCTGAATTTCACTTCAGAGACCAATAAAAAAGCCCACAACTAAACTTTTGCAGTCTATGCATACAACATCAATGTGAAGAGTATAAATATCAAATATATGTTGATCGATTTAATTTTTTCAATTATCATCTAATATATTGCATCCTAGCTATATTCTTCATTTTACCGTGGTTATATAAATCACAAATAAACTGAAAAGTTACAGCAATATTCTTGCAATGATGAAGTAAAAGGGTTTTTCACTCACAAAGAATAAACTACTCCCTCCGTCCCATTATTTATGTCTCACTTTCCTTTTTGCATGTCACAACACCTTTGTCCCATTTTGCATTTTAGGAAATAATTAAATATTAATCACCAAAACTACCCCCATCACATCACATAAATAAATAAATACCAATATTAATTTCAAACACACAACCATCATATCACACATAAATAAATCAATTAAAAGTTCAAACTTATTACTATCACATCATATAAATTCATAATTTACACCCACTTTAATTACTAATCCACCCCTACATTAAATACTAATTATCCCCATATAAAATACCGTGTCCAAAAGTTTTAAGACACTATAAGTGGAATGGATGGAGTAATTTTTAGCAGATTAAGTTGTTAAGGAAGATTTACCTCAAGTGAGGAGTACCGAAACCTGCAGGCCATGAACAATGGATAAAATAAAATTAAAACGCATTTGAACTTTGTTTTGCAGGAATGCAAATTTAAATGACCAAGTCAAGGTCAGAATGCAATGCATGACCGTTAGATTAATTATTAAATCTGACGGTTCAGGAGTGATGCAGCGGTCAAGTTTGTGGGGCCAAAACCACCGTCCACGTCATGTAAATCCACATGAAAATATAGATAAACTTTGGTGCGTTTGTTTAAGTATCTAAATTTGGTATATCACCACTCATCATGCATAATGAATATTACTCAGCGATATGATAATGTATTATTCAACAACTTGTGATGTGCATTTCAGCGATATGTTATAATATATTCCAGCAATATACTTCCTCCGTATTTAAAAAATTTTAACATTCCATGTTTTCACGCACTTCAATATATATTTTTAAAGAGTAATATCTCAAATTTTATAAAATAAAAAATTATAAAACTACGTGATTAGACGAATCTAACAAGATCTCACTTGACTGTGTTTTATCTTATGTAAATGTGTGAAAAAATCGAATCAAAATTACTCAATGAATAGTGTTTATATGCAAACGTTAACATTATTCAAATACGGAGGAAGTATTATAGTAATATGGTCTAAGTACATTTTAGCAACTTAAGAATGTGCTTTTTAGCGACTTGGTAATGGACTTTTGTATAGTTTGTTTACATACACGAATTAGGTAAATCAGTGCCCATCATGGATAATGAATATTACTTAGCGATATTACAATATATTATTCAGCGAGTTGTGATGTGCAATACTTTTTTTTTTTCAATAACATGCTATAGTATATTTCAGGATATACTATAATACTTTTCAACAATGGCATGTGTTCATTTTAACGACTTAATAATGTACTTTTAGTGACCTCTGGGTAAATTTATTAGATGAGTTTTATTTTATACTAATCTCTATTTGAGGATACAAATCATTAAAGTTTTTAAATTTAAAAATTGATTTGCGAATGATTGAGTTACTAAAAATAGAATTATATATGTTTGACAATTCTACAATTTATATTCTAGAGCCGTTGGATGGTTTTTGATAGTTGAGATAATTTGACTTGACGCACTATCAATCACATTGGTAGTACCTAACCACGGAAAAAAAAATCAATCGAATCACTTTTTCGAGAAATACGAGACATCTAAGTCACACAAGTAAAGAGATCTATTCATTGATAAGAAAAAGAAAAAACGTGAATGGGGATTAATCCAAATAGTCCCATAATTATATATGTTTGATTTCTCAATTCATCCCATAAAAGATCTATTAACCAAATATATCCTGTAACTATGCTTATATTGTCCCATGCATCTCACTCATCCCATAATAAGAATTAATGTTGATGTGGCAGCGGATAAGTGCGTCCAAAATAAGTGTCGTGGCAACACCATTGGGTTAATAGTTTTTTTATAGGAAACATTGGGAAATCGAACATAGTTATGTGACTCTTTGAACTTTTTTTCCTACCTAACCACACCCCAAGTTTGATAGTTGAGAATAAATAGAATTACACCATAAATTAATATACATATAGGGAAAGTTATATGATATACATATGTACGTACCTTAAACATCATATATGAGAATAAACGAAGCATGAGGATAATTGGAGCCACTAACATAGGCTTTCACTCCTCCGAGTTCTTGCACTTGGCCAGTTTCTCCTTTGCCTTCAGGTTTTGGAGACGGAGCATTGTCCGTGGACTCTTTATGAGCAACCAAAAATTTATGGTACTAATAACTCCGGAGTAACTTATGATTATAGGATGTCATACCAGTTGCAGCTTGATTAAGTCCATGAGTTAATTAATTGGTTTGGGCCATTTAATAAAATTTTTGAAGAGTCCAATAAGTTAAATAAAAGTGGATTAGGACCAAGTCCAAATTAGAGTCCAGCCCAATTCCCGGCCCAATCATCAAACCCAAGCCTAACCCTAATTCTAAACCCTAACAGCCGCCCCTCCGGCACCGCCGGCGGCGGCCGGCCACCTCCGGCAGCCTCACATGTGCCCGATTTTGGATTTTTAACCTTCACTGCCACCACGCCGTCGCCAGCCGAGACAGGAGTAGCCATCGGCGGTCTCGTCCAACCACTGCTGCTGCCACCTCGCGCCGACAGCGCCTTCACCACCACCATTACTACCACTACCCTTTCCTCCAGTCCCCAAACCACCCAAATCCTGTTGAAATTGTGAATGAGTTGATCTGTACAAGACAAATTCAAGCTATCAAACAATGTTAGGATGAACGACTCGAGGCGTGCTGAGGAGCACTGTCCTAAAGAATTATCCCGGCTAGGCCGATTATTCTCCAGGATACAACGAGGTCTGTAGCCAAACAAGACTACAACAGGAACAGGACTCTCGGAAGGAAGAATTCAGATTTATCTGGAAGAGTGGGGAAAGGAGAGCTCTGAAGAGAAGAAGGCAGTCTCGTTCAAGAGAAGAAAAAAGCCTCTGCTCACTTATGTGGAGGTAATCTCCTTTTATTGTTGTAACAAGAAAGAGCCGTTCCTCCTCACTCTCAACCACTCCGGAAGAATCGCAACAACTCCAACAGCTGCACCAGATCCGACTCTTTCCATATTCAAAGTGCCCAGGCTTGATGTTTTTGCAATCCATCCACCAGACTCGGTATTTACAATATACTAATTATAGAATAAAGATTTGTTCAACAATCCCCCACATATTGTAAATACTCCAAATTTCCAACCCCATTAGATTCAGGTGAGTAGGGAGGAGTTGTCTCATGGATTATACCAACTCTTTCACAAAACTCACTTAGTTGAGTGAACTCACCCCCTCTATCTGATCTAATTCTCTTGATTTTCTTATTAAGTTCATTTTCCACTTCAGCTTTATATACTAAAAATTTATCATACGCTTCATGTTTATTTTTAAGTAGATAAACTTTAGTATACCTCGAGTGATCATCAATAAATGTGACATAATATTTATTGCCACCTCGTGTTGGTGTTTGTTTGAGATCACCTAAGTCAGTGTGGATCAAATCAAGCGCACTAGATTCTCTAAGGACATTTGAGCATGTTTTCTTAATTAGTTTGGCTTCAGAACATGTTTGACATTTGTTCCAATCAACATTGGAGAAGTTAGGCAACAAACCTAAAACATGCATTTTCTTAACATAAGAAACATTCAAATGCCCTAATCTAGCATGCCAAGTATCAAGAGAAACCATAATATAAGCATAATTAACAGCTATTCCATTATTTTCAAGATTGAGTACAAAAAGATCCTGGCAACAATAGCCTTTTTCCGACAAGCACATTATTTTTGTCATAATCATTGTGTCGGATTCAAAAGACACCTTTACACCAGCTTTGCTCAACAGTGCTACAGAAATTAAATTGGTCCTAATAGTGGGAACATGTAGAACATCTTTGAGAGCCAATGTTTTCCCAGATGTCAATTTTAAGTTGACTCTCCCTTTTCCCAACACTTGAGTAGTTCTCGAATCTCCCAGGTATACCACCTCATTGTCCCCTACAGATGTGTAGGAAACATAGGCATCCTTGTTTGAACAGATATGCCTTGAGGCCCCCGAGTCAACCACCCAATTGCTATTAGTCACAACCATATTAATTTCTGAAACGACGGCAGCAATGATATCATCATTACCCTCATTAACGATGTTTGCGCTAGGTTTGCCATTTTTATCATTTTATCATCCTTTTTTTTAGCACGATTTTTGCATTGTGGTGCATGGTGTCCAGGCTTGCCGCATACATAACAAGAGCCATACGGTTTCTTTTTCTTATTCTTTGCAACAGGTTTTAATGCAGAATTAAAGTTACCTGTTGATTGTTTTCCCTTTTCTTGTACCAGATTTGCCTTCGGTTCAAGTGATTGCACAGTGCTTGCACGTGCTTCCTTTCAATTGGCATCTTCAATCATTATATGTCGGGTTAGCTCCTCCATCGTCATCTTTTTCTCCAAGTGCTTTAATTGCTGCTTGTAATTGTTCGAGGATGGCGGCAATTTTTCAATCAGCAACTCGGACACAAATTCATCTTGGAGTATGATTTTTTCAGCTTTCAGGTTCTCCAGTAATTGATGGTACTCATGGATTTGTGCCACAATTTCTTTCCCTTCGACCATTTCCCACCTGTAAAAATTACCACATACATACCTTTGCCTTACACAATCCTCTGCTGTGTATTTTGCCGTCATGTTGTCCCAAATTGTTTTCGCCTCTTTGTACCCAAAGTACACATCGAACAGGCTATCTGAAAGAGTGGAAACAATTGTGTGTCTGCACAGCTTGTTGGCTTGGTCCCATGGCTCAGGATTGATTTCAGGCCTCACAGTTGATAGTGCCCAAGCAACTCCGTGCAGATCCAGAATTGAAAAAATCCGATCTTTCCACCGCCGAAAGTTTTGGCCACCAAAAACCTCAATCCGGGAGATATCCGGATAAGGCTTGGCATACATGTGAACAGATTGGGAATTAGAATGAAGAATAGATGAATTTCCTTGAACTGTTTTTCCAAGTTCTTCAACAGCGGGAACAATGGCTGGAGGGGTAGTATTATTAGGAGTATCACTGACTGGCAGATCAACATCATCCATAAGGTATAGATAATTCTTTAGATTGTTGAAATTGTGAATGAGTTGATCTGTACAAGACAAATTCAAGCTATCAAACAATGTTAGGATGAACGACTCGAGGCGTGCTGAGGAGCACTATCCTAAAGAATTATCCCGGCTAGGCCGATTATTCTCCAGGATACAACGAGGTCTGTAGCCAAACAAGACTACAACAGGAACAGGACTCTCGGAAGGAAGAATTCAGATTTATCTGGAAGAGTGGGGAAAGGAGAGCTCTGAAGAGAAGAAGGCAGACTCGTTCAAGAGAAGAAAAAAGCCTCTGCTTACTTATCTGAAGGTAATATCCTTTTATTGTTGTAACAAGAAAGAGCCGTTCCTCCTCACTCTCAACCACTCCGGAAGAATCGCAACAACTCCAACAGCTGCACCAGATCCGGCTCTTTCCAGATTCAAAGTGCCCAGGCTTGATTTCGTTGCAATCCATCCACCAGACTCGGTATTTACAATATACTAATTATAGAAGAAAGATTTGTTCAAAAAATTCGACCACCATTGCTGCCACCACCGCCAATGAAATCCTCCATCAACGCCGCCGCCTCAACTTCCAAATCCCCAAAACTACGTCGCGGCTCAATCGACGCGGCCACCACCGTCCTCATCCTCGCCAACCCTACCACTGCGGCCTCAATACATTCCCGACGCCGCCCTTTTCATCACAATTCGATTTTAAATGTCAAAAAAAAAAACCAAAACCAAGAGAGAAATAAGGAGGAAGAAGAAGGTTCCAGTTCGACGCTGCTACCGAGCCGAAGGAGCCGCTGCCATCGAGCCCTCCTCCGTCGCCTCCTTGCTCCTTGCCGGTGATGCCTCCTTGCACCTCGTCGGTGCTGCATCCAGAGAGAGAGAGAGAGACAGAGCACGAAAGAAAAATAAAGACAAAGGAGGGGAGACAGAAAAGAGAGGAGGCAGGGAGGGGTTCTAAAAAGTGGAAGAGTGGAGACAAAAATATACCAAAGTGGGATGAGAAAGGACCTTGACTATAAGGGTGCAGTGTTAATAAATGCATACTAGAGAAATACTTCGTAAGAGGAAAGTGGCGCAGATGGAAATTAGGAAATGAGGGACTTGCTGCTCACTCCAGAAAAATACAAACCGTTGGTGCCTATATAATACCCCTTCCCCATCTCTCATCTCACGCCAATTCCAACTCCAATTTCCATATTTTTAGTGCTTGTAGGATTTATTAGTATTGTTAGAAGTAATTTTTATTAGTTGCGTTTTGAGTGGGATTTTCATTTCAAGCCAAGGAGCTCAGTAGTCTAGGAGTTTATCTGCTCGTTAGCTTGTGCGTGTGTCATATCCTGCCCACGGCAACTGTAAGTAGATTTTTACTCTTTGGACTTCCGTAAGTGGATTTTTACTCTTTGGAGTTAAGCCAAAGATTATTTAGAATGAACATAATTTTTATACCGCATTTACATTTTGAATTTATGGTTATTGCTCTCTACTGTTTTTGGATTATCGATATGCTACATTTTACTGTGCTTTAAAATTTATTGCGACGAATCTTATGGTTTGGAGAACTCATTAGTTACGAGGTTTGGTCTACATCTTGGGTCCCCTGATGCCACCTCCGCCGTTCGTGTAAGTTCCATGCCAATCGGGGACTGACGGACATCGGCGCAACGCCATGGCTGGATTCAAAATGGTTGGAAGGAAATCCCTGGATTATTTCTGCATTTTGCACCAATATATCTCGTTTTAGCATACCATGACCACGAATGTTGTTTTTAAATTATTTATGTAACTCAACCTCCTCTGGGAGTAAAGGTTTACTTACTCATCGATCGTTTTCAGTGATTCTATACTTTCACCATTTCCTTTCAGGACTTGAAACCTGCAAGGTTCGGCAGAGCATCATTTGCACGGGCACGGTTTGGGGTTTAATATTTAAAATTTATATTTTTTTAAATTCCCTTTCAGAAAAATATATTACTTGGCGTAGATTATTATTGAGTGAGACTATCTGGGTTTTTAGCCCACATTTACAAAGTTGTTGTAATATTATTTTAAATAAAGAGAATCTTGAGCAAAACTATTGGGCCATTAATTTAAACTCTGAAGTATTTATGCTAGCCTTAGCATATTTCGGACAGCCCGGAATACGTGGCGGTAGCACTCGCCCATTGTTCCCGCAATTTGCTTCCTCTGTTCCTTTAGGGAAAAATAGGGGTGTTATAGATTGGTATCAGAGCGGTTTTGCTCTATCGAAATGTGCATTTAAATTATTAAAACTTTTGCACAAGAAAATATTTCTGAAAGCCTTGTGGCTATGCAAGTAATGTATTTAAATTATTAAAATTTTTACACGAAAGGCATTTGAAAGCATTTGGATTAGTAACTAGTATATAGTTATAATGAGGAGATGTAATAATTATGGTGATATAGTGTAGGCTGCGAAATGAATTGGAATTTGATAATGAGCAGAGACATTGAAGAGTTAAATCGGAAGTGAAAAGTAAGTCATATTTTATTCCATCAATCTACATGTATTTATAGCTGCATGGCCGAGTAAGAAAGCATGAGTTGGAAATTATCAGTACACTTATGCTTAGTGTACAATTAATTACATGTGTCATGTAGTAATTATTTCCTTAACGATGAAGACATTCACACGTCATTTGCATTGAAGATGCATGCACTTGTTAAGTGACGTAGATTCATGTATCTTAACACTCCCTCTTGGATGTCTTCGATACAAAGAATATGCCTCGTTAAAACCTTACTTGGAAAAAACCCTATGGGAAAAAATCCAAGTTAGGAAAAAGAGTACATGATTCTTCTATATTTACTTCTCCCTCTGATCGAAACATCAGTTGAGATTCTTTAGTTGGCGCATCCTGATACTTTTCACCAACTTCTCGAATGTTGCTGTTGGTAGTGCCTTGGTAAATAAATCTGCAAGATTATCAGCTGATTGGATTTGTTGCACATCTATTTCACCATTTTTCTGCAAATCATGAAGTAAAAAATAATTTTGGTGAAATATGTTTCGTTCTATCTTCTTTTATATAACCTCCTTTCAATTGCGCTATACAAGCTGCATTATCTTCATATAAGATAATTGGAGGGTTTTTATTTTCGGAGGATAAACCGCAATTCGTTTCTATATAGTTAGTCATGGATCTAATCCAAACATACTTTCGACTAGCTTCATGCATTGCTATGATTTCAACATAATTTGACGAGGTGGCTGTCATGTTTGTTTCGTGGATCTCCACGATATTGCAGTACCACCACATGTAATTAAATACCCAGTCTATGACGCTTATGTGGTTCTGATAAGTACCCAGCATCGGCGTAGCCGATTAATTCATGTCGAGAATCGTATGAATAAAATAGACCCATGTCAATCGTCCCTTGGAGATAGCGGAATAAATGTTTTATTCCTTTCCAATATCGTTCAGTAGGAGATGAACTAAATCTCGCTAATAAATTCACTGCAAATGATATATCAAGTCTAGTGCATTTTGCGAGATACATTAGTGCTTCAATGGCACTTAAATATGGGACCTGTGGCCCAAGTATTTCTTCATCCTCCTCTTTTGGTCTAAATGGATCTCCTTTAGGATCAAGTGACCTTATGACCATTGGATTACTTAATGGATGTGCTTTGTCCATATAAAATCGTTTTAAGACCTTTTGGGATAGGCCTTTTGATGGACAAGAATTCCATTCTCCCAATATTCAATTTGTAAACCAAGACACTTATTTTTCCGAAATCTTTGATTTTGAATTCTCTTTTGAGATATTCAACAACAATTTGAATCTCTTCAGGGGATCCAACTAGATTGATATCATCAACATATACTGCAATGATAACGAATCTTGATCCATTTTTCTTTATAAAAATGCACGGTCATATTAGATTGTTTACGTAACCCTTTTGAAGTAAGCATTCGCTTAATCAATTATACCACATTCTCCCAGATTGTTTAAGTCCATATAGGGATCTTTGTAATTTGATGGAATACATCTGTTTTGGGTTTGCTTCATATGCCTGTGGTATTTTGAACCCTTCTGGAACTTTCATATAGGTATTAGTATCTAATGTTCCATATAAATAAGCAGTAACGACATCTGTGAGTCGTATTTCAAGTTTTTCATGTACTGCTAAAAAGATAAGATATCTTAATGTAATTCCATCCATTACTGGGGAATAAGTTTCATCATAATCAAAACCCGGTCTCTGTGAGAACCCTTGGGCGACTAGTCTCGCTTTGTATCTTACAACTTCATTTCCGTCATTTCTTTTTCGTACAAAAACCCATCTCTATCTAACTGGCTTTATATTTTCAGGTGTTTTGACAATCGGTCCAAACACATTTCTTTTAGCCAGGGAATCCAATTCTGATTGGATTGCATCTTTCCATTTGAGCCAATCATGCCTTTTCCGACATTCATCAACCGAATTTGGTTCCAAATCCTTATCATCATTCATAATTTCATGTGCTACATTATATGAAAATGCAATATCAATAGATGTTTCTTCTCGATTCCAAACGTTTCTATTTGTGATAAAATTTATAGATATTTCATCATTTTGATGATTTTGCTATTCAAGAGTCAAGTCCCCGCAGGGCTTAGTTTTGTCACTTTTGATACTATGTATCCCATCAACATCATTATTCAATCATCTTTTCTTTCGAGGATTTTTATCTTTGGAACCGAGAGGTCTACCATGTTTTAGGCGTGCATCAGACTCATCTTTAGCACTTATAATGTGTTCCTTTAGAACATCAATTTTAACTGGAACATTTGCTGCCGGTATATGAGATTTAATAACCCTTTTAGAGTCACATAATGCATCAGGTAGTTGATTTGCAATTTGTTGCAATTGTAAAATTCTTTGTACTTCAAGTTCACAGTCTCTTGAACGAGGATCAAGGAAATCCAACGGGATTTTCCAATTTATATTCTTTTTCGGTTGATCATTTTCTCCCCCTAATATCGGAAAATGTGATACAATGAAATGACAATCAACATATCTTGCTGTAAATGCATCCCCTGTTAATGGTTCAAGATAACGTATTATGGAGGGTGATTCATATCCGACATAGATTCTCAATCTTCGTTGGGATCCCATTTTGGTGCGCTGGGGTGGTGCTATTGGGACATATACTGCGCAACCAAATATTCTAAAATGGGATGCATTGGGTTCATCCCCAAATGTTAATTGTAATAGGGAGTATCTATGATAACTTGTCGGTCTTAATCGCACCAACATTGTTGCATGCATATAGCATGTCCCCAAGCTGAAACTGGCATCCCGGATTTCATTAATAATGGTCTAGCGATCAACTGCAATCGTTTAATAAGTGATTCAGCTAGTCCATTTTGTGCCTGCACATGGGCTACAGGATGTACGATGGCTATGCCTACCGACATACAATATTCATCAAATGTCCGGGATGAATTTTCACCAGTATTATCCAAACGGATACTTTTAATTGCATAATCAGGGAATTGTGCTCGTAATCTTATGATTTGAGCTAGCAATTTCGCAAACACATGGTTGTATGAAGATAATAATGTCATGTGAGACCATCTGATTGAAGCATCAAGAAACATCATAAAGTATCTCAATGGCCCACAAGGTGGATCTATAGGTCCACATATCACCCTGAATTCTTTCAAGAAAACTAGGGGATTCAGTTCCCACCTTTTCTGGTGAATGTTTTATAATCAGTTTCCCTTGGGAGCAAGCAACACATATATAATCATTATGATGCTGCATCTTTTGTCCCTTTAATGAATGACCATGGGAATTTGTAAGGATCCACCTCATCATTTTACATCTAGGATGACCTAGCGATCATGCTAAATCAAGGCCGGATAGTTGCTTTGCTGTTCAGCAGTCGTCTCAATTCATGGGCCGACCATCCAAGGATAGATGGATGTGGCTTGCTCTCTCTAATAAAATAAAGCTAAAGCTCTGCCAGCTTCTTGTAGACTGAACTTTCTTCTCTTTAGGCTCCGAGTTGTTTTTGGGTGGGATGGTAACATTTTTCTTCGCCACTAGTGGCAACGAAGTTTACAGCAATAGAAAGATAGAGAAGAAAGCTAATCAAATAAGGCTGCTATTCTATCTATTCATAATGCTCTCGGGCCCCTTTCCTTAGAGATGACAGCAGAAGGAAAGGAAGTCACTGCACACTTACTTTCTAGTTCATCTCTCTCACTGAATCTATCAAGTATGTCAACACCTATTTGTTCAAATTCGTATTTACTTAAAAAAGAAACATCTCCCTTGAAACTCTTTCATTTCATAGATCCATTCTTACCTTATAATTCTTACGAAGCAAATAGCATTTCCTATTGATTTTTCTCCTAGACTGGACCTATTCTTTGTCTTATTTTTCATTAGTCGTCGCTACAATTAACTGTCCTAAAGGTCCATTTAAGGGGGCTCCAGAGACTCATCCGCGAGAATAAATTGTTTACTCGAGGGGATAATAGAAAGAGAATGGCTTTCTTGGAATTTATTCGGCCGGTTGGTTGGTGTGCACTAATTCGAGGAGAGGACTGCTATAATAGAATAGGCTTTACCCCTTCTTCTTGATGCTTTTCTTTCAAGTCAAATAAAGATCCACTTGCTTCTAACTTGACCGAAATCGAGAGAGCATGCCTATTCTATTCCCAATAAGGCCAGCCTATTCATGTGTAGCCTTTAATCTCTGTCTTTCATTCCGGGAAGAGGAGTATCAGGAGGGAACAACCAAGAAAGCCTAAAAGCAATAAAGATTATTTGGGCGTAACATTCTTTTGATTCTCTGTAGATATTTACAAGAGAATGAGCAGGGCAGCTTGCCTTTCCTCCTGTAGATGAGTTTGTGTGCCAGGTGATAATTCTCATCATTATTTATCCTTGTATAACATATTCCAGAGGATAAACATGGCAATATTTCCCATACTTGTTTTATACCAGAAAAGTTATTTATAATCAGCGGGTATTCATTACCTTTTGCTGTCAAAGTCACGATATGATATCCATTTTCTCGAATATCTATAAAACTCAACAAATTTCTTCGAGACTTGGGAGATAAGAGTGCATCTTTCCCAATCAATTTTGTCCCCTTGGGGAGCTGAAGGTTAGCTATGCCAGAGCCCTCTATTATATTTGCACTTCCACTTATATTGTTGATATTTCTATCTCCCATTTTCAAGTATGAAAAATATTGCTCATCATTCAATATCGTATGCGTAGAAGCACTGTCTATTAGACATATTTCATTATCACCAATTTGTAATCTCATTCTGGCATTTTTTTAAAAAGAAAATAATATATATCAGTAACAAAACGATTATTTATACAATACAGCGGTATAACAAAATTCAAAAGGTACAATAAAACTAAAAACCTGCTATGCAGTATCATTGAAGAAGTCTGCAACATCAAACGCTGGCTCTATGAGCAGATCATCATTTGTGGCCACAGTTGCATTCACAATAGCATCACTTGTAGTGGTAATGAATTCAACATTTTGTTCAGCAAAGTTTGTTTCAATGCTTGTTCTTTCCTTTCAGCAAGTCCTGGTACAACTTTGCCCAATGGGCTGCTGTGCAGCATATTTGGGACCAGTGACCCTCCATACCACAACGGTGGCATTTTTCTTCAACTTTTGCTTTGCCATTATCAATATAATCTTTTGAGGCACTGCTTTGATTGCTATTGTATGGCTTTCTTTCAAAATTTTGGTTGTGTGTATATGGTTCTGGTGTTATATAGATATTACTTCTTTCACAACCATTTCCACGACCACGACCACGACTATGTCGTCGGCCACGTCCACGAGGCCCCACGCGGCCACATCCTCGACCACGATTCGATGATTTTGTGAAATTCATCTCAGGATATGCAGTACTTCCTGTCAGTCTGGACTCATGATTTTTCATTAATAAATCATTATTTTTCTCAGCCAGCAATAAACAAGTAATCAGTTTAGAGTATTTTGTGAAACCGCTTTCTCTGCACTGCTGCTGTAATAGTAAATTTGTGGCATGAAAAGTAGAGAATGTCTTCTATTATATATCATTTTCTGTTATTTTTTCGCCATATAATTTCAGTTGTGTTGTAATTCTATACATGGCTGAGTATCATTTACGGACTTATAGTCTTGCAGCCTTAACTGGTGCCATTCATGTCGGGCACTCGGAAGATTGATCAACATTAAATGATCATATCTTTTCTTTAAATTCTCCCATAGATCCTGTGGATCTTTCACCGTCAAATACTCTAATTTCAAACCTTCATCAAGATGATGTTGAAGAAAAATCATAGTTTGGCACGGTCTTGGCCTGTGGCCGTACTTTCTTTCAATATGGTCCTTTCAAGATCCATAGACTCCAGATGGATTTCAACATCCATTCTCCAAGATAAATAATTGTTCCCGGACCTTTCCAGCGGCATGAATTCTTATTTTGTCAGATTAGTCATAATTATATTTGAAAATAGTAGCAGCATACTCAATAGGATTTTCAGAAAGCCTCGAATGGAACTTCGGTAGGATTGGCAAAATTCCAACAACACTCGGACATAACTTCGGTAGGGATGGAAAACTCCAAGCGGTCGTGCTGATTTATAGAAATATAAAACTCTATACCTATTAGTGAATATTGAATATCATATGTGGAGGACGTATTTGTATATAAATATGTAATATGCATCAAGTTTATTGTAAATGAAAAAGTATATGCATGAGAAGAAAGTAATTCTCGATCAGAATTTTTGTATATCCTTAATGCTCAATACATGATGTAACACCCCGGTTTTGGTAACCCAGGCCGGGATGCCACCGCCACCTCTCCCAAGCAAGAGACGACTTCATTCGAGCTCATTTGAGAGATGCAAGGCTAAAGGTATTTCAAAAATGATTTTAAAACAAACAAGTCCGGAAGTATTTAAATTTAAAATAGAGTAGTAATCATCCATGTATGATAATAATCAAGTTTATGCAGCGGAAACAAAATAGAGGGGCCGACATGGCCAAAACACGGATTAACAGGCCCGTATGCAAGTCATGTAAAACGATGAAATATAGTGTCCAAAAATAATCCCCCTAATGCATGATCATGCTCCGTACTCTGTAATAGAAAAATGTAAAACAACGTTTATTAGTATAAAAGAATATTGAGTAAGACAATACCTGACGTATCAATACAGGGGTTTTAAATTTTAATAAATAAAAATACATTTTTAAGCATGCATATTTAAGACATGAATTTGACCAATTTATAGACAATAATAATTTAATTCACAATAAATTAAATTTAAAAATAATAAATTAAGGCATAGGCATAATTTTAAGACATGACATGATAGATAATTTAATAACATGAGTAAAGACATAATTTAAAAGAAAGATAAAGTCTTTTAATTTTCCCCGTTAACTAAGAAGAGGACGCCACAACCAAGTTTCTCAAGTATCGCATATCTCAAGTATCAATTTCAGAATCGCCGAAGCAATCCGCTTATCACGCCATACACAGTACCACTCCGGAGCCTCGAGTAACCCATACGGATACACACGAGAGTGTAGACTAGTTTTCATTGACCGTTTTGGCAATTTTTCATATCGTCCATTCAGGCACGAGTTTCTAGTTAGAGGGGCACCCTGCAGAGCACTCACCCCCTACTTCACGTGGAGTTCTAGCTCAGCCTAGATTAACGGGTTTTTGCAAAATGTTTTTATCATTTAGATATAGCTCACAAATCGTGTGTTTACAAAAAATCGAGTTTTTCAACATATCAACCAAAGTCGTTGCCACAGTTTACGCCATTTTAGTTTAAAAATTCAATTTAAAAGCAATCGACTTGTAATTTATACAACACTTCAAAACATGCTAACGAACATTTTTTGTGTTTTAAGTTTCTCGAAATTAGATAAGGAAACAAGTCAAATTATGCCATCTTTTCAAAAAGTGAAATTTGTCTAGATTTCAGAAGCAGCGCACTTATTTTTAAACAGGTTTTCGACCTAGCAAACGAATTCCAAAATTTATGAAATTTTACAGGCACATACACGACAAAAAAATAAACAAGTTTTATTAGAGGCATTTTTTCCAAAAACATTACGGATTAAATCAGATTAATTCATTAAATTCGGATAGAAAATCTATTAAGATTTTGTTTCAAAAACGCAGACTGTTTAGATTGATTTTGAAGACACAAACGTTAATGAAAACTCATGAAATTTTAATCACACATTCTTAAGATAATTATCTACAACTTTCATGTTTACACCAAAGATTAGTTTTGAAAGAATCCTTAAGTAAAACACCAAAGAAGTCAAACACTCAAATCTGTCCACTTTCCGATTTTGTTTAAAAACTTCAGAAAATACCAGACGGGTTTTGGGGCATCAAATCTTGATGAAAATGCGTGAAAATTTGACATAACCTAGATTAAGATGTTAGGAACAAATCTCTAGTTCGGAGTTTTTCGTTTCGGATTTTCAAAATAGGAGTTTTCGTTAGATTTCAAAAAACGCACAAATGTGAATCTTTTAAGTTCGATTTTAATGTTTTGATTAAAACTAGTGTTACGAACGATTCTAAGCCACCTATATGGATATGTAAGGCGTTGTCTTATAGTGGGTGAGTTCTTGATAGTCTCTGGGTCGTCCGGAATCTACGGATTGTCACGAACGGATCTACTCAACACACTTTCCTCTTCCTTTGGCAACGAACCGAATTCGGAAGTGAATATTCATAGTTAGATCAAATTTTTGGATTCAAAAAGGTGAAAGGAAATTAATAACTACTCACCAACAATCTGAAATCCTTGAATCCTTGTTACACACGCCTCGTTGGTCGGATTTGGTCGCCGGAAAATGGTCGGAAAGCAAGAACATAGGGGAATATGGGGTTTTTTGGTTTTGGGAGAGCTTTTGGGAGAGAATTTGAGAGACAAGGGTGAATGGGAATCTGAATAATGGCCAAAGATCAGTCAAGGATCGTCCATATACTCCTTCCATTATCTGTGATCGAGTTACCAAAGTCGTGGGTCGAAAATAAGGTAAGAAATCGTCGAAAATTGCAAGTTGATCACAATCTGTCGAGCCACGCGGCCGCGGGGCGGGATCTTCCCAGACCGCGCGGCCTTCGGCTGGGCTGCGGTCCGGGCCGGGCTGTGCGATCCGTCGTGCCTTTTCTCCTCTCTTTCGGGTTTCTATCCTCCCACATTTTTGGGCTCGATTTTTCGGGTCATTCTTGGATTATGATTCCTATCTTAAATTTATTTCGACTTAAATTAATTTCATATTTGAAATTTTAAATCCGTCGAGTTTGGATTCGTCGGCTTCTAATTCGTCATCTTTTGACTCCCGTGCATTTCCGACTTCACGGGTTCTTGGAATTAAACTTCATTCGCTCTTCGGATTTAATTATATTTCTTATTATAAAAATTATGGGTGTTACAGTCTACCCTCCTTAAGAATCAACTTCATCCTCGAAGTTGCGCTTTAGCTTCTCGCGAGTTAAGAACTAAGGTCCTTTCGTACATTTCGTTTTTCTTTATCTATATTGTGATAGTGTGATATTATATTATTGTGTGTTATTGTTTGACTGAACCCAGAATTGAAATTTCCAAGTTGCCTACGTACCCCGTGAAGGGATCAAGTCATTACATAGTTTAAAACAATTTGAATTTGTTTATTTGGGATATATAATATTCGGGTCATTACATCCTCCCCTCCTTAAGCTTGCAGTTATGTCCCCACAACTGTGGTCGCGTCATCTTGGAATAGGGACGGGTAACGTTCCTTCATGTTTGATTCCAACTCCCATGTTGCTGTTTCACTTTCATGGTTCGACCAAAGAACCTTGACCATCCTCACGGTCTTGTTCCTTGTCACTCTCTCCTTAACATCAAGTATTTGTACTAGGATCTCCTCGTAGATCAAGTCATCATCCAATTCAACCCCTTCCAGTTGAAGTACATGTGTCGGGTCATGCACATACTTCTTTAATTGTGAGACATGGAACATATTGTGAACTCGAGCCAATTGTCGTGGTAGTGCTAGTCGATACGCTAGGTTCCCCACTCTTTCTAGAATCTCATAAGGTCCTATGTATCGAGGACTTAACTTGCCTCGTTTGCCAAAGCGCATCACCCCCTTTATTGGCGATACGTTTAGCATAACCTTATCCCCAACTTGAAATTCTAGATCTTGCCATCTCACGTCGGCATAACTCTTCTGTCGGTCTTGGGCAGCTCTCATCCTCTCCTGGATCACCTTGATTTGTTGGGTCATATCTTCCACGAGTTGTGGTCCCACTACCTGTAACACCCCGGTTTTTGGTCACCCAGGTCGGGATGTCACCGCCACACCTCCCTAGTAAGACACGGTTTCTCCGGCTTACTAAAGAGATGCAAGGCTAGGTATTTCAGTGTTTAAAAATATTTAAAGCATTTGCAAACAACCCATACAATATAGTCTCGAAAATAATAATATCATAGCGCAGCGGAAATAGTATTTAAGTATAATATTGCAATGGAAATGTAAATACGACCAACATGGTCAAAACACGGGTTAAACAGGCCCGTTTATTCTAATGTCTAATGCAAAAATTTAAATAATAAAGTTTGCAAAACATAAGTTTCCCCCATGCATGAATGTGCTCATGATCATTCCACATACTCTGTAAGGAAAAAGGAAAATAAATGGTTTGGTCAGCACAACTTGCTGAGTAAGTTAACACATGCATGATCGTAGGGTTTAAAAGCCATTAATTTAACATTTACATAAAAGCATGATAATATTCATAAATAATTTAAATAAAGCCATAATTAATTTAAATAAAGCATTTAATAATTTAAAAGACAACAATTTAATATTTAACTATCCCCATTTAGTCCCAAGATTTAGTATTTCAAAGTTTCACGATAGCATCGCGATGTCAACAAGTTTAGCCGGAAACCGGCGGCCGCAGCCGTATCTGCCATACCCAGTACCACTCCGGAGCCTCGGGAAACCCATAAGGATATTCATGAGAGTGTAGGCCATATATCTCATGCCGTTTTGGCAACATATCTCAAATATTTCGCGCGGGGTCACCATCGTCCATATAGGCACGAAGTGAATCGTTAGGAGGGCACCCTGCAGAGCACTCACCCCCTAATTTTAAGGATCAAGTTTGTAAAGGGGATTTCCTAAATTTTCAGATTTCATATATTTATTTCGAAGATTCTTCTACTCGTTTAAACCTTAAAGGCTAGTTTCACCGTTTCAACAAGATTTCAAGATTTGACTCGGTCAACCACAGTTTACTCAAAAATTTATTAAAAATCGAGTTTAATTCCAAAAATTCTGAAATTTTACCACTGACTCAGAAACATCAAGATGAACAACTTTCATGTTTTAACGTTTTCAATCCGAGATACCGAAACAGGTCAAATACATCAATTTTCTTCATAACCTTAATCTGTCCGAAATTCGTATACATCAGTTCAAGATTATCAAGATCTACCATAGCAAATCAACTCCAAATTTAATAAAATTTTACAGAGACCTTCTTCAAATGTTTATCTACAACTTTCATGTTCGGCCAAAGATCTAAATCGGTCAAGAACTAATGTCAAAAACGTGATCAAGATCGGACCTAAGTTCTGTCAGGAATTTCAAGATCCAAGTTTCAGCAGTTCGGTTTCGGGTGGATTTCACTTATCAAATCATCTCTAAAAATTCTGAAAATTTTACAGTAGATAGATCTAAGCCTTAGGAACGTTTTTCATGTTTTACGTTTTCCGTTTGAAGTCGTTTTAAGGTTCGGAAAAATTCGACAAGACTGTTGCGCCGGTAGAAAATATACATTGACAGATTTACGAAAGATTTGTTTAAACTTTTAGGTTTGAATGTTTTAGTTACTCCCAAAACCATGTAAGTATTAACTTACAGATTTGTAGATATCCGGGATCGTCTATTTCGAAGGCGTGGCTTCCAATCCTCCGTCTATACTCTCGGTTCGTCGGGTTCTACGTTCTAGATCCGATTCGGGGTGTACAAAGAAAAATAAGAAGGTTAGGATTCGTTTTCGAATCAAACGTAAGAGACGAATGGGTCGGAACTTACCACGACGTTTTGGAGACTCTGATTTCGTCCAAATCAGTCCCGCCTTGGTTTCGTGCCTCCGACGACTCCGGAATTAGGGTTTTCGGACGTATAGAGAGTTGTAGGGTTTTGGAAAAGTGTTCGGAGCTTTTAAGAGGGCTTATTTATAGATAAATAAGACCTAGGGCGTCCAAGGTCTGCCTCTAAGGGTCTTGAGCCGAATGGTGTTCAATCGAAGTCGGAAAATCTGGATTCGGGTCAGAAAATCTCGCACGGGCGAATCTGTCCAACGGCGCGGTCGTGGCGCGCTCGTTCCCTCTTGACCGCGCGGCCACCACGCGGCACTCGCCTGGACTTTGGTCCGGGGGGTCGTGCGATCCGTCGTGCATTTCCTCCTCTCTTTCGGACTTCTATCCCTCTATGCTCCCGGACTCCGATTTCCGGGGTATCTTCGGGTTCCTACTTTCTCTCTAAATTTTTACTCGGGTCTAATTGCATATTTGGACTCGAATCCTCGAGTTCAGTGGTGTCGGGTTTCGGTGTGCAATTTACTTATCTTTAATCAATTCTTTTTATTTAATTAGTTTCCTTTTAATTCCTTTTTAAGTTAAATCTCATTTCTCATTTTCTTATCTTCATTTATTTATTTATTTGCTGGATTTATTTATTTATGGTATTTATTTTATTTATTGCTTATTTATTTAATTATTGTTTTATTTTATGTTGGAAAATTCTCGGGTATTACAGTCTACCCTCCTTTAGAATCAACTTCGTCCTCGAAGTTGGGTTTCGGCTTTTCTCGTGCTAAGGTCTTTTGTTTGTTTATTATTTTGTGACTGAACTTAGAATTAAACTTCTAAGCTGCCTACGTACCCTGTGAAGGGATCAAGCCATAACGTAGTTCAAAAGTTTACAAAGATGCACGAAAATAGGTGGTATGACATCCTCTCCACCTTAAGATTGCAGTTATGTCCCCATAACTGTGTCGGTGTCGGTTTGGAATAGTGTCGGGTAGCGTTCCAGTCGGTAGGCTAAATTTCCGACTCGTTCTAGAATCTCGTAAGGTCCTATATATCGAGGACTCAACTTTCCTCGTTTGCCAAAGCGCATCACCCCCTTCATGGGTGATATCTTTAGCATGACCCTATCTACCACTTGAAATTCTAGGTCTCGTCGTCTCACGTCAGCGTAACTCTTCTGACGGTCTTGAGCGGCTTTCATTTTTCCATGAATCACTTTGATTTGTTGAGCCATGTCTTCGATAAGTTGTGGTCCCACTACCACCGACTTATCGTTTTCTTCCCAGCTCAACGGGCTTCGGCACTTTCGTCCATACAACGCTTCGAAAGGTGCCATGCCAATGCTAGCATGGTAGCTATTATTATAAGAGAATTCGATTAAAGGTAAATGAGATTCCCAATTTCCCTTAAATTCCAACACGCATGCTCTCAGCATGTCTTCTAGTGTTTGGATTGTTCTCTCGGTTTGTCCATCCATCATTGGGTGGAATGCGGCGCTCATTTTGATTTGAGTACCGAGAGCTTTTTGTAACTCCGTCCAAAAGTGAGAGACAAATCTACTGTCTCTATCGGAAATGATGTCATGTGGTACTCCATGTCGTCGTACCACATTATCAATGTAGGCTCGGGCCAATTGGTCCATAGTCCACGTGTCCTTCATCGGGATAAATATGGCTGTCTTCGTTAGCCTATCCACAATCACCCAAATCTTATTCATGCCTTTAGGTGATCGGGGTAATCCCGAGACAAAATCCATTGAGATGCTATCCCACTTCCAACTTGGAATCTCTAGTGGTTGCATCAGTCCTAAGGGTTTATGTCGCACTGCCTTAACCTTTTGGCAGGTGAGACATTTCGCCACGAAGTCTGCCACTTCCTTCTTCATTCCTGGCCACCAATAGATCTTCTTCAGATCTTTGTAAAGCTTGTCGCCTCCGGGATGTACTGAATATGGCGTGTTGTGCCCTTCCTCCATCAACCTTTGCTTCAACTCGGCACATTTAAGGGGCACACACCATCTTCCTTTGAAACGAATGCTTCCATCCTCGTGGACAGCAAATCCTATTGTCTTTCCTTCGGCAATATACCCCTTTATCTTCTCGAGTTTCACGTCGCCCGGTTGGGCGAGCTTAATCTCGTCCAATATTGGAGTTTCTACGACCATTGCGTTGATCGTTTCACTCATTGTGCCAGGATGCACAAGTTCCAACTCCAATCTTGCCAACTCCATGTACAATGCCGGCGGAATTACCAACGAGTTCGTCACATGTTGGGTTTTCCGACTTAGGGCATCGGCTACCACATTCGCCTTCCCCTCGTGGTAGGCTATCTCTATATCGTAGTCCTTAATAAGTTCCAACCACCTTTGCTGTCTCAAATTCAGCCCCTTCTGAGTGAATATATACTTCAAGCTCTTGTGGTCGGTGAACATTCGACACTTTCGCCCATAAAGATAATGTCTCCATATCTTTAGAGCGAAAACGACCACTGCCAACTCCAGGTCGTGTATCGGATAATTCCCCTCATGAGGTTTCAGTTGGCGTGATGCATACGCTACGACTCTCGAGTCTTGCATCAAGACACAACCTAAACCTTCCTTCGAAGCATCACTATAAACTTCGAAGTCACCATTCTCTGATGGTAGTGTCAATACGGGTGTGGTTGTGAGTCGTTTCTTCAGTTCTTGAAACGCTGTCTCACAAGCCTCTGTCCACACGTATTTTACTCCATTCTTCAGTAGCTGGGTCAAAGGTCATGCGATTTTCGAAAAATCCTTCACGAACCGTCTATAGTACCCGGCTAATCCAAGGAAACTCCTTATCTCGGTTTGGCTCTTTGGAGTTGCCCATTCAGTTACGGCAGAGACTTTTGCCGGATCCACTGAAACTCCATCAGCGGATACTATATGTCCTAGAAATGCTACCTCCTTCAACCAAAAGTCGCATTTGGACAATTTTCCGTATAGCTGATTCTTTCTCAAGGTCCCTAACACTTGGTGCAAGTGTTGAGCGTGCTCCTCCTCGTTTTTCGAGTAGATCAGGATGTCATCAATGAACACCACTACACATTGATCTAACAGCTCTCGAAATACATTGTTCATGAGGTTCATGAACATTGCCGGAGCATTTGTTAACCCAAAGGATAACACTGTGAACTCGTAGTGGCCATATCGAGTTCGAAACGTCATCTTCAGAATGTCTTTCTCGGCAATTCTCAACTGGTGATACCCAGATCGTAAGTCGATCTTCGAGAATACTGAAGCTCCCTTCAGTTGATCAAATAGATCCTCAATTCTCGGAAAAGGGTATTTATTCTTGATGGTCACTTGGTTTATACTCGGTAATCTATGCAAAGACGTAGTCCTCCGTCTTTCTTCTTAACAAATAAAACCGGTGCTCCCCAGGGGGAAGTACTCGGCCTTATGTACCCTTTTCCTAGCAGCTCCTCGAGTTGGTCCTTTAACTCCTTCATTTCCAGTGGTGCCATCGGGTACGGAGCTTTTGAGATAGGCTCTGTGCCCAGAATGAGATCTATAGTGAACTCAAGATCTCTCTCAGGTGGCATTCCCGGGATGTCTTCAGGAAACACATCCGGGTATTCTCTTACCACTGGTATGCTATCAACCTTATTCTCTTCCGCCTCAAGGTTGTGCACGTAGCATGCATATAGCTCATACCCCTTACGCATCAAGATACTTAGTTTGAGTGCACTAACGATTTTGTTACTCTTCTTAGGGGGCTGAGAGTAAAAGATAACTCTCTTTCCCCTACTTTTTGACAAGGTGATCTTTTGTTTTTGGCATTCGATCACCGCTTTATACTGGGATAACCAATCCATCCCCAGTATGATGTCAAAGTCTCTTAAGTTAAATTCTACTAAGTTCGCGAAGAATTCTACGTTCTTTATCACTATAGGAATTCCATTATATCGTTTAGAGCAAGATACTACTTCTCCAGAAGGCAATTGAATTCCTAAGCTAATTCTCTCGCACTTAGGTAGATCTAACTCAGGCACTATCCTTGATGCTATGATCGAGCAACTAGCTCCAGAATCAAATAAAACTCTAAGGGGTGTATTCAAAACGTAAAATGTACCTGCCATCACTTCTCCTTGTGCAGGCACGTCCGCTTGGTTAACCACATTGAGCCTCCCAAGTAGTAGGAAGCTACATGCACTCTTTCTCCTTCCCGACATTTGACTGCTCCCAGTAGTTTGTCGAAGGTTCGGATCCATTCCTCTAGTTTGGCTGGATCCTCCTCACCAGCATAGTGGGGCGGCTGGTAGGGATTCACCATTGCCAGATAGTTAGGGCGAGCCTGAGGCGGAGGTACCGCCGAAGCTTGGCCTTGGTTGACTTGCGCGTTCCCTAGCGCAATCAAAACCTCCTTTATCGTCCGAAGACGATCGCCCACATTGTTCAGTGCGGGGGCGTCCTGTGCACCTTGGGGTTGTTCCTCTACAGGTGGGGCCGGTTCCGTGACATTAGGAGGTGTTTCAATAGGTGTTTCAGTGGTGGTTTGGGGAGCGAGTTGAGTTCTTCCTCTTCCTCTTCCTCTGGGTGCCATTCTGGTACAAATAGGGTGGATTAGGACTTGTGAATTTAGCATATAGGTTAAACAATTTCTATAAATGTGTATGTGTTTTGTAATTTCGCACGTGGTGCTTGATCGAACTAAGAAGCGCCGTACGCTTCGGGGCTTTGTTCTAATTTGTTTTATTTTATTTCATTTTTTTTGTCGTACGGACAGGTCTGTCCGAATTTTTTTTTTTTGATTTATTATAAATAAATCGGGCATTTTATTTCCTCAAAAGAAATTTTAGTACAAAAGTAGAAATATTTTCCTAGCAAAATAGTATCTACTATAAGTAGAATTCCTAGCGTCTCAAGACGTCCTCCGGTGGGGTAGCGGGATCCTCCTCCGGGTCTTCCTCCTCCGAACTTGGCGGCAGTAGATCGTCAAAGATAGTGTTCAAGTCTTGCCCATGGGCATCGATGTGTTCCTTCAGTATTAGGTTTTGCGTAGTGAGGGTTTTGACTTGGCGTTCGAGTTGGTTTATGCGGTGGTGATCCGCCTCTCTCAAGTTGCCCATGTGGTGCAAATTGGCCTCCAATTGAGCCATACGATATTTCATTTGTTCTATGGTTTGTTGGGAATCAAGATGAACGTTCATCATTTTGATCATCAACTGCATCATATCCTGACTAGCCATCTAACGCAAGCAAAAGATCTAAGTTAATATTGGCCAAGATTCTAGGTTAAACTTCGCCAAGATTCTAAGTTAAAATTTGCCAAGATTCTAAGTTCAAATTCGCCAAGATTCTAAGTTGAAATTCGCCAAGATTCTAAGTTCTCTATATAAAAGAGATGCAATATGCAAATGCAAATGATGTTTCCCGCAAAAATAATTTAATGCTCTATATATATATTTTTTTCCATGGGTTTTAAAATAGATATTTTCCATGGAAATAATATTTTAAAATTTAAAATAATAGTCAAAATATTAATAGTAGTGTAAAAAGAATAATGGTTTAAAAATAATAGTTTAAAAATAGCCGGGCTCTGATACCAACTTGTAACACCCCGGTTTTTGGTCACCCAGGTCGGGATGTCACCGCCACACCTCCCTAGTAAGACACGGTTTCTCCGGCTTACTAAAGAGATGCAAGGCTAGGTATTTCAGTGTTTAAAAATATTTAAAGCTTTTGCAAACAGCCCATACAATATAGTCTCGAAAATAATAATATCATAGCGCAGCGGAAATAGTATTTAAGTATAATATTGCAGCGGAAATGTAAATACGACCAACATGGTCAAAACACGGGTTAAACAGGCTCGTTTATTCTAATGTCTAATGCAAAAATTTAAATAATAAAATTTGCAAAACATAAGTTTCCCCCATGCATGAATGTGCTCATGATCATTTCACATACTCTGTAAGGAAAAAGGAAAATAAATGGTTTGGTCAGCACAACTTGCTGAGTAAGTTAACACATGCATGATCGTAGGGTTTAAAAGCCATTAATTTAACATTTACATAAAAGCATGATAATATTCATAAATAATTTATATAAAGCCATAATTAATTTAAATAAAGCATTTAATAATTTAAAAGACAACAATTTAAAATAGAGTAAAAAAAATTTCGGGCTCCAAAAGTGATAGTTTTAAAATAGTGGTAAAAAAAATAATACTAGTTCAAAAATAATAGGTTTAAAAAAATAATAATAATAGTTTCAAAATATTCCGGTCTCTGATACCAACTTGTAACACCCCGGTTTTGGTAACCCAAGCCGGGATGCCACCGCCACACCTCTCCAGCAAGACACAACTTCATTCGAGCTCACTTGAGAGATTCAAGGCTAAAGGTATTTCAAAAATGATTTAAAAACAAACAAGTCCGGAAGTACTTAAATTTAAAATAGAGTAGTAATCATCCATGTATGATAATAATGAAGTTTATGCAGCGGAAATAAAATAGAGGGCCGACATGGCCAAAACACGGATTAACAGGCTCGTATGCAAGCCATGTAAAACGATGAAATATAGTGTCCAAAAATAATCCCCCGAATGCATGATCATGCTCCGTACTCTGTAATAGAAAAATGTAAAACAACGTTTATTAGTATAAAAGAATACTGAGTAAGATAATACCTAATGTATCGATACAGGGGTTTTAAATTTTAATAAATAAAAATACATTTTTAAGCATGTATATTTAAGACATGAATTTGAACAATTTATAGACAATAATAATTTAATTCACAATAAATTAAATTTAAAAATGATAATTAAGGCATAGGCATAATTTTAAGACATGACATGATAGATAATTTAATAACATGAGTAAAGACATAATTTAAAAGAAAGATAAAGTCTTTTAATTTTCCCCGTTAACTAAGAAGAGGACGCCACAACCAAGTTTTTCAAGTATCGCATATCTCAAGTATCAATTTCAGAACCGCCGACGCAATCCGCTTATCGCGCCATACACAGTACCACTTCGGAGCCTCGAGTAACCCATACGGGATACACACGAGAGTGTAGACTAGTTTTCATTGACCGTTTTGGCAATTTTTCATATCGTCCATTCAGACACGAGTTTCAAGTTAGACCCTGCGGAGCACTCACCCCCTACTTCACGTGGAGATCTAGCTCAGCCTAGATTAACGGGTTTTTAAAAAATGTTTTTATCATTTAGATATGGCTCACAAATCGTGTGTTTTCAAAATCTTATTTTTCAACATATCAACCAAAGTCGTTGCCACAGTTTATGCCATTTCAGTTTAAAAATTCAATTTAAAAGCAATCGACTTGAAATTTATACAACACTTCAAAAACATGCTAAAGAACATTTTTCGTGTTTTAAGTTTCTTGAAATTCGGTAAGAAAACAAGTCAAATTTTGCCATCTTTTCAAAAAGTGAAATCGGTCTAGATTTCAGAAGCAGCGCACTTATTTTTAAATAGGTTTTCAACCTAGCAAATGAATTCCAAAATTTATGAAATTTTACAGGCATATACAGGACACAAAAATAAACAGGTTTTATTAGAGGCATTTTGTCCGAAAACATTACGGATTAAATCAGATTAATTCATTAATTTTGGACAGAAAATTTGTTAAGATTTTGTTTAAAAAATGCAGACAGTTTAGATCGATTTTGAAGACTCAAACGTTAGTGAAAATTCATGAAATTTTAACCACACATTCTTAAAACAATTATCTACAACTTTCATGTTTACACCAAAGATTAGTTTTGAAAGAATCCTTAAGAAAAACACCAAAGAAATCAAACACTCAAATCTGTCCGCTTTTGGATTTTGTTTAAAAACTTCAGAAAATACCAGACGGGTTTTGGGGCAACAAATCTTGATGAAAATGCATGAAAATTTGACACAACCTAGATTAAGATGTTAGGAACAAATCTCTAGTTCGGAGTTTTTCGTTTCAGATTCTCGAAATAGGATTTTTTGTTAGATTTCAGAAAACGCGCAAAAGTGAATCTTTTAAGTTCGATTTTAATGTTTTGATTAAAACTAGTGTTACAAACGATTCTAAGCCACCTATATGGATATGTAAGGCGTTGTCTTATAGTGGGTGAGTTCTTGATAGTCTCTGGGTCGTCCGGAATCTACGGATTGTCACGAACGGATCTACTCAACACGCTTTCCTCTTCCTTTGGCAACGAACCGAATTCGGAAGTGAATATTCATAGTTAGATCAAATTTTTGGATTCAAAAAGGTGAAAGGAACTTAATAACTACTCACCAAAAATCTAAAATCCTTGAATCCTTGTTCCACACGCCTCCTTGGTCGGATTTGGTCGCCGGAAAATGGTCGGAAAGCAAGAACACAAGGGAATATGTGGTTTTTTGGTTTTGGGAGAGCTTTTGGGAGAGAATTTGAGAGACAAGGGTGAATGGGAATCTGAATAATGGCCAAAGATCAGTCAAGGATCGTCCATATACTCCTTCCATTACCTGTGATTGAGTTACCAAAGTCGGGGGTCGAAAATAAGGTAAGAAATCGTCGAAAATCGCAAGTTGATCACATTCTGTCGAGCCACGCGGCCGCGGCGCGGGATCTTCCCAGACCGCGCGAAGACCGTGCGGTCTCCGGCTCGGCTGCGATCCGGGTCGGGCCATGCGATCCGTCGGGCCTTTTCTCCTCTCTTTCGGGTTTCTATCCTCCCTCGTTTTCGGGCTCGATGTTTCGGGTCATTCTCGGATAATGATTCCTATCTTAAATTCATTTCGACTTAAATTGATTTCGTATTTGAAATCTTAAAATCCGTCGAGTTTGGATTCGTCGTCTTTTGACTCCCGTGCATTTCCGACTTCACGGGTTCTTGGAGTTAAAATTCCTTCGCTCTTCGGATTTAATTCTATTTCTTATTATAAAAATTACGGGTATTACACATGAGGGTATTTATAGGGTCCTTGTAACACCCCGGTTTTTTATAGCCCAGGTCGGGATGTCACCGCCACACCTCCCTAGCAAGACAGGTTTCTCCGAGCTTGCTAAAGAGATGTAAGGCTATGGTTTTTCAGAATTTAAAACATTCAAACAACCCATTGTAATATAATGTAAAAATAATAATATTAAAGTTGTAGCGGAATGTAATATTTACATATATAGTTGTAATGCAACGGAAATTTAAATACTGGGCCAACATGGCCAAAACACGGGTTCAACAGGCCCGTTCATGTCATAGTCTAATGCAAAAATTTAAAAACAAAGTTCCCAAAAATTCCCATGCATGTACGTGCTCAAGTATAATCCACATGCTCTGTAGGAAAAAGAAAGAAATGGTTTTGGGTCAGCACAACTTACTGAGTAAGTTAACACATACATGATTGTGGGGTTTCAAAGCCTTTAATTAAATTTAAGGAAAACATGTGCATACAAGACATGATTTAATTTTTTTTCATCTAATAATAATTTAATTGCATAATTTTAAAGACAAGGATTTCCACAAGATCATAATTCAACACACATGATAAAATAATCGCAAGACATGATTTAAAAGCATAATTTAAATAAGGAAAATATTCAAGTATTTCCGGATTTCATTCTTCCACTTTTGTTCAATATGATCTAGTATAATTTGTTTTTGAGGAATCGAACCCGCAAGAATTTAAATGCATCCTAGGGAATTGAACCCGTAGGAATCAACACACGTCCTGGGGAATCGAACCCGCAGGAATTGACACACATCCTGGGGAATTGAACTTGCAGGAAAACATACACTCTGGTGAATCAAACCCGCAAGGTAAGATAGACACACATCCTGGGGAATTGAACCCGCAGGAACACATATACCCTGGGGAATTGAACCCGCAAGGTAAGATAGACATCCTGGGGAATTGAACCCGCAGGGACACAGATGCCTTGGGGAATCGAACCCGCAAGGTAAGAACACATTTCGCAAATTTCACAAGTCTCTCAAATATAATCTTTCACTAGTCGCTGTTTTACTCCATAATTATTTAAAAATTCATTTTAAGTCCGAAAATTCTGAAATTTTTACAGTATCTCAAAACACCCTAACGAACAACTTTCGTGTTTTAATGATTTCGAAATAAGGTGAGGAAACATGTCAAAAACCGAGTTCATTACGCAGGCAGTGTTCTGCCCGGATTCAGTTTTGGCACAGTTCAAACAATTCGACTTTTTGACACATCAAATGGACTCCAAAAATTCTGAAATTTTATACACACATACTAGACATGATTATCTACAACTTTCATTTACATTGAAAAGACTAGATCGGACTACAAATTATAGGAACATGCTCGTCAAGTTCGGACATATGCGCTGTCCGTTTTTTGTAAAAGAGTTTGGAAAACAGTTTATGTTCGACGTGATTTGGGGTAGTAAAACCCCATGAAAATCTCTGACATTTTTACAAAACATAGAATAAGGTGTTATGATGAAAATTCTAGTTTTGAGTTTTTTGGTTTGAACTCTCGAAATAGGGGTTTTGGTCGGATATCAAATCTATCACCGTTTCAAGATCAACTCTTAAAGCAGGTTGGTTCTCGGCCGTTTTCGGATATCAAAACAAAATGAAAAATTATGAAAATTTTATAAGAACTAGATCTGTGTCTTAGGAATATTTTTCGTGTTTTAAGTTTTTCCGTTTGAGCAGTTTTAAGGATTCGAAAAATTCACACAAAATCGCTGCGCCGTGGGTTATTCATGTTGACAGATTTTAGCGTTATTCAATCACTATGTTCGGTTGTATTTTAAATCACCCAAAACCAAGTAAGCATTAACTTACAGTGGGGGGTGTCTAGGACGTCTCTGGATCGATCAGGGTGCCCACGCTTGCTACGAACACATCCCAATTACTCTGTCTCCTCTCCGTTGGCCCCGAAACGAAATCGAAAGTAAATATCCAGGGTTAGATCGGATTTTCGGACCCAAAAACTTAAACGAAAACCTATGAACGACTTACCGCAATCTGGAGCACTAAATATCTTGTATTCCACGCCGCCTCCGTCAATTTTCGTCGCCGGAAAGTGATCGGAAGGTTCAAAGTTGGTGATTTTGGGTGTTGGATGAACTTGGGAGAAATTTGAGAGTGTTTAGGGCTGCTAGGGTTTGGGAATTCGAAAAAAATGAGTCTCAAGACCCCTAGAGCCGACCATATACACCTTCCCTCCTTCGGGATGGAGTTTCCAAAGTCGGGGTCGAAAATCGCTGAGATCGCTCTTGGGCAGCTGTCTGTTGCTATCCCGCGGGGTTGGCGCGCTGCCTTCAGGCCGCGCGGATACCGCGCGGCTAACGCCTGGACCTCGGTCTGGGCGAGTCGTGCGATCCGTCGAGCATTTCCTCATCTCTTTCGGACTTCTATCCCTCTATGTTCTCGGATTCCGATTTTCCGGGTCATTCTCGGATTACGATTCCCATCCTAAATTTATTTCGACTCAAATGAATTTCATATTCGAAATCTTGAATCCGTCGAGTTTGAATCCGTCGGCTTGAATTCGTCGTCTTTCGACTCCCGTGTAATAATTTATCTAATTAAATTATTTCCGACTTCACGGGTTCTTGGAATTAAAATTCTTTTCCTTCTTGAGTTTAATTCCAATTCTTTTAGAATTAATCCATGGAATATCTTCGGACTTCCTTTCCCTTCTTCTATTCCATTTTGAATTTATCGGTAATTCATTTCCGAGCAATAATGAATTATTTTCTTCTTCTCGGGAATATTTCGGCCTTGATCGGATTAAGAAATAAATTTTATTCCTTTGGATGTCGATAAAAATCCCGGGTATTACAGTCATTAACCAACTTATGAGGGAATTTTTGCACGAAAAGTATTTTGAAGAAGTATTTTTGCTTTAAGAAGTAGTGCATTTAAATTATTGAAATTTTTGCCCGAAAATATTTTGAAAAATATGTCAAGTATTTGTTTTAAAACTATTTTGGGATGGGAACACACACATATGCACATAGGCACGAGCAGAATTTTGGTTTATTCTAAGTTTATTCTTTTAGGATTTCCCAAATTGTCGAACTATGAGCTAGACGAGTACGACTATTTTTCTTCGATATATAGGAAATCAGCCTATTATGACTCCTGACATTTTATTCTTGCCTTAGTCGATATAAGGTTATGCCTTAGACCTGTAAGAGCACAACCTACATGATATCACTTATCATCTTTTAACAACTAAGCATAGTAAGTTGGACACTTATAGAGGATTTTGTCGGATATGGATGCTTAGAACATAACCTACCCTTATTAGATGACAAGTGATATTTAATTAATTTTTGAATTCCTAGGTAAGATAGGAACGTGGGAATAATTAGAAAATTTCCCATATGTAACCGACTAAAGAAAAAGGAGCAACATTAAAAATAAGTCAAGTTGGATATCCCAAGGATTAAATTTATTTGTCCTAGGATGAACCTGAGGAACTTACCATAATAATATTTTTAGATTTAAGAACGCTTCAAGCATAATAAATAATTGTTGGACCAAGTATCAAACAAAACTAACCATGTGTTTCGATACGAATAAATAATTTTCCTAAAAGCAGCAGTTTACCAATAAAGGAAAGCGCTACAAGAGAGATGGACCAACAGACTTTAATTATTAAAGACCAAAAGAAAATTATTTAGGTCTATCGGCGAATTAAAATTCGATGATAACAGTAGGTTGATACTTGTGATGTAAATGATGCAACTTGAGGAATTCAAGCGGATATCAATGATAAATATCCAAGGTTGGTTGAAGAGAGTTATGATTGAAAGATAACACGTCCGAAGATTTCTACAAAATAGAATTTTTGGAACGATACCTCTAGTTATAAATTATCCCTAATTTTGTCATGAGGTTTCGAGGACGAAGCCTTATTTTGAGGAGGGTAGATTATAACACTCCATAAAATTTTGACTAACATTTTTAAATTGTAATTAATAATAACCACAATTTTATAAATAAAAATGCCTCCTAAGTTTAATTATTGATTTTTAAATAATTTAAAATAATATTTTCGAGGCAACAATTTTTTAATCAATCCTAGCCAAGATGTAAAAAATTTAATTTAATTTAAAGGATTTGAAAACTTGGACTATTTTTGCTAATGGAACAAATTAATATATAATTTAAGTCCATTCGACTCATTAAACCAGTTTAAGAAAAATAGGGCAATTGGAAGATTAGTTAAATCCATAAGCTAGTCATTGGTTAATTAAAGCGAGAATGAATTACAAGACCGCAATTACTTGAGTAACTAAGTATTATTTTTATCTTAATTAAATTATAGGATTTGGTCGACATAGTTAAATTAAACACTTAATTAATCCATAAAAGCATCATTGTTAACCTGATTATTCCTAAACTTGATCACGTCACGAATAAGACCGATTCAAGTTAACTAGGCCTCGGGAGTAACTTATGATTATAG
This sequence comes from Hygrophila difformis, assembly GCA_030278955.1. Taxonomy (NCBI): domain Eukaryota; kingdom Viridiplantae; phylum Streptophyta; class Magnoliopsida; order Lamiales; family Acanthaceae; genus Hygrophila; species Hygrophila difformis. Next base: position 47,931,730 of record JAOANR010000008.1, read on the forward strand.
GATGTCATACCAGTTGCAACTTGATTAAGTCCATGAGTTAATTAATTGGTTTGGGCAATTTAATAAAATTTTTGAAGAGTCCAATAAGTTAAATAAGGGTTAAAGGTGGATTAGGACAAGTCCAAAGAAAATAGAGTCCAGCCCAATTCCGGGCCCAAATATCAAAGCCAAGCCTAACCCTAATTCTAAACCCTAGCAGCCAGCGCCGCCGGCGGCGGCCGGTCGTGTAACACCCCGGATTTGATAACTCAGGCCGGGATGTCACCGCCACATCTCCCTAGCAAGACACGGCTTTCCGAGCTCGCTAAGGAAATGCAAGGCTTATGGGTACGCAAAGGTTTTAAAAACATTTCAATAATGAGTCCGGAAAATAATAATACTTAATTCAAAATACGGAAGTAGTAATCATCCATGCACGAAATAGAGTAAATGCAGCGGAAAAGTAATCACGGCCGACATGGCCAAAACTCGGGTTTAACAGGCCCGATTTAAAACAGTACTAAAGTGCAAGAAATAAAAATGTCTATGAAATAGTTTCCCCCAATGCATGAACATGCGTCACTCGACATACTCTGTAAAAGAAAAAAATAACAACGGGTTTATCAGTATAAAAATATACCGAGTAAGTCAATCCCTAACTAAACAATTTAAGGGGTTACATGTGTTTAATTTAAAAGTTAGACTTTTTGTGCATATTAAAATTAAATTTAAATTTTATAGATTACTTGCAGCGGAAAAACACGATTTATGTATTCAAGACGAGGATACATAATGCTAAGGACTTAATTTAAAAGCACAATTTAAATACGTAATTTAGAGGCATAATTTAAAACGTGATAAATAAATTCAGCTTAATTAAATACACCCACAAGTCTTTTATATTTTATCCCGCAAACTAAGAAGAGGACATCATACCGGGGAGATCACTAACGAGGCAATCTCAAATCGTAGGACCACTAACGAGGCAGTCCAAATCAATGGGAGACCACTAACGAGGCAGTCTCAAAGATAGTAGGACCACTAACGAGGCAGTCCAAATAACACAGCGTGCGAGATCACTAACGAGGCAATCTCAGATAGTAGGGAGACCACTAACGAGGCAGTCTCAAAAATAAAGATAGCATGAGGATCGGCTCAGCCTAGTGAACGGGATTTTTTCGAAAGTTTATGTTTCGTCGTATACAAAGGGTTCGATATCGCATTTCATAATTCGAATTCTCGCAAGTTCAAAAAAAAAATCCAATTCGTCACAGTTTTCGCTTTTTCAATTAAAAATTCATCTTTAAACCAAAAATTTTGAAATTTACACAGTAGCTCAAGTACACACATATGAACAACTCTCATGTTTTAAGTTTTCGGAAATAAGGTTTCGAATTGAGTCAAATTTCGAGTTCTTTACCAAGGAAGATTTATGTCCAAAGGACTGATTTCGATACAGTTTCGTGCAACGCCGATTAAAAATTCATTTTAAAACTAATTGATCCGAAAATTTTACAGGATGTACATAACACCTTAATGAACAACTTTCATGTTTTAAGATTTTGGAAATAATGACTTTTAGATATTCAAAAATCGACACCAACACGCTGCCTACGCGCAGATTAAAAAATCGGTTTGGAATAGGTTCTGAAATCGTTCGTTTTGACATATCAAATGAACTCCAAAATTCATGAAATTTTCTATGCATAATCTAGACATAATTATCTACAACTTTTGTTTAGAAATGCAAAGTTGAATCAATCTAAAAACATGTGGAAAATATGCATCAAGTCGAGTCAATGAATCTGTCCAGATTTCAAACGTTCGGTTTTATTACAGAAACTTTACGGTACGATTTGGGATATCAAATCTTTATGTCAATGGTTGAAATTCGGGAAAAAGGTAGATTAGAGTCTTACGAACAAAATCTATGTTGAAACGTTTTTGGTTTGAATTCCCGAAGATTGAGTTTTGGTCGAGTTATTAAAATTGGTCAAAAATAGGGTTTTTGAAAACCGATTTTAGTTACGTGTCTAGATCTTTTAATTCAATCGACAATAAACCACAAAAATTGAAGAGTAAGGTCTTAACTTAATTAGTCAGAGAATAGGGTCGCTGTAAGGGCTTTCCAGACGTCCTAAGGTCGCGACGAACGGCCAACTTCTCCGATCGCTTTTTGTTCGTCTCCCGACGTGAAATCGTAGCAAAGGAAAGGATGTTAGATTTCGAGTTTTTAAGGTTTATGGACAAACTAAACACTATACCATAACTTACCAAGGTCCTAGAAGGCAGTGGCCTTGTCTCGCTCGTCCCGTCTTCACCGGAATACTCGTCGGGGGGTTGCCGGAAGTTCGTCGGAGAGGTGTTTGGCTTTGGGAGACATTGTGGGTGTTTGGGGGGCTGTTCAGGGGTGAGTAGAGTGGGGGAGGCAGCCCTAGGTCGGGTAAAAGCTTCCCCACTCGTCCGATTTTCTTACCAAAGTCGGGAGGCGTAATTTTGGCAAGAAATCGCCATGATCGCGTGATTTGCCGCGTTCAGCGCGACCACGCGGTCGTGGCGCGTTACCGCGCGGCCAGCGCGCGGACAGTGCCAGGACCTCGGTCCGGGCGCGTCGTGCGATCCGTCGGGTCCTCTCTTTCAGACTTCCAACCGTCTACATTTTCGGCTCGATTTTTTTCCGAGTCATTCACGGTTTGAATTTTTCCATCTAGAATTTATTACGAGTTTGGGTTGATGCTCGTAACATTTCCGTGCGATAATTTATCCAATTAAATTAGTTCTGATTCCTCTTAATAGTTTTCCCGGGTATTACAGTCTACCCCCCTAAAGAATCAACTTCGCCCTCGAAGTTGTGTTTCGGTTTCTTCGAGTTAAACGTTAGGATGGTTTTGGTTATGTTTTTGTTTTGTGATTTATTTTGTGATTTATTTTGTGACTGAACTTAGAATTTAGATTTCCAAGCTGCCTACGTACCCTGTGAAGAGATCAAGTCATAACGTAGTTCAAAACAATTTGAATTTGTTTTTCTCGGGTGTTACATCCTCCCCCCTTAAGAATACTGTTATGTCCCCATAACCGTGGTCGGGTCGTCTTGGAAGAGGGTCGGGTAACGTTGCTTCATATCGGCTTCCAATTCCCACGTTGCTGTCTTCGTTTCGTGGTTAGACCATTGGACCTTGACCATCCTCACGGTCTTATTCCTCGTTACTCTCTCGTTCATGTCAAGTATTCGCACCGGAACTTCCTCGTAGCTCAAGTCATCCTCAAATTCAATTTCTTCCGGTTGGAGCACATGGGTCGGATCGTGCACATACTTCTTCAATTGGGAGATGTGGAACACATCGTGAACACGAGCAAATTGTGGTGGCAACGCTAGCCGATAAGCGAGATTTCCCACTCTTTCCAGGATTTCATATGGTCCTATGTACCGTGGACTCAGTTTTCCTCGTTTGCCGAAGCGCATCACACCCTTCATTGGTGATACCTTCAGCATGACTTTATCGCCGACTTGAAATTCCAAGTCTTTTCGTCTCACGTCCGCGTAACTCTTTTGCCGGTCCTGAGCGGCTCTCATCTTCCCTTGGATGACCTTGATTTGTTGAGCCATGTCCTCAACAAGTTATGGTCCCACTATCACCGTTTTAGCATTCTCCTCCCAGCTCAATGGACTTTGGCACTTACGCCCATACAGTGCCTCGAAGGGTGCCATGCCGATGCTAGCATGGTAGCTGTTGTTGTAGGAGAACTCGATCAAAGGTAGGTGATGCTCCCAACTTCCCTTCAATTCTAGCACACAGGCCCTCAGCATGTCCTCCAGCGTTTGGATCGTTCGCTCCGTCTGCCCATCCGTCATGGGATGGAATGCGGGACTCATCTTTATCTGCGTACGGAGAGCTTCTTGCAGTTTGGTCCAGAACTGAGAGACAAATCTACTGTCTCTATCCGAGATGATGTCATGTGGTACCCCATGCCGGCGTACCACGTTGTCGACATACGCCCTTGCCAGTTGGTCCATTGACCAAGTATCCTTCATTGGGATAAATATGGCGGCTTTTGTCAACCTATCCACGATCACCCAGATTTTATTCATTCCCTTCGCTGAGCGCGGTAACCCTGAAACAAAATCCATTGAGATACTATCCCATTTCCAGCTTGGGATCTCCAATGGTTGCATTAGTCCTAGGGGTTTTTGTCGTACTGCCTTGACCTTCTGGCAGGTAAGGCATATTGCCACAAACTCGGCTACCTCTCACTTCATGTTCGGCCACCAATAGTTCTTTTTCAAGTCTTTGTACAGCTTGTCCCCTCCGGGGTGAACCGAGTAGGGGGTGTTATGGCCCTCCTCTATCACCTTTTTCTTCAGATCCGCGGATTTTCGTGGTATACACCACCTTCCCTTGAAGCGGATGCTTCCGTCCTCATGAATTTTAAAATCCATTGCCTTTCCTTCGGCAATGCTCCTCCTTATTTCTTCCAACTTCTCGTCACCCGGTTGGGCGAGTCGTATCTCATCGAATATGGTAGGTCCCACTACCATCGCGTTGACGACCTCGGTTACCGTGCCAGGATGCACCAGTTCTAGACTTAATTTCGCCAAGTCTTTGTACAATTCTGCCGGTATCAAAAGTGAGTTTGCGACGTGTTGAGTCTTTCGACTCAAGGCGTCGGCCACGACGTTGGCCTTTCCTTCATGATATGCGATCTCTAGGTCGTAATCCTTAATCAGTTCCAACCATCTTCTCTGCCTCAAATTCAGCTCTTTTTGCGTGAATATGTACTTGAGGCTCTTATGGTCGGTGAACATTCGACACCTTCGCCCATAGAGATAGTGTCTCCAAATCTTTAAGGCGAACACGACCGCGGCCAATTCCAGGTCGTGCATCGGGTAGTTTTCCTCGTGTTGTTTTAGTTGGCGCGATGCGTACGCTATAACCCTTTGATCTTGCATCAGCACGCATCCCAATCCCTCCTTCGAGGCGTCACTGTACACCTCGAAGTCTCCATCCTCTGATGGTAATGCCAATACTGGCGCTGTGGTAAGTCGTTTCTTCAGATCCTGAATGCGGCTTCACACTCGCTGGTCCAGTCGTACTTCACCCCTTTCTTCAACAGCTGAGTCAACGGGCGGGCGATTTTCGAGAAATCCTTTACAAATCGCCTATAGTAACCCGCCAGTCCAAGAAAGCTTCTTATCTCCGTTGGATTCTTCGGTGGCACCCACTCGGTCACTGCCGAGATCTTTGCCGGGTCTACTGCCACCCCGCTGGCGGATATGATATGCCCAAGAAATGCCACTTCCTTTAGCCAGAAGTCGCATTTGGACAGCTTACCATACAGTTGATTTACTCGTAAGATCCTTAGCACCTTATGTAAGTGCTCGGAATGTTCTTCCTCGCCCTTTTAGTAGATTAAGATGTCATCTATGAACACCACCACGCATTGATCTAGTAGTTCTCGAAACACGTTGTTCATGAGGTTCATGAACATCGATGGGGCGTTCCTTAGTCCGAATGATAGCACCGTGAACTCGTAGTGTCCATAGCGAGTCCTGAACGCCGTCTTTGGGATCTTCTCGGCGATTCGCAATTGATGATATCCGGAACGCATGTCGATCTTGGAGAACACTGTAGCTCCCTTTAGTTGGTCAAACGAATCCTCGATCCTGGGCAGCGGGTACTTGTTCTTGATAGTGACTTGATTAAGTCCTCTATAATCAATACACAGTCACAAACTCTCGTCTTTCTTCTTAACAAACAAGACCGGTGCTCCCCATGGAGATGTGCTCGGCCTAATATATGCTTTCCCCAACAATTCCTCGAGTTGTTCCTTTAGCTCCTTCATATCCAGTGGCGCCATGCGGTAAGGAGCCTTTGAGACAGGTTCCGTTCCCGGAATGAGATCTATGGTGAATTCAAGATCTCTCTCAGGTGGCATGCCGGGAACGTCTTCAGGGAACACATCCGGGTATTCTCTTACCACCGGAATGTTGTCTATCTTGACTCCTTCAGCTTCGAGGTTATGAATTTAGCATGCATATAACGCGTAGCCCTTACGCATTAGGCTACATAACTTGAGGGCGTTGACTATCTTGTTAGACTTCTTAGGGTGTTGAGAGTAGAAGGTGACTCTCTTCCCTCTACTCTTTGACAGCGTGATCTTTTGCTTTTGGCATTCGATCGCGGCCTTATATCGGGTTAGCCAATCCATCCCTAATATGACGTCAAAGTCTCTGATGTTAAACTCTACCAAGTTCGCGAAAAACTCTACGTTCTTTATTACTACAGGTATTGCATTGTAACGCTTAGAGCATGCTATTACTTCTCCAGAGGGTAGTTGGATACCTAAGCTAATCATCTTGCACTTAGGTAGATCTAGTTCAGCTACAACTTTCGAAGATATAATCGAACAACTGGCTCCGGAATCAAATAAAACTCTAAGTGGAGTACTTAGGACATGAAAGGTACCTGCCATCACATCACCCTGCGCGGGTATGTTAGCCTGGTTGATCACGTTCAACCTTCCCATCGGCCTCCCTTGATTGGCCGGCTGGTTCTGATTCGGATTTGCAATTTGTTGCTGGTTCGGAGGGCGCTGGTTCGGGTTCGGAGGAGGCCGATATCCCTGATTGTTGCCGTTCCTGCCTCCTTGGTTGAATGGCTCATTGGGTCCAGTGACCAAATCTTCTCTCTTTATGATGTTCTCGAGTCGGGTTCGACATTCCTCCCTCCTATGGCCAATACGGCCGCACCGGAAACATTTGCCCACCTGAGGACATCTCCTCACCAGGTGCGGCCTGCCACACCTCGGACACGGTGGCACTAGTCCTCCTTGGTTGAAATTCCGACCATTGTTGTTTTGAACATTCCTGTTCAGACCTCGCCGAAAGTTGTCCCCACCACTAGTGTTGCCCGTCCTATTGTCCCGGTTTCTTTTGTCTGGTCCTTGTGCCCCTCGGCTAGATTCCCCAGCAGCCTTCTTTTTTAGCTGTTGCACTCGTGCGACTTCTACCGCACGATCGTAGACAGATTGTAAGTCCGGGTAGTTAACTCCGGTGATCACCTCCCGAATTGACAAGTTCAATCCCATTTCGAATTTCTGCGCCTTCTCCCCGTCCGTGGGTACCATCCGAGGCGCGAATCTCACCAACTCCTTTAACCGAGCATAATATTCTTGGACAGATTTTGCCCCTTGTTTCAGGGATGAGAACTTTTCGTACAGTGTTGTCTTAGTACTTGATAATGGCCAAAATTGACCATTATTTTCAATCTATTTCCGTGTCTAAAACGGACATTTGATCGCATTCCGATCTTATTTAAATAAGAAAGCAGTTGAATTTAGCAGATTTATGCAAGTTTGTATAAATAATAAGCTGGTATTGAAAAACACAAAAATATTGTTATTTTTATTAAATTTATATTAAAAAAATCCAAAAACATGATAAAATTATTAAAAATCATACACTTGATTAATTTGGTTCGATGTTGTCTGTTCGGTGGAACACGGGTTCATTAAATGGATCACAAACCAAATAATCAAGTGGCAAAAAAAAAAAAAAATATATTATATTTATACTATTTTATATTTTGATGTATATATTTTTAATTTTTATGTGTGTTTATTTCTGTTTATGTTTTGAGCTATAATTAAGAAATAATTAGTCTACTAATCCATTCCAATTAAATGCAGGTTATTGAATTAATTTGGTCCAAGACATTATTGAACCAGTCCAAGCCCAATACAATTTCCATAAGCCCATCACACCACCAAAGCCCAACCAATCCATAGCCCAATCCATCCAAGCCCAATACTAACCCTTGGCCCAACCCTAAATTCTAACCCTAACCCTAGCCCTAAAACCTGCTCCGCCGCCGCCGCCGGCCGGCGGCCGGCCGCCGCACCACAGCCCCCTTTTTATTTTCCGGCCATCGCCGCCGCCTCCAGAAACCCCACTCCGACAGCCCCTTCGCCATTCTCCAACTCCTCCACCCTTCTTCCACCTCCAACAGCTCCATCTCCACCACCTACCTCAACCATCCTCCGGTCAGCAGCCACCTCCGGCCACCCAGCAGCCGCAACCCCAGCACCACCACGCCGCTCGCCCACGCCTCCTCATCTCTACCGCCGCTCGCCAACAAATCCGAGAGCCAAGCTCACCACCTCCGTCCATTTCCAGATTCCGACGCGCCACCACCAGTGGCCGCGCCCTTCATCCGCCACACCAACACCCCTCCGGCGAACCACCAACACCCACAACCAACAAAATCCCCAATTTCAGTGAGCCACAAGAAAAACAAAAAGAAGGAAAACTGGAGACGAGCCCCCTCCTCCGTCCTCAACCACGGCAGCCGAGCGAAGCCGCTGCCGCCCCTTCAAACCACCAGTCCAGTCACCACCTCGCGCCATCATCTCCGGCGACGCCACAACTCCAGATCCGCTGGACGCCCTCGACCACAGCCGCCACCGGATCTCCATTGCCTCCGCCGCCGCTGTCCCATAACAACAAGGAAAATGTTGATGAGAGAAGATTGGACAAGAAAACTGGAATCGAAAATGAAAATGGAATGAAAGAAGAAATTAGGGAAATGGAGGAAGAAAACTCGAAATGGAGGAGGAAGAAAGAACGAGAATGAACTGCAGAAGAAGCAGTAAGAGGATTAAGAAAACTGGAATGAAGAGAGGAGAAGAATTTTGAATGGAGGAAAGAGAAAGAGGAAAGAGAAGAAATGGGGAAGAAGGAGAGAGAGAAGAAAGCAGAAAATTAATCCCTTGTCGCGGAGTAACACATCGCGCCCAAGTGCTCCGCGCCCAGAAAAATGCTCCGCGCCCAAAATTATTCCGAGACTGTGAGAGGAGAATCAAGGCACATAATTTTGTCGCGGAACATGGTTCCGCGACAAAGTGCTCCGCGCCAAGAGACAACTTCCGCGCCCAGAGAAAAGACACGCATTCCGCGACAGAGACAGCCTCCGAGACAGCAGCTCACGTGACTCCCTCATAATCTCAAATTCCCACATGCTCAATCTGTTCCAAGCTCCCAGGACCTCAAGTCCCGCAATACATGGAAAGTTTGTCTTTTCCCCTGGACCTCGAGCTCCCGCCCCCTCCTGGGCGCCATCTTGGAGCTAAAAAGTGTTTTGTCCCTATTCCGCGACAAAGCATTTGTTTGGCGACCAGGTGGGCCTTGAATGGGCCTAGGGCTTAATCCTACTCTATAAATATATCCTCCTACCCCCTTGAACAGTAACCTAGCTACACTTAGTTTAGTTTTACTGTTCTTGGAGGCACCACTGTGCTCTCCAAGAATTTATTAGAATAGGTAGTTTAGTCTATTTTAATTTTATGCAATGTAGAAATAGACTTTAGCTTAGTTTTAATTTATGTTTTGTAATAAAATAGTGTAGCTAGTGTTCATTTCTTGTTTTTCCAGTTTTATATTTTGTAGTTTGTGGGTTTCAAACACTTAAATCAATGGGTGTATTTTGAACCATGTTTTGGTATTGTAGTTAGGTTTTATTGCTTTCATTGTTTTAATAAATGCATAATCATTAGATATTATCCCTTGATAGGTTTATTAGCCTAGTTTATCCTTTTCATATTTTTGTTCCAGTGTTTTATCTTGCTTTTTAGTTTAGTAGTGCTGTTATTTTTCTTTTTATTTTGGTTGTTGTTTTATTTTATTTTTAGTTCTAGTTTAATAAATCTAGAAAGGGATGTTATTAAAGTGTTTGTGCATTTTTATTTAAAAATTGCATCTCCTATATTGTATTGCACCACATTGTAACCCCACGGGTTGCAATGTAATTTTCCCGTTGTGATCCCACGGATCACAACGCACACCCATGTAATGCAATATTAGGCGTTATGCTGCCAAAATTTTTATTTAAAATATTTTAAAAAAACCCTTTGTCGCCATACACTCTTGTCGCGGAACCATGTTCCGCGACAAAGCCCCTGTTTAGCGACAGAGGACCAAATTCTTGCATTTTGTCTGCATGGCTTTTGTCGCGGAGCACCCTTGTCGCGGAACCACGTTCCGCGACAAAAAAAATTTATTCCGAGACAGAAAATTATGCCTTGCCATTAATTTTGAAACCCCTTGGTCGCGATGCAACTCTTGTCGCGGAACCACGTTCCGCGACAAAATACTTGATAGCGACCAAGGACCCAAATACTTGTAATTTTATTCTGGGAGGACTCTGGCGCGGAACCTTTGTCGCGGAACCACGTACCGCGACAAAATCCTTGTTCCGCGACCAGGAATTATGTCCTTACCAATTTTCAACCCTCTTTGTCGCTATGCCTCTTTGTCGCGGAACCATGTTCCGCGACAAAATTTTTGCTTAGCGACAAAACAAACCCCAATTCTCAAAATATTCCATTCATCTTATTTCCCACCCCTTTGTCGCGAAACCCTTGTCGCGGAGCCACACTCCGCGACACAAACTCTGCATCGCGACAAAGTGGCACCTTTTTGCCAAATTTTTATTCTTCATCTCACCCCATTAATTAATTGAACCTTTATATTAATATTTTGAGGTTGAAATCCAATGATCTCAACCCATGATTAATTTGATATAAAGAACTTTGTTCAATTTCCCATTAAAAGATTCTTCTACAAATAAATTAAACTCTAATGATCTAAGTATATAATCCGGACTGTAATTAATTAATTAATTATGGAATGAGTGATTATTTAGACATAAAGAGTAATTATGGATTTAATTCCATACCCTTGCATGAGAAACCAATGTCTCTCATGCAAGATGACCCCAAAAATATTTTTCTTTTATTTATTTTGTCCTTACTTGTGATGTGTGAAACAGCTAATAAGGAATATATCAGATTAATGTTGGCGGGTATTCCCACACGGATAACTAGCTCGTATTCTGTATATTAATTATTAGATGTTATTTTGCATGGTCCGGATAGTGGTCGGTGGAAGCCTTGGCGGTTCATCCATCCGGGATTATAATAGCTGCTCAGCTAACTCCTATCCGGATACAGTTTTATTTTCTTTATCTTAATTTCAAACCCGAATCTCAAACTGTGCCAACATTAGACGACATAGGTCATTGTTGTCTAGTAATTAAGACAGTGAAAGAATATGTAGGTTTTTCTCTGATTCACAAACAGTAAGGGTCTGAATGATAGCGACCACTGTCATTTAAGATTATTCTGCTGTCTAAAACCGTTCCACCTGGAATAGTTGGGACCTGGATAGCAGATGTTTGCAGTCCAGATCACCCCAGTTATTTCTGGCACTCTCTTTAGCCAAAATTCTTCTCATCTCCGGCTACTTCATATCTGTGTGTCAACTTCTGTCTAAACCCACCTTATATTTTGGGTTATTTAATTTTACACTTCTCTATAACTTTATGCATGATACTATTATGTAGATATTGTGGTCAATATTATTTTGGGATCCTTCCCTTGGACATAGAAGTCTTGATTTAAATCAGATGTTTCATAATAAATTTCCAACAAAAATTCCTTTATAAAATCCGGATCTGAGTAAGGGATAAATTCGACAGTTATGACTAATTCATATCCGAGTGGGGGTTGATTTTGGGAAATTAGAAGCAGAGTCAGCGATTAGGTCTCACCTAGACTGAAAGGATCTGTATTTTAATTGAGAGTCTAGTACCTGATAGGGAATGATTTTCAGATTTATTATTTTCCAAAATTGCTGTTTGTTGGAAATCTTGTATTAAATATTGCACTGGGTCAGATTCCACTTGGATTCCGATAAGGTGTGACAGATAATACTAGAGGAACAACATTCGGGCCTTGGTTATTTTCTAAGGTAGGGTTGAGTATTCTTTCAACTGTTATCTTCTTCTGCCAAAGCCTATTTTTGAGTCCTGAGTGAGTGCATCCGGAACGAACTAATTTATTAGTTCGTTTCATTAGTTTGTATCTCATAACCACCCGACGAGAAGTGAACACTGCGAGCGGTTCACCGAGAATAGGGAATTCTTGATCCACATCCGGTCATTCTGACTGGGGGCTTTCTTTTACTACCAGGGTCAGACTTTCAAAAACCTCCGAGTGATAGGATTTTAAATGCTTTCTTTACCGTTTTCTTTTAAATGCTTTCGTTAGAGGTCACTCGGTTGTATTGAGAGTTGTGTAACTGCTACTAGGACTGAGAGTTAAGGGATAGTTCAGGGCTTGATTGGAACCTTTGGGTGTGACATGGGGGAATGATAACGGTACTTGACACTTCAATAAATGATTTGTCAGGTGTTGCTAGTCCACCACAGATGAATAATATGCCTCAGCATGGCCATGTGAGGGCATTTGTGAGTCTGTGGTATCTTAGAATTTGTTTTCTTAAGAGCATGTAAACTCTTACTGTAAGTACCTGTCTGTTAAAGGGAACATGGTATAGAGAGCATGAGAGTTAGCTAACTGAAGGATTATCCCAAACAAAGATCTGTGTAATTAAAATGGAAGTTTAACTGTGTTTCATCTGAATGTTGTCCAATCTTTATTCTTTTCTTCCTGTCCCTTCTGTCATATTTTAAATCTGCTTTCTTAGAATAATCTTAATCGCTTTCTTAGAATAATTTTATTGCTTTCTTAGATTAAATTTAATTCGCTTTCTAGAATAATTTTATCTGCTTTATTTTAATTGCTTTCATAGCTTAGTTTAAATTACGTCAAGTAGTTGGTAATTCAAACACAAACTTGAATCGAGTAACCGAGTGGAAAATCTTAGTAAATGGCGTGGGCCCTGCTTCCATCGCACATCCTCCAGTGAACGATCCGGTACTTACTATAAATTACTGCAATTTTTGACTCCGTGCGCTTTCGGGGGCACAGTTTCTTAACACGAGTAAATAAAAATGTGATTTTTCAGAAAATACTCATGTAGTGGGAATCTGCCGAAAGTTTCATGGCAGGGAATCTCATGACATGAAATCATGAGAAGTATCATGGCACATATGCCGGGGACCCTCAGTGTGACAGGCTGAAGGTCAATTTATCCCGGTTGTATCATGAGATTTGTCAGAAGTTTCATGGCAGAGAGGACCACATTGCCATTTGAAATTAAAGCCCCTCACATGAGTAATAAAGAGTAACAACCTTAATATATCCCTAAACCCATTCCATAAATCATAACTCCTTCATTTAATAAATTCAAACCTGATATATTTTATTGAAAAATACTCGTGTTAATGAAATTTGTCAAAAGTTTCATGGCGCCGTTGCCGGGGAGGATGCAGCGTCGTTTATTAAGAGAATTACACTCCTGATTACTCATAGTTAGTTTAGTGTTAGTATTGTGTATATATTTCAGAACAGAGAAGTACCCTCAAATCAATTAAACATTTAGAGTACTAAGACTCTAAATGTGAGGATGTTGATTTGAGGGGAAAATCTAACCATTTGGGTATTTTTACTTGCAGGAATCATGGAGCCACCAAATTGGTGTACGGAGTTAAATGTGGGAGTGCAGCATTGGGGCTACACTACTTTGATCTTTCGTTTAATTTTACACCTCTCCAATTGTAAAATCGAGGTTAATTAAACGAAAAATCAAAGAAAAATGGAGAAGTGTAGCAGTGGAGCTACACTAATTGGCAATTGTAAATTGCACAACACGTGAGACTCACGTGTTTGTCATCTCCACCACATCCGGACCACGAAGCTCAACCGCTGCTCCATCGCTCATCCACCTCAACACCACCACTGCGCTGAGGAAACCCTCATCACTGGTGAAACAGCAAATGGAGCAGCAGTTCTTCGGACTACCAAGTGCTCACCACCATCGGACAAGCCACGGCCATCATCTCACTTTCCGTCGCCGCTGTCCCGACTGAGCATCTAAAGAGGTTCCCGGTTGGATTAGTTCTGTAATTGATCGAAGATTATATCCGGAATTCAAAGAAATTTAAAATCCGGAATAATTTTCGCAAGCACGGAATTAATCCAACCTAAATTTCTGCAAGTCAAAATTATATGTATACATATATTTATATTTATCTATTGTGCATATTAAATTAAATAATTTGGGTATTAATCAATTAACTCACATTTAGAGTACTAAGACTCTAAATGTGAGGATGTTGATATTTTTAAGAAAACCCGATAACTTCTTCTGTGTTTGCTTTGCAGGAATTTTTGGAACTACCAAAAAGAAAATTAAAGCTCCAAAACAGGTTCCCGGTTGGATTGATTCTGTGATTAGTTGAAAGTATTCCTGGAATTTAAAGCAATTTAAAATCCGGAATAACATTTATAAGAACAGAATTAATCCAACCTAATTTATGCAAGCACATATAGTAGATTAAATTCTATAAAATTCAAAAATGTGATTGAATTATTTTGATGAAAATCAGAATTTTTCTTAAGTATTGGGCATCGAGCAATCGCCTTGTTCGACGAACCAAACGATCACACATAGCCAAAATCGTCGAACATTTAATTGGTTTGACGAAAAAGGCTATCGGAATTATTCTTCTATCTTTTATATTAATATTTTCCCCCTCCCTCCCTCCTCTTTTATTTTATTTTGATTTTGATAATGTGTTTAAGTAGGAATTGATTTACTCACATTTCGAGCAAGGCTCAAAATGTGAGGATGTTGATTCTTCACTAAAAAAAAAAAAAAAAAAAAATGTGTTACTTTTCTTTTTGTTTATTTTTATTATTTTATATTTAAACCCAGTGCAAAGCATGCATAACTCTGTTTAAGTTCGCATATGAGATTTTGGTTTATGATTAAATTTTCAAACTTTTAAATTGGGATAATATAATTGAAGACATGCATGATATGAATTTTTGAGGTTTTGAGCTATAAAAATTTAATGATATAATCATCTTGTTGGGTAATGAGTCCTCATGTTGAGAATTTAATTGAATAGATTGTAAGAATTTTTCAAAGATTAGATTTAAGAATATTGTATGACATGAATGAACCATTCCATGTGAGATTTGAGCCATGAGTCATTTTTACTCATTCTTTTCTTTGATGTGTGAAAATCATTTTAGTTAAAGGACACTAGAACTTGCGATTGGGACCGATTCAAGACCATGCCATATTCCAAAAATCGAGCATATGATCGAGGCACTTAGAAAAACCCAAATTTTTGGCCTTCGTTTGAATTCCAAACCCAAAAATATTTTCCCTTTAGGATAAACCAACTTGAGCCTTTAAGCCTAATTTTTCTTTGAAGCCCTCTATATTTTTCCTAGCCTATAAAAAGACCAAAAAATGCAAACCCAAGTGTGTAAGAATGAATTTTATCAAGGCATTAAATTTATGATCATCAAGTCATCAAATCGGTATTCAATAAACCGAATCAAAGAAAAAAAAAAAAAAAAAAAATGAATTGCAATTGACAAAGCAAATTAGACATAGTCTAATGTCATGTAATATGAAAAGAAAAGCACAAGAAAAGAGAGAAAAATATATTGATGATCATAAATTTTTAAATAAAAATATGCCAAGTTAAGATAGAATTAATTCATGCCACTTCTTAACCCAATAAATTCCTTTTCCTACCAAATGTTACAACCGTATGCCCCGTTATAACCCTTAAATAAGACCTCATGATCTCGATTTGAAGAAATGAGCCGGTGGCGAGTTGGTCTAATTGCAAGCTTATGGGATAATTTAATTAAATTTGATTATGAGTGCTCATTGATAAAACCCCTTTTTGAGAGTGAGTGAAATTCCCGTCTCTACTATATGTGAGGCTCTGCTTTTAATTATGTTCATGTCATACTTTAATTCTAGAATTAAATCAATGAATTTTTCTAAACATGATGTTCATGAAGAATTATCAATAATGACTGATTTGTAGGCCCGATATAGTGAGCAAGTATCATTTTATTAAACACTGCAATCAAGGGAATTTAATACTTGTAGTCTTTTATTGTCTTATCCCAATCTAAAAAGAATGAAATTTTTGAAGCCACGAAAATAGATTGAATATGTAGAGTCCGTGTTCTTAGGAACATTGACTCTGACTGCTCGGGGACGATCAGTATTAAATGTGAGGATGTTGATAATGGCCAAAATTGACCATTATTTTCAATCTATTTCCGTGTCTAAAACGGACATTTGATCGCATTCCGATCTTATTTAAATAAGAAAGCAGTTGAATTTAGCAGATTTTTGCAAGTTTGTATAAATAATAAGCTGGTATTGAAAAACACAAAAATATTGTTATTTTTATTAAATTTATATTAAAAAAATCCAAAAACATGATAAAATTATTAAAAATCATACACTTGATTAATTTGGTTCGATGTTGTCTGTTCGGTGGAACACGGGTTCATTAAATGGATCACAAACCAAATAATCAAGTGGCAAAAAAAAAAAATATATTATATTTATACTATTTTATATTTTGATGTATATATTTTTAATTTTTATGTGTGTTTATTTCTGTTTATGTTTTGAGCTATAATTAAGAAATAATTAGTCTACTAATCCATTCCAATTAAATGCAGGTTATTGAATTAATTTGGTCCAAGACATTATTGAACCAGTCCAAGCCCAATACAATTTCCATAAGCCCATCACACCACCAAAGCCCAACCAATCCATAGCCCAATCCATCCAAGCCCAATACTAACCCTTGGCCCAACCCTAAATTCTAACCCTAACCCTAGCCCTAAAACCTGCTCCGCCGCCGCCGCCGGCCGGCGGCCGGCCGCCGCACCACAGCCCCCTTTTTATTTTCCGGCCATCGCCGCCGCCTCCAGAAACCCCACTCCGACAGCCCCTTCGCCATTCTCCAACTCCTCCACCCTTCTTCCACCTCCAACAGCTCCATCTCCACCACCTACCTCAACCATCCTCCGGTCAGCAGCCACCTCCGGCCACCCAGCAGCCGCAACCCCAGCACCACCACGCCGCTCGCCCACGCCTCCTCATCTCTACCGCCGCTCGCCAACAAATCCGAGAGCCAAGCTCACCACCTCCGTCCATTTCCAGATTCCGACGCGCCACCACCAGTGGCCGCGCCCTTCATCCGCCACACCAACACCCCTCCGGCGAACCACCAACACCCACAACCAACAAAATCCCCAATTTCAGTGAGCCACAAGAAAAACAAAAAGAAGGAAAACTGGAGACGAGCCCCCTCCTCCGTCCTCAACCACGGCAGCCGAGCGAAGCCGCTGCCGCCCCTTCAAACCACCAGTCCAGTCACCACCTCGCGCCATCATCTCCGGCGACGCCACAACTCCAGATCCGCTGGACGCCCTCGACCACAGCCGCCACCGGATCTCCATTGCCTCCGCCGCCGCTGTCCCATAACAACAAGGAAAATGTTGATGAGAGAAGATTGGACAAGAAAACTGGAATCGAAAATGAAAATGGAATGAAAGAAGAAATTAGGGAAATGGAGGAAGAAAACTCGAAATGGAGGAGGAAGAAAGAACGAGAATGAACTGAAGAAGAAGCAGTAAGAGGATTAAGAAAACTGGAATGAAGAGAGGAGAAGAATTTTGAATGGAGGAAAGAGAAAGAGGAAAGAGAAGAAATGGGGAAGAAGGAGAGAGAGAAGAAAGCAGAAAATTAATCCCTTGTCGCGGAGTAACACATCGCGCCCAAGTGCTCCGCGCCCAGAAAAATGCTCCGCGCCCAAAATTATTCCGAGACTGTGAGAGGAGAATCAAGGCACATAATTTTGTCGCGGAACATGGTTCCGCGACAAAGTGCTCCGCGCCAAGAGACAACTTCCGCGCCCAGAGAAAAGACACGCATTCCGCGACAGAGACAGCCTCCGAGACAGCAGCTCACGTGACTCCCTCATAATCTCAAATTCCCACATGCTCAATCTGTTCCAAGCTCCCAGGACCTCAAGTCCCGCAATACATGGAAAGTTTGTCTTTTCCCCTGGACCTCGAGCTCCCGCCCCCTCCTGGGCGCCATCTTGGAGCTAAAAAGTGTTTTGTCCCTATTCCGCGACAAAGCATTTGTTTGGCGACCAGGTGGGCCTTGAATGGGCCTAGGGCTTAATCCTACTCTATAAATATATCCTCCTACCCCCTTGAACAGTAACCTAGCTACACTTAGTTTAGTTTTACTGTTCTTGGAGGCACCACTGTGCTCTCCAAGAATTTATTAGAATAGGTAGTTTAGTCTATTTTAATTTTATGCAATGTAGAAATAGACTTTAGCTTAGTTTTAATTTATGTTTTGTAATAAAATAGTGTAGCTAGTGTTCATTTCTTGTTTTTCCAGTTTTATATTTTGTAGTTTGTGGGTTTCAAACACTTAAATCAATGGGTGTATTTTGAACCATGTTTTGGTATTGTAGTTAGGTTTTATTGCTTTCATTGTTTTAATAAATGCATAATCATTAGATATTATCCCTTGATAGGTTTATTAGCCTAGTTTATCCTTTTCATATTTTTGTTCCAGTGTTTTATCTTGCTTTTTAGTTTAGTAGTGCTGTTATTTTTCTTTTTATTTTGGTTGTTGTTTTATTTTATTTTTAGTTCTAGTTTAATAAATCTAGAAAGGGATGTTATTAAAGTGTTTGTGCATTTTTATTTAAAAATTGCATCTCCTATATTGTATTGCACCACATTGTAACCCCACGGGTTGCAATGTAATTTTCCCGTTGTGATCCCACGGATCACAACGCACACCCATGTAATGCAATATTAGGCGTTATGCTGCCAAAATTTTTATTTAAAATATTTTAAAAAAACCCTTTGTCGCCATACACTCTTGTCGCGGAACCATGTTCCGCGACAAAGCCCCTGTTTAGCGACAGAGGACCAAATTCTTGCATTTTGTCTGCATGGCTTTTGTCGCGGAGCACCCTTGTCGCGGAACCACGTTCCGCGACAAAAAAAATTTATTCCGAGACAGAAAATTATGCCTTGCCATTAATTTTGAAACCCCTTGGTCGCGATGCAACTCTTGTCGCGGAACCACGTTCCGCGACAAAATCCTTGATAGCGACCAAGGACCCAAATACTTGTAATTTTATTCTGGGAGGACTCTGGCGCGGAACCTTTGTCGCGGAACCACGTACCGCGACAAAATCCTTGTTCCGCGACCAGGAATTATGTCCTTACCAATTTTCAACCCTCTTTGTCGCTATGCCTCTTTGTCGCGGAACCATGTTCCGCGACAAAATTTTTGCTTAGCGACAAAACAAACCCCAATTCTCAAAATATTCCATTCCTCTTATTTCCCACCCCTTTGTCGCGAAACCCTTGTCGCGGAGCCACACTCCGCGACACAAACTCTGCATCGCGACAAAGTGGCACCTTTTTGCCAAATTTTTATTCTTCATCTCACCCCATTAATTAATTGAACCTTTATATTAATATTTTGAGGTTGAAATCCAATGATCTCAACCCATGATTAATTTGATATAAAGAACTTTGTTCAATTTCCCATTAAAAGATTCTTCTACAAATAAATTAAACTCTAATGATCTAAGTATATAATCCGGACTGTAATTAATTAATTAATTATGGAATGAGTGATTATTTAGACATAAAGAGTAATTATGGATTTAATTCCATACCCTTGCATGAGAAACCAATGTCTCTCATGCAAGATGACCCCAAAAATATTTTTCTTTTATTTATTTTGTCCTTACTTGTGATGTGTGAAACAGCTAATAAGGAATATATCAGATTAATGTTGGCGGGTATTCCCACACGGATAACTAGCTCGTATTCTGTATATTAATTATTAGATGTTATTTTGCATGGTCCGGATAGTGGTCGGTGGAAGCCTTGGCGGTTCATCCATCCGGGATTATAATAGCTGCTCAGCTAACTCCTATCCGGATACAGTTTTATTTTCTTTATCTTAATTTCAAACCCGAATCTCAAACTGTGCCAACATTAGACGACATAGGTCATTGTTGTCTAGTAATTAAGACAGTGAAAGAATATGTAGGTTTTTCTCTGATTCACAAACAGTAAGGGTCTGAATGATAGCGACCACTGTCATTTAAGATTATTCTGCTGTCTAAAACCGTTCCACCTGGAATAGTTGGGACCTGGATAGCAGATGTTTGCAGTCCAGATCACCCCAGTTATTTCTGGCACTCTCTTTAGCCAAAATTCTTCTCATCTCCGGCTACTTCATATCTGTGTGTCAACTTCTGTCTAAACCCACCTTATATTTTGGGTTATTTAATTTTACACTTCTCTATAACTTTATGCATGATACTATTATGTAGATATTGTGGTCAATATTATTTTGGGATCCTTCCCTTGGACATAGAAGTCTTGATTTAAATCAGATGTTTCATAATAAATTTCCAACAAAAATTCCTTTATAAAATCCGGATCTGAGTAAGGGATAAATTCGACAGTTATGACTAATTCATATCCGAGTGGGGGTTGATTTTGGGAAATTAGAAGCAGAGTCAGCGATTAGGTCTCACCTAGACTGAAAGGATCTGTATTTTAATTGAGAGTCTAGTACCTGATAGGGAATGATTTTCAGATTTATTATTTTCCAAAATTGCTGTTTGTTGGAAATCTTGTATTAAATATTGCACTGGGTCAGATTCCACTTGGATTCCGATAAGGTGTGACAGATAATACTAGAGGAACAACATTCGGGCCTTGGTTATTTTCTAAGGTAGGGTTGAGTATTCTTTCAACTGTTATCTTCTTCTGCCAAAGCCTATTTTTGAGTCCTGAGTGAGTGCATCCGGAACGAACTAATTTATTAGTTCGTTTCATTAGTTTGTATCTCATAACCACCCGACGAGAAGTGAACACTGCGAGCGGTTCACCGAGAATAGGGAATTCTTGATCCACATCCGGTCATTCTGACTGGGGGCTTTCTTTTACTACCAGGGTCAGACTTTCAAAAACCTCCGAGTGATAGGATTTTAAATGCTTTCTTTACCGTTTTCTTTTAAATGCTTTCGTTAGAGGTCACTCGGTTGTATTGAGAGTTGTGTAACTGCTACTAGGACTGAGAGTTAAGGGATAGTTCAGGGCTTGATTGGAACCTTTGGGTGTGACATGGGGGAATGATAACGGTACTTGACACTTCAATAAATGATTTGTCAGGTGTTGCTAGTCCACCACAGATGAATAATATGCCTCAGCATGGCCATGTGAGGGCATTTGTGAGTCTGTGGTATCTTAGAATTTGTTTTCTTAAGAGCATGTAAACTCTTACTGTAAGTACCTGTCTGTTAAAGGGAACATGGTATAGAGAGCATGAGAGTTAGCTAACTGAAGGATTATCCCAAACAAAGATCTGTGTAATTAAAATGGAAGTTTAACTGTGTTTCATCTGAATGTTGTCCAATCTTTATTCTTTTCTTCCTGTCCCTTCTGTCATATTTTAAATCTGCTTTCTTAGAATAATCTTAATCGCTTTCTTAGAATAATTTTATTGCTTTCTTAGATTAAATTTAATTCGCTTTCTAGAATAATTTTATCTGCTTTATTTTAATTGTTTTCATAGCTTAGTTTAAATTACGTCAAGTAGTTGGTAATTCAAACACAAACTTGAATCGAGTAACCGAGTGGAAAATCTTAGTAAATGGCGTGGGCCCTGCTTCCATCGCACATCCTCCAGTGAACGATCCGGTACTTACTATAAATTACTGCAATTTTTGACTCCGTGCGCTTTCGGGGGCACAGTTTCTTAACACGAGTAAATAAAAATGTGATTTTTCAGAAAATACTCATGTAGTGGGAATCTGCCGAAAGTTTCATGGCAGGGAATCTCATGACATGAAATCATGAGAAGTATCATGGCACATATGCCGGGGACCCTCAGTGTGACAGGCTGAAGGTCAATTTATCCCGGTTGTATCATGAGATTTGTCAGAAGTTTCATGGCAGAGAGGACCACATTGCCATTTGAAATTAAAGCCCCTCACATGAGTAATAAAGAGTAACAACCTTAATATATCCCTAAACCCATTCCATAAATCATAACTCCTTCATTTAATAAATTCAAACCTGATATATTTTATTGAAAAATACTCGTGTTAATGAAATTTGTCAAAAGTTTCAGTACTCATGGGGTAGAAGCGCTCCCGGAGTAACTCCATAAACTCGTTCCACGAGTAAGGTTCGTCTTCTTTGCTAAGTTTCCCCTGGGTAGCTTGCCACCATTCGTCGGCCTCGCCGCCCAGATAGTACGAAGCCACGTGAACCTTCTCTCCCTCCGGGCATCTCACCGCATTCAGTAATTTGTCGAAGGTCCTCAACCATTCCTCGAGCTTAGCTGGATCTTTCTCCCCGACATAGTAGGGAGGTCAGTAGGGGTTTACGGAAGCCAAGTAATTGATCCTTGCTTCCGGCGGTGGTGCCGCGGCAGCTCCGCCCTTGTTAACGTAAGCATTGCCCAGTGGGACCAGTAGTTCCTCCATGTTCCTCATTCGCCCTTCCGCAGGGTTGGGCATCGGGCCTGCTGGGTTTGGCGCCTCAACATTAGGTGCCTGCTCATTGGGTTGTCCTGGCGTGTCGCGGGTGTTGAGGGTGGTAGGGAAGGTCCTTGGTCGCCCTTTAGGTGTCATTCTGCTATAAACATGTGAGCACAGAGAAGGTTTAGAGTTCTGGGAATTTGATAGAGTGTTGGGAGAAAGTGATTTACGAAATCAAGCGATGTCAACCAAGAGTTGGTTAGGATTTGTATTTATTTATTCAGTCATTTACGTTAAGGGTATAAGGGCTGAAACGTTGTGACCCTAGGTTTTAGGATTTAGGGTTCGAGGTACCTTGCCGATTTGTTATGCATATATAGATATGTTGCTTGTTTATTGTTGTCTTGTTCCCTTGGTTTGTTGAGTTTCAATGAAATAAAACATAAAGACTGCGTATAGAATAGATGCTTGTGAACTTATTGATTAATAGGGAACTTTATTCGGTACAAGCGATAGGAATCAAAATGCTGAGAATAGTTCGGGAAAATAGAAAAGAGAACAATAGGAATAATGTATCAATAATCCCTAAGCCTGGGGAGGGTAGGTGGTCGGATCCTCCATGGGATCATCCTCGTCACTCGAGTCCTCGATGGTGCCCGTGCCAAGGGGCCCATGGAACACTGGGCTTGCTGGCCAATTGGGCCCAGTAGCAAGAGCAGGATCGACGACAGCAACTGGAGTTTGGGCGGCTGCAGGGACAGCGACAGGATCAACAATGGGGCTAGCTACAGGAGGAGCTCCCGGGTCAAGAGGGGCATGTGGGAGCAAGTCATTCTTCAGATGAAGCAGTTGATGTCCCAAGACCCCTGCTTGGGTCTCTACGTCGTCAATCTGGGTCCGAAGCTCAGTCTCGCGGGTCTGGAGTTCGTTGATTTGAATTTGGAGTTGGGTTATATCTTGATGCCCTGCTTCCCCCAGATTAGTTAGGTGGCCCAGGTTAGCCTCCATTTGTTCTACCCTTAGTCTGAAGTTGTTCACGTTTTGAGGGGATTCGAGGTATGCTTCAATCAATCTCATTAGTAGGTTGATCATGTTCATGTTTGGTGTGGCCATCTAATGTTAACAAGGTAGGTTAAGGTTAGAATATGTTTAAGGCAAGATTAGATATGCATGAATTTAAATCTATGTGCAACATGCAAGCGCAAGTCCCCTCCCCCAATTAAAATTTATCTATGTGTATAAAAAATAAATTCCACTGCATGGGTAAGAATAAAAATTGGGCCTCTATAGCGGGCCAAATATTTTAGTAAGTCCTTGGCTAAAATATCGGGATATGTAGAAATAAATTTTTGGGCTGAGTAAAGCTAGTGGTTTTAAAAGTGATATATTTAAAAATAATGCTAGCATTTAAAAAGAATGGTTCCAAAATAATAATAATAATATTAACAATAATATTAATAATAATAATAGCTTTAAAATATATTCCGGGCTCTGATACCAACTTGTAACACCCCGGATTTGATAATCCAGGCCGGGATGTCACCGCCACATCTCCCTAGCAAGACACGGCTTCCCGAGCTCGCTAAGGAAATGAAAGGCTTATAGGTACGCAAAGGTTTTAAAACCATTTCAATAATTAGTCCGGAAAATAATAATACTTAATTCAAAATACGGAAGTAGTAATCATCCATGCACGAAATAGAGTAAATGCAGCGGAAAAGTAATCACGGCCGACATGGCCAAAACTCGGGTTTAACAGGCCCAATTTAAAACAGTACTAAAGTGCAAGAAATAAAAATGTCTATGAAATAGTTTCCCCCAATGCATGAACATGCGTCACTCGACATACTCTGTAAAAGAAAAAAATAACAACGGGTTTATCAGTATAAAAATATACCGAGTAAGTCAATCCCTAACTAAACAATTTAACGGGTTACATGTGTTTAATTTATAAGTTAGACTTTTTGTGCATATTAAAATTAAATTTAAATTTTATAGATTAGTTGCAGCGGAAAAACACGATTTATGTATTCAAGACGAGGATACATAATGCTAAGGACTTAATTTAAAAGCGTAATTTAAAAGCATAATTTAAATACGTAATTTAGAGGCATAATTTAAAACGTGATAAATAAATTCAACATAATTAAATACACCCACAAGTCTTTTATATTTTATCCCGCAAACTAAGAAGAGGACATCATACCGGGGAGATCACTAACGAGGCAATCTCAAATCGTAGGACCATTAACGAGGCAGTCCAAAAAAATGGGAGACCACTAACGAGGCAGTCTCAAAGATAGTAGGACCACTAACGAGGCAGTCCAAATAACACAGCGCGCGAGATCACTAACGAGACAATCTCAGATAGTAGGGAGACCACTAACGAGGCGGTCTCAAAGATAAAGATAGCATGAGGATCGGCTCAGCCTAGTGAACGGGATTTTTTGAAAGTTTATGTTTCTTCGTATACAAAGGGTTTGATATCGCATTTCATAATTCGAGTTCTCGCAAGTTCAAAAAAAAAATCCAATTCGTCACAGTTTTCGCCTTTTTCAATTAAAAATTCATTTATAAACCAAAAATTCTGAAATTTACACAGTAGCTCAAGTACACACATACGAACAACTCTCATGTTTTAAGTTTTCGGAAACAAGGTTTCGAAGTGAGTCAAATTTCGAGTTCTTTACTAAGGAAGATTTCTGTCCAAAGGACTGATTCCAACACAGTTTCGTGCAACGCCGATTAAAAATTCATTTTAAAACCAATTGGTCTGAATATTTTACAGGATGTACATAACACCTTAATGAACAACTTTCATGTTTTAAGATTTTGGAAATAATGAGTTTTGGATGTTCAAAAATCGACACCAACACGCTGCCTACGCGCGGATTCAAAAATCGGTTTGGAATAGGTTCTAAAATCGTCCGTTTTGACATATCAAATGAACTCCAAAATTCATGAAATTTTATATGCATAATCTAGACACAATTATCTACAACTTTTGTTTAGAAATTCAAAGTTGAATCGATCTAAAAATGGGTGGAAAATATGCATCAAGTCGAGTCAATGAATCTGTCCAGATTTCAAACGTTCGGTTTTATTACAGAAACTTTACGGTACGATTTGGGATATCAAATCTTTATGTCAATGACTGAAATTTGGACACAAGGTAGATTAGTGTCTTAGGAACAAAATCTATGTTGAAAAGTTTTTGGTTTGAATTCCCGAAGATTGAGTTTTGGTCGAGTTATTAAAATTGGTCGAAAATAGGGTTTTTGAAAACCGATTTTAGTTACGTGTCTAGATCTTTTAATTCAAACGACAATAAACCACAAAAATTGAAGAGTAAGGTCTTAACTTACTTAGTCAGAGAATAGGGTCGCTGTAAGGGCTTTCCGGATGTCCTAAGGTCGCGACGAACGGCCAACTTCTTCGATCGCTTTTTGTTCGTCCCCCGACGTGAAATCGTAGCAAAGGAAAGGATGTTAGATTTCGAGTTTTTAAGGTTTATTGTAACACCCCGGATTTGATAACCCAGGCCGGGATGTCACCGCCACATCTCCCTAGCAAGACACGGCTTCCCGAGCTCACTAAGGAAATGCAAGGCTTGTGGGTACGTAAAAGATTCAAAACATTTCAAGATTTAGTCCGGAAATTTATATACTTAACTCAAAATACGATAATAATAATCACCATGCGCGAAAATAGAGTAAATGCAGCGGAAAGTAATCACGGCCAACATGGCCAAATCCTCGGGTTTAACAGACCCGGTAAAAAATAGTACGATGCAGAATTTAAAATGACCATAAATGGTTTCCCCCAAGTGCATATGCATGCGTCACTCGACATACTCTGTAAAAGAAAATGACAACGGTTTACCAGTATTAAAATATACTGAGTAAGTTAATCCCTAACTAACAATTTAAGGGGGTTACATGTGTTTAAATCCAAAGATTTCACCTTTCATGCCTTAATTTAAAAATCCATATTTTATTCGCAGCGGAAAAACACGATTAATTTATTCAAGACGAAAATGCATAAGTTAAAAGACTTAATTTAAAAGCGGAATTTTAAAAGCATAATTTAAATGACGTAATTTAAATGCGCAATTTAAAAACATGGTAAATAAGATTTAAGCGTAATTAACACCCACACAAGTCTTTTATATTTTATCCCGCAAACTAAGAAGAGGACACCATACCAGGAGATCGCTAACGAGGCAATCTCAACATAGGACCACTAATGAGGCAGTCCACAACAATGGGAGACCACTAACGAGGCATTCTCAAAAGATAGTAGGACCACTAACGAGGCGATCCAAAACACAGCGAGCGAGATCACTAACGAGGCAATCTCAGATAGTAAGGAGACCACTAACGAGGCAGTCTCAAAGATAATGATTAGCATGAAGATCGGCTCAGCCTAGTGAACGGGATATTTCGAAAGTTCGTATTTCAAGTGATCAAAGATTCGATATCGCGTTTCATAGTTCGAGTTTTCTCCAGTTCGAAAAATCCGATTCGACGCAGTTTACGCCTTTCTTAATTAAAAATTCATTTTTACACCAAAAATTCTGAAATTTACACAGTAGCTCAAAAACACACACACGAACAACTTTCATGTTTTAAGTTTTTGGAAATAAGGGTTCGAAGTGAGTCAAAATTTGAGTTCTTTACAAAAGGTAATTTCTGTCTCAAAAACTGATTTCGTCACAGGTTCGTGCGACGCCGATTAAAAATTCATTTCAAGCCAATTGATCCTGAAATTTTTACAGGAGATACACAACACATTAAGGAACAACTTTCATGTTTTAAGAATTTGGAAATAATGAATTTTAGATGCTCAAAACTCGACCACAACACACTGTTCATGCGCGGACTCCAAAGGGGTTTTAAAACAGTTCTGAAATTCGACCAATTTGACATAACAAATGAACTCCAAAATCCATGAAATTTTATATGCATAATCTAGACACATTTATCTACAACTTTTGTTTAGAAATGCAAAGTTGAATCATTCTAAAAACGGGTGAAAAACATGCATCAAGTCAAATAAGAAAATCTGTCAACAGTTTGAAATGTTCGGTTTGTCACAGAAAGTTTACGGAAAAATTTCGGATAGCAAATCTTAATGTCAATGTCTGAAATTTGGACACAAGATAGATTAAATTCTTAGGAACAAAATCTATGTTGAAAAGTTTTCGGTTTGAATTCCCGAAGGTCGAGTTTTAGGCGAGTTTTTGAAATTGGACGAAAATAGGGTTTTTGAAAATCGATTTTTGTTACGGGTCTAGATCTCGAGTTTTAAACAACAATAAACCACAAAAGTTTGTGAGTAAGGTCTGAACTTACTTAATTAGAGATTAGAGTCACTGGAATGGGTTTCCGGACGTCCTAGGGTCGCGACGAACGGCCGACTTCTCCGATCGCTTTTTGTTCGTTTTCCGACGTGAAATCGTAGTAAAGGAAAAGGGTTAGATTTCGAGTTTCTAAGTTGTATGGACAAACTAAAAGATTATACTATAGCTTACCAAGAGTCTAGAAGGCAGGGCTTGGTTCCTTTCGCCTCGTCGTCGCCGGAACGCTCGCGGGAATGTGGATTCGGATGGATTTTGACTTGGAGAGGAAGAATGGAGGGGAGTCTTGAGTGTTTCTGTGGGTTATGGGGATTTGGACGCCCCATTACCGTCCTATAGCCTTCCCTAAGGCTGGGATTCGGTTACCATGGTTAGGGGTCGAATTTTTGGCAAGGAAATCGCCATGGAAGGAAAGTTTACACCTTCAGCACCTCTGGCGCGCTGGTGACGCACACATACGCCTTTGCCCGCGAGGAGCACGCGCGCCAGGCCTGGAGTCGCAACTCCGCCTTCCGCGCGGTGGCCGCGCGGCGGCGCGCGACGAACGCGGGCCGGCCGGACCGGCTGGTTCGGCGGTCCGCGTGTTCCGTCGGGTCTTTTCTTGCTTTCCTCTATCGGTTATCTACCCTCTACGTGTTAGCTCGACTCCTCGGGTCGTCTCCGGTTCAGAATCTTTACCTTAAACTTGTTACGAGTTCGGCTTATCGCTCGTAACATTTCCGTGCCCTAATTAGTCTAGTCTAAATTAGTTCCAACTCCTCCTATCGTCCTTGCGATTGATCTTGTGATTTATTTTACGATTTATTTTATGATTTATTTTATGATTTATTTTACGTTTTATTTTATGATTTATTTTATGATTTATTTTATGACTGAACTTAGAAATTAGTTCCAAGCTGCCTACGTACCCTGTGAAGGGATCAAGTCATGACGTAGTTCAAAACAATTTGAATTTGTTTTTCTCGGGTGTTACATCCTCCCCCCCTTAAGAATACAGTTATGTCCCCATAACTGTGGCCTGTTCATCTTGGAAGAGGGTAGGGTAACGTTGTTTTATGTCGGCCTCCAACTCCCACGTTGCCGTCTCCGTCTCGTGGTTGGACCAAAGGACCTTGACCGTTCTCACGGTCTTATTCCTCGTTACTCTCTCCTTCGTGTCAAGTATTAGCACCGGAACTTCCTCGTAACTCAAGTCATCCTCGAATTCAATTCCTTCCGGTTGGAGTACATGGGTCGGATCGTGCACGTACTTCTTCAATTGGGAGACGTGGAATACAAGCAAATTGTGGTGGTGACGCTAGTCAATAAGCGGTTTCCCACTCTTCACAGGATTTCTTATGGTCCCTATGTTTTCTTCGTCCCGAGGGTTTTTTGTTGCCTTACAGAAAGAAAATGCGAGGCAATTCTACTGTCCTTGTCAGGAATGATGTCGGTGATACCCCATGTCGTTGTATCTCACTGCCAATGTATGCTCGGGTTAAGTGAGGGGTGTATAGCAAAAGAGATTAAGCAAAATTGGAAAAATAAAAACTCCCTCCGGGTCCCGCGCGGTGGCCGCGCGGTATGGGGCTTCAGCGCGCGGCTGCCCCTGTTCGAGAAAATAGGGCTCGCGCTCCGCGCGAGCCACTTCCCCCATTTCCCATTCGAGACCACACCCCCAATTCTCTCCAAATCCGACGACTTACCTTCCCGTGCGCTTGATTTCGGCTTCAATTTCACTTTCCAAGGTATGAATCTACTAAACCCACTTACTAATTTCAATTTTTATGTATTGAATGATTTGTTCTGTGAGGAGATTTAGGAATTAGGGTTTATATACAAAAATTGGGGGTTTGTTATTTTTAGGCTTGATTTGTGCAAATTAGCAAGTGTATGTGGTAATTGTTGTTACTCTTGTTGCCTTGCTTGTATTTATGCCACAATGTGTTTATGTTTTGGCAAATTCTTTTTGGATTTGAATCTTTAGGAAGAATATGAAGTTTTTGATGTTTGGTTGTTATTAGGGTGTGATTATTAGCTCATTTCTTTGTTGTTTGGTGCTGTAAGGAAATGATGTGTTGTTATTAGAGTGATTGTTTCATTTTGTGGACAATCTTCCGTGTGTTTGTTAGTAACTTAGGTTTTGGTTGATTGCGCACATAACGTGTTCGACGAAATGCCACAAAGGTTTTGGGAATTAGTTTGAGCATATCCTTTGTCTAGGCCACCTCCTGGTTGGTCCTAGCAACCGATAGGATTCGTTGTCCTTATGGAATACTCACGTTGGAAATCTATATTGATGTCCCTTACACATTTCTGCTTGGGTTTTGTGTGGAATGTAGCCTTATAGTTGGTATTTGATGTTTTGCAGGATGTTGCTTTTCTTATGGGTTGTCTTGGCGTCTCTCATGTGTCCTCCGAGGACTAGGAGACGAGTTGCTGATGACGCTGGCCCCAGCCATGCCGCTCCGGCGATGCCTGACTTCGACGAGAGCGAGTCAGAGGAGGACGAGGAGCAGCGGGGCCTGAGACTCAGGGGTCTCCCTGACGAGGTGCGTCCTCACCGGCACGACAGGTTTCGGTTTAGGACGAGGGCTGCCCAAGACTTCTATTTCGACGAGCTTCGTCGAAACAGGGCTTATGTCCCTGAGAGAGGCATATATCCTCATCATCTGGGCGATGACAGGATTAGTGCAGTCTTGGAGTATTTGCAGTGGACCAGACTTGCACGTCATTCCGAGGGCGTTGCCTCCGGTTATCTGGCTATGGAGGTTATCGCCAACATTGGCGGTCTCGGGGAGGGTGACGACCTAACTCGGGTATGGGTTCGTGGTCGCTATCTCGACTTCAGTGCTCGGGCGATCAATGTCTATTTTGGCTTGCCTGACGATGGCGCATTTCGCCCACAGCCTGAGGGACGTGTTCTTGCTCCTGCGTGGGATACCTTATGCACCGTAGTGCCTCCTCAGCTTGAGCACGGTCATGAGCTACGTTTGACGACGATGGACTCCCCTTGGCGAGAGCTTGCTCAGCTATGGTTAGGGCGCGTCCGGCCGATCACCCGGAGCCACATCGTCCTGTCTACGAGACCATTTGCTTTATCGCGCGAGACGGTAGGGTGAATGTGGGAGCTTGTATTGAGGACAACTTGCGGGGTATGCGGAGAGGACGAGGGAGTAGGGTGATTACCCATGTTCACCTCATCTGTGGCTTGTGCGCGGCGCAAGGGATTCGCATGACATCGGAGACAGATCTGTATGATCTAGTAGCGGGCAGTTGCTACCGTATCCTGACTTATGCTGCCCGGCGTAGCGCCTTACGTCGTGGGGCTCCCCGTGCTGTACTTCGCCCGCAGCCTGATGATGGCGGCTTGATCCTTGTCGTACCACCGGAGCAGCCACCCCCTCCTCCAGTAGTTCCACCTCCTGCAGTGGCACCTCAGGGACAGGAGATGACTCAGATGCTGCAGATGATGCAGGAGATGCGGGTCGGTATGGATGCCGGGTTTGCAGCTGGGCAGGCTCGTTATGACGCCATAGACGCAGAGAATTTAATCTGCTTTTGATAGTATTCGGATGCAAGAAGATGAGAATATTGTTGCCTATCATGCTCGGTTCAAGAAATTAGTAAATGAAGCTCAGTCTTTTGGTTTGAAGTATGATGATGCAAAGCTAGTTCGGAAGATGCTGAGGACAGTTACTCGTAGATATCAATCGAAGGTGTTCACTCTTGAAGAACTTGAGAAGACCAAATCCTTTACTCTTGAAGCATTGGTTGGTTCACTTCAGACTTTTGAAATGAACTACTTGGAAGAAGAGCCTACACGTAATTTAGCTTTCAAAGTTGAAGATGAGATTCAGTGCATCGACAATGAAGAGAAGGCTTACCTAACCAAGAAATTGGCAAGGATGTTACAGGACAAGAGAGCCAAGAAGCTGAACTACAAGAAAGATGATAAAGGACGTTATCAGCGAGGTGTTTCATCATCCCGTGAACAACCTTACAAGCACAAGTCAGACAACTCCTCTGATAAGAGGAAGGGTTATAAGAAAATGGATTTACCTGAAACATTCAAGAACTTGGTGTTATGATTGTGAAGGTGTTGGCCATAAAGCCTCTGAATGCCCTACTGCTAAGAGAAGGGTTGGAAAAGCTCTTCAAGCTACCTTAAGCGATGGTGAGGTCAGTTGTTCTTCCAAGGAGGAAGGAGATGACAGCGAGGACGGGGAGATGATAGCCTTTACTGTGAAAGATGTTGTTCTAACAACCGATGACACTCTGTCCAAACATTTGTCTGATACAGAGTCTCATGAATCCGACAGTGATGCTAGTCGATATGATTATGATGAACTTCTTGCAGGCTATGAATCGGTGAAAGAAGATCATGCAGTTGCTGTTGCAGAGAACAAGAAATTGCTCGATTAGAAGGGAGATCTACTGGTTCTTATTGATGAGAAGGATGCTGAAATCACAAGTCTTAAGGAATCTTTGGTTACTGTATCTACTGAGAGAGATACTCTATTGGAGGAAAACGCTGCATTGCTTGCCAAGACCCAGAAGATAGATAACATGGTTAAAGGCAAAGACAAGCTGGATGAGATCATTAATCAAGGGAAATCACCTTCCAATAGAGAAGGCATTGGGTACAAGCGCAACTCTAGACCTAACAAGAAATCTGCACCTACTTTTGTGCGTGCAGGTACACTTGAGACCAGCTCATCTAAAGCACCTGAGAAAGTTGATTGTCCAGAGTCCCCCAAGAAGAGCAAAGACTGCCCTTATTGTAAATTCCAAGGTCATCCTGTTCAACTCTGTCAAAGACTTACCCAAGATCTTCTTGGTGGTCGCCCGGTTGTTTGGCCATCGCTAGAACTACAGAAGCAGGTCAAACTTACTATGATGTGGATTCCCAAATCCAAGATAGTACCCAAGATGTGTCTTGTTGTACTCTCGGCTCAGAAAGGACCCATTGATGGTAAGTGGTACTTTGACAGTGGCTGCTCTCGACATATGACTGGTAAAAAGGATTTTATTGATTATGTGGAATCTGATTGTGGGGAAGTACTCTATGGAAATGGAGCTCGTAGCAAAATCTGTGGATATGGGAAAGCAAAGGGTGCAAACATGGGGTCCTTAACTACTGTGTACTATGTTGCTGATCTATCTACAAATCTTATCTCCATAAGTCAACTTTGTGATGAGAAATTCTTTGTTGGTTTCACTGATGCGGATTGCATGGTTATTGATCCTGCTTACAATTGTGTCATTAAAGGAGTTCGATCATCTAACAATTGTTATGTCTTGAAGCCTGCTGTGGAGTCAGTCTTTTTGTCACAGGTTGAAACTGCAAAGTTGTGGTATCAAAGGTGTGGGCGGCATATGAACTACAAATCTCTTATTCAACTTAGCAAGTCTGGCGTTGTTCGAGGGTTGCCCAAACTACAGAGCAAAGCCAAGGTAGTCTGTGGTGCTTGTGCTAAGGGTAAACAAATTCACTCCTCTCACAAAGTAGTGGATACCATTCAGACCACAAGGTGCCTTGAGCTGTTGCACATGGATTTGATGGGACCAACGGAAGTGCCAAGCCTAGGTGGTAAGAGGTACATCTTTGTATGCGTTGATGATTTCTCTCGTTATACTTGTGTTGATTTCTTAAAATCCAAAGATGAGGCTGTGTCAGTATTCTCTAAGCTATCTTTAAAGATCATGGCTGAAAAGGATCTCAAGATAGGGCGTATTCGATCTGATCATGGGAAAGAGTTTGAAAATCAGTTGTTCGCACAACTCTGCAACAACCTTGGTATTGCTCATGAATATTCAGCCCCCCACACTCCACAACAGAATGGCGTGGTTGAGCGTAAGAACCGTACTCTACAGGAGATGGCTCGATCTCTCCTCCATGCTAGTAATCTTGGGAAACGTTTTTGGGCTGAAGCGGTTAATATCTCTTGCTATATCATTAATCGAGTATACATGCGACCTCAGACAACCACTACACCTTATGAGATTTGGAGAGGAAAGACTCCTAACATTTCTCACCTTCATGTCTTTGGAAGTATGTGCTATGCTCTGAAGGATCGAACTATTGTCAAAAAATTTGATTCCAAATCTGATGAAGCCATTTTCTTGGGATATTCAGTGGATTCAAGAGCCTACCGTGTTTACTTGAAGAGAACTTCAAAGGTTATTGAGACTATTAATGTGGTCTTTGATGATGCTAATCTTTCTGCAGGCTCTGTCTCTCCTCATGATGATGATGATGATGATCCTATTCAGATTATTCCTCATGTCTCCTCCAGTGCAACTCCTGAAGTAATGCCTCCCTCAGATCCTATTGATGTTTCTGATACTGAAGACGGTGATCCGGTTGTTGATACAACTGGTGAACAACCTTCAGCTCCAGATTCTCCTAAAAGGAGAGGTCCAAAACGTGGTCCACGAGCACCTAAGTATCACTCTAAGGATGATATTATTGGCGATCCCTCTGGTCCTAGACAGACTTGAGGTCATCAACTAAACATCTCTGAATTAGCAAATATGTGTTTTCATATTATGCATTGTTTTGTTTCATCTATTGAACCTAAGAATGCTAATGAGGCTTTGCAAGATGAGTTTTGGATAGCTGCAATGCAGGATGAATTGCTACAATTCAAACGCAATGATGTTTGGGAGTTGATGGAACAACCAACTGGAGTGAATGTCATTGGCACTAAATGGGTCTTTCGCAACAAGACTGATGAACATAGGAAGATTATTCGCAATAAGGCTCGCTTGGTTGCACAAGGCTTTACTCAGATTGAAGGCCTAGATTATGATGAGACATTCGCCCCTGTTGCTCGCATCGAGGCTGTAAGATTATTACTTGCTATTTCTTGCTCTCTTGGTTTTAAACTGTATCAAATGGACATCAAAACCGCCTTTCTGAATGGCTACATCAAGGAAGACATCTATGTGTCTCAGCCTGTTGGTTTTGAATGCCCTGATCATCCTGATTATGTTTATAAGGTCAAGCGTGCTCTTTATGGTCTAAAGAAGGCTCCTCGTGCCTGGTATGAACGCTTGTCTACATATCTCTTGGATAAAGGCTATGTGCGTGGTAATGTTGATAAGACGTTGTTCATAAAATGTACAGACAACCATCTATTGGTAGCACAGATTTATGTGGATGATATTGTTTTTGGCTCTACTTCAGAAGATCTTCGAGATGCTTTTGTACACTCCATGCAAACTGAATTCGAGATGAGTATGATGGGTGAGCTCACCTTTTTCTTAGGACTACAGATTAAGCAAACTTCTGATGGGATCTTTCTTAATCAAGAGAAGTATATTGGCACCATGCTTCAGAAATTCAAAATGGAAGATTGCAAGATTGCTAAATCACCCCTAGGTCAGCATGACAAGATTTCCAAAGATGAATCTGGGATTTCTGTTAATCAGAAAATGTATCGAAGCATTATTGGCAGCCTCTTATATCTCACTGCTAGTCGTCCGGACATCTCCTTCAGTGTTGGTGTGTGCGCTCGATATCAATCTGATCCTAAAGAATCTCACCTTCGTGCTGTGAAAAGGATTCTTCGCTATATTAAAGGAACTCCTGGCCTTGGTCTCTGGTATTCTAAACGATCGTCACTGGAGTTAATTGGTTATACAGACTCTGACTGGGCTGGTTGTTCCGACGACAGAAAATCAACCACTGGTGGTTGTTTTTATCTTGGTCAGAACTTAGTCAGCTGGTACTCTCGTAAGCAAAATGTTGTTGCTTTATCTACTGCGGAGGCTGAATATATTGCCGCTGCTCGTTGTTGTACTCAATTGATTTGGATGCGTCAAATGCTTCTGGATTATGGTATTTCCTTGGATGATTTCCTTATTCACTGTGACAACACCAGTGCCATTAATATTTCCAGGAATCCAGTCCAACACAATCGGAGTAAACATATTGGCATTCGATTTCACTTCATCCGAAATTTGGTTGAAGATGGTTTATGCAAGATTCAGCATTTCTCGTCGTTGGAACAACTCGCAGACATCCTTACGAAGAATTTGGAGACTTCTCGATTTGAGTCCTTGAGGCGCAGTTTGGGCCTCTGTTTTTCTCATTAATTGGATATGTCTTGGGCGGGCCACTGTATTTCTTGGTTTCTTATTTTTAGGCCCAGGCCCAGGGGGAGATTCTCTTAACCGATTGAGACGGTTGCCGGTGCTCGCACTACTCAAAGCACGTCTCCACTCTCTCTCCCCAGTCGACTCTGCAATTCCTCCCAGTTTCCCCTCATTTTTGCGAAATTTGAATTCTCTCTCGCAATGGCGTCTCCCTCCAGCTCCAATATCAATCCTGATGACGTTGTTGATGCTCAGCCGCTTGCCGTTGATGACTCCCTCTATAAGGCTCGTCTTGCCGCAGAACAATCGCCTGGAGATGATCAGTTTCAGGACGCTCAGGAAGACGTCGATGCTGCTATCAATGACTACTTTGCT
Source organism: Hygrophila difformis (assembly GCA_030278955.1). NCBI lineage: Eukaryota > Viridiplantae > Streptophyta > Magnoliopsida > Lamiales > Acanthaceae > Hygrophila > Hygrophila difformis. The sequence goes on from JAOANR010000008.1 coordinate 47,967,859, forward strand.
GCTGACCCTGATGACGCGGATATGGAGGTCAATCCTGATACTGAGAAGGGTTCTAACCCTCAGCCTACTTCGGACAATGTCGAGACTCCATCGGTTGGCGCAGATCCAAAAGCGGATGTTCCAACAACAGCAAACCCTAGCACGGGTGCTGGAAGTTCGACATCTCCTCCGGTCCCTGCCCCCGGTGCGTCTCCGTCCGCTCCTGTCCCTCCTGGTGCCAATTCACCTCTTTCGCCTTCGGCTGTTGCGACTGGTGATGGGTTGCTGATGTTGGACCCTGAGTTGAATGCTCCGCCTCACTCTGGGACTGCACAGCAAGTTCCATTTGGTGGGTCACCTACTGAGGATGTTCCAACTACTGCGGAACAACCATCTCGGGCAGATACTGATGATATCCCTCTGGATGAGATACGGCGATCACTTCGTGAGAAGGGGAAGCGCAAGGCTGTTCCAACTCCGTCCAAACAACCTTCGAAGAAAAAGTCTAAGAAGGGCACTCCTAAGAAGAAGTCTGCCCCTGTTCTCAAGGAGACCGATGCCCATTCTCCTCTGTATTTCTCCGCTGATGGAGAAAGGTATGCCTTGGAAACCCTTCACTCTCGTGGTTTCATATCTGAGGAATGTTATGTGCATCCATATTATGATCAGATTGGTTTTTCTGAATATTTTGAGAAGAAACATCTTTCTGTTTGGGCTACTTCCCTTAAGCGTTTTTCCCCTACTGTTGTTCGTGAATTCTATGCCAATTTGCATCCTGATATCCCTGATCCTGTTTCCCCTTGGTATTGTAAGATTTATCTTCGTGGAGAGTTGCTTGATCTTACTCCCTCTGTTTTCAATGAGTTGTTGGAACTTCCTACCAACACTGATATGAACAACCCCTTTGATCTGCTTAATGCTGAGCTAGCTACTATAGCCTCTACTATTTCTGCCTCTAAGAAATATGCTTTTGGTAGACGTGCTATGAGTCCTTCAGTCCTTTCTATGAAATTCAACTGTCTGTTTAGGATTGGTGCTTCCAATTTCTTACCTACATCCAATGCTAGCCAGCTTAGTTCTCATATGGGTAAATTCTTGTTTTCCATTGATGAATGTCCTGAGATCCTCAACTATGGTTACCTGATCATTAAGCATATGTTGAGGTTCTCTCGTGACAAAATTGAAAAGAATACCCAGTTGCCTTATCCTTCTCTTATCACTCTGTTTGCCCATTCTTGCCACTTGCTTGCCTCTAATGAAACCTTCATTAAAATCAAGAAACACTTACCTTCTGATAAGCTTAAAGGTCTCCATAAAGACTTCAAGCTTGGTCCTCAAAAGCTTGGATCTGCTCTAGTAGATCATATCAAAACTGAGCTGCAACAGGTTGAGAAGGAGTTGGGTATTCTGAATGACAAGCAGATGGACTTGAAGAGGAAGGTTCGAAAGCTGGTTGCCCTACTTCCACATTCTTTTGATGCTCCAGCTGAGGGGGAGGATGACTCTGAGGGTACTACTCCCTGATCTGCCAAGTAAGGGGGAGTGACAGTGGAAAGGATTGCAGGAGTGCTGGTTGTTTTACTGCTGTTGGAACAACTTTGTGTATTTCTGGTTCTCAGACTATGGATATTCTGGTTTTCTGTAATTGGTGGATATTTTTGGATTTTCTCTGGTCTGTTATTGCTGAATACTCTCATGGATATTGGTATGGGATTATCTTTTATGAATGGATGTTTTTGACTATGCCTATTCTTCTTCAGCTCATATTGTCTGTGGCATGCTTATTTGTTGAGATTCTACTGCTCTCTGTTTTTATTATGACTCTCTGTGCTTTCTCCACTGTTTTGACTACTTGGCCCGATCATCTCCACAAAGGGGGAGATTGTTAGGGATATTTTTAGTATTGTGAAGATGTTCGTCATTTTGGCCGTTGTTGCAACATCGTGTCAACAACGCTTTATTATCTTCACTGGAAAAAGCACAAGATAGTACAATGACGTGGCATTTCCCCTAGCAGGCCTTAGAGGGTTTTAAATGGGCCTTAAACCCATATAAATACCTATCTTCGTCCTTGAGGGTGTATGAGAGTTGGTAGCCGCAATCACAGTATACTTTACAGAGTATTAACAGCATCAAAAGCTGTGATTATGGCGTTTTGAGAGCTGAAGCAGAAACCCCCTGGTTTTCGTTGTTTGCAGAAGGCACCAACAACCATCCTGCTACTGGTATATCTTTAGCTGTTGTGTCTTCTACGTTCTTTATGGGGTAATTGGGATTGTGTTTAGGCATTTCTAAGTTTATTGTTTTGTAAACACAATCCGTGTGTATTGTAGGTGTTTTAGCACCATTGAGCTTAACTTGATTGATTAGCTAGGTTCCTCAAACACCACCTTAATACCTGCCGGTGAATTACTTGCATTTGGGTAGATAGTTGATGCTCCCTTGTGTTCTTCTAGTCTATTTGGGTAGATAAGAGAGTTCATTGGAATGTAAGGGTATGTAAGGTGTGGTTGACTCTTGTTCAATCGGTTTGGTGGAGATCTAGTGGAATCCTGGCTTGGAGCCCCCAGATGTAGATCAGTGGATCGAACTGGGTGATCAAATTCCTTGTGTTCTCATTTTATTCCGCACTCTGTTTGTGTTTGCCTCTAGTTGTGATTTGCAGGTTGTTGAGACATCGCTCAAACAACTCTTAAAGGGTTGTATTCTGATTGGGCCTGTCAGTTATAACTAATTTATAATTAATATTATTATTAATAATAAGAATAATAGTATAATAGTACAATTTTAATAAAAATATTTTCACTTATAATAATAAAAATCATTATTATCCATTATAATAATACTAATAATAATAATAGTAATTTATATAAACGGAAAATAAAAATAAAATAATATTTAAATAAAAAATAAAAATAGCAATTATTACAGCTTCCATCGGCTTGATTGAAGCCATCTTATTTACTGACCGAAAGGGTTTTATCTGACCAAAACTCAACTAATCCTGTTTATTAATAATAAATATCATTATTATTCGTTATAATAATACTAATAATAATAATAGTAATTTATATAAATGGAAAATAAAAAATAAATTAATATTTAAATAAAAATAAAACAGCAATTATTATAACTTCGATCGGCTTGATCGAAGCCATCTCATTTACCAACCGAAAGGGTTTTATCCGTCCAAAACTCAACTAATCCGACCAAAACTCAATTATTATAATCTTTCTAATAATAGTAGTTCCTTACAATAATTATATTACAATATAATATACTTCCTAATATTGAATTCTAATAATACTAATTAATATTAGAAATAATAATATATACAATTCCAAATAATATAATATATATTAAATATAATAATAAAATAAATAATTTTAATAATAATCATAATAATACCAATAATATAATTATTGGTATAATAAAAATAATTAATACTCCCCCCGTCTCGCGAAGTTTGACACCTTTCTTTTGGGCACGGTAATTTAGATGGTGGGGTTTAGTAGTTAAAGTGGTGTGAGTGTTTGTATTTAAAATTCTAATAAATTTTGATACTGTTTATCATTTAACTTTGACTTAATGTTATCGTAATGATGCAATTAGAGAAAAATAATCAAGTGTGGTCTTGTTAGAATCGTGTAATCGTATAATTTTAGAATATATATTTTATACAATTTTTATATGTACCAATTTTGAAATATTAAGAACTAAAAAAATACAAGGGACTTTGTGTAGAAAAGTAAAATTGTATTGGAATTTGTGCAGAATAGTAAAAGTGATTACTTTTAATAGGATTTGACAATAATTAAAATTCTAATCAAACTTATATTAATTTAACTTATCTAAAAATGGAAAGGTGTCAAACTTCGTGGGACGGAGGGAGTACTTTAAAATGTCCAAATATACCAAAATATGATAAATATCATATATAATTTAAACAATAATAACTATATAATAAATATATCAAAAATAATAATAATAATGATTTTCATAATACTAATTAATATTAGAAATAATAATATATACAATTTCAAATAATATAATATATAGTAAATATAATAATAAAATAAATAATTTTAATAATAATCATAATAATGTCAATAATATAATTATTGGTATCATAAATATAATTAATACTTTAAAAGTCCAAATATACCAAAAATATGATAAATATCATATATAATTTAAATGATAATAATTATATAATTAATATATCAAAAATAATAATAATGATTTACATAATACTAATTAATATTAGAAATAATAATATATTCAATTTCAAATAATATAATATATTAATAATCAATAATACCAATAATATAATTATTGGTATAATAAAAATAATTAATACTTTAAAAGTCCAAATATACCAAAAATATGATAAATATCATATATAATTTAAATAATAATAATTATATAATAAATATATCAAAAATAATAATAATGATTTTCATAATACTTATTAATATTAGAAATAATAATATATACAATTTCAAATAATATAATATATATATTAAATATAATAATAAAAAAATAATTTTAATAATAATCATAATAATACCAATAATATAATTATTGATATAATAAATATAATTAATACTTTAAAATGTCCAAATATACCAAAAATATGATAAATATCATATATAAATTAAATAATAATAATTATATAATAAATCCATAAAAAATCATAATAATGATTTTCATAATACTAATTAATATTAGAAATAATAATATATACAATTTCAAATAGTATAATATATAGTAAATATAATAATAATAAAATTATAATTTAAATAATAATCATAATAATACCAATAATATAATTATTGGTATAATAAATATAATCAATACTTTTAAATGTCCAATTATACCAAAATATAATAATATAATATATAATTTTGTAACACCCTGGTCCTCTATGGAACCGGAGGTGCCTTCGAGCTTCTTTCGGGATTGAAGTCTGGCCCCACAGGTCAACAGAACTCTTTCCAGTGCGCTTTGATCTCACTCGCGCACACCCTGGGAGACTTCCCAGGAGGTCACGCATCCTTAAGACTACTCCACAACAAGCACGCTTAACTGTGGAGTTCTTATGGGATGATCACCAGAAAAGAAAGGTGCACCTTGTTGACATAAGTATATTTTTCAATCCTTTTAAGCTATTATTCCATTCACTCTCTCGGGGTATTACAATCTCCCCCACTTGAGAACGCAACGTCCTCGTTGCGCCTCGATCGCCTAATCAAAGTCCCTCGGGATCTTTGCCCCCGCCAGATGCCTGACTGGTACTCCCAGCACAGCGCACGGTCGCAGGTTGGCTCTGATACCATTCTGTAGCACCCCGACCCTCTATGGAGCTGGAGGTGCCTTCGAGCTTCTTTCGGGATTGAAGTCTGGCCCCACATGTAACACCCCCATTTTCCCTAAAGGCTCAGCGGAAGCAAAGAGCGGGAACAAGGGGCCGGTGTTACCGCCACGTATCCCGGGCCATCCGGAATACGCTAAGGCTAGCAAAAATATTCTCGGAGAAGTCAGAGTTGAACATATATGCTAACCGTTAGACATATATCGTAATCTCTGAAAGTAAAAGCTTATAATACTATAATGTATAAAATAAGCCTTGAATCAAAGTTTTGGTATACCATCCAAAATAAATGGTGACGCGTTTGAAAGAGCTCACCAATAATAATGATATGATAAGAGAATTCCTCCATTTAAAAAGGGGGCAAATTCATCATGCCTTTTCAAAATAGTAATGTTCATCGTCGGGTGAAAATAGTGAGGCGTAGGAAATTACAAAAGTGGGTAGACCCCAAAATATACGTCCTCGAATTAGAATAAATCATATGCCAAGTTAACTCCGATAAGGAGACTTAAAAGTTATACAACCTTTTCTTAAATCCGAAAGCATTTAAAAATAACCCGAATCGTGCCCTGGTGACGTGAAATGGCTAATGGTCCCCACAGATACCAAAACCTGAAAAGGGATAATAAAAGTGTTGAATCAGCGAAAACGATCGCTGAGTAAGTAGACCCTTACTCCCGGAGGAGGTTGGGTTGCAGAAATAATTTAAAAACAACAGTTATGATAAAGGTATGCTTAAACGAGAATATTATGTACATAATGCAATATTAATCATGAAAACCCGGGATCAGACAATATAACAATATGTGTTGCCGAAAAATAATATTTCAGCCTCCATGCCAATTGGAAGGGGCCCAAGAGTAGGGTACCCATTCTCACATGCACATTCAAGGGTTGTGGAAGAGGTATAAAATTTCCTACATCCACCTGGCAAAAGGTGTGGTATCGTTCCGGCACCGTTCCCGAGTGGAAATGGATGCACACAACGGCGAGGGTGGCGGCAAGATCCACGCACCGATTCCAACCCCGTAACAGTGGTTAACCATAATTCAGGAGTTATCGCACTAAATTATAAAGCACAGTAAAAATAGCATACCAATAATCCAAAAGCAGTAGGGAGCAATAAGCACAAATTTAAAATATAATAAAGCGGTTTTTAATTTATGCTCAAGCTAAAATAAATTTGGGCTTAATCCCCAAAGAGTAAAAATCTACTTACAGTCACCGTGGACGAAATGGACACGACACACGCACCGCCTACGAGCAGATATCTCTCTACAGCTATTTGACTAGCAAAAATTTTAATTCCAACTTAGTATACTGTAAAGATATTCTAACATAAATAATACTAAAATTTCTCACTTAAAGTTACCGTATGCTTGAAGTTAACAACACGATGCAGGCTAGCAAACAGATGATCCTCTTAAGTGAAACAGCTAGTGGACTTGTTATTCCCACACCACCTTAAACTACTTTGGAGCACCTCTACCGAAAAATAAATTTTCCCTAACAGAAACTAAAATGAAGTATAAAACAAGAAAGAAAATTGAGAGCTGGGGCGTGTGTAAATGGCTAGAGGTGGGGGTTTTTATATAGGCCAATGTGGTTAGAATAAAACAAGTGTACATATTTTTTTTATTTTTTTTTTAAGTTTTTCCCAAGATTCCAGCTATCCCCATTTCCCTATTTTGCCTCTGTCTCTCATTAATGATTTGTACTCCCTCTCAATCGTACTCCCCACTTCCCCATTTCTGCCATTCCTGCCATTCCCTTGTCTCCTTCTCCATTTCCTCACTCTCTCTCTAGTTTCCACCGCCCCCTTTCTTTTGTTTTTTTTTTTTTTTTTCTTTTGCTCCTTCAAGTACTAGCTCCGGCAGGCGGCGGCGATAGAGCTCGGCGGCGGCAGCAGCAAGGCTCGGCCTTCATCCTCTTCTTCTCCTTCTATTTTTCTCCTCTCTTCCTATTTGTTTTGTGGTTTTGATTAATGTTTGGATTGGGAAAAAGATGGGGATGGTGATTCGGTGGCCACCACAGCGGCGGCAGGGGCCGACGGCCGCGAGCGGCGGCGACGGGGTTCGACTTCAGCGGCGTTCCTCACTGTCTCGCCTCTCTCTCTATTTCTGTCTATGTCTTTATTTTCATTTTTGTTGATTATTTGTGTGGTTGATTTGAGAATAAAAATGGTAGTGGTGGAAGGATTTGTGGCCGCGGGTGTTGATGGAGATGGCGGTGGTGTTGGTTTTGAATTTTAGGATTTTGAAGGTGAAAGGGATGATGGTGGTGGCGGTGGCTCCGCGGTGGTGCGAGGGTGGAGTCGGAGGGCGGAAATTGGAAGCTGAGGTGTTGGCGGATGCGGCCTCCGGTGGAAGTGAAGGTGAAAAATCCGAAGTCGCGCACAGTGAAGGCTGCGGGAGGTTGCCGGCCGGCTGGCGGCGGCGGCGCCGGATTGGCGGCGGCGGCAGGGTGAAAAAAATATTAGGGTTAGGGTTTAGGTGGTTTGGGCTTAGGGTTGGGCCAAGGGGTTATGTATGATTCCCTATTTGTTTATTGGACTACAAATCCTTGCTAATTGAACTCTTGAAAATTAATTGAGTAGCCCAATTTGATTTGCTAATCCATGGACTGAATAGATTTAAGTGCACTATATGGACTTAATAAATCTCTAGTGACCTTATACTTACAAACCATTTTTAATGGATTTAATCAATCTCCTAATGGTTTTACTTTCGTAAATTAGTTTAACGAATTTAATAGGTTAATTTAATAATTGGAACCATTAGAAAAAAATGAACCAAGATCCAAAATATTTTAATTCGGGCAAATTTTTATTTACAAATAGGGTCACTTGTTCATTCTATAATCTATTTGGTCAAATATTTTAATTAAATCATAGTGATTAATCGGATTTAAAAATTTATGGACTTGAAATCATTCAAGTCTCTTAATTAATTTTTTTTATAATTAAATTTGTTTTTTTTTAAATATCCGAGCCATCAAAACTTAATCCTCTTATACTTACATTGATCAAAATTCTATTAGTCTCACAAAAATATTTGTGCTTGAGATAATTAAATACGAAGAGCCTAACCTCCAATATTTCATGTCCCAAGTCTTAGAAACTAACCCTTAAAGTATTATGTCCGCTCTTTAATAAATTATGGCCACTTACAATTTTGATCAATAAAATCCCTTCTTAGAGGGTGTTTGGATTAGCGATATGAAATAGATTATCTGATTATTAAAATTTAAATTTTTATTTAAAATTTTACGGAGTGTTATAGTCTACCCTCCTTAAAATAAGGCTTCGTCCTCGAAGCCTCTCGGCAACTCCTAAAAGTCATTCACGGTTAGATGTATATTTACTATAATTATATTTTATAGAAAAACCTTTCATCGAGTTATTTATTAACTATAATTTTCTTTAATTAGCCTCGGTCATTTATCCTTGATACCCGCTTAACCCCTTTAGAATATATTCTTTGTTGCAGGAATTGTCCAGTTTAATTCCGTTGATGTTCCTAAATGATTTTTTTTTATTTTTTTATTTTAATATTTGGTCCTTAAGTCAAACATAGGTTGTCTTATCCTCCTGTGACGCTTCCTCTACAGGATTATGCTATCGGCTTCATGTTTCATTCCTTTCCTAGAAGATAAAAATAGCCCATCTTATTTACTCGTATCTTATTACTTCTCAAAAAGGTATTCGGGATAAATCTTGGACAAAAATTCATTGGTTACGTTATTTTATTAAGACTCCCAATAACTCGGTTAAATTGATTGGTTTCCTTGGGGTACATCACCAATCCTTAATAAATCCCACTATTTTTGTCCGTAAGGTGTCACTTTTAGGAAAAAAAAAAATCATTACTTTCGGACTATGTGGTCCCTTTTTATTTGGTATTTGATCCATTAATTGTTTATTATAATTGGAGTGTTCCTCAAATCTTAAACGTGGTGTGGGGTGTTCCTCAAGTTCAAACCTAAGTAGATGAAATTTAAATCCTTTGGAAAAAATCCAACTCAGCTCATCCTTAATCGAAAATGTTCACGTCTAACGTCACCACCACTCATCTTTAGTTGTACACATGAAAACTTCCCAATTATTCCTAAGTTCACATCACTTGAAATTTCCAAATGTTGGTTAAGCTTCCGTTATGGATATCCGACCCAGGGTTACCTGGAAGCAGGTTAGGTTCAAATGTTTACCCTATAAAATTTATAACAAGTATCCTCTTTACTATGTCTTCTTGATAGGTATTCATTTTTCAAATTACAATAACTTCAATGAAGAATTCTCTTGCTTGGTGGGTTATCACCTTGATAAATGACATTTCCAACAAAGGGTTACCCACCGTATCTTGGTAGTTATGAATTTTAAATTTCTATTGGGTGTAAAATCTTCCGTCCTCAATTATAAGCTTCGTCCTTGGAAATCCATAGTATTCAATCCATCGTATCATAGGCTCTTGTGTAGTTTTATTTTTATTGTGGTCGTTGTTATTATCATTATCATTACTATTGTCATTCTCATTATTAGTATTATTGTTGAAGGAGAAAACTTTTTCATAGCTTATTTGGGAATCGTATCGAGGTAGATGAAAATAATTTCCATCGATTCCACCGAGTCTTATTTAGCATATTATCTTAATCAAAGATTGGGTTCCAAGTCCTTAAACCTAAAGGAATAGAGTCTAATGTCTTAAGTTAACCCTTTAAGTGCTTATTGAGGCAAGTTGCCTTCTCAAGAATATTTTTGGTAAATTTTTGACTTCCCTTGTCATTCGGCACAAGAATTTAGGGAAACTTCGTAAATATTTTATAGAACTCGTGGTGAGTTTAAAAATCTCTTTGGTGCCCTTACTTGACACTCGTGTCTTATCTTTAAGACCATATAATATTTAGAAAAATTCTTATTCGTAGTGGTTCGTGTAGTTATGTAAATCATACTCCTACGAATTTAAATCATAACCTTAATTAGACTAAGGTAAAACATAGGTGCATCTAAGGCCAAATCTCATAGCAATATGTTCATTCGCACATATTCAAATATAAGGTTCAACGCTATAATTTGGTAGACATAACTGTAGGGTAAACAACCCCCAGTTTTACCAGTGATACAATAAAGCAAGCGCAATCGTCAGCTCCTAATGTAGGCATTGACTATATAACAGAGCCTAAGTTAAACAACTAGCTCCTTGCAAAAAGACACTAAGGTAGTGCTAGAAAAATTCTGCTCATGTCCCAAACATTGGGAAATACTTGTCAAGATAAACCCATAATAAACTAAAATTCTGCTCGTGCCTATATGCATATGTGTGTGTTCCCATCCCCAAAATAGCTTTAAAAATACTTGGCATATTTTTTTCAAAATCATTTCGTGCAAAAATTTTAATAATTTAAATGCACTACTTAGAGCAAAATGCTCCTTTCAAAAAAAAAAAAATTTTTGTGCATAAATCGAAATGATTTTAAATGCACCAATTTAAATACTTGCAAAAATAATTTCTTGTGCATAAATTTTAAGTAATTTCAAATGCACAATTCCAAGAGCAAAACGCTCTGATACCAAACTGTAACACCCCCGTTTTCCCTAAAGGCTCAGCGGAAGCAAAGAGCGGGAACAAGGGGCCGGTGTTACCGCCACGTATCCCGGGCCATCCGGAATACGCTAAGGCTAGCAAAAATATTCTCGGAGAAGTCAGAGTTGAACATATATGCTAACCGTTAGACATATATCGTAATCTCTGAAAGTAAAAGCTTATAATACTATAACGTATAAAATAAGCCTTGAATCAAAGTTTTGGTATACCATCCAAAATAAATGGTGACGCGTTTGAAAGAGCTCACCAATAATAATGATATGATAAGAGAATTCCTCCATTTAAAAAGGGGGCAAATTCATCATGCCTTTTCAAAATAGTAATGTTCATCGTCGGGTGAAAATAGTGAGGCGTAGGAAATTACAAAAGTGGGTAGACCCCAAAATATACGTCCTCGAATTAGAATAAATCATATGCCAAGTTAACTCCGATAAGGAGACTTAAAAGTTATACACCCTTTTCTTAAATCCGAAAGCATTTAAAAATAACCCGAATCGTGCCCTGGTGACGTGAAATGGCTAATGGTCCTCACAGATATCAAAACCTGAAAAGGGATAATAAAAGTGTTGAATCAGCGAAAACGATCGCTGAGTAAGTAGACCCTTACTCCCGGAGGAGGTTGGGTTGCAGAAATAATTTAAAAACAACAGTTATGGTAAAGGTATGCTTAAACGAGAATATTATGTACATAATGCAATATTAATCAAGAAAACCCGGGATCAGACAATATAACAATATGTGTTGCCGAAAAATAATATTTCAGCCTCCATGCCAATTGGAAGGGGCCCAAGAGTAGGGTACCCATTCTCACATGCACATTCAAGGGTTGTGGAAGAGGTATAAAATTTCCTACATCCACCTGGCAAAAGGTGTGGTATCGTTCCGGCACCGTTCCCGAGTGGAAATGGATGCACACAACGGCGAGGGTGGCGGCAAGATCCACGCACCGATTCCAACCCCGTAACAGTGGTTAACCATAATTCAGGAGTTATCGCACTAAATTATAAAGCACAGTAAAAATAGCATACCAATAATCCAAAAGCAGTAGGGAGCAATAAGCACAAATTTAAAATATAATAAAGCGGTTTTTAATTTATGCTCAAGCTAAAATAAATTTGGGCTTAATCCCCAAAGAGTAAAAATCTACTTACAATCACCGTGGACGAAATGGACACGACACACGCACCGCCTACGAGCAGATATCTCTCTACAGCTATTTGACTAGCAAAAATTTTAATTCCAACTTAGTATACTGTAAAGATATTCTAACATAAATAATACTAAAATTTCTCACTTAAAGTTACCGTATGCTTGAAGTTAACAACACGATGCAGGCTAGCAAACAGATGATCCTCTTAAGTGAAACAACTAGTGGACTTGTTATTCCCACACCACCTTAAACTACTTTGGAGCACCTCTACCGAAAAATAAATTTTCCCTAACAGAAACTAAAATGAAGTATAAAACAAGAAAGAAAATTGAGAGCTGGGGCGTGTGTAAATGGCTAGAGATGGGGGTTTTTATATAGGCCAATGTGGTTAGAATAAAACAAGTGTACATATTTTTTTATTTTTTTTTTTAAGTTTTTCCCAAGATTCGAGCTATCCCCATTTCCCTATTTTGCCTCTGTCTCTCATTAATGATTTGTACTCCCTCTCAATCGTACTCCCCACTTCCCCATTTCTGCCATTCCTGCCATTCCCTTGTCTCCTTCTCCATTTCCTCACTCTCTCTAGTTTCCACCGCCCCCTTTCTTTTGTTTTGTTTTTTTTTTTCTTTTGCTCCTTCAAGTACTAGCTCCGGCAGGCGGCGGCGGTAGAGCTCGGCGGCGGCAGCAGCAAGGCTCGGCCTTCATCCTCTTCTTCTCCTTCTATTTTTCTCCTCTCTTCCTATTTGTTTTGTGGTTTTGATTAATGTTTGGATTGGGAAAAAGATGGGGATGGTGACTCGGTGGCCACCACAGCGGCGGCAGGGGCCGACGGCCGCGAGCGGCGGCGACGAGGTTCGACTTCAGCGGCGTTCCTCACTATCTCGCCTCTCTCTCTATTTCTGTCTATGTCTTTATTTTCATTTTTGTTGATTATTGGTGTGGTTGATTTGAGAATAAAAATGGTAGTGGTGGAAGGATTTGTGGCCGCGGGTGTTGATGGAGATGGCGGTGGTGTTGGTTTTGAATTTTAGGATTTTGAAGGTGAAAGGGATGATGGTGGTGGCGGTGGCTCCGCGGTGGTGCGAGGGTGGAGTCGGAGGGCGGAAATTGGAAGCTGAGGTGTTGGCGGATGCGGCCTCCAGTGGAAGTGAATGTGAAAAATCCGAAGTTGCGCACAGTGAAGGCTGCGGGAGGTTGCCGGCCGGCTGGCGGCGGCGGCGCCGGATTTGGCGGCGGCGGCAGGGTGAAAAAATTATTAGGGTTAGGGTTTAGGTGGTTTGGGCTTAGGGTTGGGCCAAGGGGTTATGTATGATTCCCTATTTGTTTATTGGACTACAAATCCTTGCTAATTGAACTCTTGAAAATTAATTGAGTAGCCCAATTTGATTTGCTAATCCATGGACTGAATAGATTTAAGTGCACTATATGGACTTAATAACTCTCTAGTGACCTTATACTTACAAACCATTTTTAATGGATTTAATCAATCTCCTAATGGTTTTACTTTCGTAAATTAGTTTAACGAATTTAATAGGTTAATTTAATAATTGGAACCATTAGAAAAAATGAACCAAGATCCAAAATATTTTAATTCGGGCAAATTTTTATTTACAAATAGGGTCACTTGTTCATTCTATAATCTATTTGGTCAAACATTTTAATTAAATCATAGTGATTAATCGGATTTAAAAAATTTATGGACTTGAAATCATTCAAGTCTCTTAATTAATTTTTTTTATAATTAAATTTGTTATTTTTTTAAATATCCGAGCCATCAAAACTTAATCCTCTTATACTTACATTGATCAAAATTCTATTAGTCTCACAAAAATATTTGTGCTTGAGATAATTAAATACGAAGAGCCTAACCTCCAATATTTCATGTCCCAAGTCTTAGAAACTAACCCTTAAAGTATTATATCCGATCTTTAATAAATTATGGCCACTTACAATTTTGATCAATAAAATCCCTTCTTAGAGGGTGTTTGGATTAGCGATATGAAATAGATTATCTGATTATTAAAATTTAAATTTTTATTTAAAATTTTAGGGAGTGTTATACCACAGGTCAACAGAATTCTTTCCAGTGCGCTTTGGCCTCACTCGCGCACACCCTGGGAGACTTCCCAGGAGGTCACCCATCCTTAAGACTACTCCACAACAAGCACGCTTAACTGTGGAGTTCTTATGGGATGGTCACCAGAAAAGAAAAGTGCACTTTGTTGACATGAGTAGATTTTTCAATTCTTTTAAGCTATTATTCCATACACTCTCTCGGGATATTACAAATTTAAATAATAATAATTATATAATAAATATATCCAAAAAAATAATAATTATTTTCATAATACTAATTAATATTACAAATAATAATATATAATTTCAAATAGTATAATATATCGTAAATATAATAATAATAAAATAATAATTTTAATAATAAAAAGAATTAATACTTTAAAAGTCCAAATATACCAAAAAATAATAAATATCATATAGAAATTAATAATAATATATACAATTTCAAATAATATAATATAATTTAAATAAATATATACAGTAGTGAAATAAATGATAATAATAATATATACAATTTTAATAATATTCTATATAGTAATGAAAATAAAAATAAAATAAATTTTCAATAAAAATAGCAATTATTACAGTATCGATCGGCTTGATCGAATCCATCACATTGGCCAACCGAATGTTTTTGTCCCGAACAAAGCTCAACTAATCATGCTTCATAAATACTCATTTCGATCGGCTTTAAGGGTTTCGATTGGACCGACCGAAGCATCCGACCGAAGGGTTTTTTTGTCATTTCGGGTAGAAAAGTTATGTTTTAAGCGGTGGGTGTAAAAAAATTTTTTAGAATTCCTGACAGGGTAATAGACACTATTACTTCTTGTATTTTTCTTAAGTGAGCAGCAAGTCCCTCATTTCCTAATTTCCATCTGCGCCACTTTCCTCTTACGAAGTATTTCTCTAGTATGCATTTATTAACACTGCACCCTTATAGTCAAGGTCCTTTCTCATCCCACTTTGGGGAAATCGTTTAGGTGCTGGCGGCCTGTAGGTGCTGGCACATTTAAAAGTGATGGGTATGTGTACATGAAATGATGTGTGAGTATAAAAAAGTGATGGATGGAGGTTATGAACCAAAAATTAATAAAAAAAAACAAACTATCATCTATACATCACTTTATAAGGCTTATACATCACTTTACAAAGGGTTACACATCATTTTTAGCGCTGTCTGCACCTGCTGGCAATTGTTATGCCATTACATAAACCTAATTGCCACTTTGGTATATTTTTGTCTCCACTCTTCCACTTTTCAGAACCCCTCCCTGCCTCTTGTCTTTTCATTCTCCCCTCCTTTTCTTTATTTTTCTTTCGTGCTCTGTCTCTCTCTCTCTCTCTCTCTCTGGATGCAGCACCGACGAGGTGCAAGGAGGCAGCACCGGCAAGGAGCAAGGAGGCGACGGAGGAGGGCTCGATGGCAGCGGCTCCTTCGGCTGGGTAGCAGCGTCGAACTGGAACTTTCTTCTTCCTCCTTATTTCTCTCTTGGTTTTGGTTTTGTTTTTCTTTTGACATTTGAAATCGGATTGTGAAGAAAAGGGCGGCGTTGGGAATGGATTGAGGCCGCAGTGGTAGGGTTGGCGAGGAGGAGGACGCTGGTGGCTGCGTTGATTGAGCCGTGATGTAGTTTTAGGGATTTGGAAGTTGAGGCGGCGGCGTTGATGAAGGATTTCATTGGCGGTGATGGCCGCAATGGTGGTCGGATTTGGGTGGTTTGGGGACTGGAGGAAAGGGTGGTTGTAGTAATGATGGTGGTGGAGGCGCTGTCGGTGCGAGGTGGTGGCGGCAGTGGTTGGACGAGGTCGCCGATGGCTATTCCGGTCTCGGCTGGCGGCGACGTAGTGGCAGTGAAGGTTAGAAATCCAAAATCGGGCACAGGTGAGGCTGCCGGAGGTGACCTGTAATACCCGGGAAAACTATTAAGAGAAATCAGAACTAATTTAATTATAAATTATCGCACGGAAATGTTACGAGAATCAACCCAAACTCGTAATAAATTCTATGTAGAAAAATTCAAACCGTGAATGACCCGGAAAAAAATCGAGCCGAAAATGTAGAAGGATGGAAGCCTGAAAGAGAGGACCCGACAGAGTGCAGTAGCAGTCGCACGAGTGCAACAGCTAAAAAGGAAGGCTGCTGGGGAATCTAGCCGAGGGGCACAAGGACCAGACAAAAGAAACCGGGACAATAGGACGGGCAACACTACTGGTGGGGACAACTTTCGGCGAGGTCCGAACGGGAATGTTCAAAACAACAATGGTCGGAATTTCAACCAAGGAGGACGAGTGCTACCGTGTCCGAGGTGTGGCAGGCCGCACCTGGTGAGGAGATGTCCTCAGGTGGGCGAATGTTTCCAATGCGGCCGTATTGGCCATAGGAGGGAGGAATGTCGAACCCGACTCGAGAACATCACAAAGAGAGAAGATTTGGTCACTGGACCCAATGAGCCATTCAACCAAGGAGGCAGGAACGACAACAATCAGGGATATCGGCCTCCTCCGAACCCGAACCAGCGCCCTCCGAACCAGCAACAAAACGCAAATTCGAATCAGAACCAGCCGGCCAATCAAGGGAGGCCGATGGGAAGGTTGAACGTGATCAACCAGGCTGACATACCCGCGCACGGTGATGTGATGGCAGGTACCTTTCATGTCCTAAGTACTCCACGTAGAGTTTTATTTGATTCCGGAGCCAGTTGTTCGATTATATCTTCGAAAGTTGTAGCTGAACTAGATCTACCTAAGTGCGAGATGATTAGCTTAGGTATCCAACTGCCCTCTGGAGAAGTAATAGCATGCTCTAAGCGTTACAATGGAATACCTGTAGTAATATAGAACGTAGAGTTTTTCGCGAACTTGGTAGAGTTTAACGTCAGAGACTTTGACGTCATATTAGGGATGGATTGGCTAACCCGATATAAGGCTGAGATCGAATGCCAAAAGCAAAAGATCACGCTGTCAAAGAGTAGAGGGAAGAGAGTCATCTTCTACTCTCAACCCCCTAAGAAGTCTAACAAGATAGTCAACGCCCTCAAGTTATGTAGCCTAATGCGTAAGGGCTACGCGTTATATGCATGCTACATTCATAACCTCGAAGCTGAAGGAGTCAAGATAGACAACATTCCGGTGGTAAGAGAATACCCGGATGTGTTCCCTGAAGACGTTCCCGGCATGCCACCTGAGAGAGATTTTGAATTCACCATAGATCTCATTCCGGGAACGGAACCTGTCTCAAAGGCTCCTTACCGCATGGCGCCACTGGAAATGAAGGAGCTAAAGGAACAACTCGAGGAATTGTTGGGGAAAGCATATATTAGGCCGAGCACATCTCCATGGGGAGCACCGGTCTTGTTTGTTAAGAAGAAAGACGGGAGTTTGCGAATGTGTATTGATTATAGAGGACTTAATCAAGTCACTATCAAGAACAAGTACCCGCTGCCCAGGATCGAGGATTTGTTTGACCAACTGAAGGGAGCTACAGTGTTCTCCAAGATCGACCTGCGTTCCGGATATCATCCATTGCGAATCGCCGAGAAGGACATCCCAAAGACGGCGTTCAGGACTCGCTATGGACACTACGAGTTCACGGTGCTATCATTCGGAATAACGAACGCCCCAGCGATGTTCATGAACCTCATGAACAACGTGTTTCGAGAACTACTAGATCAATGCGTGGTGGTGTTCATAGACGACATCTTAATCTACTCCAAGGGCGAGGAAGAACATTCCGAGCACTTACATAAGGTGCTAAGGATCTTACGAGTAAATCAACTGTAATACCCCAGATTTTTATCAACGTCCAAAGGAATAAAATTTATTCCGATCAATGTCGAAATATCTCCGAGAAGAAGAAAATAATTTATCACAATAAATTATTGCTCGGAAATGAAACGCCGATAGATTCAAAATTCAAAATGGAATAAAAGAGGGAAAGGAAGCCCGAAGACATTCCATGAATTGAGTCAAAATAATTGGAATTAAATTCAAGAAGGAAAATAATTCTAATTCCAAGAACCCGTGAAGTCGGAAGAAATTTAATTACACAAGTTATTGCACAGGAGTCAAAAGACGACAAATTGGAAGCCGACGAACCCGAGACCGACGGACTTAAGATTTCAAACATGAAATTCATTTGAGTCGAGATAAATTTAAGATAAGAATTTATGATCCGAGAATGACCCGAAAACCGAGCCCGAAAACGTAGGGGGACAGAAGTCCGAAAGAGAGGAGAAAAGGCCCGACGGGATCGCACGGCCCAGTCCGGACGCACGGCCCAGTCAAGGCAGCGTGCCCTCCGGGCGGTTTTTGGCTACAAACCGCGCTAACCGCGCGCCAGTGCAGCAGCAGCTGCCAAAGGACGCGTTTTGGCGATTTTCTTACCATATTTTCATGTCCCGACTTTGGAAACTCAATCCCGGTTGATGGAAGGTGTATAGGGTCGGTTTTGGAGGTCATATGGCTGATCATTTCGAGACTCTAACCCTAGCAACCCCAAAAAAACTCTCAAACTCTCCCAAAAGCAAAAACACCCACCCGACGACTTTCCGGCGACCTTCCGACGAGCTTCCGGAGACCGACGACGACCAAGGAAGAGTGTAGATCATCGATTACAGTACTTGAATCATTGGTAAGTCGTCCATAGGTTTTTATTTAAGTTTTCGATGCCCAAAAATCCGATCTAACCTTGGACTTTTGCTTTCGGATTCGGATTGTGGACGTTGGAAGAGAAAATCGACTTGAGGAGATTCGTTCGTGACATCCCGTGGATTCCGGACGACCCCGTGACCTCTTAGACATCATCCCCACTGTAAGTTAATGCTTACTTGGTTTTGGGTGACTTAAAATGCAACCAAACGTGTGGATTTAATAATTCTAAAATCTGTCAACACAAAAAAACCCTCGGCGCAACAATTTTGTGTGAATTTTTCGAACCCTTAAAACTGCTCAAACGGAAAAACTTAAAACATAAAAACGTTCCTAAGACATAGATCTAGTTCATGTAAAATTTTCATAAATTTTCATTGCGTTTTGATATCCAAAAATGGCCGAGAACCAACCTGCCTTGAGATTCGAACTTGAAACTGGGATAGATTTCAAATTGAATCAAAACCCCTATTTTGAGAGTTCAAACCGAAAACCTCAAAACTAGACTTTTGATCCTAACACATAAATCTAGGTTGTGTAAAAATTTCAGACATTTTCGTCAATGTTTGCTATTTCAAATCGCATCAAACATAAACTGCTTTGATAAGACTTTTCGAAATCTGACTGTGTACATGTCCGAACTTGATGAGCATGTTTCTATATTTTCTAGTCCGATTTGATCTTTGCAATCTAAATGAAAGTTGTAGATACTCATGTCTAGTATGTGCATATAAAATTTCAGAATTTTTGAAGTCAATTTGTTATGTTAAAAAGTCAAAACTTTGAACTGTGACAAACCTGAGTCCGGACAGAATTCTGCTTGCGTAATAAACTCGATTTTTGACATGTCTCCTCAACTTATTTCGAAAACATTAAAACACGAAAGTTGTTCGTTAGGACGTTTTTGATTTACTGTGAAAATTTCAGATTTTTCCGACTTGAAATGAATTTTTGAATTAAAAAGGCGTAAACTGTGACGTCAAATGATTTTAAATCAAAGAGATTTTGAAATATCGAAACAAACGGTCGAGACCTTGAAATACGATATATCTATACTTTTGAAAAATCCTGTTACACTAAATTAAAACCTATGAGATACTTGGCTATGTAAGGGGTGAGTGCTCGATAGAGTGCCCCTCTAGCTTTTCGCATCGTGCCTAGACGGACGAGTGTGACCTATGTAGGGGGTGAGTGCTCGATGGAGTGCCCCTCTAGCTTTTCGCTTCGTGCCAAAACGGCCGAGAGTGACCGACGTAGGGGGGAATGCTCAATAGAACGCCTCCTAGCTTTTCGCTTCGTGCCAAAACGGCCGAGGGTGAATGTTATGAGAAACTGTGCCAAAACGGCCAATGAAATACTTGAAATACGACACGGCTGCGGCCGCCGGATCACCGGCTATACAAGATACTTACAACACGGCTGCGGCCGCCGGATCACCGGCTATACAAAATATTGAGAAATGGTTACGTAACGGGGAAATAAAAGATTTAATGTTTTTAAGTATTTATTTATTTATGCCCGTCTTTAAATTATGCATTTAAAATTATGTCCTTAAATTTTCATATCTTATTAAATTGTTATCATGGATTAAATGCATGTTCAAGTACACAATTAAATTATTAATTTTAAATTGATAGATGAGTTGTTTGTATGCATGCCTCGGAGTAAAAAAAATTTAATTATTTAATTAAACCTCTTTATACGTGTGTTAAATTATGATCTTGTGGAAATCCTTGTCTTTTCAAATATGTAATTAAATTATTATTAGATGAATAAAAATTTAAATCATGTCTTGTATGCACATATTTTTCTTAAATCTAATTAAGGATTTTGAAACCCCTTGATCATAGTAGGTGTTAATTTACTCAGCACGTTTTGCTGACCAAACCATATTTTCTTTCCTTTTTCTTTCAGAGTATGAGGATTATGCATCATCATATGCATACATGGGAATATTCGGGAAAAACTCTATTTTTAAATTCCTGCAATTAATTACAACTTGCATGAACGGGCCTGTTTAACCCGTGTTTTGGCCATGTCGGCCCTATAGTTAAATTCCGCTGCATTATACATATGTAAATATTACTTTCCGCTGCAACTTTGGTATTCTGATTTTTAAATTATATTATAATGGGCTGTTTGAATATTTTAAATTCTGAAAAACCATAGCCTTGCATCTCTTTAGCAAGCTTGGAGAAACCGTGCCTTGCTAGGGAGGTGTGGCGGTGACATCCCGGCCTGGGTTATCAAATCCGGGGTGTTACAAAGTGGTATCAGAGCCCGGAATATTTTAAAGCTATTATTTTAAAGAGCCCGGACTGTTTTTAAAACTAGTATTATTATTTTTAAACTATTATTATTTTTAAACTAGTATTATATTTAAAAATCCATTATTATTTTTAAACTAACATTTTTCAGCCCAAATTTTTTTTCTAGGCCCTAACTTTTAGCCCAAAATTATTATTTTAAATCCCAAACCTTTTGAGCCCAAAATTTATTTTTCCTAGCCCAAATCTTTAGCCCAATATTTAATTACTATGATGGCCCAATTATTTTGGCCCAATAACTTTGTTTTTACTTAAAGCCCAAATAAATTATTTCTTTCGGCCCAATATAGTGGCCCAAACCTTTTATCCTTATTTTAAACTATCCACGGAATAAATTTATTTTTAAAACGCATGGATAAATAAATGCATGCATTAAATTTTTATTGGGGGGATTACATATGCATATGCATACATAAATATTTGTGCTAACCTTTCTATGTGAATCGTTTGTGATACATAACCTTCTCACTCTAGTGTTTGACATGACCTTGAGTCTTGACTTAGAAGCGCTAACTTAAGACTAACGTTGCCTTAGTCCTAGATCTGGATTCACTTAGGAACTCATCTTCGCGTGCTTAATAACCGAAAATGGCACCTAGGGGAAAGTCGAGGAAGGTAAGTCCAAACGGCACTGCCGCTAACTTCCCAAACGCACCTAACAACAATGAGATTCCTCCGAACATAGGAGATCGAGCGCCTCATCTTCCCAACAACATGGATGAACGTTTAAGGATGGTAGAAGAAGTACTCGTAGTATTAGGAAACGCCGAGGTGCATAGGGCACAAGCGGCAATACCTCCGCCAGTAGCTCGAAATAACTATCTAGATTTAGTAAATCCTTATCGACCGCCACACTATGATGGGGAGGAAGATCCAGCCAAACTAGAGGAGTGGATCCGTACGTTCGATAAACTCTTAAACGCTATCAAATGCCCTAATGAGAAAAAGATACATGCAGCAACTTACTACCTAAGAGGTGAAGCCGATGAGTGGTGGCAAAACCTCCAGAGGAAAGTAGTGGAAGACGAGAAAGCCTACACTTGGGAAGATTTTAAGGAAGTTCTGAGGGAGAGGTTCTACCCGTTAAGCATAAAAGCGGCGAAGTATGAGGAATTCATCAACCTAAGGCAAGGCGCACAGACAGTGCAAGAGTACTACACCAAATTCAAGGAGCTAGTACGATTTGCTACGAGGCTAGTACCAACTGACTCCGACAAGGCTCAGAAATTTGAGATGGGGTTAAACCTGGCCATTAGGGAAGTAATTGTAACACCCCGGATTTGATAACCCAGGCCGGGGTGCCACCGCCACACCTCCCTAACAAGACACGGTTCCTCCGAGCTTGCTAAAGAGATGCAAGGCTATAGGTGTTGGAAAAAGTTTTAAAAGCAAGTCCGGAATTACTTAAAAATGATAATGTAATATCATCCATACATGATAATAAAAATAATAGGTTGCAGCGGAAATTAAATACAGGGCCGACATGGCCAAAACTCGGGTTAACAAGCCCGTATGCAAGTCATGTAGAACAAATAATTAAATACCCAAAGTGATCCCCGATGCATGATCATGCTCCGTACTCTGTAATGGAAAAATGAACAACGGGTTTTATCAGTATATAAAATACTGAGTAAGTTAAGCCCTAACAAAACAATTTAAGGGGTTACATGTGTTTAAATCCAAAGATTCACTTGTCATGCATTACTTTAAAAATCCAGATTTTATTCGCAGCGGAAAACATGTTTAAAGGACTTAATTTATTCAAGACGACAATGCATAATTTAAAAGACTTAATTTAAGAGCGGAATTTAAAAAAAATAACTTAGATGACGTAATTTAAAAGCGTAATTTAAAGCACAATTTAAGATGCATAAATTTTAAATACATAATTAAAGACATGATAAATACGATTTAAGCATAATGAATCACTCACACAAGTCTTTTACTTTTCATCCCGCAACTAAGAAGAGGACACCACACAAGAGAGATCACTAACGAGGCAATCTCAAAAATCATAATCAGTTAGTCGGTGAACGGGCGGCCGCAGCCATATCAGTATTGACCGCCGTTTTGGCTAGCCATGTATCTCGATTGCCATTTCGGCAAGCCGTGTGTATCTACTGTCAATTTGACAGGCATGTATATCAACTGTCATCTGACAGGCCTTTCAAGCGGTTTCACTGCCACTCGGGCAGGCCGTGTATTTCCCACTGCCGATTTGGCAGGCCATGTGCACAACTGCCGTTTTGGCATAGTAAGGAGACCACTAACGAGGCAGTCTCAAAAGATAGTAGGACCACTAACGAGGCAGTCCAAATAAAGGGAGACCACTAACGAGGCAGTCTCAAAGATAATGATAGCATGACGATCGGCTCAGCCTAGTGAATGGGATTTTTCGAAAGTTCGTATTTCAAAGTTATCAAATGATCGATTTCGCGTTTTCATAGTTCGAGTTTTCTCAAGTTCGAAAAATCCTATTCGAGGCAGTTTACGCCTTTCTTAATTAAAAATTCGTCTTTTCTCCAAAAATTCTGAAACTTTTAAAGTAATTCAAAAACACACACACGAACAACTTTCATGTTTTAAGTTTTGGGAAATAGGGTTCCGAAGCGAGTCGAAATTCGAGTTTATTGCAAAGAATAATTTATGTCTTAAAAACTGTTTTTGTCACAGGTTCGTGCAACGCCGATTAAAAATTCATTTCAAAACCAATCGATGTGAAATTTTTACAGTAACTACACAACACGTTAAGGAACAACTTTTATGTTTTAAGAATTTGGAAATAATGAATTCTTGGTACTCAAAAATCGAGTGCAACTCACTGCATACTCATGGCCCTTAAAACGATTTTAAAACAGTTTTAAAAACTCGGCCGTTTGACATATCAAATGAACACCAAAATCCGTGAAATTTTATATGCATAATCTAGACACAATTATCTACAACTTTTGTTTAGAAATGCAAAGTTAAATCATTCGAAAAATGGGTGAAAAACATGCATCAAGTTGAATGAAGGAATCTGTCACAGAATTAAACTGTTCGGTTCGATACAGAAAGTTCACGGCGAAAATTGGGTTAGCAAAACTTAATGTCAATGGCTGAAATTTGGACACAAGATAGATAAAGGTGTTAGGAACAACTTTTATGTTGAAAAGTTTTCGGTTTGAATTCCCGAAGGTCGAGTTTTTGGCGAGTCTTTAAAATTGGACGAAAATAGGGTTTTTGAAAACCGATTTTTGTTACAAGCCTATATCTCAAGATTTAAACAACAAACAACCACAAAAATTTGTGAGTAAGGTTTTAACTTATCTAGAATGAGGATGGGGTCGCTGAAAAGGGTTCCCGGAGATCCTAGGGTCGCGACGAACGGCCAACTTCTCCGATCGCTTTTTCGTTCGTTTTCCGGCGTGAAATCGTAGTAAAGGAAACGGGTTAGATTTTGAGTTTCTAAGTGTTATGGACGAACTAAAACATTAATCTTTGGCTTACCAAAGGTCTAGGAAGCAGAGGCCTCATCCCGTTTGCCTCGTCGTCCCCGGAATACTCGCCGGAAAGTGGTCTCGGAGGGATTTTGGCTTGGAGAGGAGAATTTGAGAGGGTGAGGCTTTTGTTTTCTGTCCAAATGAGAATGAGGGCGCCCCAATCCGCCCTTAAGCCTTCCCCAAAGGCTGTGATCCGGTTGCCCTCGATAGGGATTGGATTTTTGGCAAGAAAATCGCTATGGAAGGAAAGTTTACACCTCCTGCACCTCTGGCGCGCTGGTGACGCGCACATAGGCCTTTGTCCGCGCAGAGCACGCGTGGCCTGCCCTGGAGTCGCGACTCCTCCGTCCGCGCGGTGGCCGCGCGGCGGCGCGCGGCGGGCGCGGGCCGGCCGGACCGGCCGGTTTGGCGGCTCGCTTGCTCCGTCGGGTCTTTCCTTCTTTTCTCGATCGGGTTTCTATCCCCTACGTTTTCGGTTCGACTTTTCGGGTCATTTCTGGGGTTACGATTCCTTTCTGAATTTTATTTTGACTCCAATGAATTTCATATATGAAATCAAGAATTCGTCGAGTTCGAATCCGTCGGCTTGAATTCGTCGTCCTGTGGCTCCCGTGCAATAATTTATCTAATTAAATTATTTCCGACTTCACGGGTTCTTGGAATTAAAATTCTTTTCCTTCTTGAATTTAATTCCAATTCTTTTGGGATTAATCCATGGAATATCTTCGGGCTTCCTTTCCCTCTTTCATCCCATTTCGACTTGACCAAAATTTGGGTTCGAATTCTTTGAATTTATCGGTCACGCCATTTCCGAGCAATAATTTATTGTAATAAATTATTTTCTTCTCGGAAATAAATTTTATTTCGTTTCTTTGGGCGTTGTAAAAACCCCGGGTATTACAGTCTACCCCCCTTAAGAATCAACTTCGTCCCCGAAGTTGCGCCCTCGCTTTCTTTTGGGCTCAATTTAATGTTGGGTTATTTCCATCTACTTTCCTTAAGGATAAACGTCATCCACAAGAAATTTATTCCATTCCTTTGAACGTGAATTAAATTTCTCGGGTGTTACAGTAATCACGGGGGTACACTACTCTGACCCACAAGCTGTTTATGATCGCGCGGTAGCGGTTGCACGAGTTCAGGGACTGAAGCGGAAGGCGATAGATGAGTCTAGCCAAGGTCCCCAAGCACAAGACAAGAGAGGTAAGGACCGCGGAGCTGATAAAGACTCGGGTGGGAATAACCTTCGCAAAGGCCCAAATGGACCAGCCCAAGGCAACGATGGAGGCAATAATAGAAGGATTTTCACCCGTAAAGGCTACGTGCCCCGATGCCTAAGCTGTAACCAACCTCATCTGGTGAGGGAATGCCCTCAACCCGACACCTGCTTCCGATGTGGTCGACGTGGACATCGGATGAAAGAATGTCGAACCCAGATTAAGAATATAACCAAAAGAGATGACCTGCTCGTTGGACCTAACTAGCCACAAATAACCAAGGGGGACTCATGGGACGTTCAATGTGGTGAATAAAGCGGACATACCTGTGCTAGGCAACGATACTAGAACCTTCGTGGGAATAATGTGTAGGCAGTTATGGGGACATAACTGTAATCTTAAGGGGAGGAGGATGTAATACCAGTAAGAATGCATAAGCATTTATTTTTGAAACACGAATATTTTGTATCCCAAATAAACAAATTCAAATTGTTTTGAACTACGTCATGGCTTGATCCCTTCACAGGGTACGTAGGCAACTCGGAAATTTCAATTCTGGGTTCAGTCAAACAATAATCAAACAACAAACAATCAACAATCGAACAATAATTCAATAACACAATATCGCAAAATAACAAAAGGACCCTAACTCTTAGCGCGAGAAAAGCTGAAACACAACTTCGAGGACGAATTTGATTCTTAAGGGGGGTAGACGTAATACCCCAGATTTTTATCAACGTCCAAAGGAATAAAATTTATTCCGATTAATGTCGAAATATCTCCGAGAAGAAGAAAATAATTTCAAAATAAATTATTGCTCGGAAATGAAACGCCGATAGATTCAAAATTCAAAATGGAATAAAAGAGGGAAAGGAAGCCCGAAGACATTCCATGAATTGAGTCAAAATAATTGGAATTAAATTCAAGAAGGAAAATAATTCTAATTCCAAGAACCCGTGAAGTCGGAAGAAATTTAATTACACAAGTTATTGCACGGGAGTCAAAAGACGACGAATTGGAAGCCGACGAACCCGAGACCGACGGATAAGATTTCAAACATGAAATTCATTTGAGTCGAGATAAATTTAAGATAAGAATTTATGATCCGAGAATGACCCGAAAAACCGAGCCCGAAAACGTAGGGGGACAGAAGTCCGAAAGAGAGGAGAAAAGGCCCGACGGGATCGCACGGCCCAGTCCGGACGCACGGCCCAGTCAAGGCCGCGCGCCCTCCGGGCGGTTTTTGGCTACAAACCGCGCGCCAGTGCAGCAGCAGCTGCCAAAGGACGCGTTTTGGCGATTTTCTTACCATATTTTCGTGTCCCGATTTTGGAAACTCAATCCCGGTTGATGGAAGGTGTATAGGGTCGGTTTTGGAGGTCATATGGCTGATCATTTCGAGACTCTAACCCTAGCAACCCCAAAAACACTCTAAAACTCTTCCAAAAGCAAAAACACCCACCCGACGACTTTCCGGCGACCTTCCGACGAGCTTCCGGAGACCGACGACGACCAAGGAAGAGTGTAGATCATCGATTACAGTCCTTGAATCATTGGTAAGTCATCCATAGGTTTTTGTTTAAGTTTTCGATGCCCGAAAATCCGATCTAACCTTGGACTTTTGCTTTCGGATTCGGATTGTGGACGTTGGAAGAGAAAATCGACTTGAGGAGATTCGTTCGTGACATCCCGTGGATTCCGGACAACCCCTGACCTCTTAGACATCATCCCCACTGTAAGTTAATGCTTACTTGGTTTTGGGTGACTTAAAATGCAACCAAACGTGTGGATTTAATAACTCTAAAATCTGTCAACACAAAAAACCCTCGGCGCAACAATTTTGTGTGAATTTTTCGAACCCTTAAAACTGCTCAAATGGAAAAACTTAAAACATGAAAAACGTTCCTAAGACATAGATCTAGTTCGTGTAAAATTTTCATAATTTTTCATTGCGTTTTGATATCCGAAAACGCCCGAGAACCAACCTGCCTTGAGATTCGAACTTGAAACTGGGACAGATTTGAAATCGAATCAAAACCCCTATTTCGAGAATTCAAACCGAAAAACTCAAAACTAGACTTTTGATCCTAACACATAAATCTAGGTTGTGTAAAAATTTCAGACATTTTCGTCAATGTTTGCTATTTCAAATTGCATCAAACATAAACTGCCTTGATAAGACTTTTTGAAATCTGACTGTGTACATGTCCGAACTTGATGAGCATGTTTCTATATTTTCTAGTCCGATTTTATCTTTGCAATCTAAATGAAAGTTGTAGATAATCATGTCTAGTATGTGCATATAAAATTTCAGAATTTTTGAAGTCCATTTGTTATGTTAAAAAGTCAAAAAGTTGAACTGTGACAAACCTGAGTCCGGACAGAATTCTTCTTGCGTAATAAACTCGATTTTTGACATGTCTCCTCAACTTATTTCAAAACGTTAAAACACGAAAGTTGTTCGTTAGGACGTTTTTGATTTACTGTGAAAATTTCAGATTTTTCCGACTTGAAATGAATTTTTGAATTAAAAAGGCGTAAACTGTGACGTCAAATGATTTTAAATCGAAGAGATTTTGAAATATCGAAACAAACGGTCGAGACCTTGAAATACGATATATCTATACTTTTGAAAAATCCCGTTACACTAAATTAAAACCTATGAGATACTTGGCTATGTGGGGGGTGAGTGCTTGATAGAGTGCCCCTCTAGCTTTTCGCATCGTGCCTAGACGGACGAGTGTGACCTATGTAGGGGGTGAGTGCTCGATGGAGTGCCCCTCTAGCTTTTCGCTTCGTGCCAAAACGGCCGAGAGTGACCGACGTAGGGGGGAATGCTCAATAGAACGCCCCCTAACTTTTCGCTTCGTGCCAAAACGGCCGAGGGTGAATGTTATGAGAAACTGTGCCAAAACGGCCAATGAAATACTTGAAATACGACACGGCTGCGGCCGCCGGATCACCGGCTATACAAGATACTTACGACACGGCTGCGGCCGCCGGATCACCGGCTATACAAAATATTGAGAAATGCATGTTCAAGTACACAATTAAATTATTAATTTTAAATTGATAGATGAGTTGTTTGTATGCATGCCTCGGAGTAAAAAAAAATTTAATTATTTAATTAAACCTCTTTATACGTGTGTTAAATTATGATCTTGTAGAAATCCTTGTCTTTTCAAATATGTAATTAAATTATTATTAGATGAATAAAAATTTAAATCATGTCTTGTATGCACATGTTTTTCTTAAATCTAATTAAGGATTTTGAAACCCCTTGATCATAGTACGTGTTAACTTACTCAGCACGTTTTGCTGACCAAACCATATTTTCTTTCCTTTTTCTTTCAGAGTATGAGGATTATGCATCATCATATGCATACATGGGAATATTCGGGAAAAACTCTATTTTTAAATTCCTGCAATTAATTACAACTTGCATGAACGGGCCTGTTTAACCCGTGTTTTGGCCATGTCGGCCCTATAATTAAATTCCGCTGCATTATACATATGTAAATATTACTTTCCGCTGCAACTTCGGTATTCTGATTTTTAAATTATATTATAATGGGCTGTTTGAATATTTTAAATTCTGAAAAACCATAGCCTTGCATCTCTTTAGCAAGCTCGGAGAAACCGTGCCTTGCTAGGGAGGTGTGGCGGTGACATCCCGGCATGGGTTATCAAATCCGGGGTGTTACATCAACTGTATGGTAAGCTGTCCAAATGCGACTTCTGGCTAAAGGAAGTGGCATTTCGTGGGCATATCGTATCCGCCAGCGGGGTGGCAGTAGACCCGGCAAAGATCTCGGCAGTGACCGAGTGGGTGCCACCGAAGAATCCAACAGAGATAAGAAGCTTTCTTGGACTCGGCGGGTTACTATAGGCGATTTGTAAAGGATTTCTCGAAAATCGCCCGCCCGTTGACTCAGCTGTTGAAGAAAGGGGTGAAGTACGACTGGACCAGCGAGTGTGAAGCCGCATTCCAGGATCTGAAGAAACGACTTACCACAGCGCCAGTATTGGCATTACCATCAGAGGATGGAGACTTCGAGGTGTACAGTGACGCCTCGAAGGAGGGATTGGGATGCGTGCTAATGCAAGATCAAAGGGTTATAGCGTACGCATCGCGCCAACTAAAACAACACAAGGAAAAGTACCCAACGCACGACCTGGAATTGGCCGCAGTCGTGTTCGCCTTAAAGATTTGGAGACACTATCTCTATGGGCGAAGGTGTCGAATGTTCACCGACCATAAGAGCCTCAAGTACATATTCACGCAAAAAGAGCTGAATTTGAGGCAGAGAAGATGGTTGGAACTGATTAAGGATTACGACCTGGAGATCGCATATCATGAAGGAAAGGCCAACGTCGCGGCCGACGCCTTGAGTCGAAAGACTCAACACGTCGCGAACTCACTTGTGATACCGGCAGAATTGTACAAAGACTTGGCGAAATTAAGTCTAGAACTGGTGCATCCTGGCACGGTAACCGAGGTCGTCAACGCGATGGTAGTGGGACCTACCATATTCGATGAGATACGACTCGCCCAACCGGGTGACGGGAAGTTGGAAGAAATAAGGAGGAGCATTGTCGAAGGAAAGGCAATGGATTTCAAAATTCAAGAGGACGGAAGCATCCGCTTCAAGGGAAGGTGGTATATACCACGAAAATCCGCGGATCTGAAGAAAAAGGTGATGGAGGAGGGCCATAACACCCCCTACTCGGTTCACCCCGGAGGGGACAAGCTGTACAAAGACTTGAAGAAGAACTATTGGTGGCCGAACATGAAGAGAGAGGTAGCCGAGTTTGTGGCAAGATGCCTTACCTGCCAGAAGGTCAAGGCAGTACGACAAAAACCCCTAGGACTAATGCAACCATTGGAGATCCCAAGCTGGAAATGGAATAGTATCTCAATGGATTTTGTTTCAGGGTTACCGCGCTCACCGAAGGGAATGAATAAAATCTGGGTGATCGTGGATAGGTTGACAAAAGCCGCCATATTTATCCCAATGAAGGATACTTGGTCAATGGACCAACTGGCAATGGCGTATGTCGACAAAGTGGTACGCCGGCATGGGGTACCACATGACATCATCTCGGATAGAGATAGTAGATTTGTCTCTCAGTTCTGGACCAAACTGCAAGAAGCTCTCAGTATGCAGATAAAGATGAGTACCGCATTCCATCCCATGACGGATGGGCAGACGGAGCGAACGATCCAAACGCTGGAGGACATGCTGAGGGCCTGTGTGCTAGAATTTAAGGGAAGTTGGGAGCATCACCTACCTTTGATCGAGTTCTCCTACAACAACAGCTACCATGCTAGCATCGGCATGGCACCGTTCGAGGCACTGTATGGGCGTAAGTGCCGAAGTCCATTGAGCTGGGAGGAGAACGCTAAAACGGTGATAGTGGGACCACAACTTGTTGAGGACATGGCTCAACAAATCAAGGTCATCCAAGGGAAGATGAGAGCCGCTCAGGACCGGCAAAAGAGTTACGCGGACGTGAGACGAAAAGACTTGGAATTTCAAGTCGGCGATAAAGTCATTCTGAAGGTATCACCAATGAAGGGTGTGATGCGCTTCGGCAAACGAGGAAAACGGAGTCCACCGTATATAGGACCATATGAAATCCTGGAAAGAGTGGGAAATCTCGCTTATCGGCTAGCATTGCCACCACAATTTGCTCGTGTTCACGATGTGTTCCACGTCTCCCAATTGAAGAAATATGTGCACGATCCGACCCATGTGCTCCAACCGGAAGAAATTGAATTTGAGGATGACTTGAGCTACGAGGAAGTTCCGGTGCGAATACTTGACATGAAGGAGAGAGTAACGAGGAATAAGACCGTGAGGATGGTCAAGGTCCTATGGTCTAACCACGAAACGGAGACGGCAACGTGGGAATTGGAAGCCGATATGAAGCAACGTTACCCGACCCTCTTCCAAGACGACCCGACCACATTTATGGGGACATAACTATATTCTTAAGGGGGGAGGATGTAACACCCGAGAAAAACAAATTCAAATTGTTTTGAACTATGTTATGACTTGATCCCTTCACAGGGTACGTAGGCAGCTTGGAAATCTAAATTCTAAATTCAGACACAAAGTAAATCACAAAATAAATCACAAAACAAAAACATAACCAAAACCATCCTAACGTTTAACTCGAAGAAACCGAAACACAACTTCGAGGGCGAAGTTGATTCTTAAGGGGGGGTAGACTGTAATACCCGGGAAAACTATCAAGAGGAATCGGAACTAATTTAATTGGATAAATTATCGCACGGAAATGTTACGAGCATCAACCCAAACTCGTAATAAATTCTAGATGGAAAAATTCAAACCGTGAATGACTCGGAAAAAAATCGAGCCGAAAATGTAGAAGGATGCATGTCCGAAAGAGAGGACCCGACGGATCGCATGACGCGCCCGGACCAAGGTCCAGGCACTGTCCGCGCGCTGGCCGCGCGGTAACGCGCCACGACCGCGTGGTCGCGCTGAACGCGGGAGATCACGCGATCATGGCGATTTCTTGCCAAAATTACGCCTCCCGACTTTTGTAAGAAAATCGGACGAGTGGGGAAGCTTTTACCCGACCTAGGGCTGCCTCCCCCACTCTACTCACCACTGAAACAGCCCCCCAAACACCCACAATCTCTCCCAAAGCCAAACACCTCTCCGACGAACTTCCGGCAACCCCCCGACGAGTATTCTGGCGCAGACGGGACGAGCGAGACAAGGCCATTGCCTTCTAGGACCTTGGTAAGTTATGGTATAGTGTTTAGTTCGTCCATAAATGTAACACCCGAGAAAAACAATCAAATTGTTTTGAACTACGTCATGACTTGATCCCTTCACAGGGTACGTAGGCAGCTTGGAACTAATTTCTAAGTTCAGTCATAAAATAAATCATAAAATAAATCATAAAATAAATCGTAAAATAAATTATAAAATAAATCATAAAATAAATCACAAGATCAATCGCAAGGACGATAGGAGGAGTTGGAACTAATTAGGGCATGGAAATATTACGAGCGATAAGCCGAACTCGTAACAAGTTTAAGGTAAAGATTCCGAACCGAAGACGACTCGAGGAGTCGAGCTAACACGTAGAGGGTAGAAAACCGATAGAGGAAAGCAAGAAAAGACTCGACGGAACACGCGGACCGCCGAACCGGCCGGTCCGGCCGGCCCGCGCTCGCCGCGCGGCCACCGCGCGGAAGGCGGAGTCGCGACTTCAGGCCTGGCGCGCGTGCTCCGCGCGGGCAAAGGCGTAGGTGCGCGTCACTAGCGCGCCAGAGGTGCTGAAGGTGTAAACTTTCCTTCCATGGCGATTTCCTTGCCAAAAATTCGACCCCTAACCATGGCAACCAAATCCCAGCCTTAGGAAAGGCTATAGGACAGTAATGGGGCGTCCAAATCCCCATAACCTACAGAATCACTCAAGCCTCCCCTCCATTCTTCCTCTCCAAGTCAAAATCCCTCCGAATCCACTTTCCGGCGAGCGTTCCGGCGACGACGAGGCGAAAGGAACCAAGCCCTGCCTTCTAGACTCTTTCTAAGCTATGGTATAATGTTTTAGTTCGTCCATACAACTTAGAAACTCAAAATCTAACCCTTTTCCTTTACTACGATTTCACGTCGGAAAACGAACAAAAAGCGATCGGAGAAGTCGGCCGTTCGTCGCGACCCTAGGACGTCCGGAAACCCATTCCAGCGACTCTAATCTCTAACTAAGTAAGTTAAGACCTTACTCACAAACGTTTGTGGTTTATTGTTGTTTAAAACTCGAGATCTAGACCCGCAACAAAAATCAGTTTTCAAAAACCCTATTTTCGTCCAATTTCAAAAACTCGCCTAAAACTTGACCTTCGGAAATTCAAACCGAAAACTTTTCAACATAGATTTTGTTTCTAAGACTTTAATCTATCTTGTGTCCAAATTTCAGCCATTGACATTAAGATTTGCTATCCCAATTTTGCCATAAACTTTCTGTGACAAACCGAACATTTAAAACTGTTGACAGATTTTCTTATTCGACTTGATGCATGTTTTTCACCCATTTTAAAATGATTAAACTTTGCATTTCTAAACAAAAGTTGTAGATAAATGTGTCTAGATTGTGCATATAAAATTTCATGGATTTTGGAGTTCATTTGGTATGTCAAATTGGTCGAATTTCAGAACTGTTTTAAAACCCCTTCGGAGTCCGCGCATGAACAGTGTGTTGTGGTCGATTTTTGAGCATCTAAAATTCATTATTTCCAAATTCTTAAAACATGAAAGTTGTTCCGTAATGTGTTGTGTATCTCCTGTAAAAATTTCGGATCAATTGGCTTTGAAATGAATTTTTAATCGGCGTCGCACGAACCTGTGACGAAATCAGTTTTTGAGACAGAAATTACCTTTTGTAAAGAACTCAAATTTTGACTCACTTCGAAACCTTATTTCCAAAAACGTAAAACATAAAAGTTGTTCGTGTGTGTGTTTTTGAGCTACTGTGTAAATTTCAAAATTTTTGGTGTAAAAATGAATTTTTAAATAAGAAAGGCGTAAACTGCATCGAATCGGATTTTTCGAACTGGAGAAAACTCGAACTATAAAACGCGATATCGAATCTTTGATCACTTGAAATACGAACTTTCGAAAAATCCCATTCACTAGGTTGAGCCGATCTTCATGCTAATCATTATCTTTGAGACTGCCTCGTTAGTGGTCTCTTTACTATCTGAGATTGCCTCGTTAGTGATCTCGCGCGCTGTGTTTTGGATCGCCTCGTTAGTGGTCCTACTATCTTTTGAGACTGCCTCGTTAGTGGTCTCCCATTGTTGTGGACTGCCTCATTAGTGGTCCACAACAATATTATGCTTTTAAAATTCTGCTTTCAAATTAAGTCTTTTAACTTATGCATTTTCGTCCTGAATAAATTAATCGTGTTTTTCCGCTGCGAATAAAATATGGATTTTTAAATTAAGGCATGAAAGGTGAAATCTTTGGATTTAAACACATGTAACCCCCTTAAATTGTTAGTTAGGGATTAACTTACTCGGTATATTTTTATACTGATAAACCGTTGTCATTTTCTTTTACAGAGTATGTCGAGTGACGCATGCATATGCACTTGGGGAAACCATTTATGGACATTTTAAATACTGCATCATACTATTTTTTACCGGGTCTGTTAAACCCGAGGATTTGGCCATGTTGTCCGTGATTACTTTCCGCTGCATTTACTCTATTTTCGCGCATGATGATTATTACTATCGTATTTTGAGTTAAGTATATAAATTTCCGGACTAAATCTTGAAATGTTTTGAATCTTTTACGTACCCACAAGCCTTGCATTTCCTTAGTGAGCTCGGGAAGCCGTGTCTTGCTAGGGAGATGTGGCGGTGACATCCCGGCCCGGGTTATCAAATCCGGGGTGTAACAAGTTGGTATCAGAGCCCGGAAAATTTTTAAAGCTACTACTATTATTTTAAACCATTATTTTCAAAACCCAAGTATTATTTTTAAATTATTTATTTTGACTACTAGTATTATTTTAGCCCAAAAGCTTATTTTTACATAGCCCAAAATCTTAGCCAAAAGAAATATTAAATTTTTGGCCCACTATAGAGGCTCAACTTTTATTCTTACCCATGTAGCAGATTTATTTTAAATACATGGATAGATTACATTTTAAATGGGAAAAGGGGGATTTGCACTTGCATATTGCATAAGCATATTTCACATAGTTTTAAATTTCTGCATATCTTAACCTTGCTTGAAATATGTCTAACTCTAACCTCCCTTGTTGACATTAGATGACCGAACCCAACGCGAACATGACCAATCTGATGATGAAACTGACCAACGCATACCTCGAGTCCCAACAGCATATCAATCACTTCAAGGCTCGAGTGGGGCATCTAGAGAGTATCGTGGACTATTTGAGACATCTTAGGGAAGCTGACCATCATGAAATAACCCAACTCAAGGCCCAAGTCGCCGAACTCCAAACCCAAGTGGTCACACTCCAAAACAAGGATAACGAACTGATGATGCAAATAGGACACTTAGGAGCTGAGTTGCTGGGCCTAGAGGCTGACATATTTCCTCCGAGCCCGAGCCCGGTGGGGACACCCATTCCCATTGACGTATCCAGCGACGAGGACGATCCCATCGAGGATGTACCTGCCTAGTCACTCTAGACTTAGAGACCCATACTGATGCACTATTACTATTTCTGTTTCGAATGCTTGTAACCTAAAATTATTTCTTGAGTAATAAAAATACAAGCCTATTTAAATTTATTCCATACATTTTATTTAATTCTTTAACTACCATGATCAAATAAGGGAACATCCAACCCTTGACCTAAAAAAAAAAAAAAACCGAACAGGTTACTGAAAAAAAAAATTCAATTTAAAATTTTATCTAGAGAACAACCCCCGACAACAACAACCAGTACACTAAGAAACCTCTACTAACAAACCCCAACAAATTGATACTTATTAACACTATTCTTTATTCAATAAAATTTTCCCCTTACAAGCAGTTATTTATTTAACATATAAACTCTACCCCGTATACCTTATCACACTAGTTTATCTAAGTTCCTTGAAGCGGTTTAGTCCCACAACGGCGCAAGTGTTGTTGGGCAACCCACACACATGTAGATACGATAGGAAGGTAACAGTAAATCCAGAACATCTCAAACCATAAAATAGGCAGAACAATTAAACCATGTTTCTAAACAGCAACAAACAACTAACACAAGCCAAACACGAAACTAGGCAATAACACAACGTAAATATAAACCATGAATCCCAGTCAACAGAAACACTTCAAGGCTTGAACATCAGCAGATCCTTCATAGGCTGCTTCCAAAGCAGTCCAGGCTTCATAAGCTGTCTCACAGTTTGAAATGATGTGATATTGTGATTCATCCACAGAATTGAATAGACAATTCAACGCCATGTTGTTCCCGTGTTCCTTGTTCTTCTGAGCAGCTGACATTTCTTCTTGAGTAGCAGGGACAAAAGTAGTAATGGCAGCAGTGGTTTCAGTAGCAGGCGTGCGGACCTCTTTCATAGGTTGTTCCCAGGGTGTTAGAAAAGCATTCCAGACATCTACACCAGTATGCTTAAGAAATATCCTCATTCGATTCTTCCAGAATGGATAATTGGAACCATCAAACAGAGGAGGTCTCGAGACAGAGCCACCTTCTCTATTCATATTGGATCGGACTCAGCTAACCGTTAGAGCCCTGCTCTGATACCAATTGACAGGCCCAATCAGAATACGTAAACCCTTTAAGAGTTGTTTGAGCGATGTCTCAACAACCTGCAAATCACAACTAGAGGCAAACACAAACAGAGTGCGGAATAAAATGAGAACACAAGGAATTTGATCACCCAGTTCGATCCACTGATCTACATCTGGGGGCTCTAAGCCAGGGATTCCACTAGATCTCCACCAAACCGATTGAACAAGAGTCAACCACACCTTACATACCCTTACATTCCAATGAACTCTCATATCTACCCAGATAGACTAGAAGAACACAAGGGAGCATCAACTCTCTACCCAAATGCAAGCAATTCACCGGCAGGTATTAAGGTGGTGTTTGAGGAACCTAGCTAATCAATCAAGTTAAGCTCAATGGTGCTAAAACACCTACAATACACACAGATTGTGTTTACAAAGCAATAAACTTAGAAATGCCTAAACACAATCCCAATTACCCTATAAAGAATGTAGAAGACACAACAGCTAAAGATATACCAGTAGCAGGATGGTTGTTGGTGCCTTCTGCAAACAACAAAAACCAGGGGGTTTCTGCTTCAGCTCTCAAAACGCCATAATCACAGCTCTTGATGCTGTTAATACTCTGTAAAGTATACTGTGATTGCGGCTACCAACTCTCATACACCCTCAAGGACGAAGACAGGTATTTATATGGGTTTAAGGCCCATCTAAAACCCTCTAAGGCCTGCTAGGGGAAATGCCACGTCACTGTACTATCCTGTGCTTTTTCCAGTGAAGATAATAAAGCGTTGTTGACACGATGTTGCAACAACGTCCAAAATGACGAACATCTTCACAATACTAAAAATATCCCTAACAATAACCATAAAAATATTAATAACACTAAGAAGAAGAAGAAGAAGAAGAAGAAGAAGATATTACATAGGAAATGATTTTAGTTATGCTTTAGGTTTTTGGGTTTATGGTTCAAAACAAAATTATGATAAAATTTTTTTATAATTATGAATAATAGGTATAAATTAATTGAAGGGTTTAGGTTTTAGGGTTTTAAGGTTTAGGGTTTACGGTTTAGTTCTTCAAAAGCATATTATTAAAAAAGTTATTTAGGGTTTAAGTTAGGGTTAATGGGTTTAGGGTGTAAGGGTTTACTTTTAGGTTTTAGGGTTTAAGGGTTCAGGGTTCAGGGTTAGGGTATAGGGATTTAAAGTAATTTATTAAATAACAGGGTTCGGTCGGACCGATCGAAGCCTTTAAAAAGCCGATCCAAGGGCTAGCTTAAAAGACAAGCTGGCCCTTCCTCATTCCCACTTGCCCTTTACCATTATCGACCGAAACCCCCAAACCCCGATCGAAATTCCCAGCACCCACCGTCCAAAATTCTCCCCTTTTTCCGGACAATAAACTGTCGGAGATGGAGGATCCGACACCGGGCGACGTGGGCGACGCGGGGGACGAAAATGTTGGAGGATTAGCTTTAGGGGTCGCCACCGTCGAGGAAGAGAGTGGAGCGGCACCGCCTTCGCCACCACCGGAAGCTGCTTCTGGGTCAGATGGCCGCCGGCAGCCCCGTCCCCCTTCCGGCAACGACGCCGTGCGGGTAAGTCTCCTCCCATCCGGCCATCCCCACCCCCAACCCTCGATCTGCTCTGCTCTGCTTTTTTTTTCTTGTTTTTATTTTAAATTTAGAAATTATATGGATATGTTTAAATTTAGTAGAGTATTTAATTTGCAATTATGATATAGGGATGATTATTGTGCTAATTAGGGATAATTATTGTGCTAATTTGCAATTATTAAATTTGGGATCAAAATTGCGAATTGTTGATTTTGCAAACTTATGGGTTTAATATGCTCGGATATGGATTGTCTATTTCGGTATATAATTTGTTAGATGTGTTGAATTTTCGAATTTATTTGATAATTTGATATATATGAATTTAATTGCTCATTTCTTGTAGTAGGATATAATAAGTTATATGAGTTTATTAGCTAATATATTGTGTATTTGGGTATAAATTATGCTTTATAAAAATTATCCATAAAGTTATAATAAAAATTATAAATTAAAAATACTATTTATTTTAAAGTTTTAAAAAATTAAATTTTTTAGGGTTTAGGGTTTAGGGTTGTGGGTTAAGGGTTTGGGGTTATAAAAATTACCATAAAGTTATAATAAGAATGATAAACTAAAAAGAGGTAATAACTAAAATAGGCCACCAGAAGGAGTCATTTCCACTTTTGGGCCACGATATTTTGATTTAGGAAAATAGGCCACTAGAAGGATTTCGGGCCTGAATTTAGGCCATTGGGCTGGAATTCGGGCCGCGATGGCCTAAAAGTGGAAATGACTACTTCTGGTGGCCTATTTTAGTTTTTTCCAATTATTTTTAAATTTTATGTAATTAAAATAAATAATACTCATTCAGTGTCATTATTTATTTCATATTTTCTTTTTTCTTGTTCAATATTTTATTTCATTTTCATTTTAAAAAATAATTAACTATTTTTTTTTTGAGGAAAATGTAATTTATATCATTGATCTCGAAAAGAGATACAACACAACAAGGTTCAATTACAACCAAATTTGGCCATAACTCAGACACTTACAAGATAAAACACAGTTACAACACCACGTTACAAGAGATCAGTTCATTCCGCATAGAGTCAACCAATTTGAAGGACTGAGATCATCCATCACTGAGACTAACCCGAAGCATCGACATCAGCAACATGAGGTATTTAATCCATGGCAGCAGCGGCATCAGTACTTGCTTATAGAGCCACAGCAAACAAACTCCTGTTACAATGAAGATCTCCGATGACAGAACAAATTGAGGATCCCCAAGAGCTTACTGTATAATCGCATCTCCCCTGCGTATGGTATTCAAAACCAATGCAACGAAACAAAGGAACTAGGCTAGGATTAAACCAGGAAACAGGCTAGAAGGTACGCCTCAAGACCAAAAGCCAAAACGCTGAGGACAAGAAACTAAGCAATTAACTATTAATCGTCAAACATACCCATCCCTCACATTAATAAATAAATATATTAAACTTTTAATTACCCACTACCATTAATAATTCCAGTCCACCCTATAACCACATATCAGTAAATCACAAATAAATAAATTAATTAAAATTGTGGGTTTGAGCACTTACTCCAGTGATAAGTCCTCCAACTCCAACCCATAAGTTGGGGTTCGAATTCCCATCCGGTCCCCTATCCCTCCCCTTTGTAATTTTGTGGCTTGGGCTCCCACCACTCGTTCAAGGCCTTCAATGGCTCTTCAAAAAAAAATTAAATTGTAGCTCATTACAATCATATTATATAAATTTTTAAGTTACCTTTTTTTAACACTATTAATAGGACGGAGGGAGTAGTATAAGAAATAAAATAAATATTAGTTCAAATATATTATAAAATAAGTAAAACAAAGACATATTCAAATAAATTATAAAGTAAAAATAAACATGTTTTATTATAAGTATCCCAAAATTTTCGGACATGGTATTTTATGTAGGAATAATTAGTATTAAATGAAAGGAATTTTTCGGACATGGGTATGTTTGACAAATAATATTTAATTATTTTAAAATGGAAATGAAATAAAAAATGGAACAAGAAAAAAAAAGTAGGACATAATGTCACAGAATGAGTATTATTTATTTTAATTACATAAAATAAAAAATAATTCAAAAAAACTAAAATAGGCCACCAGAAAGAGTCATTTCCACTTTTAGGCCATCGTGGCCCGAATTCCAGCCCAATAGCCTAAATTCAGGCCCAAAATCCTTCTAATGGCCTATTTTCCTAAATCAAGATATGGTGGCCCAAAAGTGGAAATGACTCCTTCTGGTGGCCTATTTTAGTTATTACCTCAATTAAAAATACTATTTATTTTAAAGTTTTAAAAAATTAAATTTTATAGGGTTTAGGGTTTAGGGTTGTGGGATTAGGGTTTAGGGTTATAGGGTTTGGGGTTATAAAAATTATAATAAGAATTATAAATTAAAAATACTACTTATTTTAAAGTTTTTGAAAAATTAATTTTTAGGGTTTAGGGTTTAGGGTTTAGGGTTGTGGGATTAGGGTTTAGGGTTTGGGGTTATAGAAATTATCCATAAAATTATAATATGAATGATAAATTAAAAATACTACTTATTTTAAAGTTTTTGAAAAATTAAATTTTATAGGGTTTAGGGTTTAGGGTTGTGGGATTAGGGTTTAGGGTTATAGGGCTTGGGGTTATAGAAATTATCCATAAAGTTATAATAAGAATGATAAATTAAAAATACTACTTATTTCAAAGTTTTTGAAAATTAAATTTTACAGGGTTTAAGGGTTATAGGGTTTTTAAGTTTTTAAAAAATTAATCTAAAATTTAAAAAATAATTTATGCCTCTGACTCAAATTATTTGACCTTATATAATTTGAAACTGTAGGGAGATTGGTGGTTTGTTCGGCTCGAGGGACAGGGGTGCGCCCCGCACCTTATTATGTACTTTAGGGGCCTAGTTCTCCCCATCATAGTGCGTGAGTTGCTGGAGACAGACCCGGATGGATTAGCGGACCTCCGGGCTTCATGTTTTCATATCTATAGAGAGGAGCGACGCAAGAGAGGGGGCCGCGTTGGTGCGACAGCGTTATGGCGGGTCAGGCCATGGCCGAGATTTTACACTGTGAGGGTTTGTTCTGTTTCCCTGCCGATGGTGAGGAGTGGGGTGAGGACGATGCTGTCTGGTTTTATATATGCGGAAGATTTGTGCGATACGGACGACAGGAGCACGCTTTGATCACCGGTTTGCGGTATGGCCGGTCTGATTTCCAGCTATACTCGGCAGATGGTCCCCCAGTCGGGAGCGTCTTTTCGAGGTACCAGCACGTGCTCGCGAATGCCTCCGCGGATAAGATCCGTATAGCCTTTAGGGACGTGCAGTTTCGTATGACACCTGGCGATGGATTGAAAGTCGCTAGGGTTTTGACAGCCTTCTATCTCGTACTCGGGCACGATGGGCACAGTAGTGGTCCGGAGCCATGGATGTGGCGGTTTGGTGGAGGACCGGGATGCTTGGGAGGCATTTCCGTGGGGTTTGATTAGCTGGCAGGTGGCACGACATGGTTTTAGGCGTCTCGTCACCACGACCAAGCCTGATGGTTCTGTGCACTTCTACGGCCATGCACTGGCATTTATGGTACGCTACTGTTACACCACATATTATAAATGTTTTCATTTGATATAGTATTATACAGCGTAATGATTTACCTGACGTAATTGGTTCGTGAATTCCACAGGTCTGGGTCTGCGAGGCCGTCCCGGACCTGATGACGATATATCGCAAGGAAATATTGGGTGACCCGGTGGAGCACCGGCCCAGGATAGTACAGTACCTATTCAAGAGGGTGACGAAAACCCGAAATTGGCGGGTGTTTTTCGATACGGAGGTTAGTGGATATGTACTTCGTTATCTCGTTGACATTTCGTATACTAATAGTATTGTTTTGATTGTGTGCACAGCGGGAGTGTTTTGATACCCTTTCACCCACGGAGGAGGAGTTAGGGGAGCCCTACATGGCAGACCTTGATGTTGAGATCCCACCCGGATTAAGGTGGGTACGAAAAGATGATCGAAAGAAGGGTCGCATGTGGAAGACGAACGATAGGGATGCTCCGGTGGTGGATGAGGTAGGGGAGGAGGCCGATCCGACCGTAGACATTGATCAGGATCGTGGCGGCGGTGAGTGACCGAGTCGGCCCACCCAGCGCCCACGCACGGATACACCTCGGAGCGTTAGCCCCGATAGGCATGGTACATCACCGATCCCCCCCGCACAAA
Source organism: Hygrophila difformis (assembly GCA_030278955.1). NCBI lineage: Eukaryota > Viridiplantae > Streptophyta > Magnoliopsida > Lamiales > Acanthaceae > Hygrophila > Hygrophila difformis. The sequence continues at coordinate 48,010,816 of JAOANR010000008.1, forward strand.
CCGCTGATGGCACGCATGTTCCAGTTCCTCCAGATTTTGAGACTGTTATGGCCCGTCTACTGGAGGACTACGAGCGGCGCACTAGGGACATGTTCGCAGCGTATGATCGACGGACAGCTGAGACGGTCGCGGAGGGGGTGCGACAGATTGCAGACATGGTTGCGGCTTCGGAGCGACGGCTAATGCAGGAGATACACCGGCAGCAGGAGGCTACGAGATTGGTGGTGGCGGCAGAGGTAAGGGCCGTACTCCAGCGGAGCCACATCCGGACGCTAGATATGGGCAGAGGTGGCAAATCGGGTAGCAGGGCGGCGGGGGTGACTCCTGCAGTACATGTGGGTGATGCAGCGTCGGCCGATCAGGCCCGCAGGTGTGCTCAGATTCACAGGAGGCTTCCGGATCCGATCATGTTGCCGACGCCGAGTAGCGTACACCTCAGTCCGGCCATGATGGCCCGACTCCATCTGGCACAGGTAATTGTATTTATTACATTTGATTTAATATCGCCCCTCATTTTTCGTAAATTTTGAGATTTGTTCAATGATGTTGTGACTATATATTCATAGGTTTTCCGTCACCACTTCCCAGTTCGACGAGTGTGCATCCGAGTTGCACAGCCACAACTGCAGGTATTTTTAGGATTTATAGGATTTATTTAATATATTTATTGAATTTATAGTATTTATGATTCAATCACGGAAAATATTTTTTCAGGGTCTGTTACACCACATTTAAGCATGCCTCCACTGTCCAGTGACCCGACACCTTCCTCCACCACAGCTGCAGGTATTTTGTTGATGTTTAGTTTAAAGTTTGATTGTGTATTTATTCTGCTTATAGAATCATTGATTTTTTTTGAACCCATATTTAATTTCCCAGATTATGTTACACCACCGCCAAGGGTGCAGCCACCGTCCATGCTGCATCCAAGTTCCTCCACGACATTAGCGGGTATGTTTTGGGTTTTTTGTAGATACATTTTAATTGTATATTATTTTCCTTGAATTATAGAATTGTACAATAATTAAACTTTGCAGCGACGACATCTACACCCGATGATGAGGATATTTGCGTAGGGGCTTCCGGACATACGGATCCTGTCGAGTACCTCACTACGCAGGCGCGACAGGAGTCTCACGTGCTGAAAAGCCCGTTCACCAGGATTGATCGACCGCGAGGGATAGCTAGGAAAGACGAGTTCAAGACTTATCTGAAGGATGGCGGATATAGGTAATTTTGTAACCAATTAAATTAATAGTGCACCTCACTACGGGAATACAAATCATGTGTACTTTAATGCAGTATACACGTCGGGGCGGTGTTTTCTGTTACCCATTCTTTTTTCAAGTCATGGTGCAACGTCAACACCTTCCTGAACGACGAGGTAAATTTGCTTTTCGTTTCTCCACTGGGCGTGTGTTTAAGATGGCCTTTTTAAGTTCATATCTGCTCAGTCCACGCTACATTTATTGTTGCATCAATTAGATGTGTACCTTGGGATTCTACATTTCAAGCCCGATTTCTTCGGTGTCCGGGTGCGACAAGATATGCAGATAGGCTTCGTGGATGCAAAATTTCTGGTTAGGTTCATAATTTTGTCTTCGAATGTATATGTTTTATATTTATTATATATATAATTGACTGACCGGATTTCTATTCTTAAACTAGACTCACCTTATTGGAAACTGCTGGGACGAGTACGATAAACAGCCACGTTTTGATGATAAGTCTGTGGAGCTATACCGGAAGTATATTGCGGGGCAGAAGCCCTCATGGGGTACATCTGGACGGCCCTGGTGGACACTTCAGGAGGTTCGTGTTAATAATAACTGAACTTAATTATTTTTTCAATTTAGCATATTTATCGACCATTTAATTGTTGATTTTTAATTAGTTGGTGTGCCCGTGGAACATACGAGGCCACTGGGCTATCATTCGATTTTCGCTAAAGGAACAGTGCGTCTACCTCCACGATAGTCTTATACCGCCGAGGGCCCTGACAGATCCGACTAAGGAGATGTTAAAGAAGACACACAAAGTGGAGCTCCTGCCATACAGGACACTATTTCCAGCGCTACTGCAAGTTGCTGGATACCATCGGCATAGACCGGATATGCCTACTGTACATGAGTGGACACTAGGTCGACTGAAGGACCACACAGTTCTCTTCCAGGATGATAGGTATTTTATTGGTTTTTATTTTATGCCTTCTTGTTGTATAATTATTTATTTGTAGATTTGTTGAATTTAAAGACTAACTGCAACAGCACCTCTTGCGGCCCGCTGGTTCTTTACACTGCATATTGTCTCCGCATGGGTTCCTTCCCGACTCCAGGCCAACAATTGAACATCAAGGCTATTCGTTTCGATCAAGCGTATATAGTGTGGCGTTTCAGCGTGGACACCAAATAAGACGAGTTCTTTGAGGGCGCACTATCATGATCTGATCTACATAGTTCCATATTGTTGGTATTTTGTGATTATTGAGCGATGTCGTCTTACATTCTGTTTCATGGTATGATATGATCTATATAGTGCCATATGATAACACAGATAAATAACAACTGCATTATATCCAATATTCAAATAGATCAATATCCATCAGTCAATAGGTTCCACATTCCCATTACTGACTGGAATAACACAAAGTTCTAAACCATATTTCCAATTATTCAGATAAATCATAATCTTCCCACTGCTGATCGGGATCATTCAGATTGGGGATTTCCTCAACACTTGCAATTGACACCGACGCACCGTGTGCCCTTCCTCACCGCAACGACCACACCTCTTCTTCCTGCATCGACGTGGTTCAGATGGTCCAGGAATGTCCTGCTCCACTGGTGCAGTGCACCTCCTCTCTTTGTGCCCGAACTCACCACACCTACGACATCGCTGTCGCCTTCCGGCACGAAAAGCTTTCTCGGTGGTGGATGGAATCCTGCTCTGTCTCGGTCGTGCCGCTTGCCTTGGGCATTTTGGTGTACCGCATTTGACGTCTGCTGTTTCTCTAGGTATTTGCCAAACATCGGGGTGTTCCATTGGAAAGACTCGCTCACCCTACGCAGCAAGTAGTGTATTACGCGTGTAAAAAGGTGACACAGAGTAGTTCAACTCCCCTCTAAAGGACCTGTACAAAAAAAAAATTGATAATTCAGAAGTCAACATCGGACTAATCAAGCAAATAAAAAGTTGTAATATCTAACACATACTTGATTGCGGCTACAGCGTGGGCTCACGAGATGAGCATGGTCTGGAACCCAATGCACGTACACGTCCGATCAATGCCAAGGTCCACCGTGTACGTCTTATTGTTTTGTTTCACGTGATACACATTTGGGTGGTTCGTTACCCTAACAGGTAGCTTATCCCCCACTTCCCTCGCTTTTAATAAATATAAGTTCGCCCATTCTGTAGGAGGACCGGTGGTAAGTGCTGCCTCATTGTGCCTCTTCGTGAACCATTCACTCAGAACGGCACGGATAACCTCGAATAGGGAGCAAATTGGTAGCCTCCTTGCCCACCGGAGCCGGCGGTTCATGCTCTCTACGATATTCGTCGTCATCATGTCATAGCGACGAACGACGCAACGCACACGAGCCCACTTCTCCGGTCCGATAACGTCAACAAGGTAGTGATACGTGCCAGGATAATGATCTTGCAACGTCTTCATATGTCGCTCGTACTCGGAGTTCTTCAAGGCATAGGCGGCTGCGGTGAATGAGTCAACCGCTGACTTCCCTCCGTGCTTTAATATTTTTGCTGAGAGGTGCACACAACACAGAACGTGATGCGCCGTCGGCATGGCTTCAGAAACCGCGCTCCTTATTGCCGGAGAACCATCAGAAACTGTAAGCACATCATCAGGAATGTTAAGGGCCCGCCTCAACTGCAGAAGAAACCATGTCCAGGATGGGACCGACTCGACTGCCCCTACACCGAAAGCTAGTGGGTATATCATATTGTTGCTATCCTTCGTCACGGCCACAAATAAGATACCCTTGTAAGATCCTTTCAAGTGTGTGCCGTCTATTACAATGAACAGCCGCATATGATTCCATCCTTTAATGGAAGCACCAAGCGCGAAGAAAGCATATTTGAAACGACCCTTTCTATCCAACATGTAATCTGTAACAGTACCCGGGTTCTGCTGCTCCAGCATGTATAGAAATGATGGAACCATCTGGAACGAGGTGTCGTGGTCCCCAAACAGAGATGCTATTGTGTGTGCCCTAATTTTCCTAGCTAGGGCTACCGACACAGTGACACCCCTCTTCTTCAACGTAGCCTGAACGTGTACAGGTGTCAGTGTGCTCTCATCGAGCACTATTTCATCTCCGAGGAAGATACCCAAATGTCTGGATGGGAGTGTGTTGGGTGGAGGACGGTCTGGATTCACCGTGCAGGTATGTGGAATGAACTTGTACACAACCCACGTCGATCCACTGCCTCGCGCACGCAGCATAAATTCACAATCTTCCTCACGACAACACACCCAATACCTGTGCGGGTCTGACTTAACCGTCTTCATGCCAGCTTTCTGTTCCACCAAATATTCAACAAGCTTCTCCTGTAGCCTCGCTTTAGTCCCGAAAACTGACCCACGCGCTAGGATTCTATCAACCGAATCGTCCATGTACGGATCCACGTCTCGCTCGGGCAGATCAAAATGCAGTCGCGGCGGATTCCACATTCCGCTGGTCATGTTGGGGACCACGAACGCTTCTTCAGTATGTTGCCAAAACGGATTCTGCTCTCCATGCAACCCCCGCCCTCCACGCGTGTTTCGACCACGATTTTTGTTTTGTATGTCCCAAAAAGTTTTGGCGTATTTCTCAATCTTTCTTGTACTGAATGACCGAAACCCTTCTTCCTCACCGTAGTCTGGGTCGTCCGACTCGTCCGACTCATCGTCCATCGAAGATCGCCATTCTTCCTCTTCACTCTCCTCTACCTGATCCTCCTCTTCAGCGCCATCTTCTCCGATGCGCTCCTCTTCATTGGACTCCGGAGGTGGGATGTTTCCTGCATGCCCTGCATTCCCCTGCTCGTATTCACCTCCATACATGTTACTCCATCCTGCGTGCCCACCCGTATATCCGGGTACATTTCCCATGTTGCTTGCACCGTACACATTCTCCCCTCCGTTCCAAAATTCGCTGTTGCTTGCACCAACATTCGAGTAATTGTAAAAATTATGCATCGGTTGTTGCCCGAATATCGCCTCTGTCCAGCTTCCCGCCTGGATCGTGGGCACGAATGGATAATGGAATTGTTCGTTATAATTTGTAGACGGTTGTGGAACATCTGTACCTAAAAAAATTATTTAACAGGTAACGACGACACATATTAATATTCATTAACATGTAATGGCACCTCCCAAATAATCAAAACTAAGACATATAAAAAAGCTTACGGTTCATGTCTTCCGGATCTCTATTATCAGTGGTGGAATCGCCCTCGAACCAATTGGAACCGAACCAAGACATTGTTCCATCTAAAATAATACACCTGTCATCTATTTGATTCACAAAACTACTTTTAATAACAATAATCTAACAATAACTGTATACATTTGTTATTTTATTATACCCAAAATTTTTAATATAACGAAATATGCTTATAATTACTTTAACATTTCTAAGTATAAACAACAACAATTTCAAATTAATTACAAACTAAATTAATCACCGTTTAATTTACTAAATTTAAACTTAATTAACCTACAAATTAAATTAATATGCAAACAGAAAACTTTACTAACATTAGTGGTAAATCTATCATCGCATCTACACTTCTTAAAACAAAATCTTTAGAGTATATTTCAAAACATAAACAAAAATAATATTTCTTAATTATAAAAATAATTCGACCATAACTTACGCAATAGAAACTTAGAAACTTACGAGTTATCCAAAATGACACAGGATCCGTGACTTTAAAGAACCACAGTACCAATTCCAAGAAGCATAAAATATATTATCTAAATGCAACTTGAAGAAGTAGTGGAGCAAAGAAGAGATGAAGTTTCGTTCTGTGAATCTAGATCTGAGATGCAAAATATATTATTTGAGCTTTCAACCAATAATTGAGCTGTCCCCAGCTGTCCACCAATTATTGAGCTTCGATCGGCTATTTAACATTTCGATCGACCCGATCTATATAAAATGGATGATCGAAGTTCAATTCTCATTTCCAGCTTCGATCGGCAATTTATGCTTCGGTCGGCTATTTTAAAGACCGATCGAACCTCCAATATAGCCGACCGAAGTCTCTTAATTATGTTTAATTACGTTAATCAGCTACCCATTTCGATCGGCGTTTTATTTTTCGATCGGTCCGATCGAAGGCTTCGATCGAAGGATTTTTTTGACATTTCGGGTAGAAAAGTTATCTTTTAAGCGGTGGGTGTATAAAAGTTTTTTACTATGTCTGACAGGGTACTGCGGTTTGCATCACAAAATACAAACCGTTGGTGCCTATATAATACCCCTCCCCCCATCTCTCATCTCACGCCAATTCCAACTCCAATTTTCACATTTTTAGTGCTTGTAGGGTTTATTAGTATTGTTAGAAGTAATTTTTATTAGTTGAGTTTTGAGTGGGATTTTCGTTGCTAGCCAAGGAGCTCCGTGGTCTAGGAGTTTATCTGTCTTTAGCTTGCACTGTTAGCTTATGTGTGTGTCATATCCTGCCCACGGTAACTGTAAGTAGATTTTTACTCTTTGGACTTCCGTAAGTGGATTTTTACTCTTTGGAGTTAAGCCAAAGATTATTTAGCATGGGCATAATTTTTATACTGCATTTCCATTTTAAATTTATGCTTATTGCTCCCTATTGTTTTTGGATTATCGGTATGCTACATTTTACTATGCTTTAAAATTTATTGCGACGAATCTTATGGTTTGGAGAACTCATTAGTTACGGAGTTTGGTCTACGTCTTGGGTCCCCCGATGCCACCTCCGCCGTTTGCGTGGGTTCCATGCCAATCGGGGACTGATGGACATCGGCGCGACGCCATGGCTGGATTCAAAATGGTTGGGAGGAAATCCCTGAATTATTTCTACATTATGCACCAATATATCTCGTTTTAGCATACCATGACCATGAATGTTGCTTTTAAATTATTTATGTAACTCAACCTCCACCGGGAGTAAAGGTCTACTTACTCAGCGATCGTTTTCTCTGATTCTACACTGTTACCATTTCCTTTCGGGACTTGAAACCTGCAAGGTTCAGCAGAGCATCATTTGCACGGGCACGTTTTGGGGTTTAATATTTAAAATGTATATTTTATTTAAATTCCCTTTTGGAAAAATATATTACTTGACATATATTTTTATTAAATGGGATTATCTGGGTTTTTAGCCCACATTTACAAAGTTGTTGTAATATTATTTTACATAAAGAGAATTGTAAAACCCCGGTTTTGATAACCCAGGCCGGGATGCCACCGGGATGCCACCGCCACACCTCCCAAGCAAGACACGACTCATTCGAGCTCACTTGAGAGATGCAAGGCTAGAGGTATTTCAAAAAGATATAATTTAAAGCAAGCCCATTTTCTAATAATTTAAAAGTAGCATAATATAATCCATGCATAATAAAATAATCGCAACGAAAAATTTAAACTTGGGCTGATATGACCAAAACGCAATGTATAAATTAAGTCTAAAAAAATGCGACATAAGGGATAATATTCTATTCCCGAACCCGATGAATGCACGTGATCAATTTCCTTTGTACCCTGAGAGAAAAATTTAAACAACGGGTTTTAACATTATACTAGCCATTTGCGCTGTTCTACGCACAGCATATTTACTGCGAACAATTGCCCATAGCAAAAGAAGAAACAAGTGTAAGTGAATAAAAGTGAGTTAAAGATAAACGATCGATTTGATAGGTGAAGGTAGTTAATTCCATATTTTTTGTTGCGTACGGCCATAATGCAAACAAACTATTTGACAGTTTCTCACAATGATGCCATGGACTCTACAGAGGAATCTTCGCACGCATGCCATAGAGATACGATCAACATTACTCCATCAAATGACCTTACTATTATAGCATGCCTCAAAACTTGAAACTTCCCTCAAGACTAACTACTTGTGAATAAATTTGTTTATAGAATAGTATAATGAAACTTAGTTCATAAGTGGTCTTATGTTTTGATGCATTTATACTTTAAGGTTTCCATTTCTTTTTGTTGTTTTATGCTCTATACAGATTGTTAATCGCACTAATAATAATTAGAAAATTCCATTGCTAGGGCTATAATGTATTCATCAAGCTTGCTCTTAGATATGTATCATACAAACTTTTGAATCTTAGAAAGTTTCTTTTTACAATTTTTTTTTTCACAATCATCTTTGTTTTAAAAGTATGTGTGTAGATAAAAATTGCAAAGTAAAATAAGTAAATTAGATGTACTTCATACTCATACTGATCCTGATTGTGTTTTATTATTTTTCAGTAAAGCTCTCTCAGTAATCCTCATTTTTTTAATTTACAATACCATAATATCAGTGTTTGAGTACCATATATCATAATTGACTACCCTTATCTGATGGAAATCAACTTGACAATGAATGTTTTTAACCTTGGGCTAAAAAGTCACTTTGAACATCCCCATCGTAGTGTTTCCACGCCCAAACATAACATCCTTCGCTCTTCAGAGCATAAGCAACCATATCATCTATGAGATAATGCTCATACCTATTGCACCAATAAAATATATTAATTGAAAGAAAGATTTGTCTCTGACTGGAGTCCCCTCTTTAATGCATTTATCTATTACCAGATTCCAGCAGCTTCAAATTGATCTCCACTCTTGTTCATAAACTTCTTGGAAGATATCCTTAAATCTAAAAGAATTGAAATGATAAAAAATAATACTTCTATAAAATAATGTAGGTGACTTCAAATTGCAAGGGAGGCACAAAAAATAAAGGCAAGAAATAATCAAATATCACTACCTTTCATCGTAATTCTTCAGAATGGTATCTTTGGTGCTAAGATATAGAGGCCACCGTTTCTGAAAAGCAGTGTTCATTGAAGAAATAAAGGCCACCTTCTATCTCTTTTAGTTGTAGTTGAAGCTAAAATTCAAAACCAATTATCAAAGGATAAGTGTTGTTTGCTTATCCACACATGCAAAGCACTCATCCTTTATGCTCACTTAATTGGAAAATAATATGAAAAGAATAGGACACAACCAGAGCTATATATATTGGGAACAATGCTTCGGTTGATAAAATTGTTATAATGTGTATATTGAAAACATAACTATGACCTCGCTTGAATCCATTATATTTGATGAAACTTGTGAGAGCTGGTTTAGCTTTCTTAACATCAAAAGGGGGAACTCTTAAGAGATATTAGAAATGAAATGAAGTACTTTTTATTTCCTTATGTCCAATATACATCCGAATAGTTGTTAACCAATGCCATAAGAGTAGAACAAATAGAGATCCCAGAATGGGGATGGTAAATTTTATTTTCATTCAGAAAACAACAGCACATAAACAAAAACTGAAATAGCATACTTTATAAGCGTTCATCTCCTTGATCACCTTCTATGTTCACCATTCTCTTCCTTGAATAAAAAATTACGTCAGAACACAATTCAATTATCCACATTAACTGCATGAAGAGGGAAAAATCACAAAAACAGGAACCAAAAAAGGGAATACAAACTGTTCCAATCTTCGTACAATATAGATGTATGAATATTTTTCTTAATAGCATGTGGTTACTTGTTGCCGGCAAGTGTTAGCTTTAGCAGCACTAAAATTACACAGAGAATGAGGTTTAAATTATAATGAAGATAACAAAATATCACACCAAAGTAATACTATCTTTTGTATAATCCAAATATAGAATCCAACAGCCAAGTGGGAAGGAACCGTTGATTAATGGAAGCCCACTGTCGATGGCTCCCACTACGTTCCTATTCTTTACCGATTCGCTTACAGAAAAGTAAATACATGGAACCAATTCAGGCCTACGTACAACTTCCTTAACTCTTATTGACGCACACTTCAAATACTTCAAATATGTAACCAATACATATTTCACACTTCAAATACTACTAAAGTAGTCATATCATAAAACTGGTAGAGAAAGAAGAATCTTATACTGTCTGATCACCTTCAAACAAGTTAGGCCAATTTATTGTTAAGAAATGACACTGCATCATTAAGTTTGCACTAAAAGTGCCTAAATTGAAAACTTCTACAGCCAAAAAATAAAAAAATAAAAAAAAGAACCTATGGGAATTTCCGACGCATTAAAAACAACCATATATCCTTTATGGCTGACCTGGTGAATACGTGAACGCATTAGCAGGTAAAAGCAAGTAAACAGTAAGATTCTACTCAAAAGACAATAAACTCATATCAATTTCAAAAGATGACATAGCAACCCAAGACATCTGGTATGCATAATCCAAGGGAATTTGCAAAACACAGACCTACCCAAAACTCCATTCCTCGAGAAAGAAACCATTAAAACAATCAATAGCGATTAACAAGGAAGAAGGGTTATTCATTTTGATAACCTCACAACATAGACTTATATTTTCATTTATTAATACCATTTGGTAAAATTAACAATACAGTAGCTCAATAATTTAAGCAAACAGTTAAAAGTATCATTGGTATGATCATCCACAATTTAAGCATAAATGCCATCATCCACAATTCGAAATTCTTGAGTTTCCGATTAAAGAAAACAGTTAAAAGCCATTCAAATATGTTTGGTATGATCCTCATAACACAATAAGTACTCAAGTTTGATATAAATTTATAAAATTGGGAGAAACTGATGATACTGTAAAAGTATGGTAGCTAAATAAATGAAATACAGACCAACACCAAAATCCCAGCTATCTGGTTATCCCTCAACATTCAGACCCCATGTATCAACGATGGACAATTCAGTCTATAACCATAAAGAATCTAAAAATTAGAAACAAAAAATTCAACTTAAAAATGACCTACGCTGCGCACCAGATTTTGTGATAAAATTCTCTTTCGTGCATATAAGGCCAGAAAGCCAGTAGAGCACCTATCAACAATCAAAAGAAATGTAAAACCCAAATTAACATATATAGTCGGGTATTCAGTAAGAGCATCCTGAGGCACAAATATAACGACTACACCAACAAATAAGTGTTAAACCCTGGTGGCTCAAATACAATTCAAAGGCTACAATGAAGCTATGATTTGAGGCTATTTACTCAAATTCCCATAATTTTCACTTCTACAGAAAAGAAGCACAATCTTTTGTAGTTTCTTTGCACTTCCAGATTAAGTTATCATTCAACATGAAATCTAATAAAAAATATCGATTATGAAAAATATCATGAATCATATTCTTACTGAGAAAGAACCAAGATAAACATAAAAACAATACCAAGAGGAAAAAGAACTAATGAAGTTCCACCTTACCTGAATTTCCCGAAATGAGGCTTCTTCGAGAGATAATTTAGAATGAATTTCTGCACCCTGCTTGTATTTGTCTTGATATTTCTTCTCCAGGAGCTCTGCCTGAAAATTCAATGGTAGTTTTGTCAAACAAATTTAAAAATTGGAGCCAGAGAAAGGGAATTGGTCCCAATACAAAAGCAGAATTCAGAAATTTCAAGATACCTCACTCTTGTCTGCTCGAGCCCTTTCTGTGATTTCATTTAGCCGATTATTACATCTACTTTTATACAAAACCTAAAGAAGAGATTAATAAAAAAGAGTTAGGAAAAAAGATTCAATCATCTACATTTATACACCTGGACTATATAGGAAATCAATGCATGATTTTCCCATGATGATACATAAGAAAACAAATACTCAAAACTAAAAACGACAACTCACAAGGTCTTGCATTTTTTTCCGGTAGAATTCGAGCTTCTCTCGGGAATCCAGAATCACTTTCCTTGTCATCAATCTAATATAGTAGTATTGATAAGAATGTCAAACAAAGTCTCACAAAAGTTCCACTTTCGATTATGCAAAGGACAGGGGATTAGGACATGTGAGAGCCAAACATCAGATTCTATAAGGTTAAGTTTCCATGGAAACAGATGGTTATGATTGAAATTTATAAGGTAAATTATATATTGGCAAAGTTCCAGCCACAAAAATTATCGAGCAAACCATGCTCACAATGCACTTCAGAAAGGTGTATCAATTTCATTCAAATTAGCCAGTCAGCAAATTCTAGTAGAAACTTGAAAGAAAAAACTATGGTATTAAACAGAACTTTTTCAAATAATTATTACACAGGTAATGTTAAATTAAGAACTGTAACGGTTAAGCAGGACTAAATAATCCTATGACTCTGAGTTCATATTAGTCCAAAGCAGATGCACACAATCCTTGAATAGAATCCATTGACAAAAGAAGCGAGAGAAAGGCAACATTTACTTTTTCGTTGTTCTCTTCCGCCTTGAGATCATTTGTTTCCAAAGAATTCGCATCGCCATTAATCATTTTATTAGAATTCAAATTATCTGACAAAGCGCCTGTAGCATTTGATACAATTTCAAGGGACTACAGCCTCTTTTACCTCTTGGCAGCCTCCAGCTCAAAAAAAGGTTCCTTGCCTGATCACCAGAGATCTTCCCATCTCTATCATTGTCTACTTCAGAAAAGTTTTGCATACTCTTGAATGCCAGCACGTGTCATTTTTGCCATGAATTTTGTGGCTGCTCCATTGTTGAATTCCATGCACCAAGTTGGCCCACAGATGAAACAACAGAGGATGAAGCATGTTGATTAACCTTTGGAAGAGATGAAGTCTGTGCAGCCTCGCTTGCATTTGGTGGTTTCGAAAAGGTGCTTTGCAATACTTCAAATGGATCAGGCTTAACTCTTCTGCTGAACTGCTTAGCTCTTCTTTCTTGCAGCATCTTTGCCACTGGATTTGAAAATATTAAAAGAGTAAATATAGTTAGAAAATTTAGCTAGTAAGCAGGTACTCATAAGGAAACTGCAGGCATAATCTCTTCATATCCACAGGCTGCCAAGCACGAGTGATACAGGCGGCCTGACACGACAGTGGAATCAACTTATAAAGCATGGTCGTAGCACCGCTTGGCAAGGTGAAGATCCAATGGAACAAATTGTGAAACTTACTTCAAATTTAAGTTAAAAATTATTATAGGGAAGAGGAAATAGAACAATGAAAGAGTGGGGCAAAACAGATAGAAAGTTAAACAAATTTTCAGTTTTCATTATTTTTAAAATTAATTAATAATGTAACTTCCCCATTTCCATGTTAGTGCACATCAATACCTTAATTTGTACTAAAGTATATTGTATTCCTTGACTGATTAGTGCAATACACAAAAAGTTCATTCACCAAAAAACCTGTTTACAAATCCAAACCTTATATGCAAGCGAGTAAGTTAGAAATGGTGGCCAGAACCACATTCCCCTCCAAAATAAACGGGAATAATTTAATGAGATATGGGAAAACAAGACCTTATTGCCAGGGAACCTGGCGTTACAGAAAGAGTTGGATTCCTGTAGAAGTTGTTCCATCTCACATTTAAAGCATTGTCACATACCTGAAACAACACGGTCTAATTTTTGAAGTAAAGAATGGTTCCAGCAGAAGAAAGTTAGCAATGGGAAGGAAAAATATTCAAGGAAATTATCATATCAGGAATCTACAACAAGTAATAGTTATGTCAGATAAGACACAAAATTTATTTAACTTAAAGTAGTTCATACAAAGAGCAATATTAAGTAATCAAGCCTTCATGACTACTTTACATGAGATAAAGAGAAACAAAGTTCGTACCCGGAACATCAATGATAGCACTTAGGGCATCCTGAATAACAGTCAAACCAAATCAATTAAGCCAAAATAAATCACAAGTTCAGTTTGAATTCAATCATAGCATTGCCCTCGACATACCTGTTAGTTCCGGAATGACACAAATCCAAAACCCCTGGAACCCAGCCCTTTGACACAAAAGAGATTTAACAAAACAATTATTTTAAAACAACAAAAAACAAACATAAAAATGCAAAATGAAATGGAGGTACTATATTTAAAGTTAAACTTGAACTTTTGGGAGTAACCACCCATATAGAGGTTTTAAACCAGCAAAGCTAGCCAGTTTAAAAGATGTTCTAAAAACAAAGCTAGACGTAAATGTGTTTCTATCATAGAGAATAACACAATCCCCAAATCATACTACATAAACATGGATTTCCTTTACATCAATTTATTTGTCCACCAAAATTTTGATTATAAGAAATCAAGAAATCCAACTGACATCTTAGCTTATTTGCTAATACTCTTTTTTTTAGATAGTTGATAGGTCCTTACACGGCCACATATCAAGAAATCCACCAAATATTCACAGATAATTCCCACCAGACATACTATCAAACAATCACAGATTATTACAAAGAACCAAGCTGAAATAACTCAAGTTATTCTACATCTCACGTAGATTGAGACTGTAAAACCTAGCCAATGCACTCAATTTGGGGTTGTAATACCCGGGGTTTTTACAACGCCCAAAGAAACGAAATAAAATTTATTTCCGAGAAGAAAATAATTTATTACAATAAATTATTGCTCGGAAATGGCGTGACCGATAAATTCAAAGAATTCGAACCCAAATTTTGGTCAAGTCAAAATGGGATGAAAGAGGGAAAGGAAGCCCGAAGATATTCCATGGATTAATCCCAAAAGAATTGGAATTAAATTCAAGAAGGAAAAGAATTTTAATTCCAAGAACCCGTGAAGTCGGAAATAATTTAATTAGATAAATTATTGCACGGGAGCCACAGGACGACGAATTCAAGCCGATGGATTCGAACTCGACGAATTCTTGATTTCAAATATGAAATTCATTGGAGTCAAAATAAAATTTAGAAAGGAATCATAACCCCACAAATGACCCGAAAAGTCGAACCGAAAACGTAGGGGATAGAAACCCGATCGAGAAAAGAAGAAAAGACCCGACGGACCACGCGGACCGCCGAACCGGCCGGCCCGAGCTCGCCGCACGCCACCGCGCGGCCACCGCACGGAAGGCGGAGTCGCGACTCCAGGCCTGGCCACGCGTGCTCCGCGCGGGCAAAGGCATAGGTGCGCGTCACCAGCGCGCCAGAGGTGCTGAAGGTGTAAACTTTCCTTCCATGGCGATTTTCTTGCCAAAATTAACATCCCCTTCGATGGTAATCGGATCTCAGCCATAGGGGAAGCTTATGAACGACCTAAGGGCGCCCCCTCCCCATATTTTCAGAAAACCAAACCCTAAACACTCCATTCTTCCTCTCCAAGTCAAAACTCTCTTCGAATCCACTTTCCGGTGAGCATTCCGGCGACGACGAGGCGAAAGGAACCAAGCCCTGACTTCTAGACTCTTGGTAAGCTATGGTGTAATGTTTTAATTCGTCCATACAACTTAGAAACTCGAAATCTAACCCTTTTCCTTTACTACGATTTCACGTCGGAAAACGAACAAAAAGCGATCGGAGAAGTTGGCCGTTCGTCGCGACCCTAGGACATCCGGAAACCCATTCCAGCGACCCAAATCTCTAACTAAGTAAGTTAAGACCTTACTCACAAATTTTTGTGGTTTATTGTTGTTTAAAACTCGAGATCTATACCCGTAACGAAAACCGCTTTTCAAAAACCCTATTTTCGTCCAATTTAAAAAACGCGCCTAAAACTCGACCTTCCGGAATTCAAACCGAAAACGTTTCAACATAGATTTTGTTCCTAAGACTTTAATCTATCTTGTGTCCAAATTTCAGCCATTGACATTAAGATTTGCTATCCCAAAACTTGCCGTAAACGTTCTGTGACAAACCGAACATTTGAAACCGTTGACAGATTTCATTACTCGACTTGATGCATGTTTTTCACCCGTTTTTAGAATGATTTAACTTTGTATTTCTAAACAAAAGTTGTAGATAAATGTGTCTAGATTATGCATATAAAATTTCATGGATTTTGGAGTTCATTTGATATGTCAAACGGCCGAATTACAGAACCTGTTTCAAGTAATCCTTTGAGTCCGCGCGTGTACAGCGTGTTGTGGTCGATTTTTGAACACCTATAATTCATTATTTCTAATTTCTTAAAACATGAAAGTTGTTCATTGTGGTAGTAGATCCGGCAAAGATCTCGGCAGTGACCGAGTGGGCACCTGTAACACCCCGGTTTTTGGTCACCCAGGTCGGGATGTCACCGCCACACCTCCCTAGCAAGACACGGTTTCTCCGGGCTTGCTAAAGAGATGCAAGGCTATGGTTTTTCAGAATTTAAAACATTCAAACAGCCCATTTATATATAATTTGAAAATAATATCATTACAGTTGCAAGGAAAATAATATTTACATACATAATGCAGCGGAATATAAAAATAGGGCCAACATGGCCTAATCACGGGTTAAACAGGCCCGTTCATGCAAGTTATAGTCTAAAGCAAAATTTAAGAATAAAGTATTCCCCGAAATTCCCATGAATGCATATGATGATGCATATTCTTCAGCTCTGAAAGAAAAAGGGAAACAATATGGTTTGGTCAGCAAAAACTTGCTGAGTAAGTTAACACATACATGATTATGGGGTTTCAAAGCCTTTAATTAAATTAAAGAAAACATGTTCATACAAGACATGATTTAATTTTATCCATCTAATAATAATTTAATTGCATAATTTAAAAGACAAGGATTTCCATAAGATCATAATTCAACAACATGATAAAATAATCGCAAGACATAATTTAAAGGCATAATTTAAATAAGGAAAATATTCAAGTATTTCAGGATTCCATTCTTCCACTTTTGTTTAATATGATCTAGTATGATTTGTTCTTGGGGAATCGAACCCGGAAGAAGTTAAACGCATCATAGGGAATCGAACCCATAGGAATCAACACACGTCCTGGGGAATCGAACCCGCAGGAAGACAGACAATCGCCCTTGGGGAATCGAACCCGCAAGAACTCAAATACATCCTAAGGAATTGAACCCATGGGAATCAACACATATCCAGGGGAATCGAACCCGCAGGAAAACACACCCTGGGGAATCGAACCCGCAAGTTTGATACAGACATCCTGGGGAATCGAACCCGCAGGGACACAGACGCCCTTGGGGAATCGAACCCGCAAGGTCGAACAAGTTTCGCAAATTTCACAAGTTTCAACAAAATTTCAAGATTTGACTTGGTCAAAACCACAGTTTACTTCAAAATTCATTAAAAATCGAGTTTAAATCCAAAAATTCCGAAATTTGACCGGTGACTCGAAAACACAGAGATGAACAAGTTTTATGTTTTAAGTTTTTCGATCCCAGATACGAAAGTAAGTCAAAAACGTCGATTTCTAACAGGTTACAAATCTGTCCGAATCTTTACGACAGCAGTTCCTAAATTTCGAGATCTACCATAGCAAACTAACTCCAAATTTGATGAAATTTTACAGGGAGATGCTTGAGACATATATCTAAAAGTTTCATGTTCAACAAAAGATC
This sequence comes from Hygrophila difformis, assembly GCA_030278955.1. Taxonomy (NCBI): domain Eukaryota; kingdom Viridiplantae; phylum Streptophyta; class Magnoliopsida; order Lamiales; family Acanthaceae; genus Hygrophila; species Hygrophila difformis. The sequence goes on from JAOANR010000008.1 coordinate 48,028,321, forward strand.
TAATTCATCCTATATCTATTGTCAGAAATGCCAACAAGTTCGGGCCAAGAATCTGTCAAGATTTCAAGATCTAAATTTAGAACAGTTCGGTTTGGAGTCGAATTCTGATATCAAACCTCAATGAAAAATTCCAAAAATTTACGGAGGTGTTTTTAACGTATAGATCTACAACTCTTATGTTTAGCACCAATCCTAGATCGGTCTAGATCTAAGGTAAAAATCAACATCAAGTTCGGATAAAGAATCTATCACCATTTCAAGGTCTAACTCGAAGGCAGTTTCGTTTGCGGTCATTTTCGGATATCAAAACACGATGAAAAATTATGAAATTTTTACAGTAGATAGATGTATGTCTTCGTGTTTTAAGTTTTCTCGTTTGAACAGATTTAGGGGTTCGGAAAAGTCGTGCTAAAACGCTGCGCTGTGGGTTTTCTTCGTTGACAGATTTTAAGGTTGTTTAATTAGATCTCTACGTTTGGTTGTGTTTTAATCACCCAAAACCATAGTAAGTATTAACTTACAGATCTTTGGTCGTCCGGGAACATCGATTCGGAGGCGTGGCTTCCAGTCCACCGTTTATCTCTTCGGTCCGTCGGGTTCTTCGTTCTCGATCCGATTCGGGGTGTAGAAAGGAAAGAAGATGAGGTTAGGATTCGTTTTCGAATCGAGAGTGGAAAAAGGAATAGATCGGATCTTACCACGACGACAGAAGACTCCCAATTTTCGTCCAAGTCAGTCATTCTCCTTGGTTTTGTGCCTCCGACGACTCTGGGATTAGGGTTCGATGTGTAGAGAGATTCGTAGGGTTTTCGAAAACTGTTCGGGATTGATTAAGAGGGTTATTTATAGATGTGTAAGACCTAGTGGACGTCCAAAGGCTGCCCCTAAGTGTCTTGAACCGAAAGGAAAGCAGAAGTCGAAAAATCCGGATTCGGGCGAGTGAATCTCGCAACGGGCGTTTCTGTTGAGTGGCGCGGGGTTGGCGTGGGGTTTGTGGAAACCCCGCGCGGAGACCGCGCGGACCCGGAATGGGCTTTGTCCTGGGCTGGGCTGTGCTATCCTTTGGGCCTTTCCTCTTCCTCCTTTCTTTTGGGCCTTTGTCTTCTCTTTGGGCCTTTTCTTCTTCTATTTTCTTGGGCTATCTCTTGGAATTTAATAATTTATTTGGGATCTCAAATTAATTTCGGGTTCGAAATATTAAGTCCATCTATATTTGGTTCCAGTGCAATAATTTATTTAATTAAATTATTTTAGACTTCACGGGTTCTTGGATATTTAATTCCTTCTTGAATTAAATTCCATTTCTCATTTCTTATGATTCTATATCTATTTATTTATCTTATTTATTTATTATATTTATTTATTGTTTATTTATTTATTTATGTTATGTTGCAAAATTCCCGGGTATTACAGCACCGCCGAAGAGTCCAACATAGATAAGAAGTTTCCTTGGACTGGCAGGATACTATAGTCGATTTGTGAAGAACTTCTCAAAAATCGCACGCCCGCTAACCCAGCTGTTAAAGAAATGGGTGAAATACGAATGACCAGTGAATGCAAGTCCGCGTTCCAAGATCTGAAGAAACGACTTACCACAGCGCCAGTATTGGCGTTACCATCGGAGGATGGTGACTTCGAGGTGTAAAGCGACGCCTCGAAAGAAGGATTGGGATGCGTGTTAATGCAAGATCAAAGGGTCATAGCATACACATCGCGTCAACTAAAGCCACATGAAGAGAACCACCAGACGCACGACCTAGAACTAGCCGAAGTCGTGTTCGCCTTAAAGATATAGAGACACTATCCCTATGGGCGAAAGTGTCGGATGTTCACCGACCATAAGAGCCTCAAGTACATATTCACGCAAAAAGAGATGAATCTGAGGTAGAGAAGATGGTTGGAATTAATCAAGGATTATGACCTGGAGATTGCTTATCACGAAGGGAAAGCCAACGTTGTAGCCGATGCCCTGAGTCGAAAGACTCAACACGTGGCGAATTCACTCGTGATACCGGCTGAATTGTACCGAGACTTAGCGAAATTGAGTCTAGAATTGGTGCATTCTGGCACAATAAACGAAGTCGTCAACGCGATGGTAGTGGAATTTACCATATTCGATGAAATACGACTCGCCCAACCGGGTGGTGAGAAGTTGGAAGAGATTAGAAAGAGCATTGCCGAAGGAAAGGCAATGGATTTTAAAATTCATGAGGACGGAAGCATCCGCTTCAAGGGAAGGTTGTGCATACCACGCTAGGACCTAAAGCAAAAAGTGATGGAAGAAGGCCATAATACTCCATACTCGGCTCATCCCGGAGGAGACAAGCTGTACAAGGACTTAAAGAAGAACTATTGGTGGCCGAACATGAAAAGAGAGGTAGCCGAATTTGTGGCAAGATGCCTCACCTGCCAGAAGATCAAGGCAGTACTCCAAAAACCCCTAGGCCTAATGCAACCATTGGAAATCCCGAGTTGGAAATGGGATAGTATTTCAATGGATTTCATCTCAGGGTTACCGCGGTTACCGAAAGGGATGAATAAAATCTGGGTGATCGTGGATAGGATGACAAAAGCTGCCATATTCATACCAATGAAGGACACTTGGTCAATGGATCAATTGGCAAGGGGGTATGTCGACAATGTGGTACGCCGGCATGGAGTACCACACGACATCATCTCGGATAGGGACAGTAGATTTGCCTCACATTTTTGGACAAAACTACAAGAAGCCCTCGGTACGAAAATAAAGATGAGTACCGCGTTCCACCCCATGACGAATGGGCAAACGGAAAGAACGATCCAAACTTTAGAGGACATGCTAAGGGCATGTGTACTAGAATTTAAAGGAAATTGGGAAGATCATTTACCATTGATTGAATTTTCCTACAACAGCAGTTACCATGCTAGCATTGGCATGGCACCTTTCGAAGCACTGTATGGACGCAAGTGCCGAAGTCTGTTGAACTGGGGAGAGAGTGATAGGACTATGATAGTTGGACCACAACTTGTTGAGGACATGGCTCAACAAGTCAAGATAATCCAAGGAAAAATGAGAGCCGCGCAAGACCGACAAAAGAGCTATGCCGACGTGAGACGGAAAGAATTGGAATTCCAAATAGGTGATAAGGTCATGCTGAAGGTATCACCGATGAAGGGTGTGATGCACTTTGGCAAGCGAGGGAAATTGAGCCCACGATACATAGGACCATATGAGATCCTAGAAAGAGTAGGAAATCTCGCATATCGGCTAGCATTGCCGCCACAATTTGCTCGTGTCCACGACGTGTTCCATGTCTCACAATTGAAGAAATATGTACATGATCCGACCCACGTACTCCAACCGGAAGAGATCGAATGGATGATGACTTGAGCTACGAGGAAGTTCCGATACGAATACTAGACGTGAAGGAGAGGGTAAGACGAAATAAGACCGTGAGAAAGGTCAAGGTTCTTTGGTCTAACCACGAAGCCGAGACGGCAACGTGGGAGCTAGAGGCAGACATGAAGGATCGTTACCCAATCCTATTCCAAGACGATGCAGCAACAGTTATGGGGACATAACTGTAATCTTAAGAGGGGGAGGATGTAACGACCCGAATATTTTGTACCCCAAATAAACAAATTCAAATTGTTTTGAACTACGTAATGACTTGATCCCTTCACGGGGTACGTAGGCAACTTGGAAATTTCAATTCTGGGTTCAGTCAAATAATAACAAACAACAACACACAATCATACAATCGCTTGATCAAACAATTCCCGAACTCGCGAGATGATAAAGCACAACTTCGAGGACGAAGTTGATTCTTAAGGAGGGTAGATTGTAATACCCGTAAATTTTAGGATATAAAATAAGAATTTAATCCGATGAGAAAAGAGGTCTTGTTTCCTAGAACCCGTAAAGTCGAAAATGCACGGAAGTCGAAAGATGACGATTTAGGAGCCGACAAACCCAAAACCGACGGACCTAAGATTTCAAACATGAAATCAATTTAAGTCGGAATAAATTTAGGATGGGAACCGTAATCTGAGAATGACCCGGAAAATCGAACCCGAAAACACGGAAGGATAGAAGTCCGAAAGAGAGGAGGAAAAGACCCGACGGATCGGATCGCACAGACCCACCTGGAACGAGGTCCAGGCGGAGGCCGCGTGCTGGCCGCGCGGGGTTTGGCCTTCCAGCGCGCCAACCCCGCGTGCCACCCCAGAATGCGGCCATTCGCACGATCATGGCGATTTCTTGCCAAAATTATAACACCCGACGATGGAAAGTAGATTTTGGACGGGGGAAGGAGTATTAGGACGACCTAGGGTTAATTCCCACCCCATTTTTCAGCCTCCAAACATCCTCTACTCTCCCAAAACACTCCCAAAGCCAAACACTCTTCCGACGAACTTCCGACGAACTTCCGGCGACTCCCGGCGACCAACGACGACCGTAGGAACGTGTAGATCAAGGTTTACATCCCTTAGATCATTGGTAAGAAGTATTCAGATTCCTTTTCTCATTTTTATCTCCAATCCTTAATCTAACTTTCGAATATTGGACTTGTAAACACGTTCGTGACCGAAGGAGGAAGAGAACGTGTGCAAGGATCCGTTCGTAGTAGCTTTGGACGAGCCAAGCAACCCTAGGACAACTCAAGAACACCATTACAGTAAGTTGATGCTTTTCATATCAATACGGGTGGCTTGGGGGCGTCCGATTTAGTGACTTTGTAACAAAACGTAAAAATCAAACCTAAAAACCCTATCTTGCGCAATTTCTGAAATCCGGTTAAAACTCATATTTCGAGGATCCAATCCGAGAAACTCAAAACTAGACTTTTGATCCTAACACATTAATGTAGGTTGTATAAAAATTTCAAACATTTTCCTCAACGTTTGCTATTTCAAATTGCATCGAACATAAACTGCCTTGTTAAAACTTTTCGAAAAACTGACAGTGAACATGTCCGAACTTGATGAGCATGTTTCTATATTTTTTAGGCCGAATTAATCTTTGCAATCTGAATAAAAGTTGTAGATAATCATGTCTAGTATGTGCATATAAAAGTTCAGAATTTTTGGAGTCTATTTAGTATGTCAAAACGTCGATTTTTCGAACTGTGGTAAACCTGAAACCTGACAGTGCATATGTTGTGCAATAAACTCGATTTTTGACATGTTTCCTCAACTTATTTCGAAATCGTTAAAACACGAAAGTTGTTTGTTAGGGTGTTTTTGATATACTGTACAAATTTTAGATTTTTCGGACTTGAAATGAATTTTTAAATTAAAAAGGCGTAAACTGTGACGCCAAATGATTTAAAATCGAAGAGATTTGAAATTTTGAAATAAACGGTCGAGACCTTCAAATACGATACATCCATACTTTTGAAAAATCCCGTTACACTAAATTGAAACGATACATGAGATACTTTGGTGGAGGGTGAGTGCTCTGCAGGGTGCCCCTCTAGCCTTTCTCTTCGGGCCTATAATGGACGAGAGAATTTAGATGAGATACTACGCCAAACGGCGGGAGATACATGGCCTACACTCTCGGGATTATCCGTATGGGTTTCCCGAGGCTCCGGAGTGTTTTGGGTATGGCAGATACGGCTGCGGCCGCCGGATTACCGGCTACACAAGAAACTTACGAAACGGCTGCGGCCGCCGGATGACCGGCTACACTAAATATTGAGAAACGGTGACGTAACGGGGAAAATTAAAAGACTTAATACTTCTTACGTATTTATTTATTTATTCTTGTCTTTAAATTTTGCATTTAAATTTATGTCTTAAATTTTATAACATGTTAAATTATTATTTATGAATTTAATGCATGTTCAAGTATATAATTAAATTATTTATTTTTAAATTGGTAAATAGAATATTTTTGTATGCATGCCTAGGAGTAAAACTTAATTATTTAATTAAACCCCTTTATTGCTATGTTAGGATCGACTTACTCAGTATTTTATATACTGATAAAATTATTGTTTTTCTCTTTCTTTCAGTGTACGGAGATAATTCATAGCATGTGCATTGGGGATGGAATCATTAAACATTGTTTTATCGCTTTTTATGATACTTGCATATCGGGCATGTAAATCCCGAGTTTTGGCCATGTCGGCCCACTTTACATTTTCCGCTGCGATATATTATTATTAATATTATTATGTGTGTGGATGAGACTTATTATATTTTAAATAAATTCCGAACTTGTTTTTAAAACTCATTGCAATACCTATAGCCTTGCATCTCTTTAGCAAGCTCGGAGAACCCGTGTCTTGCTAGGGAGGTGTGGCGGTGACATCCCGGCCTGGGTTATCAAATCCGGGGTGTTACAAGAGTATCCAGCGGCAACACCTCCTGAACATCATCATCAGCATTGTGTTCAGCCTCCTTGCCAGAGTCCTCTTGTGCTTGATCAGTAGACATCGTCTCTTTTGTAGGAATGTCAGCGGGGTTGATTTCTTAAATAGGTTCAGAAGAGGCTTCAATGGACGGAGTAGAGTCTGTAGTAGATTTTTCAGTAGTTGGGACTTCAATGGATGGATTGTTAGAGGTGGACGCCATTTCTGCAATACTAGAGAAAAAGCAACACAACAAAAGTAATGGGAGAAGTATGAAAAGAATGAAGAAGAAACGGACGCAAAAACACGATTAAAAAGAACTGAAATGAGTAATGGGGAACGACGGTTTTGGACGACGTGCGTAATGATGGTGGAGAAGACGGTTTCAGTCGTCTGCAAGTAATTATGGCTTTACACAGACGTCGTATCACACTTTTGGCATTATCCGAATGATTCCCTTCTTCAAATTGATTTGGGCCTGTAAAAATTAGTAACAAAGAAGAGACAAAGCCCAAAACATGTAATAGCCCGAGAGAGTGTATGGAAGAATAGCTTAAAAGGATTGAAAAATCTACTCATGTCAACGAGGTGCACCTTTCTTTTCTGGTGACCATCCCATAAGAACTCCGCAGTTAAACGTGCTTGTTGTGGAGTAGTCTTAAGGATGGGTGACCTCCTGGGAAGTCTCCCAGGGTGTGCGCGAGTGAGGCTAAAGCGCACTGGAAAGAGTTCTCTTGACCTGTGGGGCCAGACTTCAATCCCGAAAGAAGCTCGAAGGCACCTCCGGCTCCATAGCGGGCCGGGGTGTTATAGAATGATATAAGAGTCAACCTGTGACCGCGCGCTGTGCTGGGAGGACCAGTCAAGCGTCTAGCGGGGCAAAGATCCTGAGGGACTTTGATTAGGCAATCGAGGCGCAACGAGGACGTTGCGTTCTCAAGTGGGGGAGATTATAATACCCCGAGAGAGTGTATGGAAGAATAGCTTAAAAGGATTGAAAAATCTACTCACGTCAACAAGGTGCACCTTTCTTTTCTGGTGACCATCCCTTAAGAACTCCACAGTTATGCGTGCTTGTTGTGGAGTAGTCTTAAGGATGGGTGACCTCCTGGGAAGTCTCCCAGGGTGTGCGCGAGTGAGGCCAAAGCGCACTGGAAAGAGTTATGTTGACCTGTGGGGCTAGACTTCAATCCCGAAAGAAGCTCGAAGGCACCTCCGACTCCATAGCGGGCCGGGGTGTTACAAAACATTAGTAAAAAAAAATTAAGAAGAGAAATAGCTAAGGCCCAGAATGGTTCTTAGCCTTTCAAAGTTTTCTCCATCCATTGCTTTTGTAAGGATGTCAGCTCGTTGTTCTGCCGACCCAATATGTTGAATATCACATATGCTATCTTCCACCAGGTCTCGAATAAAATTATATCGAATGTCAATGTGTTTGCTTCTGCTATGAAGTACCGGGTTCTTAGAAATGTTGGCACTTGTATTATTACATAACACATGAAATCTCTCCTTATGAACTCCATAGTCAGCCAACATCTGTTTCATCCACATAAGTTGAGAACAACAACATGTGGCAGCTATATACTCAGCTTCTGCTGTAGAAAGTGCAACAATATTCTGCTTCCTTGAGTACCAACTAACAAGATTGTTGCCAAGATAAAAACATCCACCAGTGGTTGATCATTTGTCGTCACAACTACCAGCCCAGTCTGAGTCTGTGTACCCAATAAGGTCCAAATTTGATCTCTTTGAGTACCAAATACCAAGCTCAAGTGTGCCCTTAAGGTATCTCATTATCCTTTTAGCAGCTTTGAGATGAGATTCTTTTGGTTGAGATTGATACCTTGCACAAACCCCTGTACTATATGATATATCAGGCCTGGTAGCTGTTAGGTAGAGAAGACTACCTATTATGCTTCTGTATAGTTTCTGATCAACATCCTTTCCAGATTCATCCTTAGAAAGTTTCTCTTGATGTCCAAGTGGAGTTCGAACGACCTTGCTATCCTCCATGTGAAACTTTTTCAACATTTGTCTGCATACTTTTCTTGTGATAAAAAGATACCATCCTTGAGTTGTTTGATCTGTAATACTAAAAAGTAATGTAACTCACCCATCATGCTCATCTCAAACTCAGATTGCATGGCTTCTACAAAACGTTTTCTGAGATGTTCTGAAGTAACTCCAAAAATTATATCATCTACATAAACCTGTGCTATGACAAAGTCGTTGTTAGTATGCTTTACAAACAACGTTTTGTCTGCATTACCTCTGATATAGCCATTATTCACAAGAAACTGTGACAATATTTCATACCAAGCACGGGGTGCTTGCTTAAGTTCATACAAAGCTCCTTTAACTCTGTAGACATAATCAGGATGTTCATGATCTTCAAAACCAGTTGGTTGTGCCACATAAATTTCTTCCTTTATTTTTCCATTCAAAAAGGCTGTCTTTATATCCATCTGATATAATTTGAAGTTCATACAACATGCAAACGCTAATAAGATCCTTACTGCTTCCATTCTAGCAACTGGAGCAAAAGTCTCTCCATAATCCAATCCTTCTATTTGAGTATAACCTTGTGCCACTAACCTTGCTTTATTTCTAACAACATTTCCTTGCTCATCTGTCTTATTTCTGAAAAACCATTTTGTACCTATGATATTGATGTTTTCAGGCGGTGGTACTAATTCCCAAACAGAATTCCTTTCAAATTGTAATAACTCATCTTGCATGGCGGCAATCCAATATTCATCCTTAAGTGCTTCAATGGCATTCTTTGGCTCTATCTTAGATATGAAACAATTCATTCCTGCCAGTTGTTTATAATCAACATCTTTCTTATTCCTTGTCGGTCTAGGAGCAGCGACATCACCAATAATATCATCATTTGAATGATGTTTTAATGTCCTTGGACCTTTCCTCTTATTGATCTCAACATCTTCATCTGAAGCATGTTCTTCTTCAGCAACATCAGGTGTGTCCTCTTCTATGGTAGGAGTTGTTTCCACTTCAACAGACTGATTACTAGATTCAGGATCATGAGAGAATGACTGTGTAATACCCGAGAATTTTGCAAAATAAAATAAATACCATAAATAAATAAATAAATCCAGCCAATAAAGAAATAAATAAAGATAAAGAAATGAGGAAATGAGATTTAACTTAAAAAGGAATTAAAGGAATTTAATTAAGTAAAAGGATGGATTAAAGGTAAATAAATTGTACACCGAAACCCGACACTAATGAACTCGAGGATTCGAGTCCAAAACATCCAATTACACCCGAGAATAAATTTAGAGAGAAAGTAGAAACCCGAATATACCCCGGAAATCGGAATTCGGGAGCATAGAGGGATAGAAACCCGAAAGAGAGGCGGAAAAGCACGACGGATCGCACGACCCGCCCGGACCGAAGTCCAGGCGAGTGTCGCGTGGTGGCCGCGCGGTGGAAGGGGAAACAGCGCGCCACGACCGCGCCACATGACAGATTCGCCCGTTGCGTGAATCTCTCGCCCGAACGCGGATTTTTCGACTTTCGGTTGAACATCTCTCGACCCAAGACCCTTAGGTCAGATGTTGGACGCCCTAGGACTTGGAAATCTATAAATACGACCTCCTAGGAGCTCCAAATACTTCTACGAAACCCTACGACCTTCTACACATTCGAAACCCTAAATCCGGAGTCGTCGGAGGCACGAAACCAAAGGTGAGACCTGTTGGACGAAATTTCTACAGACCTCCATAGTCGTGGTAAGTCTCGATCCAATCTTTGTTCCATAAACGATTCGAAAACGAATCCTAATCATCTTCTTTTCTCTTCTACACCACGTATTGGATCTAAATCGTAGAACCCGACGAACGGAGAGGAGAAACGGTGGACTGGAAGCCACGCCTTCGAATAGACGATCCCAGACGTTCATAAACTCAGTAAGTTAACTCTTACATGGTTTTGGGATAAATTAAAACGTTCGAAACTAAAAGATTAACAAGAAATCGAAAATCTGTCAATTTATGTTTTCTACCGACGCAACAGTTTTGATGAATTTTTCTGAACCTTAAAACGACTTCAAACGGAAAAACTTAAAACATGAAAAACATTCCTAAGGCTTAGATCTATCTACTGTAAAATGTTCAGAATTTTTAGAGACAATTTGATAGGTGAAAACGAACCGAAACCGAACTGCTTGAATCTAGATCTTGAAATTCTTGACAGAACTGAGGTCCGATCTTGATCACATTTTTGACATAGGTTCCAGACCGATTTAGATCTTTGGCCGAACATGAAAGTTGTAGATAATTGTCTTAAGATGATCTCTGTAAAAGTTCATTAAATTTGGAGTTGAATTGCTATGGTAGAATTCGAAATCTTTAAACTGAGTTATATGAAATTTGGACAGAACTGTACTTCTGTGAAAATTAGTGTTTTTGACCTATTTCGGTATCTCAGATTGAAAAAGCTAAAACACAAAAGTTGTAGATCTCGACGTTTCAGGGTCAGACGTGAAATTTTAGAATTTTTGAAATTAAATCGGATTTTAGAAGAATTTTAGAGTAAACTGTGGTTGACCGAGTCAAATCTTGATATCTTGTGGAAACGGTGAAAATAGCCTTTAAGGTTGAAACGGATAGAAATTCTTTGAAATACGATATATGAAACGAGAATATTAAAATATTGCGGGTTATGACTAAGCTAGATACTGTCAATGTTCTCTGCGGCTTGGGACATAAGAGCCCAAGTGTATGTCTAGGTTGACGTAAGAGCCCTAGCGAAACACTGATCGTATGGCTAGAGGACGGATTAACTCTAATTAAAATATCTGTATTGACCATGATACCTGTGGACATAAGAGCCCAGGCGTAAGGCTGGCGGACATAAGAGCCCAAGCGGTGGTGATCTGTAAAAGAAACGAAACGAGACATCGATAAGGGAATCCAATTAAATCCTTGAAAATTAGTGTTTTTAAATTTATGGCAACTTATTTAGTTACGCTGCAAGCTATATCTATGATATTATGAATCCATGTCTTCTAAAGTATGCGATTACATGAATTGTTTAAATTATGCACATGTTTTCATTAAATTTAAATAAAGGCTTTGAAACCTCATAATCTTGTACGTGTTAACTTACTCAGCACGTAGTGCTGACCAAAACCGTATTTTTTTTTTCTTGTTTCTTTCAGAGCTGAAGAATATGCATCATCATATGCATTCATGGGAATTTTGGGGAAATGCTTTATTTGTAAATGATACGTTAGACTAGAAATTGCATGAACGGGCCTGTTTAACCCGTATTCTGGCCGTGTTGGCTATATTTAAATTCCGCTGCATTATACTTATGTAAATATTATTTTCCGCTGCAACTTTGATGTACTATTTTTAAATTATATATAAACGGGCTGTTTGAATGTTTAAATTCTGAAAAACCATAGCCTTGCATCTCTTTAGCAAGCTCGGAGAAACCGTGTCTTGCTAGAGAGGTGTGGCGGTGACACCCCGACCTGGGTGACCAAAAACCGGGGTGTTACAGAGTGGTATCAGAGCCCGGCTATTTTTAAACTATTATTTTTAAACCATTATTACTTTTAAACTATTATTTTTAAATTATTATTATTTTTAAACTACTATTTTTAAACCGTTAGTATTTATATTATTATTGTAGAAGCCCAAATTTATTATTTTAAAATTTCCTAGCCCAAAATTTTTTTTGAGCCCAAGTTATAATTATTTTTGACCCAATATAGAGGTCCAAGGATTTTAAATATTATTTTAAAGCATTAATTCCATGGATTAAATTTTTTATTCTTTATTTTAAAAACCCATGGAAAAAATATATATATATAGTGCATGAATTACTTTTGGGGGGAAATCATCACTCGCATTTGCATATTGCATCTCTTTTATGTAGAGAACTTAGGATCTTGGCGAATTTCAACTTCGAATCTTGGCGAAGTTAATCTTGAATCTTGGCGAATATTAACTTAGATCTTTTGCCTGCACTAGATGACTTAGACGCTTAACATCAAATTAGACACGCTCACTAGAGACTGATCTTGCCTTAGTTCTAGATCGCATTCATCTAAGCGCACACCTACGAATTCTCGGCCTTAGCCATTCCTACTCTTGTACGAATTAGAAAATTTCCTCATGTGGAACAATAAAAAAAAATCAAGTTTTATTAAAACACTCTTTATTCCAAAAATCTTGTTTGGATTTCCAAACAACAAATCCGGAAATTTGAAATTAGAAATTTACGAAACGTCTGGTTCGAGCGATCTATCTAAACCAAGATAAGCTAATCTATACACGTTATAACAGAAAATGGCGCCTAGGAGGAAACCAAGGAAGGTGAGTCCAAACGGCACTGACGCTAACCTTTCCAACACGCCCAACAACAGTGGAAGTCCTCAGAACCTAGGAGAGCAAGTGCCTCAAGCGCCCAATAATATGGAAGCACGTTTAAAATCTGTAGAGGAACTCCTTGTAGCATTAGGAAATGCCGAGGTGCATAGGGTACAAACAGTACCTCCGCCAGTAGCCCGAGTCAACTACTTGGCAATAGTGAACCCCTACAATCCACCCCATTATGACGGCCAAGAGGATCCGGCCAAGTTGGAAGGTTGGATCCGTACTTTTGATAAGCTCTTGAATGCTATCAAGTGCCCTGATGAGGAGAAGGTACACGTAGTGGCCTACTACCTAGGAGGCGAAGCCGATGAGTGGTGGCAAAATCTCCAAGCAAATTCAGTGGAAGACGAAGAAGCCTACACCTGGGAAGAACTTAAGGAAGCTTTGAGGGAAAGATTCTACCCACTGAGCACCAAGACTGCAAAGTACGAGGAATTCATCAACTTAAAGCAAGGTGCGCAAACAGTGCAAGAGTACTACAGCAAGTTCAAGGAGCTAGTACGATTCGCTGCGAGGATAGTACCAACCGACTCTGACAAGGCTCAGAAATTCGAGATGGGTCTGAACCTTAGTATCCGGGAGATACTTGCAGTAGGACAATTCACGAACCTGCAGACGATATATGATCGCGCCGTATCAATTGCTCGAATCCAGCAATTGAAGCGTAAGGAACATGGTGAGTCGAGCAAGGACTCGCAAGGACTTGAGAAGAAGGATCGGAAAGACAACAACAACAACTCTAGGAAAGACAATGGATCCCGAAGGAAAGGAAATAAAGGTCTCAACAATGGGGGAGACGACAACCGTGGTGCGTTTATACCACGTTGCCCACGATGCAACCATGCACATCTGGTGCGCCAATGCCCGAAGCCTAGAACCTGCCGTAGGTGCGGCAAGCTTGGTCACAAGGCTAGTGGATGTCGAACGCCAGAGGAGGCGATCGAAAAGAGAGTAGATTTGGTGAACCTTCAGCAAGGAGAGAGTGATGAGGAACAAGACCAAAACCCGAACCCTCTTGAGAATAATGAATAGGTAGTTATGGGGACATAACTGAAGTCCTAAGGGGGAGAGGATGTGATACCCCGTAATAATTTATTTTTGGAGTTCGACTCGATATCATGTATCCTAAATCATAAATAAACAAATTCAGCTTGTTTTAAACTACGTTATGGCTTGATCCCTTCACAGGGTACGTAGGCAGCTTAGAAGTCTTAATTCTAAGTTCAGTCGCAAAATAATAAAACAACAAAAAGACTTTAGCACGAGAAAAGCCGAAACACAACTTCGATGATGAAGTTGATTCTTAAGGAGGGTAGACTGTAATACCCGAGAATTTTGCAAAATAAAATAAATACCATAAATAAATAAATAAATCCAGCCAATAAAGAAATAAATAAAGATAAGGAAATGAGGAAATGAGATTTAACTTGAAAAGGAATTAAAGGAATTTAATTAAGTAAAAGGATGGATTAAAGGTAAATAAATTGTACACCGAAACCCGACACTAATGAACTCGAGGATTCGAGTCCAAAACATCCAATTAGACTCGAGAATAAATTTAGAGAGAAAGTAGAAACTCGAATATACCCCGGAAATCGGAATTCGGGAGCATAGAGGGATAGAAACCCGAAAGAGAGGCGGAAAAGCACGACGGATCGCACGACCCGCCCGGACCGAAGTCCAGGCGAGTGTCGCGCGGTGGCCGCGCGGTGGAAGGGGAAACAGCGCGCCACGACCGCGCCACATGACAGATTCGCCCGTTGCGTGAATCTCTCGCCCGAACGCGGATTTTTCGACTTTCGGTTGAACATCTCTCGACCCAAGACCCTTAGGTCAGATGTTGGACGCCCTAGGACTTGGAAATCTATAAATACGACCTCCTAGGAGCTCCAAATACTTCTACGAAACCCTACGACCTTCTACACATTCGAAACCCTAAATCCGGAGTCGTCGGAGGCACGAAACCAAAGGTGAGACCTGTTGGACAAAATTTCTACAGACCTCCATAGTCGTGGTAAGTCTCGATCCAATCTTTGTTCCATAAACGATTCGAAAACGAATCCTAATCATCTTCTTTTCTCTTCTACACCACGTATTGGATCTAGATCGTAGAACCCGACGAACGGAGAGGAGAAACGGTGGACTGGAAGCCACGCCTTCGAATAGACGATCCCGGACGTTCATAAACTCAGTAAGTTAACTCTTACATGGTTTTGGGATGAATTAAAACGTTCGAAACTAAAAGATTAACAAGAAATCGAAAATCTGTCAATTTATGTTTTCTACCGACGCAACAGTTTTGATGAATTTTTCTGAACCTTAAAACGACTTCAAACGGAAACACTTAAAACACGAAAAACGTTCCTAAAGCTTAGATCTATCTACTGTAAAATTTTCAGAATTTTTAGAGACAATTTGATAGGTGAAAACCAACCGAAACCGAACTGCTTGAATCTAGATCTTGAAATTCTTGACAGAACTGAGGTCCGATCTTGATCACGTTTTTGACATAGGTTCCAGACCGATTTAGATCTTTGGCCGAACATGAAAGTTGTAGATAATTGTCTTAAGATGTTCTCTGTAAAATTTCATTAAATTTGGAGTTGAATTGCTATGGTAGAATTCGAAATCTTTAAACTGAGTTATATGAAATTCGGACAGAACTGTACTTCTGTGAAAATTAGTGTTTTTGACCTATTTCGGTATCTCGGATTGAAAAAGTTAAAACACAAAAGTTGTAGATCTCGACGTTTCAGAGTCAGACGTGAAATTTTAGAATTTCTGAAATTAAATCTGATTTTAGAAGAATTTTAGAGTAAACTGTGGTTGACCGAGTCAAATCTTGATATCTTGTGGAAACGGTGAAAATAGCCTTTAAGGTTGAAAGGATAGAAATTCTTTGAAATACGATATATGAAATGAGAATATTAAAATATTGCGGGTTATGACTAAGCTAGATACTGTCAATGTTCTCTGCGGCTTGGGACATAAGAGCCCAAGTGTATGTCTGGGTTGACGTAAGAGCCCTAGCGAAACACTGATCGTATGGCTAGCGGACGGATTAACTCTAATTAAAAGATCTGTATTGACCATGATACCTGTGGACATAAGAGTCCAGGCGTAAGGCTGGCGGACATAAGAGCCCTAGCGGTGGTGATCTGTAAAAGAAACGAAACGAGACATCGATAATGGAATCCAATTAAATCCTTGAAAATTAGTGTTTTTAAATTTATGGCAACTTATTTAGTTACGCTGCAAGCTATATCTATGATCTAATGAATCCATGTCTTCTAAAGTATGCGATTACATGAATTGTTTAAATTATGCACATGTTTTCATTAAATTTAAATAAAGGCTTTGAAACCTCATAATCTTGTACGTGTTAACTTACTCAGCACGTAGTGCTGACCAAAACCGTATTTTTTTTTCCTGTTTCTTTCAGAGCTGAAGAATATGCATCATCATATGCATTCATGGGAATTTTGGGGAAATGCTTTATTTGTAAATGATACGTTAGACTAGAAATTGCATGAACGGGCCTGTTTAACCCGTATTCTGGCCGTGTTGGCTATATTTAAATTCCGCTGCATTATACTTATGTAAATATTATTTTCCGCTGCAACTTTGATGTACTATTTTTAAATTATATATAAACGGGCTGTTTGAATGTTTAAATTCTGAAAAACCATAGCCTTGCATCTCTTTAGCAAGCTCAGAGAAACCGTGTCTTACTAGAGAGGTGTGGCGGTGACACCCCGACCTGGGTGACCAAAAACCGGGGTGTTACAGACTGAGGGATTATAGATAGCTCAATAAAGTCTTCTAACTGCCTCCTATCTGAAAGTTCTTCAAAAATAACATTTGTAGATTCCACAACCTTCCTGCTTTCAGTAAGATAAGCTCTATACAATTTTGAGTTGTTAGAATATCCTAAGAACTTCCCTTTCTCCGAACGAGCATCAAACTTTTTCAATTGTTCATTGTCCCTGTAAACATGACATATACAACCAAAAATATGAAAATATTTAACTGTAGGAAGTTTGTCATTCCAAACCTGATATGGTGTGTAGTTGGTATGTGGTCTCAACAACACTCTGTTTGCTACATGACATGCCGTGTTTACAGATTCTGCCCAGAATGATTTTGAGAGAGTGCTTCCATGCAACATTGATCTAGCCATCTCTTGAAGAGTTCTGTTCTTCCTTTTAACAACACCATTCTGTTGAGGCGTCTTAGGGGCAGAGAACTCTTGTATAATGCCATGATTATTACAAAAGTCTGCAAATTGTTGATTTTCAAATTCCATTCCATGGTCCATTCTGATTCTGGAGATTTTCTGTTGCTTTTGATTCATAAGTTTCAAGCTCAAGTTCTCAAAATGTTCAAATGTTTCATCCTTTGACCTGAGAAACAACATCCAACTGAATCTAGAATAATCATCAATAACAACTAAAATGTACCTCTTTCCATTTAGACTTTCAACTTCAGTAGGACCCATAAGATCCATATGAATGAGTTCAAGACAGTAAGTAGTGTTGATGCCTTCCACTTTTTTGTGCTGAGATTTAGTTTGCTTTCCTTTTGCACATCCTTCACAAGTGAGATTGGTGTTCTTATGTAGTTTAGGCAGTCCTCTGACAGCACCTGAAATACTTAATTTGTACAATGTTTGATAATTCAAGTGTGCCATCCTTTTATGCCAAAGGCTAGTAAGATCCTCCTTTGTAATTAGTGCCCTGTCAACAGTTTCCTTCAAAGTATAACAGTTATTGCTAGATCTTCCACCAGACATAATACACTCATTATATTTAAAAACATAACAAGTATTCATGTCAAATACCACTAAAGATCTTTCATCACACAATTGACTTATGGAAATTAAATTTGTGGTTAAGCCTTTTACAAAATAGACTTTAGAATGATTAGAAAGAACTCCCTTGTCAATTGAGCCATAGCCTGTGATCTTGCTTATGACTCCATTGTAACACCCCGGATTTGATAACCCAAGCCGGGATGTCACCGCCACACCTCCCTAGCAAGACACGAATTCTCCGAGCTTGCTAAAGAGATGCAAGGCTATGGGTATTAAAAAGAGTTTAAAAACAAGTCCGAAATTATTTAAAAAAATAATAATATAATGTTATCCACACATGATAGTAATAATAAGTTGCAGCGGAAATTAAAATAAGACCGACATGGCCAAAACTCGGGTTAAACAGGCCCGATATGCATGTCTCATAAAAAGAAAAAATGTTCCCCAGAGTTCCCCCCAAATGCACATGCTTATGCATTCTCGCCATACTCTGAAAAGAAAAGGAAAGCAACAGTCTTATCAGTATTATAAAATACTGAGTAAATCAATCCTAACATAACAATAAAGGGGTTTAATTTTAATAAATAAAATCATGCTTTAGTCTTGCATATAAAAACATTTTATTTGCTAATTTAAAAGTAGGAATTTAAATTGCAAAATTTAAAGGCACATCAAATTGCATAAATAATGAATTAAGCATGGGCTTGTATTTAAAACATAATAATAATGACATAAATAAATAAAATCTAAGTCTTTTTAATTTTCCCCGTTACACCACCATTTCAACAATATATCATTTAGCCGACGATCCAGCGGCCGCAGCCAATTTCGTAATTATTCATTTAGCCGGTAGCCCGGCGGCCGTAGCCTATCCGCCATATAGAGTACCACTCCGGAGCCTCGGGAAACCCATACAGATATCCCCGAGAGTGTAGGCCCAAATATATTGCCGTTTTGGCATAATTTTTCATTCAAGCTTCTCTCGTCCATTATAGGCATGCAGAGAAAAGGCTAGAGGGGCACCCTGCAGAGCACTCACCCCCTATCTATGTGACTGATATCATTTTAACTTTAGTGTAACGGGAATTTCGAAAATATAGCTTTATCAAATAATGAGGTTTCGATCGTTTGTTTAGAAATTTCAAAATCTCACAAGTTAAAACCATTCGTTGTCACAGTTTACGCGTTTTTAGTCTAAAACTACAATTCACAGGCGATTGATCTGAAATTTTCACAGTATATCAAAAACATCCTAACGAAAAACTTTTATGTTTGAGTTTTTGGGAATAAAGAGGGGAAGCATGTCAAAAATCAAGTTTTCTACACAAACAATTTGCTGTCAGGATTCAGGTTCGACACAGCGTTCAAAATCTGATTTTTCGACTCATCAAATGGACTCCAAGAATTCTGACATTTTGTGGACACATACTAGACATTATTATATACAAGTTTTGTTTACATCACAAAGATTAGTTTGGGCTAGAAGTAATAGAAACATGCTCATCAAGTTCGATTAAGTGCACTGTCAGTTTCTCGCAAGTTCTTAAAATCACAGAAAATGTCCGACATGAATTGGGGTATCAAAACTCGATGAATATCTCTGAAATTTTTGCACAATGTATCTTAAGGTCTTAGGATCAAAATCCTAGTTTTGAGTTTTTCGTTTTGAACACTCGAAGTAGGAGGTTTGGTCGGATATCAGAAAACACGCAGATCGGGGTTTTTAGGTTTGATTTTAATGTTTTGTTTCAAATCCAAAGTTTCGGACGCCCCTAAACCACCCATATTGGTATGAAAGGTATTGACTTACTGTAGGCGAGTTCTTGAATGTCCTAGGGTTGATCGAATCGTCCAAAACTGCCACGAACTGATCTACGCAACACGCTCTCCTTCTCCTTTGGCCACAAACGTGTTTGCATGTAAAAATCCGCATGTTAGAATGATGGTTATGATTTCAAATGACAAAAGAACCTAATCTAAACCTTACCAACAATCCGAAGCCTGAAATCCTTGATCTACACACTGTTTGCATGTAAAAATCCACAAGTCGTCGGAAAGTCGTCGGTGAGCAAGAACTTTGTGTTTTCGGTTTTGGGAGAGTTTGGGATGAAACAAGGGTGTGGATGGCTGATAATGGGGTGAGGGATCAGTCAATTTCGACCTTATTGCCTTTCCCTCGACTGGATCGGGTTTCCATAGTGGGGGTTGAAAATTTTGGCAAGAGAATCTTCGAAATCGTGCAAGTTGGCAGCTTTCTGCTGCCTGGCACGGTGGTGGCGCGGTACCGCGCGGCTCCGGTCTGGACTGCGGTCCGGACAAGGTCGTGCGATCCGCCGGGTCTTTTCTCGTCTCTTTCGGACTTCTAACCTTCTACATTTTCGGGCTCGATTTTCCGGGTCATTCTCGGATTACGATTCCTATCTTAAGTTTATTTCGACTTAAATTGATTTCGTGTTTGAAATCTTAAGTCTGTCGGTTTTGGATTCGTCGGCTTCTAATTCGTCGTCCTTTGACTCCCATGCATTTCCGACTTTACGGGTTCTCGGAATCAAGATCTCTTCGCTCTTCGGATTAAACTCTATTTCATATCATAAAATTTACGGGTATTACAGTCTACCCTCCTTAAGAATCAACTTCGTCCTCGAAGTTGCGCTTTATCTCCTCGCAAGCTCGGAAATTGTTTGATTGTGTGATTGTATTATTGTGTGTTGTTGTTTGTTATTATTTGACTGAACCCAGAATTGAAATTTCCAAGTTGCCTACGTACCCTGTGAAGGGATCAAGTCATTACGTAGTTCAAAACAATTTGAATTTATTTATTTGGGATACAAAATATTTGGGTTGTTACATCCTCCCGCCTTAAGATTACAGTTATGTCCCCATAACTGTGGTTGCATCATCTTTGAATAGGGTCGGGTAACGCTCCCTCATGTCTGCCTCTAACTCCCATGTTGCCGTTTCACTTTCATGGTTAGACCAAAGAACCTTAACCATCCTCCTGGTCTTATTTCTTGTTACTCTCTCCTTCACATCGAGTATTCGTACCGGAATTTCCTCGTAGCTCAAGTCATCATCCAATTCAATTTCTTCCGGTTGGAGTACATGGGTTGGGTCGTGCACATACTTCTTCAATTGTGATACGTGGAACACATTGTGCACTCGAGCCAGTTGTGGCGGTAAGGCTAGTCGATATGCTAGATTACCGACTCTTCCTAGAATCTCGTATGGTCCTATATATCGAGGACTTAGCTTTCCTTGTTTGCCAAAGCGCATCACGTCCTTCATCGGTGATATCTTCAGCATGACCTTATCCCCAACTTGGGCCGCTTTTATCTTTCCTTGAATCACTTTGATTTGTTGAGTCATATCTTCTACGAGTTGTGGTCCCACTACCACAGCCTTATCACTCTTTTCCCAACTCAACGGGCTCCGGCACTTTCGACCATACAATGCCTCAAATGGTGCCATGCCGATGCTAGCATGGTAGCTATTGTTGTAGGAAAATTCAATTAAGGGTAAATGATGTTCCCAACTTCCCTTAAACTCTAGGACACACGCTCTCAACATGTCCTCCAAAGTTTGGATCGTCCTCTCCGTTTGTCCATCCGTCATCGGGTGGAATGCGGTACTCATCTTGATCTGCGTACCAAGAGCTTCTTGCAACTTGGTCCAAAAGTGAGAGACAAATCTACTGTCTCTATCAGAGATAATGTCATGTGGTACCCCGTGTCGTCGTACCACATTGTCAATTTACGCTCTTGCTAATTGGTCTATGGTCCAAGTGTCCTTCATTGGGATAAAAATAGCCGTCTTCTTTAGCCTATCGACAATCACCCATATCTTATTCATCCCTCTGGGTGATCGCGGTAATCCCGTAACGAAATCCATCGAGATACTATCCCACTTCCAACTCGGGATTTCCAATGGTCGAATCAATCCTAAGGGTTTTTATCGCACGTCTTTGACCTTTTGGCACGTGAGGCATCTCGCTACAAATTCTGCCACGTCCTTCTTCATCCTCGGCCACCAGTAAATCTTCCTCAAATCCTTATATAATTTGCCGCCTCTAGGGTGAACTGAGTAAGGTGTGTTATGCCCTTCTTCCATCAATCTTTGTTTTAGCTCCACGCATTTTTGTGGTACGCACCACCTTCCCTTGAAACGAATGCTACCATCCGCATGGATAGAAAATCCTATCGCCTTCCCGTCGGCAATGTTCTCCTTAATCCTTTCCAACTTCATGTTGCCCGGTTGGGCGAGTTTGATCTCGTCAAATATGGTCGATTCGACTACCATTGCGTTGATCACTTCATTTACAGTGCCCGATGCACTAGCTCTAAGCTCAATCTCGCCAAGTCCATATACAATGCCGGCGTAATCATCAACGAATTCACCACATGTTGGGTGTTCCGGCTTAAGGCATCAGCTACCACGTTGGCCTTCCCCTCGTGGTAAGAAATTTTGAGATCATAGTCCTTGATTAGTTCCAACCACCTCCGTTGCCTCAGATTTAACTCCTTTTAAGTGAATATGTATTTGAGGCTTTTGTGGTCGGTGAACATCCGACACTTTCTCCCATAGAGGTAATGTCTCCATATCTTCAGAGCGAACACGACTGCCGCCAACTGCAAGTCGTGTGTCGGGTAGTTCGCTTCATGAGGTTTCAATTGACGCGATACATATGCAATGACTCTTGAGTCTTGCATCAAAACGCATCCTAGACCTTCCTTCGAAGCGTCACTGTAAACCTCGAAGTCACCATTCTCTAATGGTAGTGCTAATACGAGCGTAGTGGTGAGTCGCTTTTTCAGCTCTTAAAACGCGGACTCACACTCACTAGTCCAATCGTATTTCACCCCTTTCTTCAACAGCTGGGTCAACGGGCGTGCGATTTTTGAGAAGTCCTTAACAAATCGCCTATAATACCCAGCTAGTCCAAGGAAACTCCGTATTTCAGTTGGACTTGTCGGCGATGCCCACTCCGTCAGCGCCGAAACTTTCGCCGGATCCACTGAAACTCCAGTGGCGAATACTATGTGCCCCAGGAATGCTACTTCCTTCAACCAAAAGTCGCATTTGGACAGTTTTCCATAGAGTTGGTTCTTGTGCAAAATCCCTAACACTTGGTGCAAATGTTGGGAATGCTCCTCCTCGCTTTCCGAGTAGATCGGGATGTCGTCGATGAACACCACGACGCATTGATCTAACAATTTTCTAAATACATTGTTCATGAGGTTCATGAACATTGCAGGTGCATTTGTTAACCCAAAGGATAACACTGTGAACTCATAGTGTCCATAACGAGTTCGGAATGCCGTCTTCGGGATATCCTTCTCGGCAATCCTCAGCTGGTGATAACCGGATCGCAAGTCGATCTTTGAGAACACCGAAGCTCCCTTCAACTGATCAAATAAGTCTTCAATCCTCGGTAATGGATACTTGTTCTTGATGGTCACTTGATTGAGTCCTCTACAGTCGATGCAAAGGCGTAGTCCGCCGTCCTTCTTTTTAACAAATAAGACCGGTGCTCCCCATGGGGACGTATTTGGTCTTATGTATCGTTTCTCCAACAACTCTTCGAGTTGCTCCCTTAACTCTTTCATTTCCAGTGGCGCCATGCGGTAAGGGGCCTTTGAAACAGGTTCCATTCCCGGAATGAGATCTATGGTGAATTCAAGATCTCTCTCAGGTGGCATACCAGGGATGTCTTCAGGAAATACGTCCGGGTATTCTTTTACCACTGGGATGTTGTCGACCTTGTTCTTCTCCGCCTCTAGGTTGTGTACGTAGAATGCATACAACGCGTATCCCTTACGCATTAAGCTACAAAACTTGAGAGCTTTAACAACCTTGTTGTTCCTCTTAGGGGGTTGAGAGTAAAAGATGACTCTCTTTCCCCTACTTTTCGACAGGGTGATTTTCTGCTTCTGACATTCAATCACTGCTTTATACTGGGTCAACCAATCCAGTCCCAGTATAACGTCGAAGTCCCTTAAGTTAAATTCTACCAAGTTCGCGAATAATTCTACGTTCTTGATAACTATCGGAATTCTGTGATGTCATGTAGTATCGGAATACGCTCGTTTTTTTTTTTGGTCCAGGGCTTCAGGGTTTAGGGTTAAAGGTATCCTTGTATGATTATTATCTCTTTATTATATATATACATATGTTGTTTATTTATTAATACCTTGTACCTTTGTTTGGTTGAGTCTCAACAAGGTATTTGAAAAAAAATAATTTAATAAAATGTAAAGAATAATTTAAATATACTTATGTATAAAATAAATGCTTGTAAATTTACTGCTCAATAGAAAACTTTGTTTGGATACAAGCCATAAAGTGATCGCAATACTAGTAGTAATTAAAAAGGGAAATAGAATTAGTAATAATAATGATGCATCAATATATAGATATCTATATCCCTAAGTATAGGGGAAATGAGTGGCCAGGTCCTCCATGGGCATGGTGACTAGTTGGGCCCAGTAGCATTGGGTGCAGGGCCCGGGTTTTGAAAGACCGCTCCATCAGTTTGGTTGGCTAGGTTAGTCAGCTCCCAACCCAGGTCCCCTACTTGTGTCTCTATGTCATTACTCTTGGTCCGGGGTTCAGCCTCGTGGGCTTGGAGTTCGTTGACTTGAACCTTGAGTTGGGTCAGATCGTGTTGATCCGCTTCCCTCAGATTCGCTAGGTGGGCCATGTTAGCCTCCAGTTGTTCTACCCGCAATTTGAAATTGAATACATTTTGTGGTGATTCGAGATGTGCGTCGATCAATTTCATCATAAGATTGATCATGTTCGCGTTTGGTTCAGCCATCTAGTGTCAACAAGGTAGGTTAGAGTTAGAACATATCGAACGTAAAGTTAGGAGATGCAAAAATTTAAATCTACATGCAAGTATGCAGATGCAAATCCCCCAAATAAAAATTTAATTTATCCATATATTTTTAAAATAAATTTACTTCATGGATAATAATAAAAAGTTTGGCCTCTATATTGGGCCAAAATTTTAATAAATCTTTGGCTTAAAAATATTGGGCTAAGTAAAAAAAATTGGGCTAAAATTTTTGGGCTAAAAAATTTAGGATTTAAAAATAATAATTGTAAGTAAAATAATTTAGGCTAAGACTTGGGCTAAAAAATAATAGCCTTGAGATAATAATAGTTTTTAAAATATAATGGTTTAAAAATAGTACTAGTTTAAGAATAATAGTTTAAAAATAATAATAGCTTTAAAATATTCCGGGCTCTGATACCAACTTGTAACACCCCGGATTTGATAACCCAGGCCGGGATGTCACCGTCACACCTCCCTAGCAAGACACGATTTCTCCGAGCTTGCTAAAGAGATGCAAGGCTATGGGTATTAAAAAGAGTTTAAAAACAAGTCCGGAATTATTTAAACAAATAATAATATAATGTCATCCACACATGATAGTAATAATAAGTTGCGGCGGAAATTAAAATAAGGCCGACATGGCCAAAACTCGGGTTAAACAGGCCCGATATGCATGTCTCATAAAAAGATAAAATAATGTTCCAAAGAGTTCCCCCCAAATTCACATGCTTATGCATTCTCGCCATACTCTGAAAAGAAAGGGAAAGCAACAGTCTTATCAATATTATAAAATACTAAGTAAATCAATCCTAACATAACAATAAAGGGGTTAAATTTTAATAAATAAAATCATGCTTTAGTCTTGCATATAAAAACAATTTATTTGCTAATTTAAAAGTAAGAATTTAAATTGCAAAATTTAAAGGCACATCAAATTGCATAAATAATGAATTAAGCATGGGCTTGTATTTAAAACATAATAATAATGACATAATAAATAAAATCAAAGTCCTTTTAATTTTACCCGTTACACCACCATTTCAACAATATTTCATTTAGCCGGCGATCGGGCGGCCGCAACCAATTTCGTAATTATTCATTTAGCCGGTAGCCCGGCGGCTGCAGCCTATCCGCCATACCCAGTACCACTCCGGAGCCTCGGGGAACTCATACAGATATTCCCGAGAGTGTAGGCCCAAATACATTGCCGTTTTGGCATAATTTTTCATTCAAGCTTCTCTCGTCCATTATAGGCACGCAGAGAAAAGGCTAGAGGGGCACCTTGCAGAGCACTCACCCCCTACCTATGTAACCGATATCATTTTAACTTTAGTGTAACGGGAATTTCGAAAATATAGCTTTATCAAATAACGAGGTTTCGATCGTTTGTTTAGAAATTTCAAAATCTCACAAGTTAAAACCATTCGTTGTCACAGTTTAAGTCTTTTTAGTCTAAAACTTCAATTCACAGGCGATTGATCTGAAATTTTCACATATATCAAAAACATCCTAACGAACAACTTTTATGTTTCGAGTTTTTCAGAATAAATAGGGGAACACAAACAATATGCTGTCAGGATTCAGGTTCGACACAGCGTTCAAAATCTGATTTTTCGACTCACCAAATGGACTCCAAAAATTCTGAAATTTTGTGGACACATACTAGACATGATTATCTACAACTTTTGTTTACATCACAAAGATTATTTTGGACTGGAAGTAATAGAAACATGCTCATCAAGTGCATTGTCAGTTTCTCGCAAGTTCTTAAAATCACAGAAAATGTCCGACACGAATTGGGGTATCAAAACTCGATGAAAATCTCTGCAATTTTTATACAATGTTGCTTAAGGTCTTAATATCAAAATCCTAGTTTTGAGTTTTTCGGTTTGAACACTCGAAGTAGGAGTTTTGGTTGGATTTCAGAAAACACGCAGATCGGGGTTTTTAGGTTTGATTTTAATGTTTTTTTTTTTCAAATCCAAAGTTTCGGACGCCTCTAAACCACCCATATTGGTATGAAATGTATTGATTTACTGTAGGTGAGTTCTTGAACGTCCTAGGGTCGATCGAATCATCTAAAATTGCCACGAACGGATCTACGCAACACGCTCTCCTTCTCCTTTGGCCTCGAACGTGTTTGCATGTAAAAATCTGCAAGTTAGAATGGTGGTTATGATTTCAAATGACAAAGGAACCTAATCTAAACCTTACCAACAATCCGAAGCCTGAAATCCCTCGGTCGGTTTTCGTTGCCGGAAAGTCATCGGAAAGTGGTCGGTGAGCAAGAACTTTGTGTTTTCGGTTTTGGGAGAGTTTGGGATGAAACAAGGGTGTGGATGGCTGATAATGGGGTGAGGGATCAGTCAATTTTGACCTTATTGCCTTTCCCTCGACTGGGATCGGGTTTCCATAGTCGGGGTCGAAAATTTTTGCAAGAAATCTTCGAAATCGTGCAAGTTGGCAGCTGTCTGCTACCTGGTGCGGTGGTGGCGCGGTATCGCGCGGAGACCACGCGGCTCCGGTCTGGACTGCGGTCCGGATCGGGTCGTGCAATCCGCCGGGTCTTTTCTCCTCTCTTTTGGACTTCTATCCTTTTACATTTTCGGGCTCGATTTTCCGGGTCATTCTCGGATTACGATTCCTATCTTAGTTTATTTCGACTTAAATTGATTTCGTGTTTGAAATCTTAAGTCCGTCGGTTTTTGATTCGTCGGCTTCTAATTCGTCGTCCTTTGACTCCCGTGCATTTCCGACTTTACGGGTTCTCGAAATCAAGATCCCTTTGCTCTTCGGATTAAACTTTATTTCATATCATAAAATTTACGGGTATTACATCCATCACCAAACATAACTTCACCACAGTCTTGCTCTCTAAAGTTTTGAAGTATGTCTCTTGTTCCGGTCATGTGCCTTAAGCATCCAGAATCAAAGTACCATTTGACATCTTTTTGTTGTTCCTGTAAAGACAAAACAACAAGACCTACGGATTGTTTATAGGCAATTTTGGTACCCATGCCTTCCGGAGTTAAATCCTCTTTTGGAGTTCCAATGATGGCCAGACTACATGTTTCCCATTG
This sequence comes from Hygrophila difformis, assembly GCA_030278955.1. Taxonomy (NCBI): domain Eukaryota; kingdom Viridiplantae; phylum Streptophyta; class Magnoliopsida; order Lamiales; family Acanthaceae; genus Hygrophila; species Hygrophila difformis. Next base: position 48,055,797 of record JAOANR010000008.1, read on the forward strand.
ATAAGATCTCGAACAATTCTTAAGCATGTGTCAGCTTGATGTCCTGGTAGTCCACAATATATGCAATCTTTGGAATCATATGGTGCAATATTGACTTGAGTAGGAATGTTGATTTGAGCAGCTGCACTACTTGATTCTTCACCAAGATATCCTCCACTTACAAAATTCCTTTTAAATGATTTGAACTTGCTTTGTTTGCCTTTCTTCTTGAATCCAACACCTGTAAAATCACCAGGTTGTTTGCACATTGAAAGAAAAGAATTTAGTTTACCTTTACCTTTTTCCATCCTTTCTAGATCAGCACATTTGGATTTGAACTTGTCACGTTCAATTCCAAGGAATTTGTTATCTTCTGAGAGTTTAATGCAATTTGCTTCAGATTCTGACAGCTTGTTGCTAAGCAACTTTGATTCCTCAAAGACTTTGTTTATCTCAGCTTCGAGTTTGTCATGTGCTATCCCGATGTCAGTCAGTTGTGATAACAGTTTCTTATTTCCAGTACAGGCAATATCATATTCTTTTTTTAGCTTATCATAAGCATCAACCAGCTTTGTTATATCTCTTTTATGTCCCCTGAACCAAATGAATCATCATCATCAGTAGAATAATCTGATAGACTAGAATTACCTTTTGAAGGACTACTATCTCGATGCATGAAGGCTACAACTTCGTCTGAATCACTTTGTTGTTCCTCTGCGTTCTCAACTTCTGAGTCACCACTTAAAGTAGCTTGAAAGATTTTTCCTTCCTTCCTTTTAGCAGTAGGACACTCTGCCTTAACATGACCTTTTCCTTCACATTCATAACAGATTATGGAAGAGAATTTGTCAAATTTCTCTGGTTCTTTTGGTTTTCTGAACTTGGTGCTCTTTCCATCCTGTTTTGTAAAGCACTTTTTCGGATGCTTGTCAGTCGTTGAAACATTGCTTGAATTACCTTTCTGAGACTTCCCTTTCTGAAACTGCCTTCAATTCTTTTCTTGAAGAATCTTGGCAACTCTCTTGGATAATAAGGACATCTCTTTTTCAAGATCATCAACAGATCGCTCATCCAATTCAGCCTTGAATGCAATGTTCTTGGACTTATTCTTGTCTTCGGATTTAGATGATTTAGCTCACAATTTTGAAGATTTCCAACTAGAACTTCAAGTGACATGGTGTTGATCTTGTCGCTTTCTTCAAGAACAGATAGTTTTCTAAAGTATTTTGTAGAAACTGTTCTCAACATTTTTCTAACCAGCTTCTGTTCATCAAACTCCATGCCAAGCTCAATACATTGATTTGCAACCTCCTGGAATCTTCCAAAATAGGTTGAAATATCTTCATCGTCTGTCACTTCTAACCTATCATAGAGGGACTCAACTCGATGCAAACGTGTCGTTTTTACATCCGCAGAACCTTCAAATCTGACCTCCAAGAATCTCCATGCTTCATAGGCCGTTTTGCAGTTTTTATTTAACACCCCGGATTTGATCACCCAGGCCAGGATGCCACCGCCACACCTCCCTAGCAAGACACGACTTCATTCGAGCTCACTTGAGAGATGCAAGGCTAATGGTATTTCAAAACCAATTTAAAAACAACCAAGTCCGGAAGTACTTATATAAGATAATAATCATCCACGTACGATAGTAAATAAGTTTGTACATCCGAAATAAAGTTTATGCAGCGGAATTTAAAATATAGTGCCAACATGGTCAAAACACGGGTTAACAGGCCCGTATGCAGTCATATGCAGTGAATAAGAAATGTCCAAAATAAAACCCCCCCGGATGTATACTCATGCTTCATACTCTGTCATAGAAAAACATAAACAACATTTATCAGTATTAAGGAATACTGAGTAAGACAATCTCTAGCATAGCAATAAAGAGGTTTTTAATTATTAAATTTTAAATACTCATTTTAAGCATGCATGTTTAGACAATAATAAAATTCATAATTTCTCATACTCAATTTAATTTAAAAATGATAATTTAAGGCATAGGCATAATTTAAAGACATAATTAAAAATGCATAATTAACGACATAAATAAATAAAATTTAAGTCTTTTAAGTTTTCCCCGTTAACTAAGAAGAGGATGCCACAACCAATTTCTCAAGTATCTCGTTTCTCATATATCAAGTTTCGGAAAATTGCCGAACCAACCCGCTTATCACGCCATACACAGTACCACTCCGGAGCCTCGAGTAACCCATTCGGATACACCCGAGAGTGTAGACTAATTTCACAATGGCCGTTATGGCACAATTTCACAATATATCACATTTCGTCCACTCAGGCACGAATTTCAAGATAGAGGGGCACCCTGCAGAGCACTCACCCTCTACTTACATGGAGATCTAGCTCAGCCTAGATTAACGGGATTTTTAAAAAAAAGAATGTTTTATTGTTTAGACATATCTCACGAATCATGTGTTTCTCAAAAGTCGAGTTTTTCAACGTTTCAACCAAGCCATTGCCACAGTTTACACCATCTCAGTTTATAAATTCATTTCAAGGGCAATCGACTTGAAATTTTTATAGTAGCTCAAAAACACGCAAACGAACAACTTTCATGTTTTAAGTGGTTCGAAATTAGGTGAGGAAACAAGTGAAATTTTACAATCTTTGCAAGTCATAAAATCTGCCAACTTTTCTAACACAGCGCACTGATTTTCGAAAGAGTTTTTGACATAGCAAACGACCTCCAAAATTTATGAAATTTTACAGGAATTAAAAGAAACCAAAATAAACAAGTTTTATTACAGGCATTTTATGCAAAATCATTAGAATTAAGTCAGATTAATTCAACAAATTCGGACTCGAAATCTGTCAACTTTTTCTTCAAAGACAGTATGTTCAAATTGGGTTTTGATATCCAAACCTTAATAAAATGCACGAAATTTTACAGGCATGATCTTAAGACAATTATCTACAACTTTTATGTTTACACCAAAGATTAGTTTTGACCACAAATGATATAAAAATGCTCATCAAGTTCAACCATGTAAACTGTCATGATTTTCAAAAAGTTCATGCATCACAGAAAATGTTCGATGCGGTCCAAATCTTAATGAAAATATATGAAATTTTGTCACAATCTAGATTACGATGTTAGGAACAAATCTCTAGTTTGGAGTTTTACGTTTCGAATTCTCGAAATAAGGTTTCTCGGCCAATCTCAGAAAACGCGTAAAGATTGAATCTTTTATGTCCGATTTTTGTGTTTGATTTAAAACTAATGTTTCGAACGGTTCATCTAGAGTTAGATCGAATTTTCAGGTTTGAAAAGATGAACGAAAACCTATCAACGATTTACCAACAATCTGGAATACTCAGATCCTTGCTCTCCACGCCTCCTTGGTCGGAGTTTCGTCACCGGAAAGTGATCGGAAAGCAAGAACTTGGAGTTTTCGGGTTTTGGAAGAAGTTTGGAGAGAATATGGGTGTTGGAGGCTGCTAGGGTTTGTGGAGGACGAAAATAATGAGTCCCAAGACTCAAAATCCGTCCATATACTCCTTCCCTCGACCGGGATTGAGTTTCCAAAGTCGGGGGTCGAAAATAAGGTAAGAAATCGTCGAAAACCGAAAGTTGATCGCACATTGTGATGCGGCGCGGTCTTGGCGCGGGATTCATCAAGACCGCACGGCCACCGTGCAGCCTCTGGCTTGGCTGTGGCCAGGCCGGGCCGTGCGATCCATCGGGCCTTTCCTCCTCTCATTCGGGTTTCTATCCTCCTACGTTTTCGGGTTCGGTTTTCCGGGTCATTCTCGGATTACGATTCTTATCCTAAATTTTATTTCGTCTCTGATTGATTTCGTATTCGAATTCTTGAATTCATTGAATTTGAATTCCTCGGCTTCGAATCCGTCGACCTTCGATTCCCGTGCAATGATTTATTTATTTAAATCATTTTCGACTTCACGGTTCTTGGAATTAATATTCCCTTGCTCTTCGAATTTAATTCCATTTTCAATTATTAAAGTCTCAGGTATTACAGTCTACCCCCTTAAGAATCAACTTCGTCCTCGAAGTTGCGCGACTTATTGTTCGATTGTTTGATTGTTTGGTTGATTGTTTGTTTGATTGTTTAATTATGTGTTGGTGTGTGATTATTTGACTGAACCCAGAATTGAAATTTTCAAGTTGCCTAGTACCCCGTGAAGGGATCAAGTCATTACGTAGTTCAAAACAATTCGAATTTGTTTATTTGGGATACAAAATATTCAGGTCGGTACATCCTCCCCCCTTAAGATTACAGTTATGTCCCCATAACTGTGGTCGCATCGTCTTGGAATAGGGTCGGGTAACGCTCCCTCATGTCTGCTTCCAATTCCCATGTTGCCGTTTTGCTTTCATGGTTCGACCAAAGAACCTTAACCATCCTCACGGTCTTATTTCTTGTTACTCTCTCCTTCACATCGAGTATTCGTACCGGAATTTCCTCGTAGCTCAAGTCATCATCCAGTTCAATTCCTTCCGGTTGAAGTACATGTGTCGGGTCGTGCACATACTTCTTCAATTGGGATACATGGAACACATTGTGCACTCGAGCCAGTTGTGGCGGTAAGGCTAGTCGATATGCTAGATTACTGATTTTTTCTAGAATCTCGTAAGGTCCTATATATCGAGGACTTAGCTTTCCCCGTTTGCCAAAGCGCATCACCCCCTTCATCGGTGATATCTTTAGCATGATCTTATCTCCAACTTGAAATTCTAGGTCTTGCCGTCTCACATCGGCATAACTCTTCTGTCGGTCTTGTGCCGCTCTCATCTTCCCTAGAAATATCTTAATTTGTTGAGCCATATCCTCAACAAGTTGTGGTCCTACTACCACTGTGATAATGGCCAAAATTGACCATTATTTTCAATCTATTTCCGTGTCTAAACATGGACATTTGATCGCATTCCGGTCTTATTTAAATAAGAAAGCAGTTGAATGTGACAGATATTTGCAATTTGTATAAATAATAAGTTGGTATTGAAAAACACAAAAATATTGTTATTTTATTTAAATTTATGTTAAAATTCCAAAAACATGATAAAAATATTAAAAATCCCACAATTGGTAATTACGGTTTGATAATATTTGTTCGGTGGAACATGGGTCCATTAAACAAAGCACAAGCCAAACAATCAAGTGGAATAAATATACATATTTATATTATTTTATATTTTGATGTATGTATTTATAATTTTACAATTTTTATGTTTATTTCTATTTTTATTTTTATTTTTTATTTTCTGCTATAATTAAGTATAATTGGTACACTAATCATTTTTAATTGTAATTAAATGCAGGTGCTTTGGTGACTTGGCCCAATAGATTTACTAGTCCAATATAATTTAATTTGGCCCAACACCACAAATCTCCACCTTTAGCCCATTACACCACTTAGGCCCAAACCACCCCAAACCCAATCCAACCTAACCCTAACCCTAATACCCTGCCGCCGCCGGCGCCGCCACCACCGCCGGCCGGCCGGCGGCCCTCAACCGCCGCCATTGCCTCCAGTCTCCAGATCCGCCACCACCCGCCAGCAACTCCGTCGAGACAGCAGCGCCGCCGCCGGATCCCCTCAGCCCCCTTCAACCTCCGGCGAACCTCCATCCATCTCATCTCCACCAGTCACCAATTCCAGCAGCCCCCTCATCCCCTTCATTTCTCCGGCAGCCCAGTCACCACCACCACCATACGCTGCCGCAGCCGCTCGCCGCCACCACCATCAACCACCGAGCCGCTGCTCTCACCACTCCGGCGACCTCCGCCAGTCACCACCCAACTCCTTCGGACTCCCCCGCTGCATCACCACACCACCACCTCCGTCGCACCAACAGCAGCGCCGGCAGCCACCATCCCCTCCAGCCGCTGCCGCCGCCCTCGCGCCACCACCACCGAAGCCGCAACCACCATTTCCATCTCCTCCATCTGCCTCCAACAACGCCAACCGCCGCCCGGGCCGTCGCCTTCTCCCTTCCGCATCGTCGTCGTCGACGACGCCACCATTAACGTCGCCTGCGTCATCCCTCCTCATCGGTGTCGTCCGCAGGCAGCTCCGCCGCCGACCGACAGCCTTCATCCTCTCGTCGACCACCACCTCCTCCTCCTTATTCCATCTAGCTCTCAACAGACACACAAGAAAAATGGGGAAGAAGGAGGTAGGTAGTGTAAGAAATAAAACAAGATAAATGGAGGAGGAGAAGGAAGAGAAGAAGAAGAAAGAAAGAAACTGAAGAAGATAGAAATAGAAGGAAGAGAAGAAAAGAAAAGATAGAAGAAGAAGAAAGAGAAGAAGAGAGAAGAGAAGAGGAAAAGTTGGGAAACAAAGTGAATTCGGTCTATTGAAGATAGACCGAATTGATTTTAACAGACCGAATTGGAGGAAATGAAGAGAGAAAAGAAAGGAAAGGGTGCAATTCGAATTAAGTGGTGTAATTCGGTCTAAACCGAATTGGAAGAGAAGCAGAAATAAGAAGAGAATGGGAAACAATTCGGTCTAGATGGAGCAATTCGGTCTAAACCGAATTGAGAGAGACCGAATTGATGTGAATTAAAAGTGGAGTGGGGCCCGCGCCTTTTGAATGGGAAGTCCCAGGACTTGAGGTCCCGCAAGTGCAAAACATTTTGTCTTTTCCCTCCTGGAGTCCAGCTCCTGGCCCTTCCCACCACATCAAACATCAATTTCTCTTTTTTCTTCCCAATCTGCAACCAAGCCCCCAATCTTTTTTTTCATAAACCGAATTGCACCTTCTTCTTTTGTGCATAAACCGAATTAACCCCTTTCTGTCTCTTCTCACATGTTAGGGTTTGCCCCCTATAAATACCCCTTCCATTTCACTTCAGGGGGGCAGAGCAGCAGACAGTTCCAAATATTTTTCTTCCCTGTTCTTGGAGAGAACAGTGGGTTTTGGTTAGTTTAGAGTAGATTTTTTTTATCTTTTGCAATGTAGTTTAAAATTTATTAGTTGTAGTTGTAATGTAGTTTGTAAATAGCTGTTTTTATTTTATTAGTGTAGCCATTTTCTATATTTTTCCATCTTTTTAGTGTAGAAATAAATTTGAGAACACCCAAATAATGGGTTGTTCTTGAACTTTTAATGCTTTCTAGTGGATGAAATAAAAGAAAAATTCTTCACAAATTTGGTATGAGTTCTTTTGCCCTTTTATTTATTTTTGCTTTTTATGTTTTAATAAATGTATGAATGAGGGTTTTGAGCATGTTTGTAGCCTTAGATCTACACTTATTTTTATTGTTTTTGGATAGCTAGATAATTTTAGAGATAGTGCCTTTTTCTAGGTTTTGTTTTTATTTTATTTTATTTTTGGCCTAGATCTAAATTTTTTTTTATTATTGCTTCCTTAGATGATGTTGGTGTGCTTCCTTATTATGTTAGTAGTTAGATTTTTCATTATTTTTGGTAGATTTGTCTTTTAATTTCATGTTTGTAGTTTTAGGGTTTAATTCATGCTATTACCCATTGTACATACATAAATCTTGATAACCACAAAATATTCACAAGTGTGACTGCGAGATGACACTGATGTGAAATGAATGATGTGGTCAATCCCATCTATCATAAACCGCGTCAGCTTAGAAACCGCATGAACACTTGTTAACAAAAAAATACACTTATGTGAAAATCACATGTAATTTGGTCTAAGGCAATTCGGTCTATACCGAATTGCTCATGAAGACCGAATTGTATAACAAAAAGAGTTCTCTTCATGTGGTTTCCACGCAATTCGGTCTAAATTCGTTTTAGACCGAATTGCTCACATAGACCGAATTGACTTTGGAAACCACATTGTATGCATTACATCCCCTCATGCCTTAGTTTAATTTCTTTATCTCACCAATTCGAACTGCCAATTCGGTCTAGACCGAATTGACTTGGCAATTCGAATTACCCTCATTTTGGAGTAAATGCCTTGTTCAAATTTGAGTAAGGGAATGACTTCATCAATTCGAATTGTCAAATTCAGTTTAAACCGAATTGCTTTGACAATTCGAATTAGATGATGTTTCATATCTTTGCAAGGATTAACTGGGCAAGGTATTACTTCATCCCTCATGCATCTCCAATTCGGTCTAATTTGCACCTCACCTAGTAGACCGAATTGCTTTCTTCCGTCTATTTTAAAACTTCAAAAATATTTTATTTCTTGAGTTGTGTAAGTTGCATGGGTGTATTGGGCCTAGGCCCACCACATCTAATTTTATCCATTACACATCTCAACCCATTAGTGTCTTAATTATTGTATGATTAACACTCACACAATACCAAAAACATTTTCTTAATTTTATTTATTTTCTCTTTCATTGTGTGTATGAACAACTAGTAAGAAATATATCAGACTAATGTTGGCGGGTATTCCCACACGGATAAACTAGCTCGTATTCTGAATATTAATTACTAGTTGTTATTTTGCATGGTCCGGATAGTGGTCGGTGGAAGCCTTGGCGGTTCGTCCATCCGGGATTATAATAGCTGCTCAGCTGACTCCTACCCGGATACAGTTTTCTTTTCTTTATCTTAATTTCAAAACCTGAATTCAAATTGTAATATTATCAAATGATGTTGGCCAACATCATTTGAGATATATTACAGTAAGAAAATATGTGGGTTTTCTTCCATTCACAGACAAAAGGAAGTTGAATGACGGCGGCCACTGTCATTTGGAATTCTTTTCTGTCTAAAAATCATTCCATCTGGAATAATTGGGAACTGGATAGCAGATGTTTGCAGTCCAGATAACCCCAATTATTTCTGACACTCTTTTTAGCCAAATTCTTCTTATCTCAGGCTAATCCATCTTTGTGTACCAAATTCTGTCTAACCCCACCATATATTTTGGGGTATTTTATTTTACTTTCTCATATACATGTATGCATGATATTATTATGTAGATGTTGTGGTCATTATTATTTTGCGGATCCTTCCCCTTGGACATAGAAGTCTTGATTTAAATCAGATGTTGCATAATAAATTTCCAACAAAAATTCCTTTATAAAATCCGGATCTGAGTAAGGGATAAGTTCGACAGTTATGACTAACTCATATTCTACTGAGGGTTGATTTTGAGAACTTAGAAGCAGAGTCAGCGATTAGGTCTCTCCTAGACTGAAAGGATATGTGTTTTAATTGAGAGTTTAGTACCTGTTTAAGGAATGATTTTCAAATATCCATTTGTTTCTCAAAATTACTGTGTGTTGGAAATCTTCTATTAAGTATTGCAGCAAATCAGTGTCCACTTGGACTCGGGTAAGATGTGATAAATAATACTAGAGGAACAACATATAGGCCTTGGTTAATTTCTAAGGTAGGGTTGAGTATTCTTTCAACTACTATCTTCTCCCACCAAAGCCTAAAATTGAGTCTTGAGTGAGTGCATTCGGAATAGATCTTTATAGGTCTGTCCCACCCATGTTTGTATCTCATAACTACCCGGGTGTTATGAGCCCTGTGGCTTACTGATATTTGGGAAGTTCTAAGTCTGCATCTGGTCACCAAGACCAGGGGCTCTTTTATACTAACGGAATGAGATGACTTTAAGACTTCCGAGTGATAGGTTTTTAAATGCTTTCTTTACTGCTTTCTTTATCGCTTTCTTTAAAATGCTTTCATAGAGGTCACTCGGAAGAATTAGATGTTGGCCGCCGGTTGTAAGGTTTAAGAGTTATGGATTAGTTCGGGATTAGATTTGGACTTTGGGTGTGACAAGGGGGATGATGGGAGTACTTGGCATATCAACTAATGATATGTCAGGTGTTGCTTGTCCACCACAGATGAATAACATGCCTCTACATGGCCTTGTGAGGGCAGTTGTGAGTCTGTGGTATCTTAGATTTTGCTGTCTTAAGAGCATGCAAATTCTGACTGTAAGTACATGTTTGTTAAAGGGAACATAGTCTAGAAAGCATGAGAGTTAGCTAATTGATGGATTATCCCAAACAAAGATCTGCGTATTAAAATGGAAGTTTAATTGTGTTTCATCTGAACCTTGTCCAATGTAATACCCGAGAAATCGACGTCGAGAATTTAAATCCAAAAATTAAAGAATTGGATTTAATTATCGCAAACCGAAATAATTCCGAGAGAGCGGAATTTAAATATTTTCGGACGATAGCAACTCGAAGAGAGTTATCGGATTATCCAACGATCTCGGATAATTCCATATTATGATTTTTAGAATTTAAAATCATAATATTTAAAAAAAAAAAAAAAAAAGGAAGAAACGCGACCAGGTGGCCGCGCGGCGGCGACGCGCCGGCGCGCCACCAGCGCGGCGGCGGCGGCAGGATGGCGTCTTCATACGTTGCACGCGTTTTCAACTCCAATTTTCGAGATTTTCCATTCCCAATCGATCCCATTCTGATCCTCAGTCATTATAGGATGTTGTGAGATGCATTGGATAAATTCTAAGTGCATTTAACTCCCATTCAAGTTGGAAATAGGTGATACATGTATACCATGTGAGATTAATTGAATCATGTTGGGAAGTGGGGTGAATGGGGAGTGATGGGGGGGTGTAATTACGAGGTTTGGACTGTCATTAAGCCCCCAAGAGTTCCAAGACTCATCAAGGCAGCCCTTGAAGTCTTGCACACCCCTAAATCTATTCAAACTCACCCACCAAACTCCTCCCAATTCACTAGTCCGAAAATCAGAAATTAGTTTGAGTGTTGGTGAGAGTGGAGGCTTGTTCTTCTTGTTCCTAGGGTCCTGGTCGAGTTTGGAGGGTTGCAATCCATCCTCCTACATCTAGGTAAGTGTTCTAATCCAAATCCTTAATCATAGGGTCGGATTCTAAGCCCTAACATCTAGTATTTCTCCAAACATCTCAAAATAGGATTCGTTCGGTAGATCTTGGAAGAGTGGGACTGTGTTGGTTGATTTTGGAGCAATCAAGGAGGAGATCTTCGACTCTAATCTCTTGATATGTAAGTTAATGACGTGCATATCAATTTTTAGAGTGTTTGGTTGAGTATTCGTTGAGTTAGAGTTCGATTTCCATCCTACGCTAAAACTGTCAATTAGGGTTTCTATCCGAGTAGTTTTATTTGTTCAGCGTTTTTCGTCAAGATCCGTTCATTTTTGGAAGAACTTGTCTAAATGAAAAATGTTCCTAACACTTTAAAGATGACCTCTGTAAATTTTCATAATTTTTGGACTTGATTTGGTCGACGAAAACGGATCTGGTATTTTCTGCTACACATGGTGACAGATTTAAATTTCTAGCATGTCCAGTTTTGTAGTTCATATTTCTCCTAGCTATGGTCGTTTTTTATGGTTAGTTTCTTCATGAAAATTGTTCATCTATGTGTCTAGTTTACTCCTGTGAAAATTCAGAATTTTTGGATCAACCCTCGAATTGTTATGGATTTTTAAGTAAGCTGTGGTCGGATGAACAGTGGTCTTTGCACCCTTTTGAAAACAAGTTTCTGAAATGATTTTTTTTGAGCAACTTAGAGTCCGAATTTGCTAAGGCCTATTTCTGAGGAAAATGTTTATTTTGATGTCGCCTAGCACCTGTAAAATTTTCAGAATTTTTCACAAAGTTTTACTACATTTCCTAATACGATTTTTAAAACTGTTACGGTGTGGTCTTACCGGTAAAACTTGGTTTCGTACGTTTTGATGGTTATTGAGTCGATTGCTACTCTTTTATGAATCTTATGAATTCTGGAAATGTAGACATGGGTTATAATGATTAAAATGTGCGTTTTGAAACTTTGTGAATTTTGATCGAGTTAGATGCCCAATTTTGGAGGGTAAGTGCACTTGGCGTGAGCTCGTTGGGCCGCCCCCTCTTTTTGGTGGCCAAAACGGCGCCAAGGAAATTATGTTGCGTGATTGTATGAGTCTATACTCCTAGGTGTATCCGTATGGGTTACCTAGGGCTCCGGAGTGTGTCTGTATAGGGTCCGCTACTTTCACTTGCCTTGCGGGTTCGATTCCCCAAGGTTTATGTTTTTTCCTGCGGGTTCGATTCCCCAGGATATTGTTGACTCCTATGGGTTCGATTCCCTAGGATGTATATTGAGTTCTTGCGGGTTCGATTCCCCAAGGACGAGGTGTCCTCGATCATAATGAACAATGGTAAACGAAGGTATTTAAGTTCTGGAAATAATGAGGTCCTCGATGATATGGAAACAATGGTAAAAGAATTATGTTTGAGCTCTTGCGGGTTTGATTCCCCAAGAATGGTTGTTCTTGATTAAAAATGAATAATGATATATTATTCAAGTGGTAAAGTGTAAACTCTTCCGGAATCATTTTTACTCGACCTTCCTTTTTAAATTATAAATTCTATCTTTAAATCTCTCTTCTAAAAACTTTAAAATTCGTTATGCTATACATTAACTTACTCAGTACCTTTGTACTGATAGATACGTTGTCTCATTTTTTTCAGATGTTGAAGATTAGCACATGGCATTTACACTTGGGATGGGAATTTCCGAAGACTTGTCGCACTTGTTTTTAAATTCTTTTTATGAATTCCAAACTTATGTTTGGCCGTGTTTGGCCCTTAGCTTCCGCACTGTTTAAATTATGTATGTTAAACTTAACTCTGATTTAAACCTTCGGGCACTTATTGAATGGTTTTTAAATTATTTTTAAGTATTGGTACAACTTAGCCTTAGCATCTTCTCAAGTGAGCTCGAAATGGTTCGCGTCTTGCTTGGGAAGGTGTGGCGGTAATGCCCTGGCCTGGGTGATCAAATCCGGGGTGTTACATCCAATCTTTATTATCCCCTCCCTGTCCCTTCTGTCACCTTTTAAATCTGCTTTCGTAGAATAATTTTATTCGCTTTCTTATCATAATTCTTATTGCTTTCTTAGAATAGATTTGGTTGTTTTTTAGACTAATTTTACCATGCTTTGTAGAATAATTTTACTGCTTTGATAATCTAGTTTAAATTATTGTCGAGTAGTTGCTAGAAATCATTGCAAAACTTGAATCGATTAACCGAGTGGAAAATCTTAGTAAACGACGTGGGCCCTGCTTCTATCGCACATCCTCCAGTGAACGATCCGGTCTTACTATAAATTACTGCAATTTTTGACACCGTGCGCTTTCGGGGGCACAGTTGCTTAACACGAGTAATAAAAACGTGACAACCTATAAATATATCCCTAATCCCAACTCCATCTTCATAAATTGGTTTCATTAAATAAAATTGAAAACCAGGATTATTATGTTTCAGAAAATACTCATGTAGTGGGAACTTGTCAAAAGTTTCATGGCAAGGATCTTCAAGGCAGGAAATTGTCAAAAGTTTCATGCCGGGGAGGTCCACAGCGCCGTTTGAAATCAAAGTTTCCGACATGAGTATTAAAAAGTGAAATATATCCTTAAACCCCTTTCCCACGAATCATAACTCTTTTCTTTTAATAAGTTCAAACTTGGGATATTTTAGAAAAACTCGTGTTGACGAAATTGTCAAAAGTTTCATGGCGCCGTTGCCGGGGAGGATGCAGCGCCGTTTATTAAGAGAATTACACTCCTGATTACTCATAGTTAGTTTTGTGTATATATTTTAGAACAGAGAAGTACCCTCAAATCAATTAAACATTTAGAGTACTAAGACTCTAAATGTGAGGATGTTGATTTGAGGGAAAAATCTAACCAATTGGATATTTTGTTCTTGCAGGAATCATGGAGCCGCCAAAATTGGTGTAAGGAGTTTAATGTGGAAGTGTAGCATTGGGGTTACACTAATTTGATTTTTCGTTTAATTACACTTCTCCAATTGCAAAATCTAGGTTAATTAAACGAAAAATCAAAGAAAAATGGAGAAGTGTAGCATTGGGGTTACACTAATTTGCAATTGTAAATTGCCAAACACGTGAGACTCACGTGTTTGTCATCTCCACCACCTCCGGACCACGAAGCTCCACCGCTGCTCCATCACCCATCCACCTCATTACCACCACTGCGCTGAGGAAACCCTCATCACTGGTAAAACAACAAATGGAGCAGCAGATCTTCGGACTACCATTTGCTCACCACCATCGGACAAGCCACGGCCACCATCCCACTTGCCGTCGCCCCTGTTCCGACTGAACATCTAAACAGGTTCCTGGTTGGATTAGTTCTGTAATTGACCAAAGATTATATCCGGAATTTAAAGAAATTTAAAATCCGGAATAATTTTCACAAGCACAGAATTAATCCAACCTAAATTTCTGCAAGTCAAAATCATATATTTATATAAATATATATATCTTGTGCATATTATATTAAATAATTTGGTTGTTAGTCAATTGAATCACATTTAGAGTACTAAGACTCTAAATGTGAGGATGTTGATTTATATATATTTACTTTATTATTATTATTATATATATATATAAAAAACAATAATTTATTTTATATTTGCTTTGCAGGAATTTGTGGGACCACCAAAAAGAAAATAAAGCTTCAAAAACCAGGTTCCCGGTTGGATTAATACTGAATTTAATGGAAATTAGTTTTGGAATTTAAAGAAATTTAAAATCCGGAATAAATCCATAAAATAGCAGTGTTGATCCAACCTAATTTATGCAAGCATTTTTAATTTTAGATTAATATTTTTTGTATGTAAATATGCATGCTCAGTTGTTCAATTTGTAGAAAATGCATGATTTGAAAAAATGTTAAAAACTGAAAAATTTCAAAAAAATTTTCTAAGTGTTGCCTTGGTGATTTTACCAATTCGGTCTCCAAGCCAATTCGGTTTATACCATATTGACTGAAAAGAACGAATTGGTCCTCCAAGGCATACATTCGGTGTTAATTTTGCTAAGTAGCAATTCTGTTTAAGCTATTCGGTCTATACCGAATTGATTTTGAAAGACAGAATTGATCTACAAAAGGCATTGCTTCATTCTTATTTTCGCAAGTAAGCAACTCGATCTACAAGGCAATTCGGTCTAGACCGAATTGCCCACATAGATCGAATTGACTCACAAAAGCACCCCTTATTTTTCTAAGTGTCCAATTCGGTTTCCTCACTCCAATTCGGTCTTATGTCAATTCGGTCTATACCGAATTGATTTTAAACACCGAATTGCTTGTGAGTTGTTTGTGCCTTTCCCTCAATTCAGTCTCCAAGTCAATTCGGTATAGACCGAATCCCTCACAAACAATTGGGGATTTCA
This sequence comes from Hygrophila difformis, assembly GCA_030278955.1. NCBI lineage: Eukaryota > Viridiplantae > Streptophyta > Magnoliopsida > Lamiales > Acanthaceae > Hygrophila > Hygrophila difformis. Next base: position 48,070,927 of record JAOANR010000008.1, read on the forward strand.
TCAATTCGGTCTAGACCGAATTGATGATTCGGTCTCCTTTTAACCGAATTGATCCCTGTCCCACAACCCTGTTTATACCTTTTTCTCCCTCCCTCCCTCCTCTTTTATTTTATCTTGATAATTTGTTTAAGTAGGAATCGATTTATTCACATTTCGAGCAAGGCTCAAAATGTGAGGTTGTTGATTCTTCACTTAAATATTTCCAAAAAAAATATATATATATATATTTTATATATATTTATATTTTGCTTATTATTATTATTATATGTTTGCATTATTTTATATTTAAACCCATCACAAAGCATGCATAAATCTTTGAAGAATTCACATATGAAATCTTGGTTTATGATTAAATTTTCAAACTTTTAAATTGGGATAATATAATTGAATACATGCATGATATGAATTTTTGAGGTTTTGAGCTATAAAAATTTAATGATATAATCATCTTGTTGGGGAATGAGTCTTCATGTTGAGAATTTAATTGAATAGAGTATAAGAATTTTTCAAAGATTAAATTTAAGAACATTGTATGACATGAATCAATCCAACCTTGTGACATTTGAGCCATGAGTCACTTTTACTCACTCTTTTCTTTGTTGTGTGAAAATCATTTTGATTAAAGGACACTAGAACTTGCGATTGGGACCGATTCAAAACCATGCCATATTCCAAAAATTGAGCATATGATCGAGGCACTTAGAAAACCCAAAATTTTTGGCCTTCTTTTGAATTCCAAACCCAAAAATATTTTTCCTTTAGGATTAAACACTTTGAGCCTTTAAGCCTAATTTTTCTTTGAAGCCCTCTATATTTTTCTAGCCTTATAAAAAGCCAAAAAATTCAAAACCCAAGTGTGCAAGAATGAATTTTATCAAGGCATTACAATTTTTTATCATCAAGAAAATACTAATCGGTATCCAAAAAACCGATTCAAAAAAAAGAAAAAGAAAAAGAAAAAAATGAAAAAGAAAAAAAATGTGTTAGTTCTATTCAACAAAAATAAATTGCAATTGACAAAACAAATTAGACTTAGTCTAATGTCATGCAAAAAAAAAAGGGAAGAGAAAGAAAAATAATGATGATCATAAATTTTTGAAAAAAAAAATGCCATGTTATGATAAAATAAATTCTTGCCACTTTTTAGCCCAATAATTTCCTTCCATACCAAATGTTACAACCGTATGCCCCGTTATAACCCTTGAATAAGACCTCGGGATCTCGATTTGACGAAATGAGCCGGTGGCGAGTTGGTTCAATTGCAAGCTTATGGGATAATTTAATTAAATTTGATTATGAGCGATTATAATTAAAAGCCAAATTTTGAGAGTGAGTGAAATTTCCGTTTCTACCATATGTGAGGCTCCGTTTCTAATTTATGTTCATGTCATGCTTTAATTCTGGAATTAAATCAATGATTAATTCTAAACATGATATTCATGAAAAATTATCAATAATGACTGATTTGTAGGCCTGATTAAGTGAGAAGTATCATTTTATTAAACACTGCAATCAAGAGAATTTAATACTTGTAGTTTTTGATTGTCTTATCCCAATCTAAAAAGAATGAAATTTTTTAAGCCACGCAAATAGATTGAATATGCAGAGTCTATGTTCTTAGGAACACTGACTCTGACTGCTCGGGGACGATCAGTATTAAATGTGAGGATGTTGATAATGGCCAAAATTGACCATTATTTTCAATCTATTTCCGTGTCTAAACATGGGCATTTGATCGCATTCCGGTCTTATTTAAATAAGAAAGCAGTTGAATGTGACAGATATTTGCAATTTGTATAAATAATAAGTTGGTATTGAAAAACACAAAAATATTGTTATTTTATTTAAATTTATGTTAAAAATCCAAAAACATGATAAAAATATTAAAAATCCCACAATTGGTAATTATGGTTTGATAGTATTTGTTCGGTGGAACACGAGTCCATTAAACAAAGCACAAGCCAAATAATCAAGTGGAATAAATATACATATTTATATTATTTTATATTTTGATGTATGTATTTATAATTTTACAATTTTTATGTTTATTTCTATTTTTATTTTTATTTTTTATTTTCTGCTATAATTAAGTATAATTGGTACACTAATAATTTTTAATTGTAATTAAATGCAGGTGCTTTGGTGACTTGGCCCAATAGATTTACTAGTCCAATATAATTTAATTTGGTCCAACACCACAAATCTCCACCTTTAGCCCATTACACCACTTAGGCCCAAACCACCCCAAACCCAATCCAACCTAACCCTAACCCTAATACCTTGCCGCCGCCGCCGCCGCCACCGCCGCCGGCCGGCCGGCGGCCCTCAACCGCCGCCATTGCCTCCAGTCTCCAGATCCGCCAGCAACTCCGTCGAGACAGCAGCGCCGCCGCCGGATCCCCTCAGCCCCCTTCAACCTCCGGCGAACCTCCATCCATCTCATCTCCACCAGTCACCAATTCCAGCAGCCCCCTCATCCCCTTCATTTCTCCGGCAGCCCAGTCACCACCACCACCATACGCTGCCGCAGCCGCTCGCCGCCACCACCATCAACCACCGATCCGCTGCTCTCACCACTCCGGCGACCTCCGCCAGTCACCACCCAACTAATTCCGACTCCCCCGCTGCATCACCACACCACCACCTCCGCCGCACCAACAGCAGCACCGGCAGCCCCCATCCCCTCCAGCCGCTGCCGCCGCCCTCGCGCCACCACCACCGAAGCCGCAACCACCATTTCCATCTCCTCCGTCTCCCTCCAACAACGCCAACCGCCGCCCGGGCCGTCGCCTTCTCCCTTCCGCGTCGTCGTCGTCGACGACGCCACCATTAACGCCGCCTGCGTCATCCCTCCTCATCGGTGTCGTCCGCAGGCAGCTCCGCCGCCGACCGACAGCCTTCATCCTCTCGCCGACCACCACCTCCTCCTCCTTATTCCATCTAGCTCTCAACAGACACACAAGAAAAATGGGGAAGAATGAGGTAGGTAGTGTAAGAAATAAAACAAGAAAAATGGAGGAGGAGAAGGAAGAGAAGAAAAGAAAAGATAAAAGAAGAAGAAAGAAAGAAACTGAAGAAGATAGAAATAGAAGGAAGAGAAGAAAAGAAAAGATAGAAGAAAGAGAAGAAGAGAGAAGAGAAGAGGAAAAGTTGGGAAACAAAGTGAATTCGGTCTATTGAAGATAGACCGAATTGATTTTAACCGACCGAATTGGAGGAAATGAAGAGAGAAAAGAAAGGAAAGGGTGCAATTCGAATTAAGTGGTGTAATTCGGTCTAAACCGAATTGGAAGAGAACCAGAAATAAGAAGAGAATGGAAAACAATTCGGTCTAGATGGAGCAATTCGGTCTAAACCGAATTGAGAGAGACCGAATTGATGTGAATTAAAAGTGGAGTGGGGCCCGCGCCTTTTGAATGGGAAGTCCTAGGACTTGAGGTCCCGCAAGTGTAAAACATTTTGTCTTTTCCCTCCTGGAGTCCAGCTCCTGGCCCTTCCCACCACATCAAACATCAATTTCCCTTCCTTTCTTCCCAATTTGCAACCAAGCCCCCAATCTTTTTTTTCATAAACCGAATTGCACATTCTTCTTTTGTGCATAAACCGAATTAACCCCTTTCTGTCTCTTCTCACATGTTAGGGTTTGCCCCCTATAAATACCCCTTCCATTTCACTTCAGGGGGCAGAGCAGCAGACAGTTCCAAATGTTTTTCTTCCCTGTTCTTGGAGAGAGCAGTGGGTTTTGGTTAGTTTAGAGTAGATTTTTTTTATCTTTTGCAATGTAGTTTAAAATTTATTAGTTGTAGTTGTAATGTAGTTTGTAAATAGTTGTTTTTATTTTATTAGTGTAGCCATTTTCCATATTTTTCCAGCTTTTTAGTGTAGAAATAAATTTGATAACACCCAAATAATGGGTTGTTCTTGAACTTTTAATGCTTTCTAGTGGATAAAATAAAAGAAAAATGCTTCACAAATTTGGTATGAGTTCTTTTGCCCTTTTATTTATTTTTGCTTTTTATGTTTTAATAAATGTATGAATGTGGGTTTTGAGCATGTTTGTAGCATTAGATCTACTCTTATTTTTATTGTTCTTGGATAGCTAGATAATTTTAGAGATAATGCCTTTTTCTAGGTTTTGTTTTTACTTTATTTTATTTTTGGCCTAGATCTAAATTTTATTTTTATTATTGCTTCCTTAGATGATGTTGGTGGGCTTCCTTATTATGTTAGTAGTTCTTAGATTTTTCATTATTTTTGGTAGATTTGTCTTTTAATTTCATGTTTGTAGTTTTAGGGTTTAATTCATGCTATTACCCATTGTACATACATAAATCTTGATAACCACAAAATATTCACAAGTGTGACTGCGAGATGACACTGATGTGAAATGAATGATGTGGTCAATCCCATCTATCATAAACCGCGTCAGCTTAGAAACCGCATGAACACTTTTGAACAAAAAAATACACTTATGTGAAAATCACATGTAATTCGGTCTAAGGCAATTCGGTCTATACCGAATTGCTCATGAAGACCGAATTGCATAACAAAAAGAGTTCTCTTCATGTGGTTTCCACGCAATTCGGTCTAAACAATTCGGTCTAAATTCGGTTTAGACCGAATTGCTCACATAGACCGAATTAACTTTGGAAACCACATTGTATGCATTACATCCCCTCATGCCTTAGTTTAATTTCTTTATCTCACCAATTCGAATTGCCAATTCGGTCTAGACCGAATTGACTTGACAATTCGAATTACCCTCATTTTGGAGTAAATGCCTTGTTCAAATTTGAGTAAGGGAATGACTTCATCAATTCGAATTGTCAAATTCGGTTTAAACCGAATTGCTTCGACAATTCGAATTAGATGATGTTTCATATCTTTGCAAGGATTAACTGGGCAAGGTATTACTTCATCCCTCACGCATCTCCAATTCGGTCTAATTTGCACCTCACCTAGTAGACCGAATTGCTTTCTTCCGTCTATTTTAAAACTCCAAAAATAATTTATTTCTTGAGTTGTGTAAGTTGCATGGGTGTATTGGGCCTAGGCCCACCACATCTAATTTTATCCATTACACATCTCAATCCATTAGTGTCTTAATTATTGTATAATTAACACTCACACAATACCAAAAATATTTTCTTAATTTTATTTATTTTCTCTTTCATTGTGTGTATGAAAAACTAGTAAGAAATATATCAGACTAATGTTGGCGGGTATTCCCACACGGATAAACTAGCTCGTATTCTGAATATTAATTACTAGTTGTTATTTTGCATGGTCCGGATAGTGGTCGGTGGAAGCCTTGGCGGTTCGTCCATCCGGGATTATAATAGCTGCTCAGCTGACTCCTACCCGGATACAGTTTTCTTTTCTTTATCTTAATTTCAAAACCTGAATTCAAATTGTAATATTATCAAATGATGTTGGCCAACATCATTTGAGATATATTACAGTAAGAAAATATGTGGGTTTTCTTCCATTCACAGACAAAAGGAAGCTGAATGACGGCGGCCACTGTCATTTGGAATTCTTTTCTGTCTAAAAATCATTCCATCTGGAATAATTGGGAACTGGATAGCAGATGTTTGCAGTCCAGATAACCCCAATTATTTCTGACACTCTTTTTAGCCAAATTCTTCTTATCTCAGGCTAATTCATCTTTGTGTACCAAATTCTGTCTAACCCCACCATATATTTTGGGGTATATTATTTTACTTTCTCATATACATGTATGCATGATATTATTATGTAGATGTTGTGGTCATTATTATTTGGGGGATCCTTCCCCTTGGACATAGAAGTCTTGATTTAAATCAGATGTTGCATAATAAATTTCCAACAAAAATTCCTTTATAAAATCCGGATCTGAGTAAGGGATAAGTTCGACAGTTATGACTAACTCATATTCTACTGGAGGTTGATTTTGAGAACTTAGAAGCAGAGTCAGCGATTAGGTCTCTCATAGACTGAAAGGATCTGTGTTTTAATTGAGAGTTTAGTACCTGTTTAGGGAATGATTTTCAAATATCCATTTGTTTCTCAAAATTACTGTGTGTTGGAAATCTTCTATTAAGTATTGCAGCAAATCAGTGTCCACTTGGACTCGGGTAAGATGTGATAAATAATACTAGAGGAACAACATATAGGCCTTGGTTAATTTCTAAGGTAGGGTTGAGTATTCTTTCAACTACTATCTTCTCCCACCAAAGCCTAAAATTGAGTCTTGAGTGAGTGCATTCGGAATAGATCTTTATAGGTCTGTCCCACCCATATGTGTATCTCATAACTACCCGGGTGTTATGAGCCCTGTGGCTTACTGATATTTGGGAAGTTCTAAGTCTGCATCTGGTCACCAAGACCAGTGGCTCTTTTATACTAACGGAATGAGATGACTTTTAAGACTTCCGAGTGATAGGTTTTTAAATGCTTTCTTTATTGCTTTCTTTATCGCTTTCTTTAAAATGCTTTCATAGAGGTCACTCGGAAGAATTAGATGTTGGCCGCCGGTTGTAAGGTTTAAGAATTATGGATTAGTTCGGGATTAGATTTGGACTTTGGGTGTGACAAGGGGGATGATGGGAGTACTTGGCATATCAACTAATGATATGTCAGGTGTTGCTTGTCCACCACAGATGAATAACATGCCTCTACATGGCCATGTGAGGGCAGTTGTGAGTCTGTGGTATCTTAGATTTTGCTGTCTTAAGAGCATGCAAATTCTGACTGTAAGTACATGTCTGTTAAAGGGAACATAGTCTAGAAAGCATGAGAGTTAGCAAATTGATGGATTATCCCAAACAAAGATATGTGTATTAAAATGGAAGTTTAATTGTGTTTCATCTGAACCTTGTCCAATCTTTATTATCCCTCCATGTCCCTTCTGTCACCTTTTAAATATGCTTTCGTAGAATAATTTTATTCGCTTTCTTAGCATAATTCTTATTGCTTTCTTAGAATAGATTTGGTTGATTTTTAGACTAATTTTACCATGCTTTATAGAATAATTTTACTGCTTTGATAATCTAGTTTAAATTATTGTCGAGTAGTTGTTAGAAATCATTGCAAAATTTGAATCGAGTAACCGAGTGGAAAATCTTAGTAAACGACGTGGGCCCTACATCTATCACACATCCTCCAGTGAACGATCCGGTCTTACTATAAATTACTGCAATTTTTGACACCGTGCGCTTTCGGGGGCACAGTTTCTTAACACGAGTAATAAAAACGTGACAACCTATAAATATATCCCTAATCCCAACTCCATCTTCATAAATTGGTTTCATTAAATAAAATTGAAAACCATGATTACTATGTTTCAGAAAATACTCATGTAGTGGGAACTTGTCAAAAGTTTCATGGCAAGGATCTTCAAGGCAGGAAATTGTCAAAAGTTTCATGCCGGGGAGGTCCACAGCGCCGTTTGAAATCAAAGTTTCCCACATGAGTAATAAAAAGTGAAATATATCCGTAAACCCCTTTCCCACGAATCATAACTCTTTTCTTTTAATAAATTCAAACTTGGAATATTTTAGAAAAACTCGTGTTGACGAAATTGTCAAAAGTTTCACACTGCTTTATCATTCTCTCCCCAACTTAGCGGACTTTGGCACTTTCGTCCGTATAGTGCTTCGAACGGTGCCATGCCGATGCTAGCATGGTAGCTATTGTTGTAGGAAAATTCAGTTAATGGTAAATGATTTTCCCAACTACCCTTAAACTCTAGGACACACGCTCTCAGCATGTCCTCTAATGTTTGGATCATTCTCTCAGTTTGTCCATCCGTCATCGGGTGGAACGCGGTACTCATCTTAATCTGCGTACCGAGTGCTTCTTGCAGCGTAGTCCAAAAGTGAGAGACAAATCTACTGTCTTTATCAGAAATGTGTCATGTGGTACTCTATACCGTCTTACCATATTATCAATATACGCTCTTGCTAGTTGGTCCATGGTCCAAGTGTCCTTCATTGGAACGAATATGGCCGTCTTTGTTAGCTATCGACAATCACCCATATCTTATTCATCCTTTTTGGTGATCGCGGTAATCCCGAAACAAAATCCATCGACATACTACCCCATTTCCAACTCGGGATTTCCAATGGTTGCATCAATCCTAGGGGTTTTTGACGTACGGCCTTGACCTTTTGGCACGTGAGGCATCTTGCCACAAACTCTGCTACTTCTCTCTTCATATTCGGCCACCAGTAATTCTTCTTCTAATCCTTGTAAAGCTTGTCACCTCTGGGGTGAACCGAATATGGCGTGTTATGTCCTTCCTCCATCAATCTTTGCTTCAACTCGCCGCACCTCTGGGGCATGCACCATCGTCCTTTGAAACGAATGCTTCCATCCTCATGGATAGCAAATCCTATTGCCTTGCCATCGGCAATGCTCTTCTTGATCCTTTCCATCTCCACATCGCCCGGTTGGGCGAGTCTTATTTCATCAACTATGGTAGACCCTATTACCATTCTGTTGACCACTTCGTTCACTGTGCCGGAATGCACAAGTTCTAAGCTTAACCTTGCCAAGTCCATATACAACTCGGGCGGTATCACAAGTGAATTCGCCACGTGTTGGGTATTTCGACTCAAGGCGTCGGCTACCACGTTGGCCTTTCCTTCATGGTCGGAAATCTCTAGATCATAATCCTTGATCAGTTCCAACCACCTTCGTTGCCTCAGATTCAACTCCTTTTGAGTGAATATGTATTTGAGGCTCTTGTGGTCAGTGAACATCCGACACTTTCGCCCATAGAGGTAGTGTCTCCATATTTTTAGAGCGAACACGACTGCCGCCAACTCCAAGTCGTGTGTCGGGTAATTCGCTTCATGAGGTTTCAGTTGACGTGATGCGTATGCAATGACCCTCGAATCTTGCATCAAAACGCATCCTAGACCTTCCTTCGAAGCGTCATTGTAAACCTCAAAATCACCATTCTCAGATGGTAGTGCTAACACGGGTGTAGTGGTGAGTCGTTTCTTTAGTTCTTGAAACCGGACTCACACTCACTAGTCCACTCGTATTTCACTCCCTTTTTCAGTAGCTCAGTTAAGGGACGTGCGATTTTTGAGAAGTCTTCTACAAATTGCCTATAATACCCAGCTAGACCGAGAAAACTCCTTATCTCAGTTGGACTCGTCGGCGATGTCCACTCGGTTATCGCCGAGACTTTCGCCGGATCTACTGAAACTCCGTTAGCGGTTTCTATGTGTCCAAGGAATGCTACTTCCTTCAACCAAAATTCGCATTTGGACAACTTCCCGTAGAGTTGGTTCTTGCGCAAGATCCCTATGCTCTTCCTCGCTCTTCGAGTAGATCAGGATGTCGTCGATGAATACCACGACGCACTGATCTAACAACTCTCTAAAGACATTGTTCATGAGGTTCATGAACATTGCCGGCGCGTTTGTTAATCCAAAGGATAACACTGTGAACTCGTAATGTCCATACCGAGTTCGAAACGCTGTCTTCGGAATATCATTCTCAGTGATTCTCAATTAATGATAACCAGACCGCAAGTCGATCTTCGAGAACACTGAAGCTCCCTTCAACTGGTCAAATAAGTCCTCAATCCTCGGTAATGGATACTTGTTCTTAACGGTCACTTGGTTGAGTCCTCTATAGTCGATGCAAAGACGTAGTCCTCCGTCCTTCTTCTTAACGAATAAGACCGGTGCTCCCCACGGAGACGTACTTGGTCTTATACATCCTTTCTCCAACAATTCTTCGAGTTGCTCCTTCAACTCTTTCATCTCCAGTGGCGCCATGCGGTAAGGAGCCTTAGAAATAGGTTCCGTTCCAGAATGAGATCTCTGGTGAATTTAAGATCTCTCTCAGGTGGCATACCCGGGATGTCTTCGGGAAACACATTCGGGAAACACATCGGGATGGTCATGAGTGGCTCGTCTCTTGTGCCTCGGCGGGCACATGAGGGATGCTAAGACGAGTAACATGCAAAGAATCATCCTGCAAAATACCCAATATCAAATAAAGAACGACAATCCTCACACTAGGGATAAAGGAGGGAAAAATAAACAGAAAACCACCAAATCCTAGGCTTCTAAAACATATAATCTAATAAACTCAAGCCTAATCATCCATCAAGACAAAATCAAGGCAATCCATAGTAATAATCATATGAAAACAAACATGGAACTCATTGTGGCATTTCATCCAACATGTTATGTGCACCTTTAGGCATAATTTCAAATTTAATTGTAAACACAAGAACAATTGCCCAAAAATTGCAACAATCACTCAATTATCAATAATTAATCACAATGTAGCATTACAAAACAATATTCTACTCAAATCCAAGCCTACATTGTGAATTAAATTCGAAATATTTCATGTTCTTGGAAAATTCTAAAAATCTAAGATGTAATCCCCAAGAACATATAAACAAGATGCACCAACATGTTTAAAATCATCAAACAAGTGTTCCAATACCACAATTATAACACTAATCGCACACAAATAGGCATAGAAAGCAAAATTCCCAAATTCTAGCATAAACCCTAACTTCACTTGTTCTTCACAAAATCAACCAATCCAAAGCATGAGACTTGAAATTAAGTGAAGATAGAAGTAGAAACATACATTGGTTGATGAAATTGTAAAGATTTGAAGAGAATTTGGGCAAGAAATTACCGAATTTGTGAAGAGAAAGGGGTGAACTCGCGCAAGGAGGAAAAGAAAATGAGCGAGTGTGGACTGCCCCCCCCCCCCTGCCTGCGCTCGGATTTAAGCTCATGTCCGACCCGCATGGTCGTGGCGCGGTCGGTCCCAGACCGCGCGGCGTCTTTTTTCCGAATTTTTTTTAATTAAAATAAATCGAAAATAATATAAAAGTACCCCTTGAAATATGATGTGTGCGAAATTTTGTGTTCCATTCTTGCTTTCCAATTCAGTGCTACACCCACTAGTTCCTGCAGATCAAATTCACCAATTAAATCCAAAATAAAATAAAAAAATATAAATAAAGCACTAAGAACTAAAACTAAATAAAAATTGAAAAACAATCGGGTTGCCTCCCGAAAGCGCTGCATTTAATGTCGACAGCCAGACATCTCTTGTAGCTCCCTATTCAAGTTTCCAGGCTTCAATGGACCGACATGCTTATTCCACATATGGCTTTAAACGATGTCCATTGACAGTGAACTTTTTGCTTCCATCATCCAGCTCAACTGCACCAGAAGGAAAGATTTTAGAAATAATAAAAGGTCCAGACCATTTAGAACGCAACTTCCCTGGAAACAATCGCAGTCAAGAATTAAATAAAAGAACTTTTTCCCCTTCACTGAATTGCTTAGCCCTCAATCGCCTATCATGAACCATCTTGGTTCTATCCTTGTAAGAATTTGAGGTCCCATAAGCCACGGCTCTCCAATAATCCAACTCGAGCAATTGTTCTTGCCTCTTTTCTCCTGCAGCTGCTAAATCAAAATTGACAAGCCGAGTAGCTCAAAAGGCTTTGTGCTCGACCTCCACAGGTAAGTGACAACTTTTATCAAAAACTAATTGAAAATGAGACATACCCAAAGGAGTTTTGTAGGCAGTGCGATATGCTCAAATTGCATCATCCAACTTGTTTGCCCAATCTTTTCTTGTATGTTTGACAGTAGTCTCCAAAACATATTTAAGCTCTCGGTTGCTCACTTCCACTTGTCCACAAGTTTGGGGATGATATGGTGTAGCAATTTTGTGTTTCACCCCATACTTGACTAGGACTGCCTCCAACCACTTATTCTTGAAGTGTGTACCACCATCACTGATAATAGCACGGGGCACTCCAAATCTAGTGAAAATATGCTTTTTGAGAAAAGCAATCACCCTCTTGGAATCATTGGTTGGCATGGCCAAGGCCTCCACCCACTTGGAAACATAGTCCACTGCAACTAGAATATATTGATTTCCATAGGAAGATGGAAATGGACCCATGAAATCTATACCCCAAACATAATAAATTTCAACTTCTTGAATATTTTTTAGGGGCATTTCATCCCAAGGTCCAATTCCACCAAGCCTTTGACACTTGTCACATGCCTGCACAAAAACACAAGCATCTTTGTATATGTTAGGCCAATAGAAACCAGATTGTAATACCTTAAATGCAGTGCGATTAGCTCCATGGTGTCCTCCAACTGGTGAAGAATGGCACTGTGCTAGGATGTCTAAAATTTCATCTTCATGAACACACTTCCTAAGCACTTGGTCCGAACACAGTCTAAATAACTCTCCATCATCATAGTGATACATGTGGACACCCCTCATGAATTTCTTCACTTGATGTGGTGGGAGATGAGTAGGAACATACCCTGCAACAAAATAATTAACAACATTAGCATACCAAGGGTCAGGAGTATGAATAGCAAAAAGATGCTCATCAGGAAAAGAATCAGGAATCTCCCAATCATATTCCTCTTTCTCTAGCTTGATCCTGGATAAATGGTCAACTACTAGATTCTCAGTCCCTTTTCTGTCAATGATCTCATAGTCAAACTCCTGCAGAAGACAAGTCCATCTAATAAATCTAGCATTTGCATTCTCCTTCTTTGCAGTCAGACACTTGATAGCAGAATGATCAGTGTGGACAAATGTCTTAGACCCTACCAAGTAAGATCAAAATTTCTCAAATCCAAGTACCACAGCTAAAAATTCCTTCTCAGTAGTAGAATAATTTCTTTGTGCTCCATTGAGTGCCTTTGATGCATAATAAATCACATGCATTTTCCTATCCTTCATCTGGCCAAGAACAGCTCCAACTGCATAGTCACCGGCATCACACATCAGATCAAATGGCAAAGTCCAATCAGGAGCCTGAATAATAGGAGCTGTTGTCAGTTTCTTCTTCAATGTCTCAAAGGCTGTCATACATTTATCATCAAAGATAAATGGGACATCCTTACAAGTCAAATCAGAAAGAGGCCTGGCAACATCTGCAAACTTTTCTACAAATCTCCTGTAGATCCCTTCCCCTAAGATCCTATGTCCCAAAACTATCCCCTCTCGGACCATAAAGTGACACTTTTCCCAGTTCAGGACTAAACTAGATTCCTCACACCTAGCCAGGACCAACTCTAGATTATGCAGACATCCCTCAAATGACTTCCCAAAGACTGAAAAATCATCCATAAAAATCTCAATAGCCTGCTCCAATAAATCTGAGAAGATGGCCATCATACATCTCTGAAAAGTTGCCGGAGCATTGCACAAGCCAAATGGCATTCTGCGATATGCATAAGTGTCATATGGACAAGTGAATGTCGTCTTATCCTGATCCTCTCTGGAGCGATGGGTATCTGATTGTAACCCGAATATGTCATACCACCTATTTTTCGTGCATCTTTGTAAACTTTTGAACTACGTTATGGCTTGATCCCTTCACAGGGTACGTAGGCAGCTTAGAAGTTTTAATTCTAAGTTCAGTCACAAAATAACAAAACAAACAAAAGACCTTAGCACGAGAAAGGCCGTAACACAACTTCGAGGACGAAGTTGATTCTTAAGGAGGGTAGACTGTAATACCCGAGAATTTTCCAACAAAAAATTAAACAATAATTAAATAAATAAACAATAAATACAATAAATACCATAAATAAATAAATCCAGCAAATAAAGAAATAAATAAAGATAAGGGAATGAGAAATGAGATTTTTACTTAAAAAGGAATTAAAGGAATTTAATTAAATAAAAGGAATTATTAAAGGTAAATAAGTTGTACACCGAAACCCGACACCAATGAACTCGAGAATTCGAGTCCAACATCCAATTAGACCCGAGTAGAAATTTAGAGAGAAAGTAGAAACCCGGAGATACCCCGGAACTCGGAATTCGGGAGCATAGAGGGATAGAAATCCGAAAGAAAGGAGGAAAAGCACGACGGATCACACGACCCGCCCGGACCAAAGTCCAGGCGAAGTCGGCGCGGTGGCCGCGCGGTCAATAGGCATTGGGTGCGCCACGGCCGCGCCACCCCACAGATTTGGTTGTTTCGTGAATCTCTCGCCCGGACGCGGATTTTTCGACTTTCGGTTGAACGTCTTTCGACTCAAGACCCTTAGGGTCAGATCTTGGACGCCCTAGGTCTTAGTTATCTATAAATAAGCTCCTTTGGAAGCCCCGAACACTTTTACAAAACCCTACAACTCTCTACACATTCGAAACCCTAAATCCGGAGTCGTCGGAGGCACGAAACCAAGGCTTGGACTGTTGGACGAAAATTTCAAGATCTCCAGCGTTGTGGTAAGTCCCGATCCAATCCTTGTTCAATATATGATTCGAAAACGAATCCTAATCTTCTCTTTTTCCCTTCTACACCTCGAATTGGATGTAGATCGTAGAACTCGACGAACGGAGAGGAGAAACGGTGGACTGGAAGCCACGCCTTCGAAATAGACGATCCCGGACGTTCACAACTCTGTAAGTTAATACTTACATGGTTTTAGGAGTAATTAAAACACGAAACCTAAAAGCTTAATCGAATCCTTCGTAAATCTGTCAACGTATGATTTTTCACGGCGCAACAGTTTTGCCTAATTTTTCCGAACCTTAAAACGACTTCAAACGAAAAAACTTAAAACATGAAAAATGTTCCTAAGTCTTTGATCTATCTTCTGTAAAATTTTCAAAATTTTTAGAGACGATTTGATATGTGAAAACCAACCGAAACCGAACTGCTTGAAACTAGATCTTGAAATTCTTGACAGAACTTAGGTCCGATCTTGATCACATTTTTGACATAGGTTCCAGACCGATTTAGATCTTTGGCCGAACATGAAAGTTGTAGATAAATGTCTTAAGATGGTCGCTGTAAAATTTAATTAAATTTGGAGTTGATTTTCTATGGTAGATTTCAATATCTCTAAACTGTGGTCTGTAAAATTCGGACAGATTTGTAGTTCTGTGAAAATTGGTGTTTTTGACCTACTTTCCGTATCTCGGATTGAAAAAGTTAAAACACAAAAGTTGTAGATCTCGATGTTTCTGAGTCAGTCGTGAAATTTCGGAATTTTTGGAATTAAATCGGATTTTAGACGAATTTTAGAGTAAACTGTGGTTTACCGGAAATCAAATCTTGAAATCTTGTTGAAACATGGAATTAACCTTAAGGGTTGAAATAAATTGAAATATTAGGTTTAAATAAATAAAATTGAAATCAGATTTTTGAAACTAAATCCCCTTACAAACTTGATAAATTAAAATTAGGGGTGAGTGCTCTGCAGGGTGCCCCCTAACGATTCACTTCGTGCCTTAATGGACGATGGTGACCCCGCGCGCTAAAATTGAGATATGATATTGCCAAAACGGCGTGAGATATAGAGCCTACACTCTCGAGAATATCCACATGGGTTTCCCGAGGCTCCGGAGTGGTACTGGGTATGGCTGATACGGTTGCGGCCGCCGGGCTACCGGCTAAACTTGTTGAGATTGCGATGCAATCGTGAAATACTTGAAATACTGAATCTGGGATGTAAGGGGGAAATTTAAATTAGATTAAATTATGTTTGTTGTCCAATTAAATTATTTAAATGCTTATTTAAATTATGGCTTTTATTCTAGATTATATGAAATGTGCTGTTAAAGGAAGCCCTGAACTGAATTATGCAAACTGGATAGTTGATTAAATTAGACTGAATTATTTATGTTATTATCATGTTTTATTTAAATATTAAATTAATGGCTTTTAAACCCTACGATCATGCATTTGTTAACTTACTCAGCAAGTTGTGCTGACCAAACCATTTTTATTTTCTTTTCTTACAGAGTACGTAGAATGAACATGAGCACGATCATGCATGGGAACTTTACTTTTGGGAAACATTATTTTGTTTTTAAATTCGTACATTAGACTATATTATGAACGGGCCTGTTTAACCCGTGTTTTGGCCATGTCGGCCCTATTTACATTTTCCGTTGCGATACTATACTAAAACAATTATTTCCGCTGCGCTATGATATTATTATTTTCGAATTATATCGTATGGGCTGTTTGAATGCTTTAAATGTTTTAAATACTGCAATACCTAGCCTTGCATTCCTTTAGTAAGCTCGGAGAAACCGTGTTTTACTAGGAGGATGTGGCGGTGACATCCCGACCTGGGTGACCAAAAACCGGGGTGTTACAGAATACCCATCCAGAAAGCAATAAAAAGCATGGCCGGCTATCCTCTCCAACATCTGATCAACGAAAGGTAATGGAAAGTGATCCTTCCTAGTAGCAGAATTTAATCTCCTATAGTCAATACACACTCTCCACCCCGTAACTGGCCTAGTTGCTACCAACTCCCCATCCTCAGTCTCTGTCACTGTGATTCCCCCTTTCTTAGGCACTACATGGATAGGGCTCACCCACTCACTGTCTTAGATAGCATAAATCAATCCTGCATCCAATAGTTTTACTATCTCAGCTCTGACTACCTCCTGCATGTGTGGATTCAACCGTCTCTGCGGTTGTCCGACCGGTTACATGTCCGCCTCAAGTCTAATCTTGTGCATGCACACACTAGGACTAAGTCCCTTAATGTATGCAACGGTCCATCCAATAGCCCGGATATGTATCTTCAGCACCTCAGTCAATGCACATTCCTGTTCACTTGAAAGCCCTGTAGAAATAATAACAGGAAGTGTGTCATTCAATCCCAGAAATAATTATTTAAGATGACTTGGTAGTTTCTTCAATTTAATCTCAGGTGGGGATTGAATTGATGGCAATAGAGGTTTAAGAACAGGTAAGGAAGGAGACAAAAGAGGAGAAGAAGACTCCCTGTCAGAAATCGAGCACGCGGAATCAGAACAGGCGCCCTGTCTATCCCGCGCGCTTGGCGCGCGGTCTGGGAGCCGACCGCGCGGATACCGCGCGGTATCGTCAAAGGCCTCGTTGGTTCCGCGGTCGAGTTTCGCCACAATACTGACATGTAACAGTCTGAACTGCTTGAACTAGTTGTACAGGCTTCCCAGAAACTGGAACAACTACCTTATTCAGGGCTATCTCCATGCATCCTAGTCTGTTTACCACCATAGCTAGCTCGTCCTTAACCTCCTTCAATGCTCCAATCTCTCCTACATTAGTAGGGACATTCCTCTCACCATTTCCCCATAACTCCTCATCTTCAGCTAAAGCATCCAAAATCCTCCTACAATCTTCTGCAGTCCTATCCATAAAAGCATCCAAAGGCCACGTGCGCGCGACTTTGTCAGTTCGCGCGCTGACTTCGCGTTCTGGCTCCTTTTCGCGTGCTGAGAGTTGTTTTGAGCTGGCTTGTACTCGAATTTGACCCCTGGGGTGCAATTTTGACACCCTAGGCACCAATTCAGCTGTTTTAACTTCATCTTCCTATTCCTGCAACCAATTCTCACATTCCTCCCAAAAATCATCATCAAACTCACTATCACAATCATCATAAATACAATCAACTAAATTAATTTCAGATGCATGAGAAGATTGTTTAATCATATTGTTCACATTAAATGTTACTGTATCTTCTCCAATTCTAAGGGTTACCACTCCATTTTTATAATCAATTAAGGCATGACAAGTAGCTAAAAATGGACTACCTAAAATCAGTGGCACCTCCCTATTCTCATCCATGTCAAGTACTACAAAATCAACTGGCAAAATAAATTTATCTACCTTTACCAACACATCCTCTAAAATACCTAATGGTGCTTTTTGAGAGAGGTCCGCCAGTTGCAAAATCATTCTTGTTGGTTTCACTTCTCCAAGTCCCAACTTCTTGTACAATGACATGGGCATCAAATTGATGCTAGCTCCCGAATCACACAGGGCATCCTTGCACACTTCTCCTCCAATGGTGCAAGGGATGGTGAACCTCCCTGGATCTTTCATCTTCCTTGGTAGTGGCTTCTCCAATAAAGCATTGCATTCCCCTGAAATAGAAACCAAACCACTATCAAGTTTACGCTTTCGAGACACAATATCCTTAAGAAATTTTGCATACTTAGGCATATTCATTAAAGCATCAACAAAAGGAATATTAATTTCCAATTTGCTAAAAATTTTGCAAAACTTCCTGAAACTTTTATGAATCAGCAGACGACTGTGCACGTCGTGGAAAAGGCAACTTGGGCAGTTGAGTTTCCACCACCGCTTTCTTCTTCTCAGGCTCCTTGTCTGCATGGTCTTTCTGTGTCTCCTCAGGCTCCTCCTCATCAATCTGCAGATGTCTAGGCACTGGGTCCTTAGTAGTAAGTCCAGATCTAGTAGTGATGGCCTGGCACCTCTCTCTTGGATTCAATTCAGTATTGCTAGGCAATGCACCCTAAGCTCTTTGTGCTAACCGAGCAGGAGCAGCCAAGTTTCCTACTTGCTGCTCCAAATTCCTTTGCCCAGCTTTAATATTGGCCAACTCAGCATCATTCCTAATCATGTAGTCCTCAGTCCAGGCTACAAAAGTCTCAATCTTCTTGGATGTCTGAGTTTGGCTATCCAAAATTTGTTGAAGAAGTCGCAAAGTCGGATCAGAAGCCGGATTCGGGACTAGCTTAGGTTGCTGCTGCTGTGGGTAAAAAGGCCTATTCTGCTGAAAGAATCCTGGAGGTCCTTGTTGAAACGGTGGGTTGTTTGTATGTGGATTTATGGGTCTCCTTTGGTTCTGCACATACTGAACATCCTGCACTTCCTCATACCCTTGATTTTCAGAAGCTGTTGCAGTCGGGCATGTGTAGGACTGATGAGGTCCACCACAATACTGACATGTAACAGTCTGAACTGCTTGAACTGGTTGTACAGGCTTCCCAGAAACTGGAACAACTACCTTATTCAGGGCTATCTCCATGCATCCTAGTTCGTTTACCACCATAGCTAGCTCGTCCTTAACCTCCTTCAATGCTCCAATCTCTCCTACATTAGTAGGGACATTCCTCTCACCATTTCCCCATAACTCCTCATCTTCAGCTAAAGCATCCAAAATCCTCCTACAATCTTCTGCAGTCCTATCCATAAAAGTTCCCCCTAATGTCCCATTAAGCCACTGCCTATCTCCAGGAGTCAAACCCTGATAAAGTACATAAAGGATCTCTGCCTCAGACAAACCATGTTGGGGACACGCCCTAATGTTCGCCCTCATCCGCTCCCATGCATCTATCACTGTCTCATGTCCTTTCTGCTTGAATGTCTTAATCTGGTCCCTAAGCCTAATGATCATCGAGGGTGGGAAGAACTTAGTCATAAATCTCTGAAGCATCTCATCCCAAGTATGAATGGACCCTGCAGGAATTGACTGAAACCATGCTTCAGCCCTATCCCTTAATGAAAAGGGAAACAACTGCATCATGAGTTCCTCTTGTGTCATTCCTGCAATGTTCACTGTACTGCACAGGTTCCTAAAATGATAAAGGTGGATATTGGGGTTCTCGCTGGCACTGCCCCAAACTGCTCCTGCCTAACCATGGTTATGAAGGAAGGATTTATGGCGAAAGGTATGTTTGGTCTAGGCCTCACCATTGGATCATCTATAATCTGACCAGCTGGTTGCATCTCCTGCCTAAGAGTCAAAGGTGCTGGTTGGGGAGCATTCTCACCAACACCTTCCTGAACATTTGGTATACCCCCTCCCCGCGGTTCCTGCTGCTCACGCTCATTCTCACCCCCGTTCATGGTGAACACTAATTTTCTCCTTGCCCTAATTCTACGTTCAGTCCTAGCAATTTCTGGATCAAACTCAAATTCTAGCGGAGTACCTCTGGGCATAAACTAGAGCCTGAAACAACAGAAAATCAGGGAGAGAGTGAAAAAATAAAAATCAAAATAAAAATAAAAATAAAAGAAATAAGGAAGAAACTACAAAAACTCAATAAACTATAACAAAAACCACCGTTCCCCGTCAACGACGCCAAAAACTTGGTGTGTGGAATATTTTCCAACACAACTCGCAGTGTACGGTTCAAGTAATAACCGGTGAAACCGGATCGAATCCACAGGGAACAATGAATTGCTATAATTAATTAAATTCAAGTAGCGACAAAAATTAAAGTGCGAATAAAGTTGGTTTATCTAAATTCCTAAAATTGCAATTAAAATAAACAATAAAAAATTCCAAAAGATAATTTAAGAGAGAGATAATTGATTATGCACTGGATGATGAATGGGGATCCCTAGATCTTTCAATTGTTGATAAACTTTGCAATTGCATATAAAAATCCAATTTTTAATTAATTAATATGCCTACTTAGAATTATCACAATTTAGAAACCTCTCAGTTTTAATGACATGCAATTCCTCCGGCTAGTGATTATCCTAAGTTTGGTTCTAACAATTTTGGCTCTTTTTCAAATTACCAATTATTAGAATTAATTCGTTCAATTGTCTTTGTTCAAGTATTTTTCAACCACTTAAACAATATGAAGCCCTAGTTCAGATCTCCTTTCGGTCTCACCAAACACCCATAAGAATTGAACAAATTAACATATAATTAACGAAATTCATAAAATAAAAGCAAAAATCAACAATGTCAAGATCTAGGTTTTCCCAAACGATGGGATTAGCCTAGCATAATGTCACAAAAACGCAAAAGAATAATAAAAGAAAACATGTTCTGTGACAGAATTGGTGAAGAAAGTCCGGTGTAGATCTCCACCGGATTGCCTTCAACTTGCTCTTCTCTTTTCCCAGATGATGGATGATAAAAGATATGAAGTATTCTGAGATTAATTGAATGATTTTCGGAACCTTGAATTGGCTTTGAGACGTTTTATTTATAGAGTGGATAGCAGAAGATATGAATCAGTCAGGAGATACGCGCGATACACTGAATCGGCCCAAGATTTGGGCAAGTCTCGGAAACGACGCGGTCGGCGCGCGCTCCTGCCCAGACCGCGTGCCTAGCGCGTGGCGGTCCTCCGTCGTGCGCTGGGTTGCGCGGTCGATTCGTCGTGCGATCCTTCTTCAGTCCTCTGTTTTCCAAGTTTTGGAGCTCCACTTGACTTCTTTTTAGTCCCTTTGGCCTTTGGCTTGCTAAAAACACCTAAAAACATGCAATCTCACCACAAAATTCATTAAAATGTATAAAATCATAAATGAGATCACACTTAAGTGTTTCTACTCAAGATCATTGTTTTTTAGCAATTAATTCCACATTTTCCATAAATTAAGCCTTTAACTTATTACTTAATCACAAGGAAATACCGCACTCTGTGCAAGGTATCAAGTAGCATACCCGGGATGTCTTCGGGAAACACATCCGGGTACTCTCTTACCACTGGGATATTGTCTACCTTGTCCTCTTCCGCCTCAAGGTTTTGAACGTAGCATGCATACAACGCGTATCCCTTACGCATTAAGCTACATAACTTGAGAGCGTTAACAATCTTGTTACGCCTCTTAGAGGGTTGAGAGTAAAAGAAGACTCTCATTCCTCTACTTTTCGACAGGGTGATTTTCTGCTTCTGACATTCAATCATCGCTTTATACTGAGCCAACCAATCCATCACCAGTATAACGTCGAAGTCCTTTAAGTTAAATTCTACCAAGTTCGCGAAGAATTCTACGTTCTTGATAACTATAGGAATTCCGTTATAATGTTTAGAGCATGATACTACTTCTCCTGAAGGTAGTTGAATTCCTAAACTAATTATCTCGCACTTCGGTAGATCTAGTTCAGGCAAAACTTATGTTGATATAATAGAACAACTAGCTCCTGAGTCAAACAGAACTTTAAGAGGCACGTTTAAAACGTGAAATGTACCTGCCATCACGTCACCTTGCTCAGGTACGTCAGCTTGGTTTATCACATTGAGTCGTCCCATAGGGCGTCCGTGGTTGCCCTGCTGATTTGGCTGGTTATACGGGTTCGGGATCTGCGGAGGGCGCTGGTTCTGGTTGGGATTCGGGTTTTGAGGGGGTCGGAATCCCTGATTGTTGCCATCCCGACCGTTTTGATTACGAGGCTGTGCTGGCCCCGCAACCAAGTCCTCCCTCTTGGTGATGTTCTCGAGGCGAGTGCGACAATCACGCCTCTGATGTCCCATCCGACCGCATCGGAAACATGCACCCTGTTGTGGGCATGCCCTCGCTAGATGAGGTCTGCCGCACCTTGGGCATGGCGGTATAAAGCCTTCTCGGTTATCGTTCCTCCCGTTGTTCCCTCTGTTGTTTGCCTGTTGGGGTCTTTTTGGTCCTCCCCGATAGTCATTCCTTCTTGCATTGTTCTCGTTCCGGTTGTCCCTAACCTTCTTGTCCTCGGGACCTCAACTGGGCTCCCCGCTCACTCTCCTCTTCAGCAGTTGCACGCGTGCCACTGCCACTGCACAATCATAGAATGCCTGCAGATCAGGGTAGTGAACTCCTGTGTTCACTTCCCGGATGGCCAGGTTTAATCCCATTTCAAACTTTTGGGCCTTTTCAGCGTCAGTAGACACCAGCCTTGGCACGAAATGCACCAGCTCCTTAAACCGAGTAAAGTACTCTTGGACAGTCTGACCTCCTTGTTTTAAGGATAGGAACTCCTCATACATGGCGGCCTTGGTACTCAGGGGATAAAAGCGATGCCTGAGTAGTTCCATGAATTCGTTCCACGTGTAGGGCTCATCTCCTTCATTCAATCTCGCTTGGACGGTGCGCCACCATTCATCCGCTTCTCCTCCGAGATAGTACGATGCCGCATGCACCTTTTCTCCGCTCGGGCATCTTACTGCATTCAGTAGCTTGTCGAATGTTCGGATCCATTCTTCAAGCTTAGCCGGATCTTCTTTTCCGACGTAATGCGGTGGATGATATGGGTTTACCATGGCTAGGTAATTTATGCGGGCTTCCGGCGGGGTACCACCGCAGCCTGGCCTTGGTTAACGTGCGCATTGCCTATGGCGACTAACAACTCTTCGATGTTTCTTAGTCGGCCGTCCACATTAGGCATTTAGGCTGCAGGCTCTTCCTGCGCGTGTACGCCCTCGTTTGGTGGCGGTACGTTGGGTTGTCTTGGTGTCTCATTGGTATTAGCAGGAGTGGTCTGGTTACGCGGTCTCCCTCTCTGTGCCATTTTGTTGCAAGCACAAGAGATTAGATTTTTCTTGTAAAAGTATAATGTAGTGTTTGTAAAATGGTTTATTAAATAAGAACTATATTAACAGGAGTTATTTGAAGTTAATGATGTTCACTTGTTGGAGTTTGTAAATCAATCTTCTTGGCGTAAGTTTACGCCGAGTTTTAAAGAAGATGATTTTTTTTATGAATAGGCGACTGTTCAGTTTTTTTTTTTTCAAATTTAGGGTCAAGGGTTCAGGGTTGTGGGTTTTGGGTTTAGGGTATCCTTGATCGATTATTATCTCTTTATTACATATACATACATATATTATTTATTTATTTATTTTAGCGAATACCTTGTATGTTTGTTTGATTGAGTCCCAACAAGGCACTTGAAAAATAATTTTAATAAAATATAAATAATAATTTAAATATACTTGTGTAATTTATAAATGCTCATAATTTTTATTGCTCAATAGAAAACTTTTTCTCGGGTACAATCACAGGAATGGGAATAGTTGTACTAGAAATAAATAAGAATATTACTAATAGATATAGTGCATCAATATATCTCTAAGTCTAGAGTGAATAAGTAGGTGCATCCTCAATGGGGTCGTCTTCGTCGATCGATATGTCGATTGGGCTGGATGGCCTAGCATCGGGAGTGGGCTCGGGGCTATGAGAAAATATGTCATCGGCTAGGTTGGTCAGCTCCCACCCCAAGTTCTCTACTTGTTCTTCTTGGTTATCGTTCTTGTTTTGAAGTGCAACCACTTGAGGTTGGAGTTCAGTGACTTGGGCCTTGAGTTGGGTTATGTCATGATGATCAGTTTTCCTAAGGTGTCCCAGATGGGCCATATTAGCTTCTAGCTGTCCTACCCGCATCTTGAAATAATTTATATGTTGTTGAGATTCGAGATAGGCATTGGCTAATTTCATCATAAAGTTCACCATATTCGCATTTGGTTCGGCCATCTAGTGTCAACAAGGTAGGTTAGAGTTAGAACATGTCAAGTGTAAAGTTAGGAGATGCAAGAATTTAAATCTACATGCAAGTATGCATATACAATCCCCCCAATAAAAATTTAATTTATCCATATGTTTTAAAAAAATAAATTTATTTCATGGATAATAATACTTAAAATGTTGGGCCTCTACATTGGGCCAAAAATAATAAATGTTTGGGCTTAAAAATATTGGACAAAGTAGATAAAAATTTTGGGCTAAAATTTTTGGGCTAAAAAATTTAGACTTTTATAAAATAATAAGTAAAATGACTAGGGCTAAAAACATGGGCTTAAAAATAATAATAATAGTTTTAAAAATAATGGTTTTGAAAATAATACTAGTTTTTAAAATAATAGATTAAAAATAATAATACTAGCTTTAAAATATTCCGGGCTCTGATACCAACTTGTAACACCCCGGATTTGATCACCCAGGCCGGGATGCCACCGCCACACCTCCCAAGCAAGACACGACTTCATTCAAGCTCACTTGAGAGATGCAAGGCTAATGGTATTTCAAAAGTAATTTAAAAACAACCAAATCCGGAAGTACTTATATAAGATAATAATCATCCACGTACGATAGTAAATAAGTTTGTGCAGCGGAAATAAAGTTTATGCAGCGGAATTTAAAATATAGGGCCGACATGGCCAAAACACGGGTTAACAGGCCTGTATGCAGTCATATGCAGTGAATAAGAAATGTCCAAAATAAAATGCCCCCGGATGTATGCTCATGCTTCATACTCTGTCATAGAAAAACATAAACAACATTTATCAGTATTAAGGAATACTGAGTAAGACAATCCCTATCATAGTAATAAAGGGGTTTTTAATTATTAAATTTTAAATACTCATTTTAAGCATGCATGTTTAGACAATAATAAAATCCATAATTTCTCATAATCAATTTAATTTAAAAATGATAATTTAAGGCATAGGCATAATTTAAAGACATAATTAAAAATGCATAATTAACGACATAAATAAATAAAATTTAAGTCTTTTAAGTTTTCCCCGTTGACTAAGAAGAGGACGCCACAACCAATTTCTCAAGTATCTCGTTTCTCATATATCAAGTTTCGGAAAATTGCCGAAGTAACCCGCTTATCACGCCATACACAGTACCACTCCAGAGCCTCGAGTAACCCATTCGGATACACCCGAGAGTGTAGACTAATTTCACAATGGCCGTTTTGGCACAATTTCACAATATATCACCTTACGTCCACTCGGGCACGAATTTCAAGATAGAAGGGCACCCTGCAGAGCACTCACCCTCTACTTACGTGGAGATCTAGCTCAGCCTAGATTAACGGGATTTTTTTTAAAAAAAGAATGTTTTATTGTTTAGACATATCTCACGAATCATGTGTTTCTCAAAAGTCGAGTTTTTCAACGTTTCAACCAAGTCATTGCCACAGTTTACGCTATCTCAGTTTAAAAATTCGTTTCAAGGGCAATCAACTTGAAATTTTTACGGTAGCTCAAAAACACGCTAACAAACAACTTTCATGTTTTAAGTGTTTCGAAATTAGGTGAGGAAACAAATGAAATTTTACAATCTTTGCAAGTCATAAAATCTGCCAACTTTTCTAACACAGCGCACTGATTTTCGAAAGAGTTTTTGACATAGCAAACGACCTCCAAAATCTATGAAATTTTACAGGCACTTAAAAGACACCAAAATAACCAAGTTTTATTAGAGGCATTTTATGCAAAATCATTACGAATTAAGTCAGATTAATTCAACAAATTCGGACTCGAAATCTGTCAACTTTTTTCTTCAAAGACACAGTATGTTCAAATCGGGTTTTGATATCCAAACCTTAATGAAAATGCACGAACTTTTACAGGCATGATCTTAAGATAATTATCTACAACTTTTATGTTGACACCAAAGATTAGTATTGACCACAAGTGATAGAAAAATGCTCATCAAGTTAGACCATGTAAACTGTCATGATTTTCGAAAAGTTCATGCATCACAGAAAATGTTCGACGCGGTTTGGGGTATCAAATCTTAATGAAAATTCATGAAATTCTGTCACAACCTAGATTAAGATGTTAGGAACAAATCTCTAGTTCGGAGTTTTTCGTTTCGGATTCTCAAAATAATATTTTTCGGCCAATCTCAGAAAATGCGTAAAGATTGAATCTTTTATGTCCGATTTTAGTGTTTGATTTAAACTAATGTTTCGAATGGTTCTAAGCCACCAATATTGATATGTAAGGCATTATCTTACTTAAAATGTGTCCTAAACAGTCTCGGGGTCGTCCGGGATCTACGGTTCGTCGCGAACGGATCTCCTCAACACGAATCTTCCTCCTTTGGCCACGAATCGGATCGAAAGAAGAAATCTAGAGTTAGATCGAATTTTCAGGTTTGAAAAGATGAACGAAAACCTATCAACAACTTACCAACAATCTGGAATACTAAGATCCTTGTTCCCCACGCCTCCTTGGTTGAGTTTCATCGCCGGAAAGTGATCGGAAAGCAAGAACTTGGTGTTTTCGGGTTTTGGAAGTTTCGAGAGAATATGGGTGTTGGAGGCTGCTAGGGTTTGTGGAGGATGAAAATAATGAGTCCCAAGACTCAAAATCCATCCATATACTCCTTCCCTCGACCGGGATTGAGTTTCCAGAGTCGGGGGTCGAAAATAAGGTAAGAAATCGTCGAAAATCGAAAGTTGATCGCACACTGTGATGCGGCGCAATCTTGGCGCCGGATTCATCCAGACCGCGTGGCCACCGCGCAGCCTCCGACTTGGCTATGGCCGGGCCGGGCCGTGCGATCCGTCGGGCCTTTCCTCCTCTCGTTCGGGTTTCTATCCTCCTACGTTCTCGGGTTCGGTTTTTCGGGTCATTCTCGGATGACGATTCTTATCCTAAATTTTATTTCATCTCTGATTGATTTCGTATTCGAATTCTTGAATTCATTGAGTTTAAATTCGTCAGCTTCGAATCCGTCGACCTTCGATTCCCGTGCAATGATTTATTTATTTAAATTATTTTCGACTTCACGGTTCTTGGAATTAATATTCCCTTGCTCTTCGAATTTAATTCCATTTCCTATTATTAAAAGTCTCGGGTATTACAATCTACCCCACTTAAGAATCAACTTCATCCTCGAAGTTGTGCGACTTATTGTTCGATTGTTTGATTGTTTGGTTGATTGTTTGTTTGATTGTTTAATTATGTATTGGTGTGTGATTATTTGACTGAACCCAGAATTGAAAATTCTAAGTTGCCTACGTACCCTGTGAAGGGATCAAGTCATTACGTAGTTCAAAATAATTCGAATTTGTTTATTTGGGATACAAAATTTTCGGGTCGTTACATTTTAATCGAATTTGTTTATTTGGGATACAAAATATTCGGGTCGTTACATTTTAATCATTCTATGTTGCGATTCTTCCATAGCGCCACAAATGGCATTCATTGCAGAGGCGTTTCCTTATTTTGCAGCCTTCGCAGCGATAGAATATTCAGCTTTTGTTGCAGGACGGATAGTAGGCGGAGCAGTGCTTCCTTCAGCGGGTTAAACTGTCCTAGTGGGTGGTTCCTACTTCTCTTCGACAGCTTCCCAGATTTCATCACCAAGTGCTTGAAGATAATACTGCATTCTTGACTTCCAATAGCTGTAGTTTGTTCCATCAAAGATCGGAGGGCGCAGATGCACAACTTCACGACTCATAGTGAATCTGCCTCAATTAAATCTGTTAGAGGGACGCTCTGATACCACTTCTAGGTCCCTTTTCTTGAGTCGGTAGTTAGCCAGTAATATGAACAACGCACAATCACAGAAATATGTAAAGAAATGCAGAAAAGTAAAGATGAACACGGTGGTTTGTTGAACCGGTTCGGACCTCCTGTCCTACGTCCGGGGGATACCAATCCAAGCGACGATCACTCAACAAGTTCAAAGAAAATACACAACACTGACTCTAATCTACCAGCTCGATCTAGGTGTTGAAACTCCCCCTCAACAACTAATCTCACTGAAATGAACTAAGTCAGGTTTGATCTTCTTGGCTCCTTGTTGACGTTCCTGAATTCCTCCAAACTATCTCAAGAAAACCACTTTCTTGAGTTACAACACGAAAAGATAGAATACAATAAATTACACTCAAGTCATAAAGAAAAATACAATCCTTTAGAACTCTAATGTCTTGAAAGAAAATATCACTCACAAGAATTGATCTAATCAGAATAATGTGTACTACTAACTGCCTAAAGACTCAATACTATATATAGCTAAGAAGTGCAGCAGTCTTTAAAAGCTCCCGGCAGTAGTAGGTCATGACTTGATTATCTCGGACTGTCATGCTGTTATGTCATGCTGACAACTCCAAAACTCTGCATGAAAAGTTAGACGTATACCAACAATTTCCATTCTAAGCTATGTGTTGAGGTGAACCCGCTTTTGTCTATAAACTTAAAAGTTCAGGAAACAAAATCAATGGTATCTCAAACAATGTATGTAATACAAGTCATATAACATGAATCCGAACCCAAATCGAAGGATCAGAAGAAACAGGATGTTGAGGGTACTCAATAGAGGAATCCATTAGAATTGACCTTAAGTGTGCTTGCCGAGCGAAGGGGGAGTAAAGAGGGTTTGATGGTGCTTGACATCAATAAGCGGGGGAACGAAAATAATATCATTAATGTAAAACATGTCATGATTATGAGAGAGGCATATGCAAAGGTAACTGCCATGTGAACTCCATGAGCAAGGACAAAAGGGTACGAAATAAATTTACTTGAAAAGCTTTTCCTCATAATAAGAAAAATCCCAAGCACAAATTATAGATCCTAGACGATGATAGCAAGCAAAAACTCCATACTAACGAATGCCTGCAATTAATTGGGCAGCAAAAATAACCAGTAAACAGCAAAGCCGAAACACCAAAAGTTTGCGAAAAATGACATAAATTAGGGAAGCCAAAATTATACACCCCAAGATTCGTTTAAAAGACGGGTAAAATTGCTTCATAAAGCACCACACAAGCAAAATACTCGGTAGGCTCTAACTAATGATTTCAACCAATAATTTAACCATGTATCCTGCAATCAATTGGGCAGCCAAAAAACCACTAAACAACAAAACCGAAACACCAAGTGTAT
Source organism: Hygrophila difformis (assembly GCA_030278955.1). Taxonomy (NCBI): domain Eukaryota; kingdom Viridiplantae; phylum Streptophyta; class Magnoliopsida; order Lamiales; family Acanthaceae; genus Hygrophila; species Hygrophila difformis. The sequence continues at coordinate 48,100,051 of JAOANR010000008.1, forward strand.
GCGAAAAGTAAGATAAATCAGGTATACACCGCCAAGATTCATTTCAAAGTTGGGTAAAATTTCTTCATAAACCACCACACAAGCAAAATACTCGGTAGGCTCTACGTAAGCATTTCGACCAACAATTTAATTGTGTATCATTGAATACTCGTTAGGATCTACCTAAACATTTTAACAAACACAGGATAGCCATAAATGGAGGGCACACCTAAACAAGCAAAGTAAATAGTTGCGTAGGAAAAGAATCAGAACCAAATTCCTTAAAATTATAAGCAATACCTACCGCATCGGCTTGCGCAGTACCCACGATACAGGACCCGCGACGCTTTGCTGATGGGTCCTGTGTTTTGACGGAAGTTCCACACCGATGATTGAACCACCGTGGCAGCAGGCAACATGTGCAAACTCGATGAAGTTTGAGAGAGTGCCAGCCATATCCAGCTCCAACAGCTCTTTCTTGATCTAGGAAGATTGTATACTAACATTTCTATGTAGGGATTCTTCCCCAGATCAGAAAAGGGAAACTTGCAGTCAGCTAGCCTGTGTCTAACGGCTCTTTCCCAAATAGGAAAGAAATTCAAATCCATGGACTGAACTCCCAACAGCTCTTTCCCGAAATGGTATGGAATTCAAATCTGTCTGTTGGGAGCTACTGGTTTAAAAGAGAATTTCAATGGGATGGAAGGTAGAGATTCACACATCAATTATCTAACATTCAAGAATCCTTTTTAAGCCTTCAAGTGTGCATTGTGAGTTGAAGCAATCGATTAGCAGCCTCTTGTTCAAAGACTTTATCTGTTGCTGCTAGATCGAGCAAACCTTGGGCACCTCTGTATTTGGTTGTGCTCTAGTATCCTTAAGTGGATCTGTGATACATTTTAGGAGAGTGCTCAAGGCGAACCAGGAAGAAGACTTTATCGCTTTTATCATCTCAACAAGGAGGAGTGCTTCACAGGCTTCTTCAGGGGAAACTCAAAGTGGGTCAGCTTTGGAGAGTTGAAATAGGTGGGAAACCTATACCAGAGCTGGAGAGAGCGTCTGGTCACTACAACTATCCGCCTGGATTTTGGAGGGAAGGCATTCAACCTATTTTGCTACTGTGTGTGGTTGTAAACCATTGTTGATACAAATAGTGAAATAATCTCCTGGATTGGTATCCCCCAGACGTAGGCCGAAGGCCGAACTGGGTCAACAACTCTTGGTGTTGTTTGTTACTTTATGCTCTATTTTATTCCGCTGTGCTTAATTTACACATTGGTACCTTAATCTGTTTGTTCATTGTCTGTGTCTAAACACTCACAGTGAACCACTGCATAAAGTTTATCGCACTTGCCTAGACCGTGGACCTAACATTTGCTCCCGATGCCAACGACCCAGCACACGAGCAACAGGGGTGAGTGGGAGACGAAGTAAGTAGGGCAACTAGGGACTGGGAGAAGACAGCGCGCAGGTGCGACGGCGAGGGCAGCAGAACGGCGTGGTGATTTGGGGGGAAATAGGCGATGGACTTTCTAAGGCAATTTTGGGGGAAATAGAAGACGATGGGGCAGTTTCCAACGGAGGCGATTGAACGGCAACTTCCCATAGCGTTCGCAGCGACGGTGGCTCAAATGGAGGGAGGCGTCGCAGCGAGGGCGGCAGCCTTGCAAGGCAGCACCGGTAGCAGGTGGGAGGCACAAGTACGCTGGGCAAGGCAGGCAATACCGCGAGGAAGCGATGGGGAACGGAGACAAAGTGAGGAATTGGTCGTGGGAATTTTAGGGCAAAGGAAATAGCGAGGAAGGCAATTAAGAAATCTATTGGAAAATCAAGGGCCAGGATTGAAATTAGATTCTCATCCGATGGTCGAAAATGAAATTCCGGTTGGGAAAATTTTTGATAGGTTCTCTTATAAGATACTAGCAATTTTAGCTGTGCGATGCACAGCGTATTTAGGACGTACAACTGCCCATGAAGAAAGAAGAAATAATTGTAGGCGAGCGCACATGGTTTCCTTATATGATACTTATTATGATCAAAGAAGTTTACTTATACATACACTAGCTGGCTGAGGTGTGCAAATGCACAGCGTATTTAGTGTCTACAACTGCCCATTGAGGAAGAATAAATAATTGAAATAATTGTAGGTGAGGGTATGTGGTTTCTTTATATGATATTTATTATGTTGAAAGAAGTGTTGTTATATTTAAGTTACAAGGGAAGTACGCAAGGAATACAAGTGGAAATGTTAGGACATCAGAATCTGACATCTACATGCTTCCAGTTAACGATTCAACAGTAGTCAAATAAATATATAACACAAAATGGTGCAAAAAACAAGAGAAGGAAAAATCAACTAAATGGAAAGTAATTGCCACTGATATCAATAAGACCTTAATAACAACTTTGTAACAGTGATCTCAATAGTCTCTTGTTCAGAATGGGTTTCTGAGGGCCTAAAGACAGTAGGTGGCTATAAATGAATTTAAAAAAAAAAAGGTAAACAATAATAGAGAAGAAATGAAACTCCCAACGTAGAAATCATATGTATGATGGAACATTTTGAATATATACTTCAAAAGCTTCTTGCCAAGTATCTATTAGAGTTAATATCTTCTCTTTCACACCCAATTCTGGCTGCACGAACAATTTTTGGGTATTAAAAAGGTGGCATTAAGTGACCATTAAATCTCAAATGTGAATTGAATGACTGAATCTACTATTTCATTAAGTGGCCATTAAATCTCAAAGATGCATATAAAAAGCATAAAGCGGAACCAATTTCCTGTCAGAATTGGCCCTAAATATTATAATAAAGCATAAAGTAATTAGTTTTTTGTACCATTCAAGCCTTGATGTAGTAGATGGAGGCTCTGAATCCATGTTTTGCTGCATGTTCTCTGAGATTTTAGTTTTTTCTATAGGTTTCTCCATTGTAGGCTTCTGGGTTCATTTTGTTTCGTCTTCTTCGGATTCAATATCCATCCCAATCATAGCCAAACCTAATTCAGAGAAAAAAAAAAGAAGGAAAAAAAAGAAAAAGAAAGTTTCAACCTGCTCAGTAACCAGCTCAGAAACACATCAATATCTCATGCTTCCTCAAGGTGTTAAATATGTCCAATAAAATTTCCAAAGTGTATATTAAATCAACACTTACCATTCTTTCGGCCAAGTGTATTCTTACACCCTTCACACCTGCAGTTATTCGAGCATCCAACTCCACCGTTAAAGAATAAGAAAACGTTGTTCCATAAGTGAACGAAAAAAAACTGCCACAACAAAGTCAAACAGCACAAAAGAAACCTGATAGCATTCACAGTATCTCTTCAGGCATCCATTGCAGTTGCAACCTCTTATGTCGTGCAGACGCAAGAGTTTTCTAAAGTCGTCCTTTATAAAGGATTGGACGAATTTAGCAAATCTGGATAATAATCAACCAAGTCGACTGATAAGAAGAGTCAAAAGTTAACCTTCTTACCCTTGCTTCTAAAGTAGAATCAGAGCCTCTAATTACTTCAGGAGCAAAAGCAAGAGGATTTCATATTTACAAGTAAAGGAAACACTACTGGGACAAAATTGGTGCATGGTATTGATGATAATGATGGGTTTAAAACACAATCCATACAACAGCTGGCTCATGCCATCTCTTCCTGCACTTGGCTTTTTCGTATCGCTTTCGAGTAACCTAAAATAGACATGGATGCATAAATGTTTCTTATGCTTCTCACTAAAACCATAAGGGAATTAACCAAAAGGCCATATTCACCCTCAAGAGATTTAACTTTGATTGATTATTTTACCAAGGTTAATCCTAGGGGTGAAAACGGTACGGATACGGTCGGATGGTATTGGATACGAATATTATCCATATTTTTTTTCGAAGACGGAATCGGATACGGATGGACCGGATACGAATACGGTTTCGAATATTTCGGATAACGGATACGGTACGGATACATGTCGGATATATAACGGATTCGGATTGTCTCGGATAAAATTATTGGATTTTTTTTTTTTTGAATTTTTGAATTCCTTTTTTTAAAGATGGTAAAAGCATAAGATATTTCGGATTTAAAATTATTTTTTATATTATAATATTTATATTATGGATTGAAAATAACAAATGTTATAAAGACAAAAAGTAGCCCTCGATGCACTTGAAAGTAATGCAAGTCACCTCCAATTATCTGAAAGTAATGCAAGTCACCTCCAATTATGGATTGAAAATAACTAAATGTTCAGATTTTGAACATATTTTTCGATCAAACATCTCAAGAAAAACATCAGAAAAAAGTGTGGCCGAATTATAATGATCAAGGACATGAAAATTACAGATGACACAATGTCAAGGTGGACTATACACAATTTTTTTGGTATCACACATACCTTTGGTAACTGAATAAATCAATAACAAAATTGCACCTGCATATGTTTGACACTATCTCAAGACTCAATATGGTCTGTCAACCTCAATGCTATCACAGAGCCTTTTCTATGAAAAAACTAGTTGCAGCAAAATGGCTACAGAGCCTCAGAGTTCTCTCTCAAATAAATGACACCTCAGGGTTCAGATTAAGTCGTCCAAAGCCTCATCATCTGCAGCCAAATACTCTAACATTTCACCTCTACTGTGCCAGCTATTATCCTTCAAGGTGTATCTGAATCCATCATCTATTACGACGCCATGTAGGAAAGCAATTTCTGATGAGTTATTACCTCATCAAATTTAAAGCCTATTTTAGGGTACATTACATACATAAAATCAAAGGCAATTTCGTTAACTATTGTCCAGTAGGAAACAATTTCTGATGAGTTATTACCTCATCAAATTCGTTATACATGTTGGAATTTGTGATGTAACATAAAGTGTGATATTTATACAAGTGAGAAAAGAAAATTTTGTTTGAAAGTACACCATTTATTTTGGAATATGCAAATTGAAAAAATCACAAGCCAAAGGATTTGCAAAGAAACCAAACTTCACATTGAGGAACAAGAGCAGCTACCTGCAATGGGATTAGTGATTGAGATCCAACATTTGCTGAATATGACAAATAAGTGAACAGAATACACACATAATGATATTTTAACAAAATGCATACATAAATTTGTAATTAAGTTACCCAAGTCAAACTCACACCAGCATGCAGGAGGCATTAAGCATGATTCATAAAAGGGAAATTAATTGCATATCCAGGAGCTTAAATAAGAGCATACAATATTTCATGGGTTGTACCCAGCCCATTGAAACACCGAGAAACACATCCATATGATATTTCATCAGTTTTCTCAGGGGGTCTACTGATAAGATTGTTTTAACAAATAGACAGAATGAACATAAAAAAAAAATTTAAAAGAAAATATGCCTACATCTCAATAGTGCCCCTACTACTCCAGTATCAGATTGCTGCATGTAAGGGGGATGAATCTGGCAGTTCATCCTGATTCTAAACATTTTGAGAACTTAAAATAACAGTCCTTGGCATCTTTTCATTCTCCTTGATTCTAATTCCCAGCTATACAAATATCACAAAAACTTTGAAGGTAGCTTTCAAATTTCCAGCTATACAAGTATCACAAAAACTTTGATCAGCATCAAAACAAAAAAAAAGGTAGCTTTCCATATTTGCACACAATGCATGATAACATTGATACTCATTCTTAAAAACATTAGCAGACAAAAATTCCATCACGAGCCAGCATTGCTCGTCTCTTCCAGTACCCCTTCAATCCTCGTCACTGCTGCTCATTTCTTCTTCCTCCTAAAAGTTGTTCATATGTGGAATTAGGAATTAGTATTTCATATTTTCAAAAACTTGAAATCAAATTATAATACAATAAATAAAAGTGTTAAACCTGAACCACCATGTTTTTAGCAATTGTTTCCAAAACATCTAGATCACCAAAAATAGAGGCAATATTATTTTGAGAACCTGAAATTTCAAAGAAAACTAAGAAGGTTACAACCTATAAATAATTAGCAGATAATTAAACTATAAAATGACAAAGACTTATATAAATTATAATGAATTTATACTAACCTTGTCTGGATGCAGCTATCCAATCTTTCGTGCATACCAATGCCTCTACCATGTCAGGATCCAAACTACTACAAAATGGATCTATAACACGACCACCCGCACTGAATGCCGATTCGGAAGCAACAGTTGACACTTGCATTGCTAACATATCACGAGCAAGTCGTGATAGGATGGGATATACCTCTTGGTGAAGCTTCCACCAAGAAAAAACATCAAATTTCTCAGACTTAGGCAACCGCAATCGTGGTTCATCTATGTATTTATCTAAGTCAGTTGTTTCCTCATCCCTAGCATAACCATAGTTCAAGAAACTATCAAGTTCATTGGTGTCTTCTTCCACAAACAAATCATTTCCATTAGAAGCTCCAGTATGTCGACCAACAATGATAGACTTTTGTCATATTATGAGCAACACTGTCAGAGGCGTATTCCTGGTATAAATCCTTCACAATTTTCATTACCTTATATGTTTCATCTCGATAGAAGAACTCACTACAGAACTTTTTCATGTAAAATTCTATGATCCCTTTTTTGAATCTCGGATCAAGAAAACTGGCCACCGCTAAGGCAACATTGGATTTATTCCAGTACTTCTCAAATTTAGCCCTCATAGACAAAGCTATTGTTTTAATAATGAAGTCAGCGCTAGAACTCCATTCAGCCAACAAAGCTTTGATTTCACAAAAATTTCTATAGAACAAATTTGCAGTTGGATACTGCGTGCCAGACAAGAGTTCAGTGATGTTATTAAACTTTTTCAAACATTTAGAAAGAGATAAAGCTTTACCCCATTCTTCATCTGAGGGTGCAATGCTCTCATACTTCTGCCACTCCAAAGAAAGAAGTCTACTAAAATCATCCTTATAATAAAGAGCATCAATCAACATGTGATAGGTAGAGTTCCACCTAGTAGTAACATCTAATGCAACCCCCTTCTTTGTATCTAAATGGCATTCAACTGCACATTTCATAAATTCTTCCCATTGCAATGAAGAGCTCTTTACAGCTACAACAAGTGCACGGATGTTCTTGATTGTACCAGATATAGCAGCCATACCATCTCTTGCAACAAGATTCAGAATGTGATTAGCACATCTCACATGAAAAAACATACCACCACACACAAGGGGGCACCTTTTTCTAAGTCCATGTAACACCCCGGATTTGATAACCCAGGCCGGGATGTCACCGCCACATCTCCCTAGCAAGACACGGCTTCCCGAGCTCACTAAGGAAATGCAAGGCTTGTGGGTATGTAAAAGATTTAAAACATTTCAAGATTTAGTCCGGAAATTTATAATACTTAATTTAAAATACGATAGTAGTAATCATCATGCGCTAAAAATAAATAGAGTAAATGCAGCGGAAAGTAATTCACGGCCAACATGGCCAAATCCTCGGGTTTAACAGACCCGGTAAAAACAGTACGATGCAGAATTTAAAATGTCCATTATTCCCCCAAGTGCATATGCAATGCGTCACTCGACATACTCTGTAAAAGCAAAATAACAACGGTTTATCAGTATAAAAATATACCGAGTAAGTAAATCCCTAACTAACAATTTAAGGGGTTCCATGTGTTCAAATCCAAAAATTTTTACCTTCTCATGCATTCATTCAAAATCCATCTTTTATTCGCAGCGGAAAAACATGATTAATTTATCAAAGACAAAAATGCATAATTTAAAAGACTAAATTTTAAAGGCGGAATTTAAAGGCATAATTTAATGACGATATTTAAATGCGTAATTTAAAAACTTGGTAAATCGGATTTAAGCGTAATTAACACTCACACAAGTCTTTTATAATTTATCCCGCAAACTAAGAAGATGACACCATACCAGGAGATCATTAACGAGGCAATCTCAACATAGGACCACTAACGAGGCAGTCCACAACAATGGGAGACCACTAACGAGGCAGTCTCAAAAGATAGTAGGACCACTAACGAGGCGATCCAAAACACAGCGCGCGAGATCACTAACGAGGCAATCTCAGATAGTAAGGAGACCACTAACGAGGCTGTCTTAAAGATAATGATTAGCATGAAGATCGGCTCAGCTTAGTGCACGGGATTTTTCGAAAGTTCGTATTTCAAGTGATCAAAAGATTCGATATCGCGTTTCATAGTTTCGAGTTTTCTCTAGTTCGAAAAATCCGGTTTGACGCAGTTTGCGCCTTTCTTAATTAAAAATTCATTCTTACACCAAAAATCCTGAAATTTATACAGTAGCTCAAAAACACACACACGAACAACTTTCATTTTTTAAGTTTTCGGAAATAAGGTTTCAAAGTGAGTCAAAACTTGAGTTCTTTACAAAAGATAATTTCTGTCTCAAAAACTGATTTCGTCACAGGTTCGTGCGACGCCGATTAAAAATTCATTTCAAAGCCAATTGATCCGAAATTTTTACAAGGGATACACAACACATTAAGGAACAACTTTCATGTTTTAAGAAATTAGAAATAATGAATTTTAGGTGTTCAAAAATCGACCACAACATGCTGTACACGCGCGGACTCAAAAAGGTAGTTTTAAACAGTTCTGAATTCGGCCGTTTTGACATATCAAATGAACTCCAAAATCCATGAAATTTTATATGCATAATCTAGACACATTTATCTACAACTTTTGTTTAGGAATGCAAAGTTAAATCATTCTAAAAACGGGTGAAAAACATGCATCAAGTCGAGTAATGAAATCTGTCAACGGTTTCAAATGTTCGGATTGTCACAGAAAGTTTACGGCGAGATTTGGGATAGCAAATCTTAATGTCAATGGCTGAAATTTGGACACAAGATAGATTAAAGTCTTAAGAACAAAATCTATGTTGAAAAGTTTTCGGTTTGAATTCCCGAAGGTCGAGTTTTAGGCGAGTTTTTGAGATTGGACGAAAATAAGATTTTTGAAAAGCGGTTTTCGTTACGGGTATAGATCTCGAGTTTTAAACAACAATAAACCACAAATATTTGTGAGTAAGGTCTTAACTTACTTAGTTAGAGAACAGGGTCATTGGATTGGGTTTCCGGACGTCCTAGGGTCACGACGAACGGCCAACTTCTCCGATCGCTTTTTGTTCGTTTTCCGACGTGAAATCGTAGTAAGGAAAAAGGGTTAGAATCCGAGTTTCTGAGATATATGGACGAACTAAAACTTTGTACAATAGCTTACCAAGAGTCTAGAGGGCAGGGCTTGGGTCCTTTCGCCTTGTCGTCGCCGGAATATTCGCCGGAAAGTGAGTTCGGAGAGGTTTTGACTTGGAGAGGAAGATTGGAGGTGTTTAGGGTTAGGTTTTCTGAGAATTATGGGGAGAGGGCGCCCAAATCTGATCTTATGCCCTTCCCCATTGTTGTATCGACTTGCCACCGATTGAGGTCGGATTTTTGGCAAGAAAATCGCCATAGAAGGAAAGTTTACACCTTCTGCACCTCTGGCGCGCTGGTGACGCGCACCTATTGTTTTGACCGCGCGGAGCACGCGTGGACTGGCCTGGAGTCACGACGCCTCCGTCCGCGCGGCGGCGCGCGGCGGGCGCGGGCCGGCCGGACCGGCCCGTTCGGCGGTCCGCGTGTTCTGTCGGGTCTTTCCTTGCTTTCCTCTATCGGTTTTCTACCCTCTACGTGTTAGCTCGATTCCTTGGGTCGTCTCCAGTTTGGAATCTTTACCATAAACTTGTTACGAGTTCGGCTTATCGCTCGTAACATTTCCGTGTCCTAATTAGTCTAGTCTAAATTGGTTCCAACTCCTCCTATCGTCCTTGCGATCGATCTTGTGATTTATCTCGTGATTTATTTTGTGATTTATTTTGTTAGTTATTTTGTGAGTTATTTTGTGACTGAACTTAGAAATTAGTTCCAAGCTGCCTACGTACCCTGTGAAGGGATCAAGTCATGACGTAGTTCAAAACAATTTGAATTTGTTTTTTTCTCGGGTGTTACATCCTCCCCCCCTTAAGAATACAGTTATGTCCCCATAACTGTGGCCGGTTCATCCTGGAAGAGGGTAGGGTACCGTTTTTTCATGTCGGCCTCCAACTCCCATGTTGCCGTCTCTGTCTCGTGGTTGGACCAAAGGACCCTGACCATTCTCACGGTCTTATTCCTCGTTACTCTCTCCTTTGTGTCAAGTATTCGCACCGGAACTTCCTCATATCTTAGGTCATCCTCAAATTCAACTTCTTCCGGTTGGAGTACATGGGTCGGATCGTGCACGTACTTCTTCAATTGGGAGACGTGGAATACGTTGTGAACACGAGCAAACTGTGGTGGGGACGTTAGTCAATAAGCGGTTTCCCATTCTCTACGGAATTTCTTATGGTCCCTATGTATTTTCGTCCCGAGGGTTTTCTGTAGTCTTGCGAAAAGAAGACGTGAGGCAATTTTGCTGTCCTTGTCAGGAATAATGTCAGGTGATGCCCCATGTCGTTGTATCCCACCGTCAATGCATGCTCGGGTTCAGTGAGGAGCGTATAGCAAAAGAGATTAAGCAAAACAGGAAAAATAAAACTCCCTCCGGGTCCCGCGCGGTGATGCGCCATAGCGTGCGGCGAGCGCGCGGCCGCACCTGTTCGAAGAAATGGGGCTCGCGCTCCGCGCGAGCCACTTCCCCCATTTCCCATTCGAGACCACACCCCCAATTCTCTCTAAATCCGGCAAGTTACCTTCCTGTTTCCTTGATTTCGACTTCAATTTCACTCATCAAGGTATGAATCTACTAAACCCACTTACTAATTTCAATTTTTATGCTTTGAATGACTTGATTTGTGAAGAGATTTAGGAATTAGGGTTTATGTACAAAAATTGGGGGTTTGTTATTTTTAGGCTTAATTTGTGCAAATTAGCAAGTGTACGTGGCAATTGTTGTTACTCATGTTGCCTTGTCTGTATTTATGTCATAATGTGTTTATATTTTTGGCAAATTCTTGTTGAATTTGAATCCTTAGTAAGGCTATGAAGTTTTTGATGTTTGGTTGTTATTGGGGTGTGATTATTAGTTCGTTCCCTTGTTGTTTGGTGCTGTAGGAAATGCTGTGTTGTTATTAGAGTGATTGTTTCATTTTGTGGGCAATTTCCGTGTGTTGTTAGTAACTTAGGTTTTGGTTTATTGCGCACATAACGTGTTCGACGAAATGCCACAAAGGGTTTGGGCACTAGTTTGAGCATATACTTTGTCTAGATTACCTCCTGGTTGGTCTTAGCAAACGGTAGGATTTGATGTTCTTATGGTATATTCACGTTGGAAGTGTATATTGGTGCCCCTTACGTATTTTCGCTTGACTTTTGTGTGGAATTTAGTCTTATAATTGGTATTGGGTAATTGCAGGATGTTGCACTTTTTGTGGGTCGTTTTGGCGTCTCTCATGTGTCCTCCGAGGACTAGGAGACGAGTTACTGATGAGGCTGGCCCCAGTCATGCCGCTCCGGCGATGCCTGATTTCGACAAGAGCGAGCCAGAGGAGGACGAGGAGCAACGGGGCCCGCGACTCAGGGGTCTCCCGGACGAGGTGCGTCCTCACCGGCACGACAGGTTCCGGTTTAGGACGAGGGCCGCCCATGACTTTTATTTCGACGAGCTTCGTCGAAACAGGGCTTACGTCCCTGAGAGAGGCATATATCCTCATCATCTGGGCGATGACAGGGTCAGTGCAGTCTTGGAGTATTTGCAGTGGACCGGTCTTGCACGTCATCCCGAGGGCGTTGCCTCTGGTTATCTGGCTATGGAGGTTATCGCCAACATTGGCGGTCTCGGGGAGGGTGACGACCTATCTCGGGTATGGGTTCGTGGTCGCTATCTCGACTTTAGTGCTCGGGCGATCAATGTCTATTTTGGCTTGCCTGACGATGGCGTATTTCGCCCACAGCCTGAGGGACGTGTTCTTGCTCCTGCGTGGGATACCTTATGCACCATAGTGCCTCCTCATCTCGAGCACGGTCATGAGCTTCGTTTGACGACGATGGACTCCCCTTGGCGAGAGCTTGCTCAATTATGGTTAGGGTGCGTCCGGCCGATCACCCGGAGCCACATTGTCCTGGATCACGTCTACGAGACCATTTGCTTTATCGCGCGAGACGGTAGGGTGAATGTAGGAGCTTGTATCGAGGACAACTTGCAGGGTATGCGGAGAGGACGAGGGAGTAGGGTGATTACCCATGTTCACCTCATCTGTGGCTTGTGCGCGGCGCAGGGGATTCGCACGACACCGGAGACAGATCCGTACGATCTAGTAGCGGGCAGTTGCTACCGTATCCCGACTTACGCTGCCCGGCGTAGCGCCTTACGTCGTCGGGCTCCCCATGCTGTACTTCGCCCGCAGCCTGATGACGGCGGCCTGATCCTTGTTGTACCACCGGAGCAGCCACCCCCTCCTCCAGTAGTTCCACCTCCTGCAGTGGCACCTCAGAGGCAGGAGATGGCTCAGATGCTGCAGATGATGTAGGAGATGCGGGTCGGTATGGATGTCGGGTTTGCAGCTGGGCAGGCTCGTTATGACGCCATCGACGCTAGATTGGACTTCTACCAGACCCGTATGGACTCGTTCGCTATGAGGCAGGCTCAGCAGCAGGCCACCATGTCCGACATGTACGCCTATGTGCGGCAGATGGACGACTACATGCATCGGCAGTTCCCGCCTCCCGATCAGTGATGTTCTTCTTTCATATTTGCGGTTTCGTTTAGGTTCTGCATTAGACGTACTTTGTTTAGTTTCCTCCTTATGAGGTCGTTGCTGTTGTCTGGGATTTGTGATTTATATTTTCGTTACGTTATTGCTTAGTTATGTGTTTGACATGTGTTAGCTGTTTACTGTTGTTTTAGAATCATGGTTTAATTGTTCTGTCTATTTTATGGTTTGAGATGTTCTGGATTTACTGTTACCTTCCTATCGTATCTACATGTGTGTGGGTTGCCCAACAATACTTGCGTCGTTGCTTGACTAAACCGCTTCAAGGAACTTAGTTAAACTAGTGTGATAAGATATACGGGGTAGAGTTTATATGTTATATATATATAGCTGCTTGTAAGGGGAAAATTTTATTGAATGAAGATTAGTCTTTTAATAGGTATCAATTTATTGGGGTTTGTTTGTAGAGGTTGCTGGAACTTACGTAAAATTTATTTATTTATTTCTATTTTTATTTTTGTTTTTATTTACTTATTTATTTATTTATTTATTATTATTATATATATATATTTTTTTTTTTTTGGGTCTAGGGTTGTATGTTCCCCTCTTTGATCATGGTAGTTAAAGAATTAAATAAAATGTATTGAATAAATTTAAATAGGCTTGTATTTTTATTACTCAAGAAATAAATTTCGTTTGGGGTTACAAGCGTTTGAAATAGAAATAGGAGTGCTGCTAATAGTACGGAAAGGGAAATATACTACTAATAATGCGTAGCTGGACCACTAGATCTAAAACGAGTGGGTAGGCTCGGCCTTGATGGGATCATCCTCATCGCTCGACACGTCGATGGGCATGGCGGCATTGGGAGCAGGCCCGGGTTCTGAAGGACCGCCCCATCCACGTCCTGGGCTAGGTTAGTCAGTTCCCAGCCCAGGGTCTCTATCTGCTCCTCCAAGTCATCTCCCTTGTCTTCGAGCTGGGCCACTTGGGCTTGGAGGTGTGTGACTTGCTCCTGCAGCTGGGTTATGTTGTGATGGCCTGTTTCCCTAAGGTGACCCACATGGGCCAGGTTACCCTCCAACTGTCCTACCCGCGTCTTGAAATAGTTGATATGTTGTTGGGACTCGAGGTACGCATTCATCAGTTTTACCATCAGGTTGATCATGTTTGCATTTGGTTCGGCCATCTAATGTCAACAAGGTAAGTTAGAGTTAGAACATGTGTTAGGCAAGATTAGTTAGGCACGAATTTAAATCTATATGCAACATGCAAGTGCAAGTCCTCCCTTTTCCCCAATTAAAAATGCAATCTATCCCTGTATTTTAAAATAAATCCACTTCATGGGTAAGAGTAAAAGTTGGGCCTCTATAGTGGGCCAAAATTTAATATTTCTTTTGGCTAAGATTTTGGGCTATGTAAAAAAAAATAAGCTTTTGGGTTAAAATAATACTAGTAGTCAAAATAAATAATTTTAAAAATAATACTTGGGTTTTAAAAATAATGGTTTAAAATAATAGTAGTAGCTTAAAAATTTCCGGGCTCTGATACCAACTTGTAACACCCCGGATTTGATAACCCAGGCCGGGATGTCACCGCCACATCTCCCTAGCAAGACACGGCTTCCCGAGCTCACTAAGGAAATGCAAGGCTTGTGGGTATGTAAAAGATTTAAAACATTTCAAGATTTAGTCCGGAAATTTATAATACTTAATTTAAAATACGATAGTAGTAATCATCATGCGCGAAAAATAAAGAGTAAATGCAGCGGAAAGTAATTCACGGCCAACATGGCCAAATCCTCGGGTTTAACAGACCCGGTAAAAACAGTACGATGCAGAATTTAAAATGTCTATTATGATTTCCCCCAAGTACATATGCAATGCGTCACACGACATATTCTGTAAAAGAAAAATAACAACGGTTTATCAGTATAAAAATATCCCGAGTAAGTTAATCCCTAACTAACAATTTAAGGGGTTCCATGTGTTCAAATCCAAAGATTTTTACCTTCTCATGCATTCATTCAAAATCCATCTTTTATTCGCAGCGGAAAAACATGATTAATTTATCGAAGACGAAAATGCATAATTTAAAAGACTAAATTTTAAAGGCGGAATTTAAAGGCATAATTTAATGACGATATTTAAATGCGTAATTTAAAAACATGGTAAATCGGATTTAAGCGTAATTAACACTCACACAAGTCTTATATAATTTATCCCGCAAACTAAGAAGAGGACACCATACCGGGAGATCACTAACGAGGCAATCTCAACATAGGACCACTAACGAGGCAGTCCACAACAATGGAAGACCACTAACGAGGCAGTCTCAAAAGATAGTAGGACCACTAACGAGGCGATCCAAAACACAGCGCGCGAGATCACTAACGAGGCAATCTCAGATAGTAAGGAGACCACTAACGAGGCAGTCTCAAAGATAATGATTAGCATGAAGATCGGCTCAGCCTAGTACGGGATTTTTCGAAAGTTCGTATTTCAAGTGATCAAAAGATTCGATATCGCGTTTCATAGTTTCGAGTTTTCTGTAGTTCGAAAAATCCGGTTTGACGCAGTTTGCGCCTTTCTTAATTAAAAATTCATTCTTAAACCAAAAATACTGAAATTTACACAGTAGCTCAAAAACACACACACAAACAACTTTCATGTTTTAAGTTTTCGAAAATAAGGTTTCGAAGTGAGCCAAAACTTGAGTTCTTTACAAACGATAATTTCTGTCTCAAAAACTGATTTCGTCACAGGTTCGTGCGATGCCGATTAAAAATTCATTTCAAAGCTAATTGATCCGAAATTTTTACAGGAGATACACAACACATTAAGGAACAACTTTCATGTTTTAAGAAATTAGAAATAATGAATTTTATGTGTTCAAAAATCGACCACAACATGCTGTACACGCGCGGACTCAAAAAGGTAGTTTTAAACAGTTCTGAATTCGGCCGTTTTGACATATCAAATGAACTCCAAAATCCATGAAATTTTATATGCATAATCCAGACACATTTATCTACAACTTTTGTTTAGGAATGCAAAGTAAATCATTCTAAAAACGGGTGAAAAACATGCATCAAATCGAGTAATGAAATCTGTCAACGGTTTCAAATGTTCGGATTGTCACAGAAAGTTTACGGCGAGATTTGGGATAGCAAATCTTAATGTCAATGGCTGAAATTTGGACACAAGATAGATTAAAGTCTTAGGAACAAAATCTGTGTTGAAACGTTTTCGGTTTGAATTCCCGAAGGTCGAGTTTTAGGCGAGTTTTTGAGATTGGACGAAAATAGGGTTTTTGAAAAGCGGTTTTCGTTACGGGTATAGATCTCGAGTTTTAAACAACAATAAACAACAAAAATTTGTGAGTAAGGTCTTAACTTACTTAGTTAGAGAATAGGGTCTCTGGATTGGGTTTCCGGACGTCCTAGGGTCACGACGAACGGCCAACTTCTCCGATCGCTTTTTGTTCGTTTTCCGACGTGAAATCCTAGTAAGGAAAAAGGGTTAGAATCCGAGTTTCTGAGATATATGGACGAACTAAAAATTTGTACAATAGCTTACCAAGAGTCTAGAAGGCAGGGCTTGGTTCCTTTCGCCTTGCCGTCGCCGGAATATTCGCCGGAAAGTGAGTTTGGAGAGGTTTTGACTTGGAGAGGAAGATTGGAGGTGTTTAGGGTTAGGTTTTCTGAGAATTATGGGGAGGGGGCGCCCAAATCTGATCTTATGCCCTTCCCCATTGTTGTGATCGACTTGCCACCGATTGAGGTTGGATTTTTGGCAAGAAAATCGTCATAGAAGGAAAGTTTACACCTTCTGCACCTCTGGCGCGCTGGTGACGCGCACCTATTGTTTTGACCGCGCGGAGCACGCGTGGACTGGCCTGGAGTCGCGACACCTCCGTCCGCGCGGTGGCCGCGCGGTGGGCGCGGGCCGGCCGGACCGGCCGGTTCGGCGGTCCGCGTGTTCTGTCGGGTCTTTCCTTGCTTTCCTCTATCAGTTTTCTACCCTCTACGTGTTAGCTCGATTCTTTGGGTCGTCTCCGGTTCGGAATCTTTACCTTAAACTTGTTACGAGTTCGGCTGTAATACCCGAGAATTTTACAACATAAATAAATAAATAAATACAATAGATAAGTAAATAAATAAATACAATAAATGAATAAATAAATAAATAAATAAATCAGTAAATACATTGAATAAATAAATATAGAAGAAATGATAAATGAAATTAAAGGAATTTAATTAAACAAGAGAAATTAAATAAAGTTAAGTAAGTCGTTACACGGGTACCCGACCCGGTATAAATGAACTCGAGAATTCGAGCCAAAACATAACATTTGATCCGAAAGAAATAACGACACAAAATAGGAACCCGAAGGGAGTCCGGAAATTGGAATCCGAGAGCATAGAGGGATAGAAACCCGAAAGAGAGGCGGAAAAGCACGACGGATCGCACGAACCGCTCGGACCGAAGTCCAGGCGTACGTCGCGCGCTGGCCGCGCGGGTTTTAGGCAAAAGGCGCGCCAACCCCGTGCCACGCGACAGATTCGCCCGTTGCGTGAATCTCTCGCCCGAACGCGGATTTTTCGACTTTCGGTTGAACGTCTCTCGACTCAAGACCCTTAGAGTCAGATTTTGGACGCACTAGGACTTAGATATCTATAAATAAACCCCCTCGGAAGCCTAAACTCTTTTTCAAAACCCTACGACACTCTCTAAACACAAACGTAGTAATCCCGGAATCAACGGAGGCAACCAAGAGACCAAGGCAGCAGCTTTTGGACGAAAATCAAAGGATCTCCGACGTGTGGTAAGTTCTAGTCCATCAGATTCTTCTTAGTTTCAATCCGAAAACGGATTCTAACCCCGTCTCTTTCCTTTCTACACCTCGAATTGGATCTAGAACGTAGAACCCGACGAACGGAGAGGAGAAACGGTGAACTGCAAGCCACGCCTTCGAAATAGACATCCCGGACGTTCACAAATCAGTAAGTTAACTCTTACATGGTTTTTGGAGGTATTTTGATTCATTTGATGCCTTAAATTCGATCTGGTATTCTGCGTCAAGTTGCGGTCAAAAACGTTTTTGATGAAGCTCAGTCTTGTTGTGCTTTTTAGATCATCCTATGTTTGTTATTTCTGGTCGTGGTCTTCATGACTTTTGTTCCATATTGTGTCTAGATTGTCCCTGTCAATTTTTATGATTTTAGGAACTTTCTGGAAAAAGTTATGGATTTTTAATCACACTGTGGTCGAAATCACTGAAGCTTTTAAAATCCTTAAATCAGGGTTTTCAGAAATCGGTTTATTTCGCCTATTTAGAGTCTGAATTTGAAAGTGGCTATTTCTAGGAAAAATGTCCATCTTGATGTTCTCTAGCTACTGTGAATTTTTCGGAATTTTTAAAAATGGTTTGCTACGTTTCCAAAAGCAAAACTGATCACTGCCATAATTTCAAATTCATGTCTTAAATTGTGGAATTCATGTTATGTGATTGGGGAGATTCTCGAATCGATTTTCACTCTCGTTTTTGAAATCTATAATTCTGGAAATGTGGTCATTTGTGATAATGATAAAAAGTGAATTTTGAAACTTTGTAAGTTTTGATCGAGTGGGATGCCCAATGTTTTAGAGGGTAAGTGCACTTGGCGTGAGCTCGTTGGGCCGCCCCCTCTTTTTGTGGCCAAAACGGCGCAAATGATATTATGGTTTCGTGTTAGTAAGAGTCTATACTCCTAGATGTATCCGTATGGGTTATCTAGGGCTCCGGAGTGGTCTGTATAGAGTCACTGCTTTCACATCCCTCGTGGGTACGAGTCCCAGAGGTGGGTTGATCTGAAAAGGCTTCGGCCCAGGATCGTTATTATTGCCGGCTTGTGGACACAAGCGCCCAAGGGGATGTTGATCTGAAAAGGCTTCGGCCCAGGATCGTTGATACCGACGGCTTGTGGACATAAGTGCCCAAGCGGGTAATTTGGATGTCCTCGATCAAAACAAACAATGGTAAAATAATGTGTTTGAGCTCTTGCGGGTTTAATTCCCCAAGAATGGTTATTCTCGAACAAAATGAATAATGGTAATTTATTTGTGTGGCAAAGCGTAAGAGGCTTCGGAAAAAGTCATTTCTAATTGTCCTCCTTTCTAATTTAAATATCCCATTTGTTTTTATATATTCTTCTAAAATCTTTAAAATTCGTTGTGTTGTATATTAACTTACTCAGTACCGTTGTACTGATAGATACGTTGTCTCATTTTTTTTTTCAGATGTTGGAGATTAGCCCACTGCATTTACATATGGGATGGGGATTTCCGAAGACTTGTCGCATTTTAAAATTATTTAAATTCTGCACTAAGACTCTAGACTTGTTTTGGCCGTTTGTTTTGGCCCTATTTAGCTTCCGCACTTTTATACTTTATGCATGGTAGATATACTCTGATTTTAACTTCGGGCATTGTTGAATAGTTTTTAAATTATTTTAAAAGTATTGATACAACTTAGCCTTAGCATCTTTTTAGGTAAGCTCGATTTGGATCGTGTCTTATTTAAAAAGGTGTGGCGGTAGCGTCCCGGCCTGGGTGATCAAATCCGGGGTGTTACAAAGTGGTATCAGAGCCCGGAAAATTTTTAAAGCTATTATTTTTCGGCTCAATATAGAGGCCCAAAATATTAAATATTATTTTTAAGTATTTCTAAATATAATTTCCATGGAAAGAGATTTTTATTTTAAAACCCATGGAAAATATATTAATATGTTTTTCGACAAGTCTTAATTATGTGCATAAAATATTTTTCGAGGGGGGGTTGCATACGCATATATCATGCATTCCTACATTTTTTGCAAATTACTAACCTTAATTCTGAGTATGTTCTGACCTAACCCCTCTGTTTATAATAGATGGCAGACCAAGGTATGACAAACCTAATGATGAAACTCATGAACGCATATCTTGATTCCCAACAACACATCCAGTATTTTAAGAACCGCGTAGGACAACTGGAAGCCGACTTGAACCATTTCGGTAACCTTAGGGCTGCAGACCACCATCAAATGAACCAGTTACAAGCCCAAGTTAATGAACTCCTCCAACAAAACCACACCATACAGGAAAGGATAAACAATCTAGAAATGGATCTAATCAACCTTACTGATTACATTCTAGCCCCGAGTCCCGTTACCGATCATGGTACTGCTCAGCCTAATGAATCTCCAAGCCCAGTCCTCCATGGACCCATAGGCGCTATTAACATATCTGATGGAGAGGAAGAGGGTCCTGAGAAAGACCATATTACCAATTCTCCATAGCATTAGGGATTAGGAGTTGATGATGCACTTGATTTATGTTGCTAGTACTTCCATTCTAGTTTATGAGAGTTATTTCCATTAAGAGTCTTTTCCTGTTATTTCTTTTTCTAGAGTCGCTTGTAAACCAATAAATCATTTATAATATCAATAAATTACAAGCAATAATATTTTCTATTTGCTATTTGAATCTCTTGATTACGCTTCTCTAATTGTTATTAAGCAAACCTAATACTAATAATAAAAAAATCTAGTCATTCCCAATTGTACGCATGCTACGTACATAACTTCTAAGATGAGGAAAAAAAAAAGATCAACATAATCCCAGTCGTAAATGGATATCCCAATATTTTCCAAAGCGACTCGTGAGCAGTTATGGGGACATAACTGCAGTCCTAAGGGGGAGAGGATGTGATACCCCGCAGAGAGTCGTCACGCATCGAGGTAAGAATTTAATTTTTGAGCCTCAATTTTTATATGCGTGCAAATTACTAGTTTACATTGGTTTTCCTTTCCGAGTGCAACCCCAACTTCGAGGACGAAGTTGATTCTTAAGGAGGGTAGATTGTAATACCCGAAAAATTGCCCGAAAGAATCCTATTTTGTGTATTATTATTATTATTATTATTATTATTATTATTATTATTATTATTATTAGTAGTAGTAGTAGTAGTATATTTAGCTAATTATATGGTACACACAACACATGCAGTGGATGGATAATTTTGGATAGAATTGTAGGATGGTATTTGAATCAAAATCTAAGGCATTGAAGATGATTTAATCCCTACCATAGTAACATATAGTAACAGCTACCATTCCATTTAGTCATCCTACCCATTATTGCCGTCCATTTCATGAGCCAAGGAAAAAGAAAACTCTGCAGCATAGGATAATGTAGGAGGAGGATGCTGAGTAATTAATTAAAATCAATATGATATGTAATGGATGCTTGGACGTTAGTGGTCATGGGGAGGGGGAAAGGTTGGAGCAATTTATTATGAGAATAAAGAGGATTCATGAATCATCATTTCTCATCTCCGTTATCTGTTCCAAGGACGCCCATTCCACCAGCTAAAATAAAAGAAAATTTTTACAACATTGCAGCAGACTCAAGAGAGTGAGAGAGGGTGTGAGTTTTGTGTGTTTTGGTGGAAACTTTAGTGCAATAGCAGCAGCCCTATTCGGATTATTACATTCCCAATCTTCAAAGTAGTAATTAATCGTCCTTCCATCCCTTCTCTTGTCCATAAACTCGAATTTAGTGGTTATAATTCTGAAATCTTAGACATATCTAAAACCGCAGCCATTCGTAAGCTGCGTTGAGTTCGCGGACTGTTCTCCGACACTAGGACCATCAAAACTCGAGTTGTTCAATCCTAATCACTCCTACGGTAAGTTAATATCGTACACGTCGAGTTTTAGAAGTTTTGGTTGAGTGGAAATCGAGATATGAGTCCATCTCCATGATCATGCAAATCTGTCACCACGATTTCTTCACTACTAGTTTCTGTTGCATCGCATTTTTGACTTAGATTCGAACGTTTTTGAGAAAACTTTCCTAAATGAAAATTGTTCCTAACATTTTAAAGTTGAGATCTGTAAAATTTTATAATTTTTGGAGTTCATTTGATGCCTTAAATTCGATCTGGTATTCTGCGTCAAGTTGCGGTCAGAAACGTTTTTGATGAAGCTCAGTCTTGTTGTGCTTTTTAGATCATCCTATGTTTGTTATTTCTGGTCGTGGTCTTCATGACTTTTGTTCCATATTGTGTCTAGATTGTCCCTGTCAATTTTTATGATTTTAGGAACTCTCTGGAAAAAGTTATGGATTTTTAATCACACTGTGGTCGAAATCACTGAAGCTTTTAAAATCCTTAAATCAGGGTTTTCAGAAATCGGTTTATTTCGCCTATTTAGAGTCTGAATTTGAAAGTGGCTATTTCTATGAAAAATGTCCATCTTGATGTTCTCTAGCTACTGTGAATTTTTTGGAATTTTTAAAAATGGTTTGCTACGTTTCCAAAAGCAAAACTGATCACTGCCATAATTTCAAATTCATGTCTTAAATTGTGGAATTCATGTTATGTGATTGGGGAGATTCTCGAATCGATTTTCACTCTCGTTTTTGAAATCTATAATTCTGGAAATGTGGTCATTTGTGATAATGATAAAAAGTGAATTTTGAAACTTTGTAAGTTTTGATCGAGTGGGATGCCCAATGTTTTAGAGGGTAAGTGCACTTGGCGTGAGCTCGTTGGGCCGCCCCCTCTTTTTGTGGCCAAAACGGCGCAAATGATATTATGGTTTCGTGTTAGTAAGAGTCTATACTCCTAGATGTATCCGTATGGGTTATCTAGGGCTCCGGAGTGGTCTGTATAGAGTCACTGCTTTCACATCCCTCGTGGGTACGAGTTCCAGAGGTGGGTTGATCTGAAAAGGCTTCGGCCCAGGATCGTTATTATTGCCGGCTTGTGGACACAAGCGCCCAAGCGGATGTTGATCTGAAAAGGCTTCGGCCCAGGATCGTTGATACCGACGGCTTGTGGACATAAGTGCCCAAGCGGGTAATTTGGATGTCCTCGATCAAAACAAACAATGGTAAAATAATGTGTTTGAGCTCTTGCGGGTTTAATTCCCCAAGAATGGTTATTCTCGAACAAAATGAATAATGGTAATTTATTTGTGTGGCAAAGCGTAAGAGGCTTCGGAAAAAGTCATTTCTAATTGTCCTCCTTTCGAATTTAAATATCCCATTTGTTTTTATATATTCTTCTAAAATCTTTAAAATTCGTTGTGTTGTATATTAACTTACTCAGTACCGTTGTACTGATAGATACGTTGTCTCATTTTTTTTTCAGATGTTGGAGATTAGCCCACTGCATTTACATATGGGATGGGGATTTCCGAAGACTTGTCGCATTTTAAAATTATTTAAATTCTGCACTAAGACTCTAGACTTGTTTTGGCCGTTTGTTTTGGCCCTATTTAGCTTCCGCACTTTTATACTTTATGCATGGTAGATATACTCTGATTTTAACTTCGGGCATTGTTGAATAGTTTTTAAATTATTTTAAAAGTATTGATACAACTTAGCCTTAGCATCTTTTTAGGTAAGCTCGATTTGGATCGTGTCTTATTTAAAAAGGTGTGCCGGTAGCGTCCCGGCCTGGGTGATCAAATCCGGGGTGTTACACTACCGACGCAATAGTTTTGATGAATTTTTCCGAACCTTAAAACGACGTCAACCGGAAAAACTTAAAACACGAAAAACGTTCCTAAGGCTAAGATCTATCTACTGCAAAATTTTCAGAATTTTGAGAGACGATTTGATATGTGAAAACCAACCGAAACCGAACTGCTTGAATCTAGATCTTGAAATTCTTGACAGAACTTAGGTCCGATCTTGATCACGTTTTTGACATAGGGGTGAGTGCTCTGCAGGGTGCCCCCTAACGATTCACTTCGTGCCTTAATGGACGATGGTGACCCCGCGCGCTAAACTTGAGATATGATATTAACAAAACGGTGAGATATAGAGCCTACACTCTCGAGAATATCCACATGGGTTTCCCGAGGCTCCAGAGTGGTACTGGGTATGGCTGATACGGTTGCGACCGCCGGGCTACCGGCTAAACTTGTTGACATCGCGATGCTATCGTGAAACTTTGAAATACCGAATCTGGGATGTAATGGGGATATTAAATTAAATTAAATTAGATTAAACTATGTTGTTGTCCAATTAAATTACTTAAATGCTTTATTTAAATTATGGCTTTTATTTTAATTCATGCGAGATGTGTTGTTAAATAAAGCTCTGAAATAAATTATGCCATTGGATAGTTGATTAGACTAAATTGAATATTATGCTATTATCATGCTTTTACTTAATTATTAAAATTAATGGCTTTTAAACCATACGATCATGCATGTGTTAACTTACTCAGCAAGTTGTGCTGACCAAACCATTTCTTTCTATTTTCTTTTCTTACAGAATATGTAGAGTGAACATGAGCACTTCATACATGGGAACTTATCTTTTGGGGAAAACATTATTTTGTTTTTAAATTCGCTCTTTAGACTATATTATGAACGGGTCTGTTTAACCCGTGTTTTGGCCATGTCGGCCCTATTTACATTTTCCGCTGCAATACTATACTTAAATATTATTTCCGCTGCGCTATGATATTATTATTTTCGAACTATATTGTATGGGCTGTTTTGAATGCTTTAAGTGTTTTAAATACTGCAATACCTAGCCTTGCATCTCTTTAGTAAGCCGGAGAAACCGTGTCTTACTAGGGAGGTGTGGCGGTGACACCCTGACCTGGGTTATCAAAAACCGGGGTGTTACAAGTTGGTATCAGAGCCCGGCTATTTTTAAACTATTATTTTTAAACCCTTATTATTTTTAAAGTACTATTAATATTTTGACTATTATTTTAAATTCTAAAGTATTACTTCCATGGAGAAATTTTTATTTTAAAACCCATGGAAAATATATATATATATACATAGTGCATTAAATTATTTTTTTTGGGGGGGGGGGGATCATCATTTGCATTTGCATATTGCATCTCTTCTATGAACTTAGGATCTTGGTGAATTTGAACTTATGATCTTGGCAAATTGAACTTAGAATCTTGGCGAAATTGAACTTAGAATCTTGGCAAATATTAACTTAGATCTCTTGCTTGCGCTAGATGGCTAGTCAAGACGTGATGCAGTTGATGATCAGGATGATGAGCGTTCATCTTGATTCCCACCAAACCCTAGAGCAAATGAAGTACCGTATGGCTCAATTGGAGGCCAATTTACACCACATGGGCAACTTGAGAGAGGCGGATCATCACCGCATAAACCAACTCGAACGCCAAGTCCAAACCCTCACTACACAAAACTTAATACTGAAGGAACACATCGATGCACATGGGCAAGACTTGAACACTATCTTTGACGATCTACTGCCGCCGAGTTCGGAGGAGGAAGACCCGGAGGAGGATCCTGCTACCCCACCGGAGGACGTCTTGAGACGCTAGAGATTCTATTGTTAGATACTATTTTGCTAGGAAAATATTTTGACCCTTGTACTAAAATTTCTTTTGAAGTAATAAAATGCCCGATTTATTTATAATAAATCGAAAAAAAAACGGACAGACCTGTCCGTACAGCAGTTAAAAAAAATCGAAATAAAACAAATTAAAATAAAACCCCGAGGCGTACGACGCTTCTTATTCGATCGAGCACCACGTGCTAAATTACCAAACACATATACATTTATAGAAATTGCTTAGACTATATGTTAAATTCACAAGTCCTGATCCACCCTATTTGTACCAGAATGGCACCCAGAGGACGAGGAAGAGGGAGAACTCAACCCGCTCCCCAAACCACTACTGAAACACCTACCGAAATACCTCCAAATGTTACGGAACCGGCCCAACCTGTAGAGGAACAACCCCAGGGTGCGCAGGACGCCCCCGCACCGAACAATGTGGGCGATCGTCTTCGGACGATAGAGGAGGTTTTGATTGCGCTAGGAAACGCGCAAGTCAACCAGGGCCAAGCTGCGGCGGTACCTCCGCCCCAAGCTCGCCCTAACTATCTGGCTATGGTGAATCTCTACCAGCCACCCCACTATGCTGGTGAGGAGGATCCAGCCAAACTGGAGGAATGGATCCGGACCTTCGACAAACTGCTGGGAGCAGTCAAATGTCCGGAAGGAGAAAGAGTGCATGTCGCTTCGTACTACTTGGAAGGCGAAGCGGACGACTGGTAGCAGGCGACTCAAGCTAAGCTGACTGAAGATGACGAGCCCTACTCGTGGATGGAGATGATGGAACTACTCAGGGATCGATTCTATCCCTTGAGTACTAAAGCTGCCATGTACGAAGAATTCCTGTCACTGAAGCAAGGAGGCCAAACCGTACAAGAATACTACACACGTTTCAAGGAGCTAGTGAGATTTGCACCAAGACTCGTACCCACGGATGCGGAGAAAGCACAGAAGTTCGAGATGGGACTGAACCTGTCTGTGCGCGAGGTGATCGCGGGGGTACACTACCCCGATTTGCAAGCTGTGTATGACCGCGCTGTGACAGTAGCAAGTGTGCAGCAGCTGAAGAGAAGGGTGAGTGGGGAGCCTAGCAGGGGTCCCCAAGACAAGAGAAGCCGAGACTCGAGAAGCGAGAACAACACTGGAAGGAACGAACAGCGCAGAGGGTCGAATAGGCCCCAACAAAACAACACTGGGAGAAGGTTCAACCAAGAAGATCTGGTACCACCCTGCCCAAGATGTGGACGACCCCATCTGGCGAGGGGATGCCCGCAACAGGGTGCCTGCTACCGAATGTGGTCGAATGGGTCACGTTCGACGGGATTGCCGAACCAGGGTCGAGAACATAACGAGAAGGGACGATTTGGTCGCGGGGCAAGAACAGCCTCAAAATCAAAACGGGCGGAACGGAAATAACCAGGGGTACAGACCCCCTCAAAATAGGCCGCAGAATCAGAACCAGAACCAACGACCTCCGCCCCCTCAGAATCAAAACCAACAACAAAATCAGCAGCCGAATGCGAATCAGCAGGGCAATCAGGGACGCCCTATGGGGAGGCTTAACGTAGTGAATCAAGTGGACGTGCCTGCGCAAGGAGAGGTGATGGCAGGTACATTTTATGTTTTGAATACGCCCCTTAGAATTCTATTTGATTCTGGAGCTAGTTGCTCGATTATAGCATCAAGGATAGTGCCTGAGTTAGATCTACCTAAGTGCGAGAGAATTAGCTTAGGAATTCAATTGCCTTCTGGAGAAGTAGTGTCTTGCTCTAAACGATATAACGGAATTCCTATAGTGATAAAGAACGTAGAATTCTTCGCGAACTTAGTAAAATTTAACTTAAGAGACTTTGACATCATACTGGGGATGGATTGATTATCCCAGTATAAAGCGGTGATCGAATGCCAAAAACAAAAGATCACCTTGTCAAAAAGTAGGGGAAAGCGAGTTATCTTTTACTCTCAGCCCCCTAAGAAGAGTAACAAAATCGTTAGTGCACTTAAACTAAGTAACTTGATGCGTAAGGGGTATGAGCTATATGCGTGCTATGTGCACAACCTTGAGGCGGAAGAAAACAAGGTTGATAGCATACCAGTGGTAAGAGAATACCCGGACGTGTTCCCTGAGGACGTTCCGGGCATGCCACCTGAGAGACATCTTGAATTCACTATAGATCTCATTCCGGGGACAGAGCCTGTCTCAAAAGCTCCGTGCCGGATGGCACCACTGGAAATGAAGGAGTTAAAGGAACAACTCGAGGAACTGTTAGGAAAAGGTTACATAAGACCGAGTACGTCCCCCTGGGGAGCACCGGTTTTATTTGTTAAGAAGAAAGACGGAGGACTACGTCTTTGCATAGATTACCGAGGATTAAACCAAGTGACCATCAAGAATAAATACCCCCTACCGAGAATAGAGGATCTGTTTGATCAACTGAAGGGAGCTTCAGTATTCTCGAAGATCGACTTACGATCTGGGTATCATCAATTGAGGATCGCCGAGAAGGACATTCCGAAGACGGCGTTTCGAACGCGATATGGCCATTACGAGTTCACTGTGTTATCCTTCGGGTTAACAAATGCTCCGGCCATGTTCATGAATCTCATGAACAACGTGTTCCGAGAATTGTTAGATCAGTGCGTCGTAGTGTTCATCGACGACATCCTGATCTACTCAAAGAGCGAGGAAGAGCATGCCCAACACTTACATCAAGTGTTAGAAATCTTGCGAAGAAATCAGCTGTACGGCAAGCTGTCGAAATGCGATTTCTGGTTGAAAGAAGTGGCATTTCTCGGACACATAGTATCCGCTGATGGAGTATCAGTGGATCCGGCAAAGGTTTCAGCCGTGACGGAGTGGGCTACTCCGAAGAGTCCAACGGAAATAAGGAGTTTCCTTGAATTAGCTGGGTATTATAGACGATTTGTGAAGGACTTTTCAAGGATTGCACGTCCTCTGACCCAGCTACTGAAGAAAGGAGCAAAATACGAGTGGACCGAAGCGTGTGAGACTTCGTTTCAAGAACTTAAGAAACGACTCACAACCACACCCGTATTAACACTACCATCAGAGAATGGTGACTTCGAAGTTTACAGCGATGCTTCGAAGGAAGGTTTAGGTTGTGTCTTGATGCAAGACTCGAGAGTCGTAGCGTATGCATCACGCCAACTAAAACCTCACGAGGAGAATTATCCGACACATGACCTGGAGTTGGCAGCGGTCGTTTTCGCTCTAAAGATATGGAGACATTATCTTTATGGGCGGAAGTGTCGAATGTTCACCGACCACAAGAGCTTAAAATATATATTCACTCAGAAGGAGTTGAATTTGAGACAGCGAAGCTAGTTGGAACTTATTAAAGACTACGATTTAGAAATAGCATACCACGAGGGGAAGGCGAATGTGGTAGCCGATGCCCTAAGTCGGAAAACCCAACACGTGACAAACTCGTTCGTAATTCCGCCGGCATTGTACATGGAGTTAGCAAGATTAGAGTTAGAACTTGTGCATCCTGGCACAGCGAGTGAAACGATCAACGCGATGGTCGTAGAAACTCCAATATTATACGAGATTCGACTCGCCCAACCGGGCGACCCGAAACTCGAAAAGATAAAAGGGTGTATTGCCGAAGGAAAGGCAATAGGATTTGCTATCCACGAGAATGGAACCATCCGTTTTAAAGGGAGATGGTGTGTGCCTTAGAAGTGTGCCGAATTGAAGCAAAAGTTGATGGAGGAAGGACACAACACGCCATATTCCGTACATCCCGGAGGTGACAAGCTATACAAAGATCTGAAGAAGATCTATTGGTGGCCGGGAATGAAGAAGGAAGTGGCAAACTTCGTAGCGAAATGTCTCACCTGCCAAAAGGTTAAGGCAGTGCGACATAAACACTTAGGATTGATGCAACCACTAGAGATTCCAAGTTGGAAGTGGGATAGCATCTCGATGGACTTTGTCTCGGGATTACCCCGATCACCTAAAGGCATGAACAAAATTTGGGTAATTGTGGATAGGCTAACAAAGACAGCCATATTTATCCCAATGAAAGACACGGGGACTATGGACCAATTGGCCCGAGCCTACATTGATAATGTGGTACGACGACATGGAGTACCACATGATATCATTTCCGATAGAGACAGTAGATATGTCTCTCATTTCTGGACGGAGTTACAAAAAGCTCTCGGTACTCAAATCAAAATGAGCACCGCATTCCACCCGATGACGGATGGACAAACCGAGAGGACAGTCCAAACACTAGAAGACATGCTGAGAGCATGTGTGTTGGAATTCAAAGGGAATTGGGAATCTCATTTACCCTTAATTGAGTTTTCCTATAATAATAGCTACCATGCTAGCATCGGCATGCCACCATTCGAGGCATTGTATGGACGAAAGTGCCGAAGCCCGTTGAGCTGGGAAGAAAACGATAAGTCTGTGGTGGTGGGACCACAACTTATCGAAGACATGGATCAACAAATCAAAGTGATTCAAGGAAAAATGAAAGCTGCTCAAGACCGTCAAAAGAGTTATGCCGACGTGAGACGACGAGACCTAGAATTTCAAGTGGGAGATGGGGTCATGCTAAAGATATCACCCATGAAGGGGGTGATGCGCTTTGGCAAACGAGGAAAGTTGAGTCCTCGATATATAGGACCTTACGAAATTCTAGAACGAGTCGGAACTCTAGCTTACCGATTGGCTTTACCGCCACAATTAGATCGGGTTCATAATGTCTTCCATGTCTCACAACTAAAGAAGTATGTGCCGGACCCGACACATGTCCTTCAAGCCGAAATAATTGAACTCGATGAAGATTTGACTTATGAAGAAGTCCCACTGCGTATTCTCGACACTAAGGAACGAGTAACGAGGAACAAAACCGTCAAAATGATCAAGGTTCTTTGGTCGAACCACGAAAGTGAGACGGCAACTTGGGAAGTAGAATCCGACATGAGAGAACGCTATCCGACACTGTTCCAAGCTGACACCGACACAGTTATGGGGACATAACTGCAATCTTAAGGGAGAGAGGATGTCATACCGTATATTTTTCGTACATTCTTGTAATCAAACAAACAAATTCAAATTGTTTTGAACTACGTCATGACTTGATCCCTTCACCGGGTACGTAAGCAGCTTAGAAGTCTTAATTCTAAGTTCAGTCACAAAATGATAAAATAAACAAAAGACCTTAGCACGAGAAAAGCCGAAACACAACTTCGAGGACGAAGTTGATTCTAAGGAGGGTAGAGTGTAATACCCGAGAATTTTACAACATAAATAAATAAATAAATATAATAGATAAATAAATAAATACAATAGATAAATAAATAAATAAATAAATACAATAAATAAATAAATAAATAAATCAGTAAATACATTGAATAAATAAATATAGAAGAAATGAGAAATGAAATTAAAGGAATTTAATTAAACAAAAGAAATTAAATAAAGTTAAGTAAGTCGTTACACGGGTACCCGACCCGGTATAAATGAACTCGTTCGAGCCAAAACGTAACATTTGATCCGAAAGAAATAACGACACAAAATAGGAACCCGAAGGGAGTCCGGAAATTGGAATCCGAGAGCATAGAGGGATAGAAACCCGAAAGAGAGGCGGAAAAGCACGACGGATCGCACGAACCGCCCGGACTGAAGTCCAGGCGTACGTCGCGCGCTGGCCGCGCGGGTTTTAGGCAAAAGGCGCGCCAACCCCGCGCCACGCGACAGATTCGCCCGTTGCGTGAATCTCTCGCCCGAACGCGGATTTTTCGACTTTCGGTTGAACGTCTCTCGACTCAAGACCCTTAGGGTCAGATTTTGGACGCCCTACGACTTAGATATCTATAAATAAACCCCCTCGGAAGCCTAAACTCTTTTTCAAAACCCTACGACACTCTCTAAACACAAACGTAGTAATCCCGGAGTCAACGGAGGCACCCAAGAGACCAAGGAAGCAGCTTTTGGACGAAAATCAAAGGATCTCCGACGTGTGGTAAGTTCTAGTCCATCAGATTCTTCTTTGTTTCAATCCGAAAATGGATTCTAACCCCGTCTCTTTCCTTTCTACACCTCGAATTGGATCTAGAATGTAGAACCCGACGAATGGAGAGGAGAAACGGTGAACTGGAAGCCACGCCTTCGAAATAGACATCCCAGACGTTCACAAATCAGTAATTTAACTCTTACATGGTTTTGGGAGGAATTAATTCGAAACTAAAAGATTTAACAAGAAATCGTAAATCTGCCAACTTATGTTTTCTACCGACGCAACAGTTTTAATGAATTTTTCCGAACCTTAAAACGACTTCAACCGGAAAAACTTAAAACACAAAAAACGTTCCTAAGGCTTAGATCTATCTACTGCAAAATTTTCAGAATTTTTAAAGACGATTTGATATTTGAAAACCAACCGAAACCGAACTGCTTGAATCTAGATCTTGAAATTCTTGACAGAACTTAGGTCCGATCTTGATCACGTTTTTGACATAGGTTCCAGACCGATTTAGATCTTTGGCCGAAAATGGAAGTTGTAGATAATTGTCTTAAGATGGTCTCTGTAAAATTTCATCAAATTTGGAGTTGAATTGCTATGGTAGAATTTGAAATCTTTAAACTGTGACATATGAAATTCGGACAGAATTGTACTTCTGTGAAAATTTGTGTTTTTGACCTATTTCGGCATCTCGGATTGAAGAAATTAAAACACGAAAGTTGTAGATCTTGACGTTTTTGAGTCAGTAGTGAAATTTCGGAATTTTTGGAATTAACTCTGATTTTAGACGAATTTTAGAGTAAACTGTGGTTTACCGGAAACCAAATCTTGAAATCTTGTTGAAATATGAAATTAACCCTTAGGGTTGAAATGAGATGAAATATGATTTTTAAATAGAACAAATTGAAATCAGATTTTGAAATTTAAAATCCCCTTACAAACTTGATAAATTAAAATTAGGGGTGAGTGCTCTGCAGGGTGCCCCCTAACGATTCACTTCGTGCCTTAATGGACGATGGTGACCCCGCGCGCTAAACTTGAGATATGATATTGCCAAAACGGCGAGATATAGAGCCTACACTCTCGAGAATATCCACATGGGTTTCTCGAGGCTCCGGAGTGGTACTGGGTATGACTGATACGGTTGCGGCCGCCGGGCTACCGGCTAAACTTGTTGACATCGCGATGCTATCGTGAAACTTTGAAATACCGAATCTGGGATGTAATGGGGATATTAAATTAAATTAAATTAAATTAAACTATGCTGTTGTCCAATTAAATTACTTAAATGCTTTATTTAAATTATGGCTTTTATTTTAATTCATGCGAGATGTGTTGTTAAATAAAGCTCTGAAATAAATTATGCCATTGGATAGTTGATTAGACTAAATTGAATATTATGCTATTATCATGCTTTTACTTAATTATTAAAATTAATGGCTTTTAAACCCTACGATCATGCATGTGTTAACTTACTCAGCAAGTTGTGCTGACCAAACAATTTCTTTCTATTTTCTTTTCTTACAGAATATGTAGAGTGAACATGAGCACTTCATACATGGGAACTTATCTTTTGGGGAAAACATTATTTTGTTTTTAAATTCGCTCTTTAGACTATATTATTAACGGGCCTGTTTAACCCGTGTTTTGGCCATGTCGGCCCTATTCACATTTTCCGCTGCAATACTATACTTAAATATTATTTCCGCTGCGCTATGATATTATTATTTTCGAACTATATTGTATGGGCTGTTTTGAATGCTTTAAGTGTTTTAAATACTGCAATACCTAGCCTTGCATCTCTTTAGTAAGCCGGAGAAACCGTGTCTTACTAGGGAGGTGTGGCGGTGACACCCCGACCTGTGTTATCAAAAACCGGGGTGTTACATCAGCTTATCGCTCGTAGCATTTCCGTGTCCTAATTAGTCTAGTCTAAATTGGTTCCAACTCCTCCTATCGTCCTTGCGATCGATCTTGTGATTTATCTCGTGATTTATTTTGTGAGTTATTTTGTGAGTTATTTTGTGACTGAACTTAGAAATTAGTTCCAAACTGCCTACGTACCCTGTGAAGCGATCAAGTCATGACGTAGTTCAAAACAATTTGAATTTATTTTTTGCTCGGGTGTTACAGTCCTCTTTGACACAAATGTCATTAGCAGATGCATTGTCAAGGGTTAAAGAAAATATTTTCTTTTCAATAAACCATTTGACAACACTAGTAAATGCATCTGACAACTTGGCACCCATATGCCGACCACCTACATGCATGAATTTTATAATTTTTTTCTGAATATTCCACTCTTCATCAATCCAGTGGACAGTGATGCACATGTATCCTTTGTTATGGTTCGATGTCCACATGTCCATAGTTGTGCTAAATCGACATTTCACAGTTTTCAAATATTCATAAAGCTTTTCTTTTTCTTTGCTAAAAATTTCCATTAGCTCATGTCTAACCGTGATGCGACTTTACATAGGAAAGGAGGGACGCAGGGATTTCACAAAATCAATAAAATACTCATGCTCAACAATGCTAAACGGCTACTCATGCATGATTATAGCCAAATAAAGTTTTTTCACGCTCAAATCTTGATCGTACCTGTAAGGTTCAACAACACTACAACCACTTCCACCTCCAGACCTTGTTCCTCCTGAATGGCAGACTTTCAGCTTCAATTCTTGCTGCTCAGGAATGAGGGAATGCTTGTTTTTCAAATGATTCCAAAGGACTCTAGTGCCATTTTTACTCTCACCCCTTGTTTTGTATATGCAACGATTGCACTGTGCCCAAATAATTTCTGATTTACTACCATCTAGCTCAACCATTTCTTTGACCTTTGTAAAATGCATCCACACCTCAAATGTGGTTTTCTTGGGTTTTTTAGCTATAGGTTGATCACCATCATTTTCTTTCTCCTCCCCAACATCTTTATTTTATGATGTAGATGATGCATCAACGCTTGCATTGGACTTTTGACGGGGAGTAAGATGTGCATCAAGAGGAGAAGCATCAGGAAGGTCACCAATTGTAGGATCAAACGGTGACAATGCATAATCCTCCATTATTCATTCACGCAAAAACCTGAAAGGTAGAACAGTAAACTCCCATTACAATCCTTCCAAAATCAAGCAACAAGCTAATATGAAATTTGATAGTATTTCAATCCAACATTTTCAGAAAAATCATATTTTGAGCAGAGCTAAAGTAATATTAGCTTAAACTAAAACCATCCACATTCAAGCATATAATGAGGTTTTACAATCCTAAGGATGCAAAAGAATAATATAAAATGATGAAAGCCAAATAATAGTAAGGCAGAACCTAGTATTTGCTTGAGGGGTGTGTTGCCTGTGGAACCCATAGAAACAAAACAAAACAAAAAAAACCTTGTGATGTAACTAATGATTGAATCATTATTGCTCCTCTCTAAAAAAACACATTCAATAGTCTAACCAATAGCAAGAGTCAAGAAATCAACATGACTAAACAGCAAGTATAAAAAGAATTCAAATTTTCATACTACCAAAACCTAAATTCTCTGCCACTGCATGTAATAAATATTAAAAATATGATGAGCGCACACTGCTCCCTTTTCTTCCTAAAAAAATTCAAAGTCATCCAGATTTGATCAACAACAATAGTTAATTAATTAAAATGTATATATTTTCAATCCTCAACTTTTCTTCTTTATCGGCGTATGTCCTAGTATTGATCATGCTTGATCACATAACCCCATAATCAAAATCCTATAATTCTTTCATCCTCTTCCCTACGGTTAACCCTATTACAATCTCTACTATTAACCCATGGCGCAGCAAAATTCTTGGTAAGACTTCAAAAATTTGTATTCCTATGAAACAAAATCGAAAACTTTGCATTCATCTACCTTTACAAAATCGACTACCTTTACTGCGAGCTCTTCAAAACATTGCTCGACATTTTCGTGAGTTTTGGCACTGCTTTCGAAAAATAGACATCCAAGCTCTTTCGCTAAGGCAACCCCTTCTTCCCTGCTCACAAATCGTTCAGTTTACTGAGGAGCAGCCGTGGTGGAGGACGGCGAGCAACGGTGGGCAGAAACCGAGGACAATGTCCGAGTTGAGACAGGAATAGGATGGGGACCGACTTTGTCTGTGATGATGAGAATGACGGCAGTGGTCGAGTGGCGGAAAGGCAGCGATCGAGCGGCGGAAGGGCGGATCAAGTTTGGGGGATTTAGGGTTGGAGGCGGCGGCAGAATTTTGGACTGACTCGATCACTCGAATATGTCTATGTGAAATGTTTTTGAGTTTTAACTAATTAACTATTAAAAAAATATAAATTAATAATTAAATTTTGTAATATCCGGATATCCGGATTAAAAATCCGGATAATATCCGATCAATATCCGATCGGATCCGGATACGGTCGAATATTTCAGTTTCCGTATTCGTATCCGTATCCGAAGATTTATATCCATATCCGTATCCATATTCGAAAATATCCGACCGGATAGCAAAAAACGGATATGAGTTCGAATATTATCGGATACGGCATCGAGTCGGTCGGATATTTACCGTACCGCTTTCACCCCTAGTTAATCCCTTGCAAATTAACAAAATATCATGCTAATTGATCCGACGAGCCTATCACCTAAAATAATATATTCCCTTCCATCTCGGGGAACATGCCTCAAAAATTGATAAACCAGAACATGAAATGGAACTTTGTCCACAACAGCACAAAAATACAGCATAAGAAGTTTTTAAAATATGTCCTCCAAAATTAGGCATATCTAGAGTAGCCAATTTCATCATTCATAATCAGAAGAAAATATACATCGACTTCTAGCATCATGCAACAATCAGTCGGTTGTCACATAAACCCATAAAAGGAGGACTCAAGAGAACACTTGCATAGCAGGGTTAGGCAAAAGGCTCCACACAGTATACACCAGCAGCGAAACACTCACAATAGCTACATTTGGGAAGTAACTAATTACACATATTTTTCCAAAAAACAATAAATGATGTTTATTACTTTGTCTCAATAATTTGCATAATTCATGTTCCAGTTAGGTCTAGGAATCATAGCTGGTGCACTAACAATTAGAGAAATAACATGACTTACAGTTTCAAACATCTCGACTTTTTACAGTTGCATCGCTTACAAGACTCTCCTTCCCTGCTGGTTATGTCTTGCGTCTGATAGAATTCAAGTCGTGAGCAAAAAAAAAATTGGCCCATCAGATCAAAAAAAGGTAGAGAAAGAAATGGACATACCTCTTCTTCTTCTGACAAGTCTGGATGATCTCCACGCGTGGCGTATATGCACATTCTAGGCAAGGATCGTTGACAGGGAGGACACCATTTTCAAAAGTATCACTTTTTCTTTCCAGTGAATCAACCAAACTATTTTGAAACAACTCTTGACCAAAAGTTTAAGGAGGGAAATTAGCATACAACGTGCATCCGATCAATAATCTCCCAGAAGCTAAAGCCTCATAATTGCTTATTTAAATGCAAACCCACGCCAGGCAATGCATGCTGTAGAAATTGTAATTGTTGGCTGGAAGAAGTGCTTCCATCTGAATGTAGCAATAAAGAGGAATAGCATCTTTAGTAAATGAAATTATGGGTATCATATTACAAATTTATTCAAATAAAGATACAGACCTTGAATGAAAGATTTCTCACGATAAGTTTCCACTTCTGAGTTTTAGAGCCCTGATCAATAAATCAAAAAAAAATTAACAGAACAAACAAAGAGCGGGGGAGGGGGGAGGAGCAAGCACATTCATTCCATTACTTAAAGCAATGGCACCAAAGAGCTATAACTTCATAAAGCTATTGATTGCACTGAACACTCAATCACAGATATTACTTGAATTTCAATTTTTCTTCTTAGAGAAAAGGGTTAAGGAATTCAAACTTTTGCATTACTCGAAATAAAATAGGAATACTTTTAGCAACACGGTTTGTTCACTGCGGTGGCATTTGCATAATGTCCTCATTAGTTCTGGCAGTTATCAACAATCCAATATTTTTCTTGAATTTGTTCACACCACACAGATCAATCAATCTTGCTGTTGGCTAGAATATTGCTACAAGAAATAACAAGGTTTCCCACTGCAAAAACTTCTACATAGTAATTTGGTGCAGTAAATAAACCGGTAAACCTCAACAGTAAAATCCATGTCAAGAAATTAAACAAAAATGAAACCTGCATTGGTTTTGTGAGCAAACTCAATCAAATAACATATTTCTACCTCTCCCCCAAGCTGACGTGCCCAAACAGATCCTCCATGCATCTCTTTCTGGTGTAGCGCTGCAACACAGTCACGAGCTGACTTTACACTTGTAAAGATCGTCGATGCAGCATTCCTTCTGCATCCATCTTTAGCTAGTCCTGCAGATTATTATATTTTCTAAGGGGCTCTACCCATACAAATTACAAAATATCCAAATCCATTATGGTAACTGTTCATAGATACAAACATATGTAATACACAATTCCTGATACCTTTGAACAAAACTTAATTTTTTTTAAAAAAAAATTAAAATAAAAATAAAAAAATAAAAAAGAAGTATGCTAGCAAGGAATTTTCCAATAACACGTTTGCTAACTTAAGGCAAATTTTATGGTTTCAATTTGACAACTGAATTCACAATGTGTTCCTTTTAGGCACCTCAGAATTAAAAAGAAATTTGTCATTAATTATTGTCACATACAGCGTGACTATCTAGCACATTTGTTCAAATATATACCCTGACAACATAAATCTAAATTCAAATAAGCTTAAATCAAATTCTCATCATAACAAATTGATGTAGAATCTACAGCCTAATCAAAGGTAATTGTGTCATCCATAGCTCAGTATCCAAAAATATAATATCAATATAAGTACCATGATGCTCAAGTTCTTCCTCTGGAAGAGGATATGTAAATGAGCAGACGGTGCCAAACTCCCTAGACTTGACATTGATTTCCTCAGTCATATCATCGTTACAAAGACAACCAAATATGACTGTCTTAGCAACCCTGTTTAATAACACTTGAATGATTAAAACAACAAAAGAATTCAAGTGCTTATGAAAAATAGAGATTGGGCCTAGAAAAAACAAATAAACGACCACATTTCTTGTTTCAACATTCTAAAAGGGAAAAACAAAAAGAAAAAAAAAAACATGGAATGAAGATTAAAAATCCACTCATTGATATATTCAAAGAAAACCATAGAACCAAGTTAATTAAAACAAATATATAGATATATGAGAATAAAAATTATTCAAATGCCGCAGAATACACACTTCAAACTTCATTTATTCTGTGAATTCATAACTAAACCTAGAGATATATTGATATCATCTCAAAAACTAGACATCGTCACCTAAAGCCATGGCACAACCCGAGAATTGCTGCAACATTCAGTAAGTAAACAAGATTCACAATAAGTCATACGGCAATTTCATCAAAAGAATTAATTCCACAAAAAGTGTTCGATATGATGACACATACTATATTTGATATGATGACAGTATTCGAAGTTGCTGAAGCAGCATGGAACAAAGAACTAAGACGTCCGTGATGGCCGAAGAGCTATGAGGCGGAGGGAGAGAGTACGCAGAGATCCATAGAGGCGGAGAGGAGAGGAGGAGACGATTCCAACTTCAGCTACAATTTCAGCATCTGGTTTCAACCTCCATTGATGATTTTCGAGCCTCGATTTCAGCCTCTATTGACGTCTTGATTTCAGCCACCATTGACGATTCAAGCTTCAACCTCAACTTACGCCATCTCTGTACAAAACATAGACAGCCATAAGATGCAACGAAATAAAGAGACACAAAATAAAAGGACCATCAGCCATTGTCGCATAAAGGTGTTGTAGCAAAGAAACTACCTGTAGAAAATAAGCCTGGTGAATTTCTACCCGAAAGTGACTGCAAACAAATGGCACAGACAAATTTGAAACCTATGCATCAATTAATGGGCAGGAGAAGACGAAATTGTAAGGGAAAAAGTGAATTTCCAAGATATTCATATACCAGTAAAATAAAATTGGTAATATTTTGGCAGACCTCTAGACGCCTAGTACGAACTATGATCAGTGATCCATATCAATCAAGGAAGTCGGAACATTTAATCATGGGCAGTTGTATAATTATATTTTCTCTTTGCCTCTCCCCAGTACAACCTGCAGACAAGGAAACAAACAATTACACCAACGAGACTGATTCAAGTAAATTGAAATAATTCCTGCCAAATGGAGAGTACTCTTTGGACCTGGAATTGTACAAGTAAACAATACATGACATCCTAATTGAACCCTAAATTTTGGCTTTAA
Source organism: Hygrophila difformis (assembly GCA_030278955.1). Lineage (NCBI taxonomy): Eukaryota > Viridiplantae > Streptophyta > Magnoliopsida > Lamiales > Acanthaceae > Hygrophila > Hygrophila difformis. The sequence goes on from JAOANR010000008.1 coordinate 48,139,396, forward strand.
ATTATACTGTTTGAACACTACAATTACCTTAAGAAACGTAACTGCTGCATTTCATTTTCTCTTTTCCATTGTCATCTTTCCCTAACCTAATTCCTGGTCCCAAATCCCTCTACAGTTGTCTCCATCTCCGTATGCCTCGTGCCCTATCCCTCCGCCTCATTCGTTTTCTTAACCCGTTTCCCTACCGCCGCCGCTGCCGAATGTTTCTCAACCACTAAACCGACGGCGAAAGCGAAGGGGTGCGAGGGGGGTTACTGAGAAAAAGAAAACTGAGCAACGGCGCCGAGGAGACCGGAGTTTGGGAGTTTAGAATGGGGCGGCACGGCCGATCTCTCTCACTGAAATGAAAGTGCAAATTGAAGAATTTAATCGAAGCAAGGAGCGGGCAGGAGCACAATGACGAAGAAAGGGGTACGCTACAAGAAAACAACAACAAGCGTACCTACTGTCTTCTATCGGAGAATTAGGGTTGAGCTGAAAACGTGAAACACACCAACGCTGGCTTCGCGAGAGGTGTAACACCCCAGATTTGATAACCTATGCCCGGGGATGCCTACGCCACACCTTCTCAAGCAACACGCGAATCTTTTTGAGCTCACTTGAGAAGATGCTAAGGCTAAGTTGTACCAATACTATAAAAATAATTTAAAAACCATTCAACCGATGCCCGAATAAAAATTCAGAGTAAAGTCTAACATGCATAATTTAAAACAGTGCGGAAGCTAGGTAAGGGCCAAAACACCGCCAAACCATAAGTTTGGAGTTCGTAAAAGAATTTAAAAAAAGTGCGACAAGTCTTCGGAAATTCTCATCCCAAATGTAAATGCCATTCGCTAATCTTCAACATCTGAAAAAAATAGAGACAGCGTATCTATCAATACAACGATACTGAGTAAGTTAATACACAACACAACGAAGCTTAAAAATTTTAGAAGAGTATTCAGAATAGAATTTTACTTTAAAAGACGGGTAATTAATTAAGGAGGAATATTTAAATCTTACACCTGCCGAAAGATCTTTTTCAAATCTCATTATGAAGAGACACCCGTCCTTGGGGAATCGAACCCACAAGAACTCAAATACATTCTTTTACCATTGTTTCAAGAACTCAAATACGTTCTTTTACCATTGTTCATTATGATCGAGGACACCCGCCCTTGGGGAATCGAACCCGCAAGAACTCAACATACATCCTAGGGAATCGAACCCATAGGAGTCAACAATATCCTGGGAAATCAAAACCGCAGGAAAAACATACACCTTGGGAATCGAACCCACAAGGCAAGTGAAAGCAGTGACCCTATACAGACATACTCCGGAGCCCTAGATAACCCATACGGATACATCTAGGAGTATAGAGTCTTACAATCACATAATCATATTTGCCGTTTTGGCCATGAGAGGGGGTGGCCCAACGAGCTCTACCTAGTGCACTTACCCTCGAGAAATAATCAAAGCATCCCACTCGATCACATTTCACAAAGTTTCAAAATCCATTTTTTTATCATTTCCAAAACATGACTACATTTCCAGAATATACATATTTCAAAATGAGTAAAGTTCGACTCATCGTTCACAAGGAATACGCAATATGGATTTCACCGACAATTTAAAACTATGGCAGATCTCAGAATCGCATTTGAAAATGTTGCAATTCATTTTCAAAAATTCCGAAACTTTTACAGGAACTAGAAAACACCAAAATGAACATTTTTCATAGAAATAGGCATCTTCAAATTCGGACTTTAAATAGGCCATAAAAATTGATTTCAGAAACCATTGTTCCAAGGATTTTAAAGACTTCAGCAAATCCGACCACAGTATTTAAAAATCCATAAAAATTTCAAACGGGTTCCTAAAATCGTAAAAATTTATGGAGATGTTCTAGACACAATATGGAAAAAATCTTATGAAGACACCGACCACAAATATCCAAAATAGGCTGATCCAAAATGCACAACAAAATCGGACATCTTAAAAACTCAAATCTAACAGCATAATATAGCAGCAAACCAGATCCATTTTCGGATTACAAATCAACTCCAAAAATTCTAAACATTTACAGGAATCATCTTTAGAATGTTAGAAACATTTTTCATTTAGGAAAGATCTTCTAAAAATGCACGGATCTAAGTCGAATTTACAGGACAACAGAAACTAGTCGAGTGAAAACCCTAGTGATAGATTTCATATGGAATGGGAAATGATCTAGATCTCGACTTGCACTCAACCAAAATCTCTAAAACTTGATGTACATGATATTAACTTACCTTAGGAGTGATTAGGATGAACAACTCGAGTTTTGATGGTCCATAGTGTCGGAGAACAGTCCGCGAACTCAACGCAGCTTCCGAATGGCTGCGGTTTTAGATGCGTCTAAGATTTCAGAATTATAACCACTAAATTCGAGTTTATGGACAAGAGAAGAGATGGAAGGAGGATTACTTGCTGCCTTAGTGATTAGAAGATGGAGACTTGGAATTCGAATTGTATGGCTGCTATATTTGAAAAGCACACAAGAAGTCACAAGAACACTCACAACTCACAGCCCTCTCTCTCACTCTTGGATCTGCTGCAAGTTCTTCAAACTTTATTTTTTTTCTCTTTGTTTCAAGTGATGGAATGGACGATAATTGGGGCTGTTAATGAAATGATGAGACTGCTACATATGCAAAAATTGATGATTCATAAATCATCTTTACTCTATAATGAATTGCTACAACCTTCCTCCTCCCCATGAACTCTAACGTCCATGCTTCCATTACCTTCCCTATTGATTGAATTCATTTCACAGCTTCTCATCCAACACTGCAGAATTTTCCTTTTTCTTGAGTGATGGAATGGACGGCTATAATGACAGTAATTATGTAATACCCGAGAATTTTGCAACATAAAACAAATAATTAAATAAATAAATAATTAATAAATAAATAAATAATAAATAAGTACACTAAATAAACAAAGAGAAAAAGAATATGAAATGAAGTCTAGTCTAAAAAGGAATTAAAGTTCCAATACTCAAGAAATTTAATCGAATAAATTGAACACCAAAACCCGACACAAATGAACTCGAGAACTCTAGTCCAAACGTAAATTTAGGTCCGAATAAAATAATGATAGGGTTCCTATTTCCGAAGATACCCCGAAAATCCGAATCCGAGAACATAGAGGGATAGAAGTCCGAAAGAGAGGAGGAAGAGCACGACGGATCGCACGACCCGCCCGGACCGAAGTCCAGGCGTGGGCCGCACGGTGGCCGCACGGTGAAAGGCCAATTGGCGCGCCATGACCGCGCCACACGACAGATTCGCCGGTTGCGAGATTCACTCGCCCGAATCCGGATTTTCCGACTTTGGTTGTATTCCTTTCGGCTCAAGACTCACCAAGGCCGACCTTGGACGTCCCTAGGTCGTGCCTATCTATAAATAAGACCTCTTGTCAGCCCCGAACATTTTCCAAAACCCTACAATTCCCTATACATTCGAAAAACCCTAATTCTGGAGTCGTCGGAGGCACGAAACCAAGGCAAGGACTGCTTGGACAAAAATCGGAAGATCTCTAACGTTGTGGTAAGTTCTGATCCGAACTTTATTCCATATACAATCCAAAAACGGATTCTAACTTCGTTCTTTTTCTTCTCTACGCCCCGAATCGGATCTAGAACGAAGAACCCGACGAACGGAGAGGATAAATGGTGGACTGGAAGCCACGCCTCCGAATCGACGATCCCGGATGCCCAAAAATCAGTAAGTTAATCTTACTATGGTTTGGGAGGAATTTAAAATTCACTTGATCTAACGATTTAAACCAACAACGTAAAATCTGTCAAAACGAAATATTTAACGACGCAGCGTTTTTGCTTGATTTTTCCGAACCCATAAACCTATTTAAACGAGGAAACTTAAAACACAAAAAACGTTCCTAAGACATTAATCTAGCTACTGTAAAAATTTCATAATTTTTGGTTATGATTTGATATCTGAATTTATTCTCAAACCAAACTGCTTTAAAGAGAAATCTGGACAGAACTTAGGTTCGAACTTGATGACGATTTTGACACTAGATCTAGACCGAATTAGATCTTTAGCTGAAAATGAAAGTTGTAGGTAATTGTCTTAAGAAGGTCTCTGTAAATGTTCGTTAAATTTGGAGTTGATTTGCTATGGTAGATCTCGAAATTTTGAAACTGTTGTACACGAAATTCGGACAGATTATTATCCTGTTAGAAATTGACGTTTTTCATCTACTTCCGTACCTCGGATTGTAAAACTTAAAACATGAAAGTTGTTCATCTATAAGGTTTCGAGTCACTGGTAAAATTTCAGAATTTTTGGATTAAAACTCCATTTGAAATGAATTTTGAAGTAAACTGTGGTTGACCGAGTCAAATCTTGAAAACTTGTTGAAACGGTGAAACTAGCCTTTAAGGTTTAAACGAGTAGAACACTCTTTGAAATAAATACATGAAATATGAAATTTAGGAAATCCCCTTTACGAACTTGATCTTTTAAAATTAGGGGGTGAGTGCTCTGCAGGGTGCCCTCCTAACGATTCACATCGTGCCTTTATGGACGATGGTGACCTACGTGAAATTTTTGAGATATGTTGCCAAAACGGCATGAGATATATGGTCTACACTCTCGTGAATATCCATATGGGTTTCCCGAGGCTCCGGAGTGGTACTGGGTATGGCAGATACGGTTGCGGCCGCCGGCTTCTGGCTAAATTTGACGAGATTGCAATGCAATCGTGAAATACTTGAAATACTAAATTTTGGGAGTAATGGGGATAGTTAAATATCTATTTATTGTCCTTTTAAAATTATTAAATGCTTTATTTAAATTAATTATGGTTTTTATTTAAATTATGCTAAATGTATTATTGATCAGTGTCATGAATTAATTATGCAATTTGGTTAGATAACTAGATTGAATTATTTATGATTTATTATCATGCTTCTATTCAAATATTAATTAATGGCTTTTAAACTCCACGACCATGTCTGTATTAACTTACTCAGCAAGTTGTGCTGACCAAACCATTTATTTCCTTTTTCTTTACAGAGTATGTGGAATGAACATGAGCACGTTCATGCATGGGGGAAACTATATTTTTGGAAAACTTTTATATTTAAATTCTTGCATTAGACTGTAGTTAAACGGGCCTGTTTAACCGGTGTTTTGGCCATGTTGGCCCTATTTACATTTTCCGCTGTAAAACTTATACTCTGATATTGTTTTCCGATGCATTATGATATTATTTTCGAACTTATATCGTATGGGCTGTTTTTAAATATTTTTATATTCTGCAATACCTAGCCTTGCATCTCTTTAGTAAGCTCGGAGAAACCGTGTCTTGCTAGGGAGGTGTGGCGGTGACCAAAAATCGGGGTGTTACAAGTTGGTATCAGAGCCCGGCTATTTTTAAACTACTATTTTTAAACTGTTATTTTTAAACCATTATTATTTTTAAACTACTATTAATATTTTGACTATGATTTTAAATTTTTAAAGTATTATTTCCATGGAATAAATTTTTATTTTTAAAACCCATGGGAATTAGAAAAAAATATATATACAGTGCTTAAATTATTTTTGGGGGGAATCATCATTTGCATTTGCATATTGCATTTCCTTTATTAGAGAACTTAGAATCTTGGCGAATTTTAACTGAGAATCTTGGCGAATTTTAACTTAGAAACTTGGCGAATTTTAACTTAGATCTTTTGCTTGCGCTAGATGGCTAGTCAAGACATGATGAACTTGATGATCAAAATGATGAACGCTCACTTCGATTCACAACAAACCATAGAACAAATGAAACACCGTATAGCTCACTTGGAGGCAAATCTGCACCAAATGGGAGACTTAAGGGAAGCTGACCTCCAACACTTCCTGAACTTGAGAGCTGTTGATCAGGGTCGCATAAAAGACTTAGAAACTCAAGTGCGAAAACTCACCGAACGAAGCGATGCGATGATAGACCAAATCAAGGACTTAGGAATGGATCTGCACGACCTCACTGATATAGTGGTACCATGCAGCCCAGTGGAAGACCACTTGATGGGACCACGAAGCCCAACACCCCCAGTGGAGAGTCCATCAGGCCTTATCCATGGACGCTACGGAACCCTTGGACTCTGGCCTCACATGGTCCGCCCGTCACCAAACCCAAGCCCAAACCTAAGCCCTGTAGAGAACCATTTGGAGGAACTACAAGAACCAACTCCGGAAGCCGTCGATCCACCTTCCCCAGTGTTTCATGGACCTTTGGGCACCGCCAAGTCTCTGATGAGGATGATCCAATGGAAGACCCCAACACTCTGCCAGAGGAAGCATAGATCTTCTAGATACTTGTCTTAGATAGTACATTATTTTGCGCATCCTATTGCTTGTATTAAATTTCTTGTAAGGAATAAAATACAAGTTTGATTTTTTTTTTTTTGAAACTCCTTCACCCTAAATAAGTCGGAAAAAAAAAAAAAAAACGTATGTCATAGGAGAACGGAATGGTTCAACACATTTTCTCTGAACGACAATAGTCAAATCAAACAACTAAGCAAGGTTACAACGGAAAGCATAAACTACTAAACATAATCAGTAAGATCACTGTTATACAGTCTCATAGAAAAACAACCAAATAAACCACTACCACTACGAGTCTAAAGGGAGATGCAGGGACGAAAGATCACTGGTCGGGAGGCGGGAACTGACGACGCATATACTCATCCATTTGGCGCATGTAGGCATACATGTCGGTCATGGTGGCCTTCTGCTCCAGCTGCCTCGTGGTGATCGTATCCATGCGAGCCTGGAATAGATCCATCCGGGCATCCAAAGCATCATAACGAGCCTGCCCAGCTGCGAACCCAGCATCTATACTAAGCTGCATACCCTGCATCATCTGAAGTATCTGCGGCATCTCCGGACCCTGCTGGGGAACCACGGGAGGAGGAGGTGGCTGCTCCGGAGGAACAACTAGAATCAAATCGCCATCATCAGGCTGCGGGCGAAGTACAGCCCGAGGAACTCCACGACGTAAGGCACTACGCCGAGCGGCGTAAGTCGGGATACGGTAACAACCACCTGCTGCTAACTCGTACGGATCTGTCTCCGGAGTCGTGCGAATCCCCTGCGCCGCGCACAAACCACAAATGAGGTGGACATGGGTAATCACCCTACTCCCTCGTCCTCTCCGCATACCCCTCAAATTGTCCTCAATACAAGCTCCCACATTCACCCTACCGCCTCGCGCGATAAAGCAAATGGTCTCGTACACATGGTCCATGACGATATGACTCCGGGTAATCGGCCGGACGCGCCCTAACCATATCTGGGTGAGCTCTCGCCAAGGGGAGTCCATCGTCGTCAACCGCAGCTCGTGATCATGCTCGAGCTGAGGAGCCACCAAGGTGCATAAGACACCCCATGCAGGAGCAATAACACGGCCCTCAGGCTGTGGACGGAATACGCCGTCGTCAGGCAGACCGAAATAGACATTGATCGCCCGAGCACTGAAGTCGAGATAGCGACCACGAACCCATACTCGAGATAAGTCGTCACCCTCCCCAAGACCGCCAATGTTGGCGATAACCTCCATAGCCAGATAACCGGAGGCAACGCCCTCGGGATGACGTGCGAGCCCAGTCCACTGCAAGTACTTCAAGACCGCACTGACCCTGTTATCACCCAAATGATCAGGATATATGCCTCTCTCGGGGACATAAGCCTTGTTTCGACGGAGCTCGTCGAAATACAAGTCCTGGGCGGCCCTCGTCCTGAAACGAAACCTATCATGCCGGTGAGGACGCACCTGGTCAGGGAGACCCCTGAGTCTCGGACCCCTCTGCTCCTCGTCCTCCTCAGACTCACTGTCGTCAATGTCCGGCATCACCGGAGCGACAGTACTAGGACCGGCTACATCGCGCCGAGTAGCTCGTCTCTTGGCCCCCGGAGGACACATGAGAGACCCAAGACAACCCACAGGAAAAGCAACATCCTGCGAACACCCAATACCTATTATAAGGCTAAGTTCCGCACATTAATTCACAAGCAAAAACACATAAAAACATCAAATATATGTTTCCAACGGGAGAAATCCAAAAAGGGCTTCAAACCCAATAGTTCGCCAATACAAAACGGAAATTAACCAAACCAAAGGATGTGCCCAAACAAATTCCAAAACCCATTGTGGCATTTCGTCGAACACTTTCTGTGCGCAATAAACTAAGTTCAAAGTTTACTTGTAAACACATGGGAATTAACCACAAAACCAAACAATTACTTAAACAACGACCCATACTCGCAATGTATCGATAAACAATAGCAATTAAACCATACTCATAACTATAATACCAACATAATTCGAAAACTTCATATATGTCCTAATACCCAAATTCTAATAGAAACTACCCCAGAAAAATGGGCATAAATTACCACACAAACACTACCTAACTAACAAAATAAGCACCAAGTATCACATAGACCCGCTAATTGCACGAATCAAGCCTAAAACAACAAATCCCCAATTCTTATACCTAAACCCTAATTTCTAAATTCACCCCAAAAATCAAGTTATTCGAAGCATAAAAATTGAAATTGGCAAGTAGAAGTAGTAAAAACATACCTTACAAAGCAAAATCCAAGTCGGGAATGGAAGAATTGGAGGATGAGAGAGCGAATTTGGGAGCAAACTAGAAGAAGCCTCGGAAGTGAAAATGGGGGGGAGTGGCTCGCGCGGGGCGCGAGCCCCATTTTCTCAAACTGCTGTGGCCGCGCGATCACCGCGCGCTGCCGCGCGGGCCACGAAAAATGTTTTCTTATTTACTTTTTTTATTTACCTTACCTTCTATTATTTTACACATCCAACTATACGGCAAGTTGTCCAAATGCGATTTTTGGTTGAAGGAGATAGCATTTCTTGGACATATAGTATCCACTGATGGAGTCTCAGTGGATCCGGCGAAAGTTTCTGCCGTAACCGAATGGGCAGCGCCGACAAGTCCAACGGAAATAAGGATTTCCTTGGATTGGCTGGATACTATAGACGTTTTGTGAAGGATTTTTCGAAAATCGCACGTCCTTTAACCCAGCTACTGAAGAAATGAGTCAAATACGAGTGGACAGAGGCGTGTGAGACTGCGTTTCAAGAATTGAAGAAACGACTCACAACGACACCCGTATTGACGCTACCATTAGAGAATGGTGACTTCGAAGTTTATACCGATGCTTCGAAGGAAGGTTTAGGTTGTGTCTTGATGCAAGACTCAAGGGTCGTTGCATATGCATCACGCCAACTGAAACCTCACGAGGAGAATTACCCGACACACGACCTGGAGTTGGCAGCGGTCATTTTCGCTCTAAAGATATGGAGACATTATCTCTATGGGCGAAAGTGTCGAATGTTCACCGACCACAAGAGTTTGAAGTATATATTCACTCAGAAGGAGTTGAATCTAAGACAGCGAAGGTGGTTGGAACTTATTAAAGACTATGACTTAGAAATATCCTATCACGAAGGGAAGGCGAATGTGGTAGCCGATGCCCTAAGCCGGAAGACCCAACAAGTGACAAACTCGTTGGTGATTCCGCCGGCATTGTATATGGACCTGGCGAGATTGGATTTGGAACTCGTGCATCCGGGCACAGTGAGTGGAGTAATCAACGCGATGGTCATAGAGACTCCAATATTGGACGAGATTCGACTCGCTCAACCGGGCAATGCGAAACTCGAGAAGATAAAGGGGTATATTGCCGAGGGAAAGGCAATAGGATTTGCTATCCATGAAGATGGAAGCATCCGCTTTAAAGGGAGATGGTGCGTGCCCCAGAAGTGTGCCGAGTTGAAGCAAAGGTTGATGGAAGAAGGACATAACATGCCCTATTCCGTGCATCCCGGAGGCGACAAACTTTACAAAGATCTTAAGAAGATCTATTGATGGCCGGGAATGAAGAAGGAAGTGGCAAACTTCGTGGCGAAATGCCTCACCTGCCGAAGGGTTAAGGCAGTGAGACATAAACCCTTAGGATTAATGCAACCACTAGAGATTCCAAGTTGGAAGTGGGATAGCATTTCGATGGACTTTGTCTCGGGATTACCCCGATCACCTAAAGGCATGAACAAGATTGGGGTGATTGTAGATAGGGTAACGAAGACGGCCTTATTTATCCCAATGAAGGACACGTGGACTATGGACCAATTGGCCCGAGCCTACGTTGATAATGTGGTACGAAGACATGGAGTACCACATGACATCATTTCCGACAGAGACAGTAGATTTGTCTCTCATTTTTGGACGGAATTACAAAAAGCTCTCGGTACTCAAATTAAAATGAGCGCCGCATTCCACCCAATGACGGATGGACAAACCGAGAGAACGATCCAAACACTAGAAGACATGCTGAGAGCATGTGTGTTGGAGTTTAAGGGAAATTGGGAATCTCATTTACCCTTAATTGAGTTTTCCTATAACAATAGCTACCATGCTAGCATCGGCATGGCACCTTTCGAGGCGTTGTATGGACGAAAGTGCCGAAGCCAGTTGAGTTGGAAGAAAACGATAAGTCTGTGATAGTAGGACCACAACTTGTCGAAGAAATGGCTCAACAAATAAAGGTGATTCAAGGGAAAATGAAAGCCGCTCAAGACCGTCAAAAGGGTTATGCTGACGTGAGACGACAAGACCAAGAATTTCAAGTGGGAGATAGGGTCATGCTAAAGATATCACCCATGAAGGGGGTGATGCGCTTTGGCAAACGAGGAAAGTTAAGTCCTCGATACATAGGACCTTATGAAATTCTAGAACGAGTCGGAAATTTGGCCTACCGACTAGCTTTACCGCCACAATTAGACCGACTACATAATGTCTTCCATGTTTCACAACTAAAGAAATATGTGCCGGACCCGACACATATACTTCAACCAGAAGTGATCGAGCTCGATGAGGATCTGACTTACGAAGAAGTCCCAGTGCGAATTCTAGACGTTAAGGAGCGAGTGACGAGAAATAAGACCGTCAAGATGGTCAAGGTTCTTTGGTCAAACCATGAAAGTGAGACAGCAACTTGGGAACTGGAATCTGACATGAGAGAGCGATACCCGACACTGTTCCAAACTGACGAAGACACAGTTATGGGGACATAACTGTAATCTTAAGGGGGAAAGGATGTCATACCCGTTTTGTTTCGTGTTTTCGTGCATCTTTTGTAAACAAACAAACAAATTCAATTATTTTGAACTACGTTATGGCTTGATCCCTTCATAGGGTACGTAGGCAGCTTAGAAGTTGTAATTCTAAGTTCAGTCACAAAATAACAAAACAAACAAAAGTCCTTAGCACGAGAAAAGCCGAAACACAACTTCGAGAACGAAGTTGATTCTTAAGGAGGGTAGACTGTAATACCCGAGAATTTTACAACATAAAACAAATAATTAAATAATTAATAAATAAATAAATAATAAATAAGTACACTAAATAAACAAAGAGAAAAAGAATATGAAATGAAGTCTAATGGGAAATGAAGTCTAGTCTAAAAAGGACTTAAAGTTCCAATACTCAAGACAATTTAATCGAATAAATTGAACACCGAAATCCGACACAAATGAACTCGAGAACTCTAGTCCAAACGTAAATTTAGGTCCGAATAAAATAATGATAGGGTTCCTATTTCCGAAGATACCCCGAAAATCCGAATCCGAGAACATAGAGGGATAGAAGTCCGAAAGAGAGGAGGAAAAGCACGACGGATCGCACGACCCGCCCGGACCGAAGTCCAGGCATGGGCCGCGCGGTGGCCGTGCGGTGAAAGGCCAATTGGCGCGCCACGACCGCGCCACACGACAGATTCGCCGGTTGCGAGATTCACTCGCCCGAATCCGGATTTTCGACTTCGGTTGTATTCCTTTCAGCTCAAGACTCACCAAGGCCGACCTTGGACGTCCCTAGGTCGTGCCTATCTATAAATAAGACCTCTTGTCAGCCCCGAACATTTTCCAAAACCCTACAATTCCCTATACATTTGAAAAACCCTAATTCCGGAGTCGTCGGAGGCACGAAACCAAGGCGAGGACTGCTTGGACGAAAATCGGGAGATCTCTAACATTGTGGTAAGTTCTCATCTGAACTTTATTCCATATACAATCCGAAAACGGATTCTAACTCCGTTCTTTTTCTTCTCTACGCCCCGAATCGGATCTAGAACGAACAACCCGACGAACGGAGAGGATAAACGGTGGACTGGAAGCCATGCCTCCGAATCGACGATCCCGGACGCCCAACAATCAGTAAGTTAATCTTACTATGGTTTGGGAGGATTTTAAAATTCACTTGATCTAACGATTTAAACCAAGAACGTAAAATCTATCAAAACGAAATCTTTAACGACGCAGCGTTTTTGCTTGATTTTTCCAAACCCTTAAACCTGTTCAAACGAGGAAACTTAAAACACAAAAAACGTTCCTAAGACATTAATCTAGCTACTGTAAAAATTCATAATTTTTGGTTATGATTTGATATCTGAATTCGTTCTCAAACCGAACTGCTTTGAATTTGAATCTTGAAATCTGGACAGAACTTAGGTTTGAACTTGATGACGTTTTTGACACTAGATCTAGACCGAATTAGATCTTTAGCCGAACATGAAAGTTGTAGATAATTGTCTTAAGAAGGTCTCTGTAAAATTTCGTTAAATTTGGAGTTGATTTGCTATGGTAGTGTAATACCCGAGAATTTGGCAACATAAAATAAATAAATAAAATAAATAAGTAAGTAAATATAATAAACATGATAAATGAATAAAGAATCATAGAAGATGAGAAATGGAATTTCAATTAAAAAGGAATCAAGATTTCGAGAATCCGGGAAGCCGAAGACAATTTAATCGAATAAATGGTTACACGAAAACCTGACACCGATAGACTCAATAACTCGAGTCCAAATGTAAATTTAGATCCGAATAAAATTAAGATAGGAAATCGGAGCCCGAAGATACCCCGGAAATCCGAATCCGGGAACATAGAGGGATAGAAGTCCGAAAGAGAGGAGGAAACGCCCGACGGATCGCACGACCCGGCCCAGACCGAAGTCCAGGCCAGAACGGCGCGGTCGCCGCGCGGTCTTTAGGGGTTTACCGCGCCAAGAGCGCGCCACTTGGCAGTTGCGGCCGTTCCGCGATTTTCTCGCCCGAACGCAGATTTTTCGACTTTCGGTTGCACATATCTCGACTCAAGACGCTTGGGGTCAGATCTTGGACGCCCTAGGTCTTAAATATCTATAAATAAACCCTCTTGGGAGCCCCGAACATCTTTACAAAAACCCTACAGAATCTCTCTACACACAAAACCCTAATTCCGGAGTCATCGGAGGCACAAAACCGAATCAAGGGACTGACTTGGACGAAAATTAGGAGTCTTCGATCATCGGGGTAAGATTCAAACCATTCTTGTCCATTCTTCTCCATTCAAGATTCGAAAACGAATCCTAATTAAACCTCTTTCCTATTCTAAACCCCGATCCGGACGCGTTGAGGAAAAACGAAGGATCTCGGAGGGAGAACGAAGAACGTGGAAGCCACGCCTCCGAATCATCGAGCCGAGACATCCATAGATCTGTAAGTTAACGCTTACTTTTGTTTTGGGTTGTTAAAAGATTCGAACATATAGATGTAATGGAACCCTATCTAAAATCTGTCTACACCGGCGCAGCGTGTTTGTTGAATTTATTCGAACCCCTTAAAGCATTCAAACGGGAAAACTTAAAACACGAAAAACATTCCTAAGACACTGATCTAGTTCCTGTAAAAATTTCATAATTTTTCATCGTGTTTTGATATCCGAAACTGATCGTAAACGAGCCTGCTTTAGATTTAGATCTTGAAACGATGATAGATTCTTTATCCGAACTTGTTGGTGATTTCTACCTTAGATCTAGACCGATCTAGGCTTGGCGTTGAACATAAGAGTTGTAGATCTATACGTTAGGAATACCTCCGTAACATTTCAGAAATTTTCGTGATGATTTGATATAAGAAATCCACCCCAAACCGAACTGGTTAAAATCGGATCTTGAAAACGGGACATAACATAGATTCGAACTTGTTGACGTTTTTGACTAGGGTTCTAGGCCGAATTAGATCTTTAGCCGAACATGAAAGTTGTAGAAAATTGTCTTAAGATGACCTCTGTAAAATTTCATCAAATTTAGAGTTGAATTGCTATGGTATAATTCGAAATCTTTAAACTGAGTTATATGAAATTCGGACAGAACAGTACTTCTGTGAAAATTAGTGTTTTTGACCTATTTAGGTATCTCGGATTGAAAAAGTTAAAACACAAAAGTTGTAGATCTCGATGTTTTGGAGTCAGTCGTGAAATTTCGGAATTTTTGAAATTAAATCTGATTTTTAACGAATTTTAGAGTAAATTGTGGTTGACCGAGTCAAAACTTGAAATCTTGTTGAAACGGTGGAATTAGCCTTTGAGGTTGAAACGGATAGAAATACTTTGACATACAATACACGAAACGAGAAGATTAAAATATTGCGGGTTATGACTAAGCTAGATACTGTCAATGTTCTCTGCGGCTTGGGACATAAGAGCCCAAGTGTATGTCTAGGTTGACGTAAGAGCCCTAGCGAAACACTGATCGTATGGCTAGCGGACGGATTAATTCTAACTAAAAGATCGACCATGATACCTGTGGACATAAGAGCCCAGGCGTAAGGCTGGCGGACATAAGAGCCCTAGCGGTGGTGATCTGTAAAAGATATGAAACGAGAAGTTTGCGAGAATTCCAAATTAAATCTGTATTAAATTGTGCTGTTAAATTTATGGCAACTTATTTAATTACGTTGCAAGCTATATGATGATCTTATGAATCCATGTTTCTAAATTATGCGATTACATGAATTATTTAAATTATGCACATGTTTTCATTAAATTTAATTAAAGGCTTTGAAACCTCATAATCTTGTACGTGTTAACTTACTCAGCACGTAGTGCTGACCAAAACCATATTTTCTTTTTCTTGTTCTTACAGAGTGTGAAGAATATGCATCCTCATATGCATGCTGATAATGGCCAATATTGTCCATTATTTCCAATCCATTTCCGTGTCTGAGACGGACATTTTGATCGTAATTCCATCTTATTTCAATAAGAAAGCAGTTGAATTTGACAGATTAATGCGAGTTTGTAAAAACATCGAGCCGGTAACAAAAAGACACAAAATATGCAATTTTAATTGTATTTGTGTTAAAAAAATCCAAAAACATGAAAAAAAGGAAAAAGAAAAGAAAAATGAATGAAAAGATGGGCAAAAGAATAAAAGAGCCCACAAAAATCCAAAAAGATGGGAGAAAGATTGAAAATCCCACAACTGAAATTTGGCTAAGTGTTGAAGCACAATTCGAATTGTGCAATTCGAATTAATTCGAATTGCACAACAATTCGAATTGCTAAAGAGAACAAAGAATTGGTTAAGTGTTGGAAGGGATGCAGAAGTCTAATTCGAATTGTTCAAGTTCGAATTAATTCGAATTAGGGAATGAAGAGAGAAGAAACCCAAAGGCAAGAAGAAGATGCAATTCGAATTGTCTAGTTCGAATTAATTCGAATTAGCACAAACAATTCGAATTGCCAACAAGTGCAAGGAAGCCAAGCAGAAACCCTCATCCAATTCGAGAAAAGACCAATTCGAATTATCCTAACAATTCGAATTGATAACTGAAGGCCAAAATCCCAGCTCAAGGAAGAGATCTCACAATTCGAATTAATTCGAATTGGTTGAGATAATTCGAACTTCACTCAACAACTCATCCAAAGAAAGCTGTGCACAACATTGGGGGGCCTAGGGTTTTGAAGATTGTCTATAAAAGCAGACCTTCCACAACAGAATCAAAAGATCAAGAATTTTGGCCAAAAAGCAGCTTGGGACAAAAAGAACAGCAGGAGGTTCCATACCCTTTAAGGGTTAGGTAGGTAGTTTAGTTTAGTTTAGTTTATTTTTCTTGCAAGTAGTGTAATCTTTACATGCTTTGATCTTAGTTTAGTGTAGAAGCAGTTCGTGTAACCCTTAGAGTAGCCATTTTCCATATTTTTACATGCTTTCTAGTTAGAATAAACCCTACCTTCAAGCTAATGATGGTTTTGGGTTCTTTATTTTGCTTTCAAAGTGCCAGTACAAGAAAATTTCCAGAAATGGTTTTATTCATGTGTTTTGGCACTCTTTAATGCTTTCCCTAGAAATAAATGCTTAGTATGTTTGTTTGTTTCAACTAGGTTACATTTATTATGTCCTAGTTGACATTCAAACTTAATAAATGCATGTTTGGTGGGTTTTTGGCTTGATTTAGTGCCTTAGAGCTTCAAATAAGTGTTCTTGGG
The DNA here is from genome assembly GCA_030278955.1 of Hygrophila difformis. Classification (NCBI taxonomy): domain Eukaryota; kingdom Viridiplantae; phylum Streptophyta; class Magnoliopsida; order Lamiales; family Acanthaceae; genus Hygrophila; species Hygrophila difformis. Next base: position 48,155,776 of record JAOANR010000008.1, read on the forward strand.
TTTTAGATGTTTTTAAGGTTTGTTAAAATTTATATTTAGGTTTTATTCTTCCTGCCCTAATTTTATTTCATGCTACCTTAGATAACTTGAGTGTTCTTAGTTTATTCATGCAGTTCTTAGATAACTAGATGTTTTAGGCTCTTTGATCTTTGATCCTTTGTTTGTAGAAATAGGGATTGAATCTACCCACTGGACATGTATTTGTTTATTTCTTGAAAATCTCACTAGGGTGGCTGTGAAATGACATTGATGTGAGATGAGGGATTTAGTAAATCTAAACCCATCATTACAGTACAGTGTTCACCTAACCCATACTTGTGAGAACAAAAATTGTTGTTTGAAATTGTGTAATTCGAATTGAGGCAATTCGAATTATCTCGAATTGCACACCAAAAATTATTCTCTTCATGTGGTTTCCAACCAATTCGAATTATCCAATTCGAATTAATTCGAATTGCTCAACAATTCGAATTGGCTTGAAAACCACATTGTATCCATTGTCATCCCTTCATGCCTTAGTTTATTTTCCATCTCTTACCAATTCGAATTGCCCAATTTGAATTAATTCGAATTGCTGGACAATTCGAATTCACCTTCCCCTTGAGGTATATGCCTTAGTCAATTTTGAGCAAGGAAAGGACTTCATCAATTCGAGTTGTCCAATTCGAATTAATTCGAATTGCTCAACAATTCGAATTAGATGATATCTCATTCCTTTGCAAGGATTAATTGGGTAAGATCATACTTCATTCTTCATGCATTCTCAATTCGAATTACCCTAATAATTCGAATTGAACTATCCTTTTATTTTGAAAATTCCAAAAATATTTTCTTTCATGATTTGTGTAAGTTGCATGGATGTATTGGGCCTCGGCCCAGTTCATCTGATTTCTATCCATTACACATTTCAACCCATTAGTGTCCAATTATTGTGTGCTTAACACCCACACAATACCAAAAATATTTTCTTACTTTTTTTTGTTTTCTCTTTCATTGTATGTATGAACGGATAATGAGAAACACCACAGATTAATGTTGGTGAAAGGTCCCTTCACAGGGATATCGACTAACCCGTCTTCTGTGTGTCAATCATTATCTGTTATTTTGCATGATCTGGTTAGTGGTTGGTGGAAGCTTCGGCGAGCGTTCTCTTTACTAAGAGTTTCGATTAGTCACTCAGCCAATTCCTAATCAGATACAGTTTTAATTTTCTTTATCTTAATTTCTCAACCTGAATTCAAGTTGCAATAGTATCAACTGATGTCGACCAACACCAGTTGAGAAATATTACAGCAAGAAATATGTGGGTTATTTTTCCACTCACAGACAAAAGAAAACTGAATGACGGCGGTCACCGTCGTTTGGAATTCTTTTTGTCTAAAATCAGCCATCTGGGATAATTGGGAACCGGACAGCAGATGTTTGCAGTCCGGAAAACCCCAACTATCTCTGGCACTCTTTTTAGCCGATTTCTTCTCATCTCAGGCTAATTCACCTTTGTGTATCGCATTCTGTCTAACCCCACCATATATTTTGGGGTATTTTATTTTCCTTTTCATATACTTGTATGCAAGATACTATTATGTAGATGTTCTGGTCTTATTGCTATTTTGGGGATCCTTCCCCTTGGACACAGAAGTCATGATTTAAATCAGATGCTGCATAATAAACTTCCAACAAAAATTCCTTTGTAAAATCCGGATCTGAGTAAGGGATAAATTCAACAGTTATGACTAATTCACATTCTACTGGGGGTTGATTTTGAGAGCTTAGAAGCAGAGTCATCAATTAGGTCTCATCTAGACTGAAAGGATCTGTGTTTTAATTGAAAGTCTAGTACCTGTCTAGGGAATGATTTTCAAATATCCATTTGCTTCTCAAAATTGCTGTGTGTTGGAAATCTGATATTAGATATCGCATTAAGTCACTATCCACTTGGGTGTAGATAAGATGTGATAAATAATATTGGAAGAACAACATATAGGCCTTGGTGAATTTCTAAGGTAAGGTCGAGTATTCCTTCGACTACTATCTTCTTCTGCCAAAGTCTAGAATTGAGTCTTGAGTGAGTACATCCGGAATAGGTTCATTTATGGATCTGTTTCATTTAGTTTGTATCTCATAACTACCCAGATGTTGTAAGCCCTGTGGCTTATTGATATCTCGGGGGTTCTTGATCTGCATCTGGTCACCAAGACCAGGGGCTCTTTTATACTAACGGAAAGAGACGTTTTTAAGGATTCCGAGTGATAGATTTAAATGCTTTCTTTACAGCTTTCTTTACTGCTTTCCTTTTAAATGCTTTCATAGAGGTCACTCGGAAGAATTAGGGGCTGTCCATCTGTTAAAAGGTTTGAGAGTTATGGAATGGTTTGGGGCTTGATTTGAAACTTTGGGTGTGACATGGGGGAATGATAGGAGTACTTGGCATGTCAACTAATGATATGTTAGGTGTTGCTTATCCACCACAGATATGTAATGTAACTTCACAAGGCCTGTGGAGGGAGTTATAAGTCTGTGGTATCTTAGAAATTGTTGTCTTAAGAGCATGTAAATTCTCACCATAAGTACCTGTCTGTTAAAGGAACATGGTGCAGAAAGCATGAGAGTTAGCTAACTAGAGGATTATCCCTAGCTAAGATCTGTGTATTAAAAATGGAAGTTTAATTGTGTTTCATCTGAATCTTGTCCAATCTTTATTATTTCCTCCATGTCCCTTCTGTCATATTTAAACTTGCTTTCTAGATACTGTAGCATAATTTTATATTGCTTTCGTAGTATAGATTTAATTGCTTTCTTCGATCTAGTTTACCATGCTTTGTAGAATATTTTTTTACTGCTTTCATGATCTGGTTTAATTTATGTCAAGTAGTTGTTAGAAAACCTTGCAAAACTTGAAACGAGTAACCGAGTGGAAAATCTTAGTAAACGACGTGGGCCCTGCTTCCATCGCACATCCTCCAGTGAACGATCCGGTACTTACTATAAATTACTGCAATTTTTGACTCCGTGCGCTTTCGGGAGCACAGTTTCTTGACACGAGTAAATAAAAACAACATTTTGGGAAAATACTCATGTAGTGGGAAGAGCACCATGAAATTGGAAATTCTATTTAGACGGTTCTTCAACCCCCCGGCAGCGCAATGAAACTCATCAAAAGTTTCATGGCGCCGTTGCCGGGGAGGATGCAGCGCAGTTGTAATATATAATACTTTATTAAGTATTGAACACTGGTGTCTGGTAAGATTGAAATATTTACCCCGGCAGGTATCTTCTTGACATGAAATTAAGAGAAGCATCATGGTGCAGATACCAGGGACTTTCACGGTGACAGACTGAAGGTCAATCCCGGTTGCACCGTGATATTTGTCAAAAGTTTCATGGCGGGAAGGACTACAGCGCCGTTTGAGATTAAAACACCCCCACATGAGTAATAAAAAGGAAAATCTTAATATATCCTTAAACCCCTTCCCTGAATCATAACTCTTTTCATTTAATAATCCAAACTTGATATTTCAGAAAATTACTCGTGTTAATGAAACTCGTCAAAAGTTTCATGGCGCCGTTGCCGGGGAGGATGCAGCGCCGTTTACTAGGAGAATTACATTCCTGATTTACTCATAGATAGTTCTTGTATATGTTCTTGAACCGTTACTAACCTGGGGGTTGTACAGGTACTGTCAAAAGCTTGATACCAACTGCTTATGCAACGGAGAAGGAACACATTACCGGAGCTACCGTTCGATCTAGAAATAGAAAGGACCGCTCGCCAACTGAGGGCAGAAGCCAGAAGACGGAAAGAGCAGGAGCGTCGGACCCGCACTTCACCTGAAACATCGAGCAGCGATCTATTAGACATGGCAGAAAACCAAAACATTCCCCCGATCTTACCCATAGACCAACCACCAAATAACCCTGGTAATGGAGCTGACGGAGGAGTGGTAGAGCATCCTAATCGTGCCAACGAAGAGGAGAATCTACCAAACCCTAATCAGCAGCAATACCAGCAATTCCACCAACAACCACCACCACCCATAAACCAATTTCACCAAAACCAAAACATACCAAACCAACAATACCAAAACCAAGCTTTCAATCCAGATCAGTTTCAGAACAACCCACAAGATCCACATAACTTCCAGCAATTTCCCAATTACCACCAACAGTACCAGAACCAAGCTGAACAAGGAAATCAACAACAGCAGCAAGCAGCAGCAGACTTCATGCAACCAATTGTAGAGCCCTATCTGGATGGACCTGGGAGAGCACATTTTCCTGCACGCAATTTCGAGCTCAAACCGGCACTCATTAACTTGGTGCAAAACAATCAGTTCTGCGGTGCAAATCATGAGGACCCTCATGATCATCTCCAGACCTTCCTGGAGCTCTGCGACACGATCAAAAATCAGGGAGTCTCTCCTGATGCTATAAGGCTAATGTTGTTCCCATTTTCCTTATATAGTGGTGCCCGGGACTGGTATAAGTCATTGCCTATCAATCTGCAGAGCACTTGGGCAGACTTGGTGAGGAGCTTTTTGCTGAAGTATTTTCCAGAATCAAAGATTGAGGAAGGACGAGCTAAGATTGGAGATTTTAAAATGAAGCCAGACGAGTCATTATATGATGCGAAGGAAAGATTCTTGGGCCTCATCAGGCGATGCCCCCAACATGGGTATGCACCATGGGAGCAATTGAGGAAATTCTACGGAGGACTCACCCATCCATGGAGAACAATGTTAGACGCTGCTGGCGGACGACATTTACTCCACTTACCTATGGACCAAGCTTGGGAGAAGATTGAGACAATGTCTGTCAACAGATCCATCCTAAACACAGACGATAGGAAGGAGGATCCTCCTAGAAAAGTCTTTGCTGTAAGTGAAGGGAAAACAGATTTTGAAAAATTGCAAGAACAGGTAGCTGCGATACAGCTGAGTCAGGATAAGGGGAAGGGAACGGACGCTTCCCAGGCAGGAACCTCATCAGACCAAGTTCAAACACAGCAATCGGGAGTTGTCTGTGGACTGTATCAGGGACCTCACCCAACTGACACATGCCAACAGATAGCTACCGAAAGCTGTAATTATGCCGGGAACTACCAAAATCGCCATCCCAACGTTTCTTATTCCAACAACAATGCACTTAACGCGCATTTGTTGCAGCCAAACCAGCCCAACCAGTTCCAAAACCCACAGCAAAACTTCAGACCTCAGAACCAAGGATTCGTCCAGCAGAGAGTGCAGAACTTTCAAAATCAGAATCAGAATTTCCAACCTCAAATCCAACAGAGGCCTAATAGAATCAAGGCCAGAATTCCCAGAATTTCCAATCCCAACCTGATCAGAATCAGCAATATAACCAAAGGCCACCATCTCGTTTGGAGAACCTGATGACTGAGTTTATAGCCAACCAGAAGGATATAAATCAACAACTGCAGTCATCAATCAAGAATGTGGAGACGCAAGTCACCCAATTGGCCAAGGAACTACAGAACAGGGGGAAAGGAACACTTCCAAGTAGTACTGAAGCTAACCCGCAGTGTAAAGCAATCACATTGCGGGGAGGCAAGACCCTAAAAGGAATTGTTGGATATGGAAAAGAGACGGCCGAGGAGAAAAAGGATCTAGTGGAGGGTGAAACAGAAAGTGAAAGGATCGAAGGAGGAGATGGTATTGGACTGGTCGAGGACAAATCAGAAACAGCTATTCCGCAGGCTGAAGCTGCAAAGGGAGCTGAAAAGGGTAGGGTTGAAGGTACAACTTCCTTCTCTTTACCACCAAAAACAAACAATAATAAGTACATGCCAAGGGTGCCATACCCGGCACGTCTTAAAAATAAGGAGCAAGATGAAAAATTTAAAAAGTTTTTAGAAAGACTGAAAGTTGTCGAGATCACTATTCCATTGGTCGAAATGATTTCAGAAATGCCCGTCTATGCTAAATTTCTTAAAGAAATGATTTCAGGGAGGAGAAAAGTTGAGCAGGAGGAAGTAGTGATTTTGAACAGCAGCTGCAGTGCCATTATCCAAAGAGTGCTACCGGAGAAGAAGGAAGATCCAGGATGTATTACATTGCCGATCCACATTGGGAAAACTAATGTTGGAAAAGGATTGTGCGATCTGGGATCGAGCATCAACGTCATGCCACTTGCCATGGTGAAACGTCTTCACTTGGGAACAATTGAACCGGTTACAATGAAGCTACAGCTGGCAGACCGATCAATTACCCATCCAATCGGAATCCTGAAGGACGTAATTGTCAAGACGGGAGGGACCCTCTTCCCCGTCGACTTCATTATTTTGGATATAGAGGAGGACTACGAGATGCCACTGATTTTAGGCCGCCCCTTTCTCTCAACCGGTGGTGCACTTATAGACGCTCGATCAAATCAAATCAAGCTCCGAGTCGGAGAAGAAGAATTGAATTTCAACATGGGAAAGCTGCAGAAATTCCCGTCTGAGGGATCTTGTTCCATTTTTGATGTAATAGATAGTAGGAGTGAGGATGAGAGCATAGACTCTGTGACTGATGAGCCAAGCAAAGTTTCAAAACAGGTACTGAAGTCTGAAGGTGCGGAGCAACCAAGGAGCTGCAACGCTGTCCACTTCGAGGATCCTATCTCTGGGGACCTTGAAGAATTCGATGGGGTTGAATTCATCCCGGAGGAAGAGGAAAGCACTGCTGAGGAGGAAGTGGATCCTGTACTGACACAGGATCCTGAAGGTAAATCTGATCTCTCTCTCCCACCCATTTCTCGCAAATTACTGCCTTCCGTTGAATGCCCACCAGAGCTTGAACTTAAAATACTTCCGGATCATCTTAAGTACGTTTTTCTCGCTGAACATAAAAGATTACCGGTGATTGTGTCAGCCAAGCTGACACAAGAACAAGAAAAAGCTCTGGTAGACATTCTAAAGAAATATGTACATGCAATCGGATGGACCATTTCTGATATAAAAGGAATAAGCCCCTCTGTTTGCATGCACAGAATTTTAATGGAAGAGGAGTATAAGCCCTCAAGGCAACCACAAAGGCGTCTGAACCCCCATATGCAGGAAGTGGTAAGGAAAGAAGTTATCAAGCTCTTAGATGCTGGTATCATCTATCCTATCTCTGATAGCAAATGGGTTAGCCCAGTGCAGGTCGTACCGAAACGTGGGGGGATCTGTGTAACGACTAATGAGCAAGGAGAAGAAGTGGCGACGTGTCCAGTGACTGGTTGGAGAGTTTGCATCGACTACCGGAAGCTCAATACCGCTACCAGGAAGGACCATTTCCCCTTGCCATTCATTGATCAGATGCTGGAGAGGTTGGCCGGAAGGGAGTACTACTGCTTTTTGGATGGGTACTCTGGCTATAATCAGATTGTAATAGCTAGCGAGGATCACGACAAGACCACATTCACATGCCCCTACGGAACTTTTGCGTACAGGCGCATGCCTTTTGGAATTTGTAATGCGCCTGCCACATTTCAACGATGCATGATGTCAATCTTCTCAGAATTTATCGAAAAATGCATTGAAGTTTTCATGGATGACTTCTCTGTGTATGGAGATACTTTTGATGAATGTTTGACTAATCTTGCACAAATTTTGAAAAGGTGTGAGGACACCAACCTAGTTTTGAACTGGGAGAAGTGCCATTTCATGGTCACCGAAGGAATAGTGTTAGGTCACCGCATCTCACGCGCAGGTATCAAAGTCGACAGAGCTAAGGTCTCAGTCATCTCAAACCTCCCATTTCCTAATTCAATAAAAGCAGTTAGGAGTTTCTTAGGGCATGCCGGTTTCTACCGGAGATTCATTAAAGACTTTTCTAAAATTGCCAAGCCGCTCACTAACTTGCTGTGTAAAGAAAACCCTTTTGTAATAAATGAAGCGTGTGTTCAAGCCTTTGACACGCTCAAAGGAATGTTGATTTCTGCTCCAATAGTGCAACCACCCGATTGGTCAATACCTTTCGAGGTAATGTGTGATGCAAGTGATCTCGCCGTGGGTGCAGTTCTAGGGCAACATAAGGAAGGGAAGCATTGCGTAATTCATTACGCAAGTCATGCCCTGAACGAGGCCCAAATTAACTACACCACCACGGAGAAGGAGATGTATGCTGTGGTTTTTGCGTTTGATAAATTCAGACAATATCTCATTGGTACGAAAACCACAGTGTACACAGATCACTCTGCACTGAGATACTTGTTTAGCAAACAAGACGCCAAACCTCGATTAATCAGGTGGGTACTTTTGCTGCAAGAATTCAACATTATAATAAAAGATAGGAAAGGCAGAGACAATGGTGCTGCTGACCATTTGTCTCGACTAGAAAATGATAAAAATGAGCTAGCCGTAAATGAGAACTTTCCGGACGAGCAACTGTTTGCCTTGCATCTTCATGATCAAGCTTGTCCGTGGTTTTCCGATATTGCTAACTTTTTAGCATGCGGAATAACCCCACCATTTCAAAGCAGAGGCCACAAAGCGAGGTTCAACCGAGATGTAGTTAACTACTTCTGGGAAGACCCTTACCTCTTCAAGCATTGTGCAGATTCGATTATTAGACGATGTGTAACGGAGCACGAGGCTTATCAAATCGCTAAGAAATGCCATGAATCAGAATATGGAGGTCACCATGGCCCCACTCGAACAGCTCATAAGGTACTCGAGTGCGGTTTTTATTGGCCTACCATTTACGAGGATTGCAAAGCGTTTGTTAAAGCTTGCGACAGATGCCAAAGATTAGGGAATATCTCCAAGAGGGATGAGATGCCTCAACAAGGAATTCTCACTCTCGAGATTTTCGATGTATGGGGTATTGACTTCATGGGACCATTTCCGACATCTGATGGGAACCATTACATCTTGGTAGCTGTCGATTACGTTTCCAAGTGGGTTGAGGCTGTTGCACTGCCAACCAATGATGGCAACCAGGTCGTCAAATTTTTGAAAAATAACATTTTCAATAGATTTGGTGTACCCAGGGTGATCATATCAGATGGAGGAACCCATTTTGTTAATAAAGCATTTGCAAATCTTATGAGCAAAAATGGGATTCTCCACAAGATCGGCACGCCTTATCATCCCCAAACCAGTGGTCAAGTCGAGGTCTCTAACCGCGAAATCAAACACATACTCGAGGCCACTGTGGGGACAACTCGCAAAGATTGGTCACGTAAGCTCAATGACGCTTTATGGGCATACCGCACTGCATTCAAGACTCCCATTGGGATGTCTCCATACAGACTCATCTTCGGAAAGGCCTGTCATTTGCCCGTAGAACTAGAGCATAAGGCTTACTGGGCCGTACGAACGCTCAATTTTGACTCCCGAGTCGCCCAGAGTAAGCGCAAGTTGGACCTCAATGAAATTGAGGAAATACGTGCGCAAGCTTATGAAAGCTCGAGGATTTATAAAGAGCGGACCCAGAAGTTACACGATCGTCGTATTAAATCTAAACACTTCTATGTTGGCCAGAAGGTCTTGTTATTTAATTCTAGGTTGAAGCTATTCCCCGGAAAGCTTAAATCCAGATGGGAAGGGCCATACGAAGTGATGCACGTGTTTGAAAGTGGAGCTGTCAGGATCCGAACTGACAAAGGAGAGCTGGTGGTGAATGGACACAGACTGAAGGAGTATCTTGGGCAGTTCGACCCCGAAAAAGAAGCTCAGATGACAACAGAACCGGCTTATGTTCAATAAATATTATACATATATTTACTTACTTATTTATTACTTTCTTCACTTATTTTTATTGGGACAAAGTATCCAAAAATCAATTGAACATTTAGAGTACTAAGACTCTAAATGTGAGGATGTTGATATTTGGAGAAAACCTAATACCTTTTCATAATTGTTTTGCAGGAATTCAAGGAACCAACAAAAAGAAAGATAAAGCTCCCGAAAACCAGGTTCCCGGTTGGGTTAATATTATATTTAATGAAAATTAACTCTGGAATTTAGAGAAATCTAAAATCCAGAATAAATTCATAAAATAAAACTGTTAACCCAACCTAAATTATGCAAGCAATATGTTTTAGATTCTAAGTTCATCTTGATGAACATAAATTTTTGAAAATCCAATTTTTTTTTCCTAAGTCTTGAATGTGGTTTAATTTTCATTTCAAGAAAATTCGAATTAATTCGAATTGCTTGGAACATACCACATAAGACATTTTGCCTTGGAAATTTTTCACATTCGGATTAGTTAATTCGAATTATGCAGGCAATTCGAATTAATTCGAATTGCCATGCAAATTCGAATTGGCACCCAAGGCAGAATTTTCGGATATTCTAGTAGGCCAAGTGTTGCAATTCGAATTATAGGGCAATTCGAATTAATTCGAATTGCCTGACTAATTCGAATTGGCATACAAAAGGCATTCTCTTAGGCAAGTGAGCAATTCGAATTGTGGGGAAGTTCGAATTAATTCGAACTACACCAATAATTCGAATTAGCTCACAAAAGCATTCCTATGCAAAGTTGGTCCTTACCACCAGGTTCGAATTACGAGTCAATTCGAATTAATTCGAATTGATTCACAATTCGAACTTGTGTGTAATTTTGCCTTTCAAGCCAATTCGAATTAATTCGAATTGGCCTGAATAACTCGCATCCCTCACAGAGTGCATCAATTCGAATTAATTCGAATTGATGCAATAATTCGAACTCCCCTTCCGAACCCTTTTTATACCCTTTCTCCCTCTCAGTTCCCTCACTTTCACTTCTCACTCTCCCGAAAACCATCCTTTCTCTCTCGCGAAAAACTGTCTTCCTCGCGAAACCAGTCGCACTTTTCGATCTTTCCTCCGTTCAAACTCATCGGAAATGGCGTCTTCGTCGTCTAATCCAAGTGGGAGCAGGGGGTGAGTGTTCTTTTTCGATTTCGCACTCGGTTTCACTTTACAGTTTTTGCCTCTTCGTCTTCTTTGCGAAATCGGGGATGGGGGTGGAATGTGTTTGTTTTTCATGTTGAAAATGGTCGAAATAGGGTCGGAACGAGTCACACTTGTGCGGGGATGACCTAGAATAGGGAGGGGTGAACTAGGGTTGTTTTTGTGCTTTAAGTTCAAACTGCCATTTTTGAGGGTTCGAACGTCTCTGTGATTTGGGTGTTTTCATTTCGAAAATAAGGGTTTCAAAACCCTTAAAAATATGGTTTCTGTCTAGTTTTAATGGTTTTGTTTCTTCATTTTGGTGTTTGTGCGCATATTCGTTTATTCTGTGTTAGTGTTTGAGTAATCTGTGAGTAGGGTTAACACCGTAGACAGTTTCCTGTGCCTACTGTGTTGTTTTGATTGGTAGAAGTTGTTAATGATGACTCGAAATGCATATTGATGATATCTGCAAAATTCATGTTTTTAAAGCATGAGTTCTGTTGGTAACATTAGTACATTACAGTAGTATAGATGGATCAAATGTTCTCGTTTCTGTTGATATTTTCATGTATATTGTTATATGAGTATTTTAGTAATGAATGCTTTTGTCGGGTACATGTTGCCCACACATGGCAAACTCGACCCCAAAGGTTGACGTTTGCACATACGGAAACATGGTATTACAGACAAAACCATGCCAAATTTTTTCCAACACTTTTGGCATTGCATTTATGTATAAAAAGACAAATTTTCAGAATATTCTTTGTTTAAGTGTTTGATCTTTGTCAACTTGGAACAAGTGGGAAATATTTGTAAGGAATGTTTTGTTTTATTCCTTAAAAAACCCACTTTCCAAAACAAAATCCAAATGGGGGACCACTCACACCCCCAATTTCATTAAATAAACAAGTCAACACCTTTTCATAAAAATCCAAAAATCGCCTTTTGTATGTATGCATGTCTACTTTTATTTTTATTTCTTATTTTTGGTCATGGTCCATTGTACATACTAGTAATTGCATAATCTATCGCTTGCATTCGATTTTCATCATTAATCTCTTATCTTCCCTACCTCACATGATTTAAATCACTTTTTAAGTGATAAAAATCAAATTCCTTCGTAGGCTCAATAACCTACGAAATTTTCTCTTTTTGGTCCTTTGACCACCCAAAAAAATCTTAGACTATTTATAGTCTAAGAAATATTTCTAAGGATCCAAGATTCTTATCTTTCTCTAGCTTTCCTTATTTTTGCTGAAATAAGAGTAGATTTGATAATCTGACCCCTTGGACTTTCATAGTGTACCTCAAGTGAGACAGGTGCTAGAAAGTGAACTGTACTTTGAAGTGGCTGAAGGTATGAGGCTGAGGGTCTCAGACCTAATCATCTCTCCATGTCTTTTCAGAGACATCATTCCCCTAGCCCCAAACGAAGATCACGAGGAAGAAACCCAACTACTGGATCTGCCAGTGGAGCTCCTAGGAGAAATCCTCTCCCGCATCGGAGAGGATTGCATCAAGAAAGTGTGGAGGGTCAGAGAAGTATGCACCAAGCTCAGGGATGCAGCTGATCTTCCCATTGTCTACAGAAGGTGTGAACTGGAGACCACCATCGTCAAGATGTGGGAACAGAGAATGGAACTGCAAAAGGAAGCACTCATGGTCAAATGCGAAGAAGCTGGCAACTACAACCTGAAACTCATCCCAGCCCTGCAGGCATTCGGAGCAGGAAACGAGACTCTGGCGTGTGAGCTACTAAAGGAAGGGATTGAGGACAACCACATGGCCTCAATCTTTGTCAGAGGATACATGCTGCTTAGCAAGCTGGACAATGAACAGGTCCAGCAGGGAGTGTCAATGATCGACAGGATCATAACCAGCAGGTTCGTCATGCAATACGTTGGGACTAACATCTTCGCATGGTTGGCTGATAGCCTGGAGACACCCGACCTGTTTGGAAATCAAGGACCAAGGGTCTACTGCACCAGGGTGATGGAGGAAGATGAGGATGACATGGTAGATTTCTGCGTACCCTGCAGCTTGACGAACTATGTCCATTGGACCAGAATCTTCTTCCAAGGATAGAGGGGAAAGATGCTGAAGAAGGACTGAATCTGTAGAGATTCACTTTTGACTGGACTCACTGGAACCGTATTTTGGTAACTTTTTGACTGATCTTTGATGCTAACCTATCCAAGTGTACAGCTTTGTCTGTATTGATGTTTGGCTGTGATTAAGGTCGTGTACTGTGTAACGAACCTTGAATTTGTTTGTTTTGATGGTAGTACGACGTATTTTGGTAGTCGTACATTTACTGCTTTCCACAAGAGAATTTCGTCTTGAGTTCTCCATTATTCGAAAAAGATGTGTGGCAGTCCAAGATGAATAAGTGACTGTCACGCCAAAAACAAGCTGTGACATGCTTGCATGCTCACAGTGTCTTTTTACTGCTTTCAATTAAACAAACCGGCATAAAACGAGCATAAATCTGTCACCTAAATTCACATGTTGAATTTAGGCTGATGATGAAATTTTCAGACTATTACATTGGGATAAAACAATTAAAAATATGCATGACATAAATTCTCGAAGTTTTGAGCTATAAAAATCCAATGATATGATCACTTGAAAGACTAACAAACTTTCATGTTGAGAATTTGATTGAATAAGTTGTAAGAATTTTTTAAAGGTTGAGTTTGAGAATAAATATATGACATGATCAAACCATCCCTTGTGAGATCTGAGCCGAGTCATTTTTACTCAATACTTCTTTGATTGTGTGAATCAATTCGATTAAAGGGCACTAGAACTTGCAATTGGGACCGATTCAAGACCATGCCATATTCCCGAAATCGAGCAAATGATCGAGGCACTTAGAAAACCCAAAAATTTTGGCTTTCGTTTGAATTCCAAACCCAAAAACATTTTCCCTTTAGGATCAACCAACCTGAGCCTTTAAACCTAATTTTTCTTTGAAGCCACTATATTATTCCTAGCCTTACAAAAAGACCAAGAAAATCTAACCCAAGTGTACATGAGCCATCCCATCAAGGCATTGTAATTTTTGATCATCAAATATGTATCAATCGGTATGCTATAAACCGATTACAAAAAAAAATAAAAAAAAAAAGTTGAGATCCATTCAACAAGAATAAATTGCAAATGACAAAGCAAATTAGACAAAGTCTAATGTCATGCAATAGAAAAGAAAAACAAAAGAAAGATAGAAATAATGATAATCATAGATTCTGCAACATGCCAAGCTATGGTGGAATGGTGTCATGTCACTTTTTAGCCCAATAATTCCTTTTCCTACCAAATGTTACAACCGTATGCCCCGTTATAACCTTGAATAAGACCTCGGGATCTCGATTTGAAGAAATGAGCCGGTGGCGAGTTGGTCCAGTTGCAAGCTTATGGGAGAATTTAATTGAATTTGATTTTGAGCGTTGACGATGAAAGCCAATCTTGAGAGTGAGTGAACTTTCCGATTCTACTATATGTGAGGCTCTGCTTTGATTGATTAATGATTCATGTCATGTCTAAATTCAAGGATTAAGCCAATGAGATTTTCTAAACACATATTCAAGAAGAATTAACAATAATGATTGATTTGTATGTTCACTCAAGTGAGAAGTATCATTCCATTAAACACTGCAACCAAGAGAGTTTAATACTTGTAATTTTGATTGTCTTATCCCAATATAAAAAGAATGAAATTTCTGAGGCCACGCAAATGGATTGAATATGCAGAGTCCAAGCTCCTAGGAGCACTGACTCTGACTGCTCGGGGACGATCAGTATTAAATGTGAGGATGTTGATAATGGCCAAAATTGTCCATTATTTCCAATCCATTTCCGTGTCTGAGACGGACATTTTGATCGTAATTCCATCTTATTTCAATAAGAAAGCAGTTGAATTTGACAGATTAATGCGAGTTTGTAAAAACATCGAGCCGGTAACAAAAAGACACAAAATATGCAATTTTAATTGTATTTGTGTTAGAAAAATCCAAAAACATGAAAAAAAAAAAAAGGAAAAAGAAAAGAAAAAGGAATGAAAAGATGGGCAAAAGAATAAAAGAGCCCACAAAAATCCAAAAAGATGGGAGAAAGATTGAAAATCCCACAACTGAAATTTGGCTAAGTGTTGAAGCACAATTCGAATTGTGCAATTCGAATTAATTCGAATTGCACAACAATTCGAATTGCTAAAGAGAACAAAGAATTGGTTAAGTGTTGGAAGGGATTCAGAAGTCTAATTCGAATTGTTCAAGTTCGAATTAATTCGAATTAGGGAATGAAGAGAGAAGAAACCCAAAGGCAAGACGAAGATGCAATTCGAATTGTCTAGTTCGAATTAATTCGAATTAGCACAAACAATTCGAATTGCCAACAAGTGCAAGGAAGCCAAGCAGAAACCCTCATCCAATTCGAGAAAAGACCAATTCGAATTATCCTAACAATTCGAATTGATAACTGAAGGCCAAAATCCCAGCTCAAGGAAGAGATCTCACAATTCGAATTAATTCGAATTGGTTGAGATAATTCGAACTTCACTCAACAACTCATCCAAAGAAAGCTGTGCACAACATTGGGGGGCCTAGGGTTTTGAAGATTGTCTATAAAAGCAGACCTTCCACAACAGAATCAAAAGATCAAAAATTTTAGCCAAAAAGCAGCTTGGGACAAAAAGAACAGCAGGAGGTTCCATACCCCTTAAGGGTTAGGTAGGTAGTTTAGTTTAGTTTAGTTTATTTTTCTTGCAAGTAGTGTAATCTTTACATGCTTTGATCTTAGTTTAGTGTAGAAGCAGTTCGTGTAACCCTTAGAGTAGCCATTTTCCATATTTTTACATGCTTTCTAGTTAGAATAAACCCTACCTTCAAGCTAATGATGGTTTTGGGTTCTTTATTTTGCTTTCAAAGTGCCAGTACAAGAAAATTTCCAGAAATGGTTTTATTCATGTGTTTTGGCACTCTTTAATGCTTTCCCTAGAAATAAATGCTTAGTATGTTTGTTTGTTTCAACTAGGTTACATTTATTATGTCCTAGTTGACATTCAAACTTAATAAATGCATGTTTGGTGGGTTTTTGGCTTGATTTAGTGCCTTAGAGCTTCAAATAAGTGTTCTTGGGTTTTAGATGTTTTTAAGGTTTGTTAAAATTTATATTTAGGTTTTATTCTTCCTGCCCTAATTTTATTTCATGCTACCTTAGATAACTTGAGTGTTCTTAGTTTATTCATGCAGTTCTTAGATAACTAGATGTTTTAGGCTCTTTGATCTTTGATACTTTGTTTGTAGAAATAGGGTTTGAATCTGGCCAATACCCACTGGACATGTATTTGTTTATTTCTTGAAAATCTCACTAGGGTGGCTGTGAAATGACATTGATGTGAGATGAGGGATTTAGTAAATCTAAACCCATCATTACAGTACAGTGTTCACCTAACCCATACTTGTGAGAACAAAAATTGTTGTTGTTTGAAAATTGTGTAATTCGAATTGAGGCAATTCGAATTATCTCGAATTGCCTAAGAAATTCAAATTGCACACCAAAAATTATTCTCTTCATGTGGTTTCCAACCAATTCGAATTATCCAATTCGAATTAATTCGAATTGCTCAACAATTCGAATTGGCTTGAAAACCACATTGTATCCATTGTCATCCCTTCATGCCTTAGTTTATTTTCCATCTCTTACCAATTCGAATTGCCCAATTCGAATTAATTCGAATTGCTGGACAATTCGAATTCACCTTCCCCTTGAGGTATATGCCTTAGTCAATTTTGAGCAAGGAAAGGACTTCATCAATTCGAGTTGTCCAATTCGAATTAATTCGAATTGCTCAACAATTCGAATTAGATGATATCTCATTCCTTTGCAAGGATTAATTGGGTAAGATCATACTTCATTCTTCATG